>OX381704.1:6861098-7461098 GCA_947462335.1 Harmothoe impar
CCCCACAGGTGGGTCGTGACAGTACAGTACAGTAGGGGAGGCGGTGACAGACACATACCCGGGGTTGGAGCTCTATACCCGGCCCGTCACCCCCACAACCCCCGTACCAGGGGCAGGACGACCCGAGGTAGGTGGGACCAAACATGGGGGAGAAAAATACCAACTTCTGCGTCATTTCATCAGTTTTTGCCCCGTCAACTTGTCTAGTAGTTTCTGTGGTTTGGTCAGGGCAGCCCAGTTAGGGTTTCAGTGGGTGGGGGCTACACTATGATGATCCATGTGGTGTTCCAGCACCACTAGAGTCCTTAGCAGTAGGACGGTACCCATGACCTATTTGCGGCTAACCCTGTAGTAGTGTGTTGGAGCTGTCCCCACGGTGGGGACATCTGAGGACACATGGGCATCACTACACTGAGGGGACGCTGGGTGGACGCAAGGGGGACGCCTATAGACGCCAAGAGACGCCCATAGTCCCTCATACATGTATCACAATACTGTCATTGTCATCACTATACCACTGTAGTGGTGCCAGCATCCACCACTACTGCTCTGAAAAATCAACAGAGTGACAAATAATACCAATAATAGAATAAGAGCTACCATGAAAGGATTAAAACGTGGGCATGATTTTGAATTTAAGTTTTTGATGTACAGGATGGGCCTTTTTGGGCTTAGTGACATGCGACATGAGGAATTCAAGAATTAGTGACATGGGACATGGCCTTTTCTTAAAATTGACATGGTGACATGGCCATTTCTTAAAATCGACAGGGGGAATTGGGACCCCCCCCCCATCCAGACCCCCTACACCGTCATAGGGCTTTCTCAAGATATGCCCTACTTATAAATAGATTTTATAGTACTAGTATGTTCTAGACGCAATAGGAGAATCAGCAGAATATATTCTGAGTCAGCAATAAGAGGGACATACATGATGACCCTGGCCTAGAACCCTAAGGGACTGATCATTTTTTTAGCAACGGGGGTGGTGGGTTTCCAAATTTGTCCAGTAACAGTCACAGTGCATTCAGGACAGGTACTCAGTCCTATATATAGGGGCGCTGGGGGTTTAACGTTGACATGCAACCCCCCACTCCCCTTCTAGCCTCTAGGGGGTGCAGAGGGCCCCCCCCCCAGGTTGTAAAGTCAGCGAAATTAAGGGTCCACACACAAAGTCGCTTTTTTAGACAATTTCTGCTAGACATACTTTTCCAAAGTTGCCAGGTTGCTTAAGTTTTTGTACCAGGTCGCCTGGAAAACAGCCCAGGTTGCCAGGTCGCTTTTTACCCCTCTGGAGTCACCTTCTACAGCACCACTTATATCATTGGTCCAAGACCAAGTTAATTGGCCCTTCATGATTACTGTAAACGTAGAAATATTCGCGCTGGACATATTTTCGCGATTTTCGCGGAAATGAGAAATGAGCGAAAATATGTACAGTGTGAATATTTATCCAGTATAAGTCACACTATTAAAATATTCCAAAAAATCGCGAATTAATATCCATGCGAAATTGTCCTTTTTAGCAAATTCGCGAAAATTTATACACACGGAGATATCTACGTTTACAGTGTACAGATGTGACATGATTCTGAGCCCACAGCTCCCACAGTTGGCAACACTCCACACACCTACACTTATTTAATAACCCAGTTCCCTCCTGACCTCTCAGCACCTGAGGCTGTAAGAATCAAAGTTAGGGGAGCGTTCATTATTTATGGCCAGGGGGGGGGGGGCTGAGCAAAAAAGGGGGGGCACTTTTTTTTAGGGGTATTCAAAGGGGGGGGGCACTTTTTATTAACTTATTCTTAGGGGGGGGGGTCATTTTTTTAGGGGTATTCCTTAAAAATGTGGCGAATTTGGTATGTGGAAATGTCACAGATTTTGGTAATAGTCTGCCTGATTATCTTGTTGGGAACCTTTGTTATTTCGTCCTTGTTCACCTTGACTGTATTATGAGGATCATCTATATTGTGATTTACGGTCAATAAAAATGTTCAAACTTCAAACTTCAAACTTCTTATATTTCACCAAATGATGTCAAAATTTTCAAAATTTTCCTTGGGGGCATAGCCCCCACACCCCTTGAGCCATACAACAAATTTAACCACATATTATCAGAAACAACGTCTTAGGGAGTGCTCATTTTTTAACAACGGCGAGGGGGGGTTGGTTGATTTGGGAGTTAAAGATTTGGAGCCCTTGACCACAAGTCACCAGGGGGGGGGGTAAATAATTTAGACCCCTGTTGGGGGGGAGTGGGTAAAACAATTCAACCTGTTTTGAGAGAAAAAGCCCGCGCTTTACTATGCTACAAAGGGGCGCAATTTCCGGCCTGCTGGGGGGGGGGGGTAGTAAATGTCGACCCCTTTTTTTTTAGGCCTGGCTGTGTAAACAACTCCTCCCCTCTCAACATAACAGCCCCATTGCATTACATTTTTGTCTCTATTATATTAATATAGCAGTGAGTGGGGCCTCTATTATAGCACTGTGCAGACACCAGGGAGCGCCATACAATAGGTTGTCCCAGATTGAATGTACCATCTAACAGGGGCATTATATGAGAGCCATCAGCGCATTACAACCTGCTGTCTCATCTCTCAGTGTACAGCGTTTTGTCAGCAGCCAGGGCTGTGGACCACAACAGTGGGCGTACCGTAAAACCTCGCGTATACCGTAAAACCTTGCGTGTAAGCCGCTGCCAGTACGTGGATCAGATCGCTGGTGCGGCTTATAGGATCGGCCCAAAGTTGGGGTGCGGCTTAGGCTTATAAGCGAGGTTTTACGGTAGGCCACAGCTAGTATGCAAGTCAGCTGGCTAATGCGGCTTATAGGATTGGCACACAGCTTATAAGCGTTATTTTAGATGTATACTACCGTAAAACCTCACGTATAAGCCTAACCACGTATAAGCCGCAGTGTGACGTTGGGCCAATCCTATAAGCCACACCAGAGATCTGATAATGGTGGCTTCCCGGGGGGGGGGGGGGGCACTCTACTATGTATTGGATAACCACTGCGACATGACTCTGAAAAGCGGTGGCGGTGAATTTCCATTAGATCCTGAAAAGGGGGGCGGTCAGATGTCATCAAGGGCCTAATGAGTAAGGCTATTAAAACCATATCATTAAATTGAGCAAGTTTTCTTGCTGAAAGGGATGAATAAAATTGTATTTGTACAAAATTCAGGGAGACTTATACTTGTAATAGATCATCAAATCTCCCAACCTCTGAAAAGTGGGCCGGTTAAATCACCCATTCTCTGAAATCTAGGGCGGTCAAATTCCCCAACCTCTGAGAAGTAGGGTGGTCGAATTTCCTAACCTCTGATAAGAGGAGCGGTAGGGCAGCAGTTGCTATCTACCCTTAAAGACTCAGTGACCCCACTCCCCCCCGGGGGTGGCTTTTAATACCAGACCCCTTCATGGCAGTGAATCTACTGTCCAAAATGGGGAAATGAAACCTGACACCGAGAGCGTCTGTGGTCACCAGGACCCTGAGACAAGGTACAGGGGCCCAGTGTAAGTTATATAACAGGTCTCCAGAACTTGACTGATACTGTATTGTAATAGCGAAAACTAGTGTATAAGCCGCACCCTGACCCTGAGCCGATGATATAAACTGCACCGCCGATCTGATTCGCGTATTAGCCGTGGCTTATACGCGAGGTTTTACGGTACAGTATACTATAGTACTAAAGTCACCATATTCAGAACCTCTGTGCGGCATATATGAGTTCTAAAAGTTAATACATGAGTTAGGCTTAAAGGTAATACATGAGTTAGACTTATAGGCTAGGTTTTCAGTGTTGCCGAAATGACATCGGCACATTGGCTTTTGCCGATGTAGAATCATAATGGCCGATGTGAGGCCATCACACATCGGCCGCAATGGCTTAGCTTTCCAGCAGTGAAAGAATTTTTCAGATAGACCTAGTAGAAGCAAAGTTATAGCCATGTAACGATTATAAAATGGATTTACACATTTCTCAATATATTTAGGCAGGTCTCAAATTAAAAGATCACTCTATTTATCAATATAAAGTATTTATTAAATCCCCTATATTACATCAATGTACACACTCTAGTTTCATATGGCCTGGGTAGAAGTCGAATGGCCTGTGTAAGATCTCGCTACACAGGCCACATTGGCCTGTGTGCATAAAAAGTCGTTGGCAACACTGGGTTTTACAGTATCTAGCAGGTCTACCCCAGTAAACAAAAAACGTTATACAACATTTTAAAACGTTATATAACGTTAAATAACGTTTCTCTAAGGCTCCTTACTATGGCATAACGTTATATGAAATTTTATAACGTTATTTTGACGTAAAATAACGTTTTTTTGTTAGCTGGGACCCCAGCCCTGGGGCATGGGAATCTGGGGCACGGCCTCTGACTGATCCTTTTAAGGACGGCAGGCTGCCTCAAGCCTTCATGTCCTGCTGGCAAGGTGCACCAAAACAGCATAGGCCTCTCTCCAGTGGAGCACCATAAATTCTCGGTGCGGGTTATAGGAGGGTGCCGAGGTCTGTGTGCGGGTTATGAGCGATTATGGTGGTATCTATAGGCTTATAGCAGGATAAATTATCAATCAAATGAGATAATTCCCTCCATTTACAGGAGTTCTCAGGGTGCATTATGTAACAACTGGTACTCATTGTGATAGCTGTTATCAATCATTATTTCGCTGGTACCAGATCAAGAAATGGCCGCCTGCATAAGGCATACCGCTACCATGGAATACTACAGTAATGAAAAAATAGTCAAAATCAGGCACCTGGTGGTTATTCAGTGTTGCTGAAATGACGCCGGCACACCGGCTCTTGCCAGGGTAGAATCTTAATGGCCGGCATAGGGCTTTAGGATGCAGGCCAGGATGACCTGCCATAATCTCAGCTTAATAATGCTGAAAGAATTTTTCAAATCGGCATGTTAGAAGTGAAGATAGGGCTATATTTGTAAAAATGTGTAAAATTATTTTATATCAAATATTTTTTCAATTTCTTTTAAGTTTCAAAGTATAAAACAAGTTATTATAAAGTTTGTGAAATATCAAACTTCATATGGCCTGCGTGAGAAGGAAATGGCCTGCGTAAGACGCCAAGACGCAGGCCTGCGTTGGGAATAAGTTTTCGGCAACACTGTTATTAAAGTCCCGGTGTGTTTTTTATGCGAAATGTGGGTTATACATGGGAATTGATGGTAGGGTAGGCATGATGCATTATTGCAGCACTGCTAGGGCTTCATTCATGCATCATGACGACCAAGGGCATATCACATTAAAACACTGTAGGGGAGTATGCAGCCCTTAAAGGGTTGCTGTCAGTAAGGAAGGATGAAATCTGAAACATCTGGAGAAATGCAGCAAAACAACATTGACCTACAGACGTCAAAGCCAAAGAAAAAAGTAATGTTTTCAGTAGCACGACACGCGATACCCCGCCCCCACCCCCCCCCCCCCCGAGACCCCAACAGTAAAAAGGAAAAAAGTACCTCCCTATGGGTGTTAGTGGGTTGTGTGTATATATACCGGGGATATAGAAATGAACACACCACTGTACAGTTCATTCTGGAGGTCTTTATGAAGCTAATGTAGCCAATCTAACTCTGCTTTCACTAGGATGGATGCAATAACAATATACTCTATAATAAATGCATGATTTATTGCTTGTACTTTTTGGGCATACACTGTTATTTCTGTGGAAAATCGGGGGGGGGGGATGGACACACCCTTTAAACTTAGTAATACGCAGGCTTTTTTGCTCCTCCTGAAGAGGGGTTGATATCTGGTACACCCCCAGGTTAAGGGGTCCCCCTAGATTTAGAGCACTCTCTAACTGAAGCCAAGCTCGGTTTTTAGGCTGAAAATTAGTTGGGATGAAAAAAAACTTTAAGGATAATAATTTAAAATGACTGTACCTATACCCTAAGGCATCTCAACCAAACCTCATCTAGTAGTCAACTGTAAGAATGAAGAGGGGAAATCTGGCATAAATGAACAAAAGAATGTAGCAATAATTTGGCGTACAGCGTAAATTCACACATATCTCACATGTTTTCTGTACTTAGACTTTCAGACTACCATATTCGACGTAATTAAAAAATTATTATAAACACCTTTTAGTAGTTAAGAGTTTAATTGTGGTAAAAAATTGAGATAATTTTGGTTATCTATAGTCTAGAAATCGGCCAAAAACGGGGGTGTGCGCTTATTAGGTGGTGTGCGCTTATAACGTCGAATACAGTATATTGTATTGCCCACACCTGGGGTCTGACACTAGAGGTGACAAGGGGCTGCTTCAGATGGTTATCTGAAGTTAAGTCTATAGTGGTTTAGATAAGAGCACGCAGGGGCGTGGCAAGCAGTTTCAAAGTAGGGGGGACTGAGGGGTATTTTGACCCTTTTTGACCCCTTTTTACTTGACCTTTTTGGTTTGACCTTTTTGGGGCTAGTCAAAAGTGGGGGGGGCCTGTCCCCCCCCCCCCCCGTAGCCACACCCCTGGCACCTGCCCATCCCCATATCACCAGGTGTACTGTAAACCCTTGAGTAGAAGCAGCGGCTTGTATGCAAGTCAGACTCGGCTTTCATTTGATACCAAACATGCTTATATTGGGTGCGGCTAATACAAGAGTTTTCATATGTAGCAAATCAGCAATTTTCAAATGGCCTCTGTGACTTGTACGATCTTGTGTAGTCAGGTGCAACGCCGCCATTCCGCTTTTTATACCACAGTCGGCTGGGAGTACAAGAGAAACTGCCTGTCTGTATAACACGTACAAACCAATCACAAACCAATCACTGGGTATAAGTCAGATATAGATATGTGTGAGTAGCTGCATAAGTCTTACAAGCCTTGGACAATACATGTAGTAAGTATCCTCGGCTGGCGCCTCGGACCCTGTCCTTGGCTTACAACACTTATACATTGACTCATTTATCAGTACCATATCTACTCCATATTAAACCAAGTGTACACTCAATTCAATTCAATTTCAATTTGCAAGGTTTTTATTCTGCTGATCTCAAAAAACATAAAAGTATGAATACAATTACATTTGATTCCATTGGATAACAGAAGAGGTTGATACTTATAATGATAACACCATTTAATTAGCATTTTTGGTAACAGCACCTCCATTCCATTTGTTAGATGATGATGACTACCAGATAGCCTATCATTGTGATTTTACTGGGGGAGGGGGAGGGGAGGGGGGGGGGGGGCAGATGAGTGATGAGGTGATACCAAGTTCACATAAAATGCATATAAGTGTAGTCAGGTTCCAGGTAGGATATATGATATACCTGTGATCAATATTCAGATGTATGTGCTTTTCCATTCAGATAGGTACATTGTATTCCAGTGAGCACTTTATGACCGAGGTACCTAAGGTGTTTGCGCAGATAGAACACTATTATATATGATATGACATGACAGATACTGATACATACAATACAGTGCCAGGACTGCTAATACTATACAAAGACTTTATTTTAATTGCCCACCAAGTTGAATAAATTCAACGAAAAGTTCATTTGTAGTATGTTGACCGCTGGGCTTTGTAGTGAAGAGATGTATGTAGTAATGCAATTCACAGAT
Organism: Harmothoe impar; assembly: GCA_947462335.1. Taxonomy (NCBI): domain Eukaryota; kingdom Metazoa; phylum Annelida; class Polychaeta; order Phyllodocida; family Polynoidae; genus Harmothoe; species Harmothoe impar. Next base: position 6,868,700 of record OX381704.1, read on the forward strand.
TTACAGATTTGTGAATTGGAGATGGTAACTCCAGGCCTCCTTGAAGTGCTTTAGGATACTACACTTAAATTTCCTTTTGAAGATAATGTTGTTTTCAGAAATTCTTATTTCAGGTTTGATGTTATTCCAGGTGTTATATGCATCAACAGGAGGAGACAATTGTACTCGTCTTGTATGTGAAGTGTACATCTTGATTAACGGACCATCTGCTGCTCTAGTCACTCTATTACAGATCAAATCTAATGACTTTAACATTATTAACCTGTAACATAATATACCTTGCAGATACTGTCTTCTCAAGTCAATAGGAAGAATGTTTACCTCTAGATGAATATTCTTGACAGAAATGGACAGTGGGTCTTTTATATTTAGGCTGACCCTTATACCAATATTTTGTAGGATTTGCAGCTTCTTTTGCTCAGAATAGCTTATACCAGATAAGAACACACTACTATTATCAATGTATGGTAGCAACATAGTTTTAAGCAATAGTGCAGCAGTATCTTTATCCATATGACCCCTAAAATGTCTTAGCAACCATATTTTATGATTTATAGAACTAATAGTTTTGGACAACTGACTTTTAAAACTCATATTATTGTCCATAATAATACCAAGATATTTATAATTCTCTACTTCCTCTAACTCCACACCTTTAACATACACAGGGGGTAGAGATACATTTTGTTCATATGTATATAACATTGTTTTAGTCTTCTTTGCGTTAATTGTGAGCTGATTTTCGTCACACCAAGAAACCAGGCTATTCAGATCTTTTTGTAAACAGTCTGCAATATCATGCAAGTCATTACCAGAGATAAATAATACGGTGTCATCTGCATATTGAAGGCACTTACAAGACATTGCCAGGTTTGATAAGTCATTAACATATAATATAAATAATATTGGGCCTAGTATAGATCCTTGGGGGACACCATATGACACTTTTTCCCAGTCAGAAGAGACTCCATTTGCATTTGTTTTTTGCACTCTATTTTCCAAGTAACTCTTATACCAGCTAGTGACACTTTCACTAAAACCATATTTAGGCAACTTCTTTAGTAGTTTATCATGACTTATTGTGTCAAATGCTTTCTTATAGTCAATGTAGACAGCACCAGTGTACTTTCCATCATTTAATGATCTAAAGATATTATTATTCAATTCTAACACAGCATCTTGGGTGCTTCTATTCTTCCTAAAACCACTCTGGTTTGGTGTTAAAAGTGAATTCCCTTCCAGAAATGAGTAAGATTGTTTATGAATGAATTTTTCCAAAATCTTTCCTGTTATTGGCAACAAAGAAATTGGCCTTAAGTCGCTAACATCACCAGGATTTTTTACTTTTGGGATAGGACAGATCTTAGCCTCTTTCCATTTTTTGGGAAAAATCCCAGTTGCAATAGATAGATTTAATAGGTGCAAAAATTCTTCCTTCCTTCCAATCAGGAATTCTTTAAGTACTTTAGCAGAAATGTTTTCTAAACCAGAAGATTTATTTACATCTATTTGTCCTAACTCCTTCTCTAGGTCCTCTAATACAATATCGTTAAAGGTTAAGGTGACTTCAGGAGGTACTATGGCTGGTGGAACATAGCCTACGGGCGCATCAATTTTATCAGCCAGTTTTTTACCAACGCTTGCGAAAAAGGAATTTATATGATTAGCAACATCTTCTGATGGGATTTCTGAGCCCTGATCATCCTTCAGATTAAAGCAACCACCTTTGACCTCATTAGGTAGCATGTCCTTAATTGCTGCCCAGAACCTTTTAGGATCCTTGGCATTTGCCTCTAACTGATTTTTGATATAATCACGTTTGGCTTGTTTTGATTTCACATTAGATCTGTTTTTAAGAGCCTTGGCTACTATGATATCCTCGACCTTCTTCGTCTGAATGGCCTTTTTTAGAGCTGCATCTCTATCATGAAAAAGCCTTAGCAGCTCATCAGTTACCCATTTTGATTTCTGTTTTTTGAAAAAACGCTTTTTAACTGGACATTTTCTATCCAAGTATTCTAAAAGCCTTCCGAATAGAATATCCCACGCCTCATCGGGATCATTACAGGCAAAAAAGGTGTCCCAGTCCAGTTCATTAAGACAACCTAACATATCTTCCTTACTATAGTCCTTGTATGACCTTCCCATGAATGTGATACTTTTTTTCTTTGTTTTTGTCTTCTTTCTAACCACATATACTGGTACGTGATCACTTACATTCACACAGAGTAGACCTGTTTGATATACTTCATTGGAGTTTGAAAAAATTAGGTCAATGACCCTATCAGAATATTGTGGCCTGGTTGGGTGTCTGATATATTGCTTGAACCCATTAGCAATTTCTAATAAAATCAACTTATTTCTTTCTGGAGAGTTAACCTTATAATCAATGTTGACATCTCCTCCTAAGAATATATCTTTATCTCGCTTTCCCACAGATATTTTTTTCAGGGCTTTCGACACACATTTACTAAATTCATTGACGTCACCAGAGGGGGGTCTATATACATTGACTACAAATATTTTCCTCGTATAAGGCAAGCTGATTTTTGCCACCATCAACTCACAGTGTTCATTCACAACATTTACATCATCACCTTGCAATATCTCATGTGTCAAACCATTCTTTACAACCATACAGAGACCACCACCTTGCTTCACCTTGCCATTTCCATTCAATATATCCCGATCCAACCTGTGAACAATAAATCCGTTTATGTTAAATATGTTTTCGCCCATTGACTCCTTCAACCATGTCTCAGATATACTAACAATGTCAGCATTTAAACTTGACAAATATTCCAATAAATTTTCATCCTTCGACTTTACACTTTGAGTATTCCAAAATACCATTTGTAGACCTTTGGGCATATCATATGATGGGATTTGATGAGGGGGAGGGGGGATGGGGGGGAGTAGCACATTATCTCTTATTGCAATTGTAAGAAGAAAAATGGCTAGCTCACTGCAAATTACATCCAGTAGTATCAGAAATTAGAATTGGTAGCGACAATACCAATAAGTATTTAATATATACCTTGATCAAATCACCAAAGAATGCCATACTATATTCTACGAATCATTTACCTTTCTCTGTTTATGTTTGGCAGTAGGCCTTACTTCTTATTCAGTAATATATTTGCTTTTACATCTAACTATTGGCTAGTCTAAATACACAAGTGATATATGTCTATATTTCACAATATAAAAGTTTGATACACAGGAACTGAAAATTGCTCTTATGTTCTTGTTACCAGCAGGCCCTACTTCTATTTCATCAATACATATTTGCTTTTACATCTTACTAGTGGCTAATTAAGATATACATATGTCTATACTACACACTATAGCAAATATGGTCTTTTATATGTCCACTTTAGAATGGAAACCTTATGCATTGGAAATGAGTCTCCGTGTATATTCGGATGCCAAATTATCGTAGTTCCCTCCTAAGATCCACAAGGATCTGCCCGAAGACATTCTCTCCTCTCCACTGTCCACTCTTTACTTCCTGAGATAACAGATGAAGGTCACTTACAAGAATAATGACAGTTGATGTCTAATCTATGTTCAGATTTACAGTGTATTATAGGGAGATGTAGGTCTGTTATACTTAAGGTCTATGGTTTAAATGTGGGTAAAGGGTAGCACACAATAGTCCTATCATTATACCACATTACTCATATTATCCCTAAAGCTTTATACCATGTCTAAAGCACATCAATCTATGATGCCTTCTCATATTTATGGTTTTTGTTTTGACTTTCTCTAAAACCATCGATCTCATTTCTGTGATTGTCTTCTTTAACCAACACATGTTCTAGCTTTATACTATATGTGTCTCAAATGGCTAATGCTACCCTAGCCCAGCTTAAAAGGTTATCTTTTCTGTCCTTCATTTGGTTGTGTCGTGTCCATATGCACGGACAGAGACAAATGAATAAATCTGTAAAATTGATTGTATTATTGTATTAAATGTAGCTTTCTCGCTATGAGTAGCTTTCGAAATAGCATTCAATAACATAACTCACTCATTCATTCACTCACTCACTCACTCACTCACTCACTCACTCACTCACTCACTCACTCACTCACTCATACACTCTCACTCCTTCACCCACTCACTCTCTAACTCACTCACTCACTCACTTACTCAAACACTCACTCACTCACTCACTCACACTGTCACTCACTTCCTCGCTCCCTCACCCACTCACTCACCTACCCACTCACTCACTCACTCATCCACCCACTCACCCACACACCCACTCACCCACCCACCCACTCACTCACTCACTCACTCACACACACACACTCACTCACTCACTCACCCACCCACTCATTCACTCACTCACTCATTCACCCACTCACTCAGTCACTAACTCACTCACCCACCCACCCACTCACTCACTAACTCACTCACCCACCCACTCACTCATTCACTCACACAGACACACTCACTCACTCACACTTTCATTCACTCACTCACTCACTCACTCGCTCTACCTTTCACTCACTCACTCACTCACTCTCTCACTCACTCACTCACTCACACTGTTACTCACTCTCACTCTTACTCATGGACACTCTCACTCCCTCACACCCTCACGCACTAACTCTCACTCCATCGCTCCCTCACTCACACTGTCACTCACACTCACTCACTCACTCTCTCCCTCTCTCTCTCACTCACTCTAATGTCTGTGTATGTTGTGTGTTGCAGGTTTGACGTATCGCCCTATGACGGACTGACTGGGGGTATCCGCCATGAGACCCGCATAGTCCGGTCTGCCTCTGTAGAGGCCCTGCACCAGCAGCGCAGCATGTCGTCTGCACCCGGCACCCCGGCCCTCAAGGCCGCCCACTCGGTGGACCGGGTGGACCTAGCCTCGTCTGCCATGCCCGAAACCTATCGGGGGCTCAAAACGGCTCAGTCGATGGACGCCGTAAATAAGGTGGGGCTAAGGCGCGGCCATTACCACTTCGAGGACAAGTGGCTGGCGCACCTAATGGCCCACGCCAGTGACGTGATGGACTTTGGGGACGACAATGACTCGTGGTCTCAGGTGAGCTACGAGTCGTCGATGGCGTCGACAGCGGACGGCGGCCCGGTGCGTAACCGGCCGGTGCTGCCCTCTAGTGTGTTAGGCAGGAGGCACTCGGCAGGCAACAAGCTGGACCTGCAGGGGGCGTCCCGGCGCGGCCTCTCCCACTCCATGATCCTCACCTGGCTCTCCAACAAGCGCTACGTACCTACCAACAAGCCAATCAGTGAAGGGGCAGCTGACGGGACCGGGTCCTGCACAGAGCTCGATAAGCTAGACGAGAAACAGGCAATACCGGCCACAGGGGGGCTCACCGCCGCTCTAACGGGAACCAACGCCCCGGCCATACCTAACACGCCCATTAAGGGGACGGGGTTGACGGCTGCGGCTACAGCCATGGTGGCTGCCGGGGATGTAACTAAGGGGCTGGGGGGTGGGGTGGAGGATAAGAAGAAGATGAAGGTCAACTACCGGGAGCTTAACGCCTACTCCCCCTCCTGCTGGTAACTGGAGACACTAGGGTAGAGTCACCTGGAGCCGGACACATACCGTGAGACAGACACTTGATTTTGGGGTTATTCAATCATTTAAAGCCCTTTATTCGTGAATGATAGTCTTAGTGTTATTCTTTCCAAAAGAAAAACAACATTATGAGCAGTATTGTACATAAATAACCTCAAATTTCACGGTCTGTCTCAGGGTATGTGTCCGACTCATGGTGAATCTACCTTATAGCACAGGGAGCCCATGTAACAGCACAGGGAGCCTGTATACGGGCACAGCCAGCCGGTGGAAGACATCTATAGCGGCATCTAGCCGCACTCGGGCCTTCATCATGTAACCATGCAAACATAACGCATAATACCATGGTAATAATATAAGATATAAACCTATATGATATATGATATCACGCTATATGATATATGATATGCTTTCCAGCTTGACAGTACCAAAGTTAAGGTACTACTCTGCGCCCTTGCCTTACGCTTAGCATGGTGTTTGAGATTTAATTCCTAAACAAGAGATATCTGGGTGATATATAAAGACAAACCGTTTGCATCGGAGAATGCATGCAATTATACTGCCGTGCAATTATACATCTACTGCCGTGCAATTACAAATCTACTATTGTGCAATTACATGTGTAATATGATACCATCCTGCCATCCAATGTGGAGTATTAAAAGACATCTTCTCAGCGACTTGTCAAGATTATGATAGCTCTTCCATTGTACAAGGTTGTGATATGTAAGTTGTAGTTGATATCTGATTGTAATAAAATGGCGCAAAGTGTCAAAACGTCAACAACTCAGCCTCAGATGCTGCCTTCCACCTGTTGTACCATGTAGCAGAGAGTGAACAGAGAAAATGTGCATATTGGAGTGGGTATTGATGTCCTTCCAATAGTGAGATTAAACTGAACATAAATTCCAATACTTCCAAGTAACATGGTAAAACTGATTAAACCCAAAATAAAGAAATAGGAGATTTTCTGAGAAAACAGCTATTTTTAAGAGATGTAGGAACAAAATATATTATCTGAAAGAGATATGCCAACAAGGAGATAATTATCTGAGATATAAAACAGAATTATTTGAAGAAAAGGCTGTATTTTTAATCAAATGAGAATAAGCTTTTGATGAAGATTCCTAAAGTAAAAACACAAAGTCATTTTGCATGTGTGCATTTTCTACTTGTACAGTTACGCGATATTTTGAGAACCCAAGTAACATATACCTCATGCACGATATCCTATGTATCAAATAATCTTACTGAGCTAAATGTCTCTTCACATTTATTATCACATCCTCCTGCATTTACTACCAATCCTCTAATTCAAATCCTCCTCCAGTTCTAGAAGACAACAATTTTACCAGTTGCATTAACATAAACCTGTTCCTGCCATGTACTATTAAAGAGGTCAGGAGTTGGAGTGAATGTAACTCATGGCCATGATGTGTGAATTGGTTTCTACACACTTCCATCAACCATGTTCTTCTGATGTATCATTCTCATACATGCACACTGTGTGGCGTCTTAACGATATGACGGCTGCCAAAGAGATTTCATGTCAGTCCTATATACTTTATCATCCATACTATTTACTCACTATAAAAGACCTTGTTGCGGTCCTCTATGCCTTATTTCTGTCCTAAGAAATCAATATCAGTGTGCTGTTTATCACATTCTCTGTAAATTGTAACACTAATTTGGTTATGTTGTGTTTACGTTAATCTTTTGTTTATCATTTTCACCCTATTTCAAGATGTTCACACCATTATATATGCTACTTGGTTCAATAAGGTACATTATGAAAAAGAATCTTTAGCATTAAAGGTGAAATTAGTCCTTTGCATTTATAAGACCCCAGCTTTGGTTCTTAGTTGTCTGCTTGCTGCCTTGGTTCTAGGAAGTGGTTTAATGATGTAATCTGGACCCTCAGGGGGGCTCAGTGGTTGGAGATGTACAGATTTGTAAGCTAGACGCGTTGTAGTCTTACTGAATATGTCTGCGGTGCTGCAAGAGGGAGAGTAGTTCAAGTATCATATACTGGAGTCATTTTGTATTATAACATGCCGTCAGAGATATTATTATTGTGCAATATAAGCTGCCTTCACCCACTGTGCAGGGAGTTGAGGCACGGAGGCAGACTTGTTACTTATTAGTGCCCAGTGGAGCCAAATGGGTGAAAGCTGAAATATTTTCTTTTTATTTGCTGTTAATGGCTTTATAGTGGCTTTAGTATGAGGCATATATCTTACCATACATGATGTCCATGGTCTTTACTCCAAAGGGAGCTTGGCTTTTGATTCTGTGAATCCAGTTGTACTCCACTTTGTGCCATGGTTTAAAATACTCACCTTTCTGTTATAAATCCCATAGCTGCTGAAATAACCTCACCTTGGTCAGAAACTGCACACAATTCTCAAAATATTTTGTTGAACTAAGCGTTCCTACCATCAAGAGAATATTAAGGACTCGTAATAGGGAAGAGTCTGTGAAAAGACTGTAGCATGTATAAATTGAGTATAATGCATCACAGATGCATGTATTAAAGATTGTTACAACCATATGTATAGCCTCTATCAAATTACTTCAATTATTTCGTATGTAACTAGGTGTGGAATGTGAAAGGAACAAAAACGTTCTTTTTCAGCTCCTTTTCATTTAAACAGCCTATTGGAATAGATATTAATCATAATTCTATAATCTACTAATTTGGATCTGATCTTAGAGAGATTTCCTAGGGGGGTTATTTTTTCTTTTAGCTAAATTCCAATCATTAAGGCCTACAGAGCTGTTTAAAGTTGCATAGTTACCAAAAAATGGTTATTTTCAAGGAAAAATCGAGAAAATCACAGATTTTTGGTAACTATGCAACTTTGGATGGCTCTGTGGACCTTAATAATTGGAATGCAGCTAAAAGAAAAGAAACCCCTCTCTGGCAGCACTCCAGGATCAGCTTTGAATCATAGAACGGTATAATAACATTCAATTAGTAGCCAATGATGCTGTTCTAAGGGAGAGAAGCTGAAAAAGAACGTTTTTGTTCCATTCACACTCCACAGCCAGAATATTGCCAAAAAATGGAAGGAATTTGACAAAGGCATAATAGATCATCAAAAAAATGCATGACATGCACCAGTATATAGCCTCTAAACAAAATTAAACATGCCCAGTTGGTTTAATCTATGTAGCCTATTACGAGTCCTTAAGGTGTTAGATGACCTATGTAGAATTACGTTTGGTTAAAAACGTTAGATTTGATTTGGCTTTGATGTTTCTGCCTAACACTTCCCATAAGGACAAACTGCATGAGCTGGTGTATGTTCACTTATTCATGTTTGTCCCTAAAAGACCATCGTGTGTTCTATGTACTCCAACCGACTACATTCACCGGGTGTTCCCAGGCCTAAAGGCCCATGTAAATATTATTACCAGGACCGCAAGGTCTTCTCTTAAGCATGTACACCTTTCAAGATACCATTGTCTTCAAATCATGATTTATGATTTTCTATATGAACTGAGATTGGAGGCAATTGTATGGAATGTAAAGAGGGAGAAATGCCTCAGAAACTACAAGGGGTATAAATATGTTATATATGGGCTTCAGAAGGTAGAGGGGTTATATATAAACATGTCATATAAAAGCTTGCTTTCCCTTATCATATGTTAAACACTGCTGTTAGAGACGAGGGCAATGCCCCTTGTCCACAGGTAAAGCCCGGTTATGTCGGCGCCATGTCGAGCTATAACGTATTTGGCAAATACATAAATCATATCAACCGCATACAATGTGGTTAGGGTTGTAAGGATGTAGGAAAAAGGAAACTGTCAATCCCTGATTAAATCTGGATAGTTTCTGTCCCGAAATAAATGGACATGTAGGATTGTGTATTCAGCTATTATTGGTCAGCTTTATAAAACCAGATGACGAGGAGACTAGGCTAAGTAACCATCCTTAACTCGATAAACCAAACCTTAAGTTTTCTTTTACTGTGATAAGAAGTGACGAGAATTATAGAAATAAAGACTGGCTTTACTCAATTCATATTTGTTGTTTTATAACTCATGTTATCATTCACCGCACCCCAACTTTGGGTCGATCCTATAAGCCACATTGACGATCTGATTATGGTGACTGTAGTACTGTACCATAATAGCACAAAAACCCGCATATAAGCCACACCTTGACTTTGTCTTGATCCTATAAGCCCCTGAAGCTATCACTGACACCCAATTAAGATATTTAAGTCATTTTTATGTTATTTAATGAAATATCTGTATATGTTAGGCCTAATTTTCTCCCATAATAACTCTCATTTCCCCCCTATATTGTGCTGATTGTTCCTATTTTTCCGATTTCAAAACTCCTATATTCCTATTTTTCTGAGGCAAAATCTGGTTGACACCCTGGACTTCCACCAGGGGGTGGGGTGGAGCTGAGTGTCACACACCCAGTGTCTAGTTCTCCCTACAGCCACGCGGTGTCCTCGCAGTGCTGTAGTTGAACCCCTCTAATCAATAATAGGAACAAGACATTGTTCCCACACATAAAAAATAAAAATGGAAGATAGAATTGCCAATTTTGCAACCCAGTACGGTTTTGGCTCCTGATCCTTTATCTAACAGGTTTGACTTTTATTGGTCTGAATGATGCCATAGACCTATGTCTTTTCCTAATAAAACTGTATCATCTACAATAAACAAACCCACTTTATTTCTGATCTGATTTTCCAGCTTTAGGTCACGAGGAAGCAATTATTATTCCTCTTAGTTTCTATATAGCATAATACACAAAATCAGCCATCTACAATTTTTGTTGGCCATAGTCTTAGCCCTAGTCTAGTTAAACAATCCCTCATACACAATGTTTCAGCCTCAATAAAAGAGTTGACCGTGAAAATCTCAAGAAAGTCACTTTTATGTACAGGTAGTCCCATTTTGCCCTGTTTTGGGCCTAAAATCGACCTTTGGCCACATCAGTTTTTGCATGCCTCTGAAATTCCCCAACCCTTTACATAGCATAAAACTACATGTGCTATTCTATCTAAAGGGTACTTGGGAACACCTGTGAATTTTTTCACTATTTTAGCCATTTTTGTTTCATCTAAAATATAACCCTATCAGCAGCCAGAACTCCCTTCAATGCAGACCAGAATACCATATGACTTTGGAGATGGCGCCATTTACTTCCACGTGACCTGTAGTCTGTGCATTAGTTCTTTAAAGTTCCACAAGGGGGCAGCACCAGCTGATCCACTCTCCAGGTGTTGTTATACCGATTCTACAGCGAAATGTTGCGCCACCCATCACGGTAAATTACCTCTCTGTACGCATACGGCCATCTTTGTCCACCAGTGGGTAATGTGTGTAATGGATATCAGTCAATACCAAGCACCTACTTGGAGAATGGCCCCTCTACTAGAGCTTTGAACCCCACAGAGAGTCCTTCTGATCACCCATCTGATGCAGAATGGTAGTTACTTTACATTGAAAATGTTTTATTTCCTTGGTTTGAGACAGATCACCCTTAAGGCCTGATTATTTTAGTTCCGCCCACACACAGAAACAAATGATGATCAGAAAGGCGCAAGAAAGGCGAATGTCCCAGCGGTTTTGTTTTGATTAAAGTGACCTTGTAATCTCATGGATTGTCTGTTATTTTAAACGGGGAAGGCTCTCTTTCAGGTTGTTTTTCCAGTTGTCCTAAAGGTATTCAGGAGGAGGTGAGGGAGGATCATAAACTGGATTAGTTTCAACTGCACTTTACCAGATTAGACCCAAAACTAAACCTGTAAGACATGCAGATGCCTTTTCATGGTCCTGAAGTATAAAGGCCCTGGAGAATAATTTGCCAGTGCTGCATTTAGGCATCCTAGTCACATGATACTCATCCCCAGGTGCCAAGATGATCAACAAGTTGCACGTGTCCGTGTTAGGTGTCCAGGGAAATCAATGATGTTTGTCTGAAAATCAGCGCATTTTGGACAAAGGTTGACGAGTTCAGAAAGTCAGCAACAAGCATTCTTCTTCCGCCTTAGGCCAAATTAAAAAAAAGGTTTGTTTCAGGTAACATGGGCAGAAAGTCGGTAGGTGGGATTTATTTCCTAAAACTTTTTTTTACAGCCCTCTATGATACCTTTAAATTGGGCAAAAAGTGTAAAAATGGGAAGAATTTTAATTTCTCTTTTTTGTAAACCTAAAATTGCAAAGATATAAAATTGTCTTCAAAATTGCTTAATAAAAAGCAGGGTCGGCCCTGTTTTCATAGGGTCGTTCGGGTGACCTGAAACAAACCTTTTTATTTTTTGGCCTTAGCAAGATGACCAGTGGGAGGCACCATTCCACTGGCATCAAATATACTCCCTCTGGACTCCAGAGACCAGATCAAGCAAATCTTTTGGACGAGCTTAGGGTACAAGTAGAGTAGGGTGACATGATTGGTATTTTGAATGAATAGTCCTCGTGCCCAGTGTTTGGACTGGGGAAGTGGTTCGGACACTGGACTCCAAATCCTGGAAAAAATATGAATTGATAAACATGGTTTGTATGCAGGGATAAAGTTTCATTTCAGTGCCAACTCCATATCTTAATAGTTGAGTGCCAGGCGGACTGGCAGCAGGTATATCTTATTGTACTGTGATTTATTGTGATTGACAAATATTGGTACAAGTCCTATTTACATAGGTAATTTACACTAACTCAAGAGTATAACTTGGATTACATTCTGCAGCGATGTCTAATGAGTATGGCAACCAGGTGGACATGGAACTGTGACATTGTTGGTGATGTCGTGTGACCTGCCTGTATCTGCAGCTATTTTCACCTTATTACCTGTTGTACATTGTGTTGTTGACTGGTCCTGTTCATGATTATAAGATGTCATGTGTATCGGTGCCAGTACTTTGGCTAATTTTGAGAGAGGAACTTTGTCCAAGTAAAGAATTACCAAACTTGATTGTAAGGCCTTTCCTTCTAGCAGTCCATGCTTACACAAAGAAAAAAGGGAAGTTAGTCTCGCCATTAATACTTTGACTAAATAAATTATGCCAATTTAGATGAAAAGACACATGGATTTCACTCTATTATCATGATATCTTTCCAAGGAAGAAAGGGATATACCAACAATCATTATATCATTGGGCTGCTTCTGATTATTCAAATCTGTGTTTCTGTTATTCACAACATCAATAATTCAACATGGCGTTTGAAGCTTAACAGGGGCTCATTTATTCCCCAAAGTTAATAACTGTTACAACTAATGGCTTTCCTCCATGGAATAGCTGCTGCTTTTGTGTGGTTGTAATTTTAAAATGCAATCAGGTCATATTTATGAATGCAGCAAAGTGCCATGAGAAGGGGTCATTATTTATCCGTGTTTACAAAGTTCATTGAACTTTATGTTGCAGTAACGATAGAACCAGACAAGAGCCAGACAGACATTTTCTCATGGAAAAAAGGGACATGAAAACATAAAAATTGAGTATACAAAGCAATCATATATCATTCTGCTGCTTTTAAGCATACTCTTAAATTAGACTGTACACTTACAAAGAGAAATGTGACGCCGTATTTGAAGCGGTGTTCCTGTTATTCACTACTGTTCTAATTCAACGCGGGTGCGTTCATAATTAATAGCACATAGAAAAGGCACTATAATTATAGTCAGCTTGTCTCTGTGAACAACAGCACCAGCCTCCTACCAGGCAAATACGTGATAGCTCTCCTGGGTGCGCAGACAAACGTTCAGAGCGTTACCTTAATCTATTATCTTAAATCTTAATTAAGATTAATTAATTATTAAGATCTGAATGTGTAGCTCCTTCCACCTAGTGTCACATACCCAAACTATGCTACCTGAGGTTTGCTTCAGTATAGTATATACCCTTCACCCAGATGCATCTAAAATAAAATAAAACAGGGGTTGGGGGGAAGAGCCCCCTATTACATACTAATAACTAGCCTATCCCACAATGGTCTTACTGCTGCTAGTGGTGCCATCTTCATTTGCTTAGTGATACTTTTAAGATAGTCTAAGATAGTTTAATATAGCATTAAAGCTGGGCCGTCAGGGAACAAGTTCAGCATTTTACATACATGGGCTAAAATAACAGTTCCACCAGAGGACAGCAGTGTTTGGACAGGGGACCATGAACATTGTCCAGCTACAACATATTCATATCTTGTCCCTGTAAGAGCTGAGCTCCCAGCCCTTAAGAGCCCTTTTGTGAATCAAAACTGAACTATATCCGAAAGTGCTTTTGGCCTCACTTCAACCATGATGGTCAAGCTTTAAGATACTGCTCTGAACGTTTGTCCGCGCACCTAGGAGAGCTATCATTAACGTGCACCTACCAGACTCGCTACACATACAAGTGTCTGCCTGCATCATAGATGCACTGGACACAAGGAGGGTAATTTGCAGCAGTCTTTGCGAAAACACGCAGGACAGTGGCAATGTCCTTCTAAAATGCCACCGGTCCAGCAGATTTACAAGTGTAGCAGCACCGAATCTATCCTGATTTGGCCATAAATGATTACAAAAAAACTCTTTCATACTTAAAATGCAGAAATCATCAGATATATGGCTATCTGGTCCTCCAAAAATGTAGCCGGTCCTTCAAAATTGAGAATTTGCAGGACTGAATGTCCCGTGGGATGAAAAACTTTTCGCAGAACGTGGTATCTGTCAGGTATCATTAGTTACGGGGGCCGTCCATTAATTACATACGCATGAAGAAGGGGTGGGGGGGTCAGGCCAAATGCGTACAGATGCGTACAGGGGGGTGGGGGGGGGGGGGTCTAGGCCCATTTTGGCATACGCATTGTGTACGCATAGGGCCGATTTTCTTGGTCATTCTAGACTAAAATTGGCTACCTTTTTAGGTCCAAATATTCAACCAAATGTTGAAAGTTTTCTTTTGGATTTACCAAACATGCCAAATTGTTTTTGACCCCCCCCCTCCTACTAACTACCCATAAATAAATCCCTCCCCCCTTCACCCTAGTTACGAGTTGTAACTCTCAGTAGGGCGCCGGGGCTGTCTGAGAGTTACGGAGAGAAAGGTCAATTTTCTACTGGTTGTCTTTATGTCAACAAACCATGTAGATTTCTACAGTCAATTAAGACAGGCATGTCTAGACCAATTGGAGGGTGGCATTAATGCAGTAAAGGCTTCCTGCCTGTACAGACTACCCTCTACAAAGTGTTCTAATGTATAGAAATTAGTAATAAATTGAAAATTCTAAAAACATAGCAAGGTAGAGGAAAGATATGAGATGCTCCCTGTGTAATTTCAGCCCAGAAAACCGTTAATTAAGCCCAGGGAAGTGCGAATCAAACCAACCTCGCATTTGGGCTGAATTTCCAGTGATTTCTGGACACTAAACTTCTATACCCACAGCAGTGAGCTGCGGCCGTGGGTATTGCAGGCCATTAAGTTCTTTTGCAAAATACCCTTCCCCTCAACTTGACTACCCTCCCCCCCATCCTTGGAGTATACTTTTGACAAGTGGGAAATTTGCCCTAACCAGTACTGTTGGTGTATGTACATGTTTGGAACCATAACATGCAAATACTTTTCTAATGCCGAGGGTGAGGCTGAAGGGTGTATTTCTCAATATCATGAAGGGAGGTATAGGCTGTCTCTTTTCTTGAGGGGGCGGATGGAGTGAATATTTTTCAATATCATTGGGGAGGGGGGCGGGGCGGCTAGGTTGCTTTAAGCGTATTGGTAGTGGGGAAGGTCAGGTGAAAACTAATGTACTCAGAAAATCCTTCGCCCCCCCCCTCCCCCTCAAAAAGAGTTCTATTCCTCCCCCTCCATATGCACCTATTAACACTAAAAGTTCCTCAATAAATTTGATAAATTTCCTTTATTTTATGAGTGGGGGGGGGGGGGGGGGGGGGTGAATGCGTATGTACGCATGGGGAGGGGGGGGGGTAGTCTAAATGCGTACATGGTGCAACAGGGGGGGTGGGGGGGTCTATTTTGGCCAAAAATGTGCGTACGTAATTAATGGATGGCCCCTTACGGCGTGTAACTCTCAGGAGGACGCCAGGGGCTGTCTGAGAGTTACAGAGAGAAGGGTCATTTTTCTGTATACTACACTGCAAAAAAGGTGTTTAGACCCTAAACACAATCCTAAACATATTCCTGCCCCGTTTTTGTCCACACAATATGTTCCTAAACATGTTGAGACCAATAATATGTTTAGCTCAGTGCTTAGAGATTTATGTGTTTAAGGAACTGTGTTTAGGACAATGAAGTGTTTAGAATTCAAGAATTTAGCATATTATTGTGTTTATCTGTCAAGTGTTTAATGATAAAAGTGGTGTGTCTAGAGATGTAGATTATTATTGTATTAAGATATCTATATTTAAATAAATAAATAATTTCCATATAGTGTCTTCAAGAGACTTTTAGCAGCCCCCCCCCCCCTTAGCGCAATATATTCATCACTATTTCACATAGGCCTCTATTTTAACATAGACACAACCCTTGAATCAATACAATAGACCTTCAGGGAAGATAATGCTTTATCCATTCTTAATTTTCTTAAAAGAGGTGTCTCTGTAGCAGATGCATATTTATTGCATCTTAATCATGAGATGAGATGAGTAATAAACGGCAATTCTAAAAACGTAGCTTTTCTGACACTACACTTCCATACCCACAACAGTGGACTGCAGCTGTGGGTATTGCAGGCTATAGCTCTCTAGCTGGTGGTGACTTGTTCCCGCAACTGCAGTGTTTACACTGACACCAGCAATCTCCTGAGACCTTGGCTCTGCTCTCGTTCTGCAGCTTGTTGCTATGGTGTGTGAGTGCCTGGTCACTGCCTAAGTCTCACGATAATTGGCGAGCACAGAACTAACATGGCCGCCCATATGGAGAAACCCGAGTCATCGCTATACTAGGTGCCATCAGAGTAACATGTATCAGTTACAAAGTGGCTTAGCATTCATTGTGGAGTATGAGTGTTGCTGGAGCCCTGTAGAAACTATTACTCTCACATATTCCATGTGGAGAAACAAAGTTACTGTGCTTAAGTACTGTAATGGCCATTCTCCACACCCTCGTGGAGAAATTGGTTATCATTCTCCACGGGCTGTTTCTCCATTATGACATCAACAAAATAGCTATGAAATTTAAACCAGCTATGACATTTAAATGTATATTTTGATGAAATTAATCAAGAATTACATGAAATAAATACAGAGATCCACTCTAATCAGTCTGAACTCCTGGTTTCTCCACTCCGGCTCGTGTGATACGATCCTATGCACCACTCATGAAGAAACCTGTCGTTCAGACAGATTATTGTGGACCTCTGTCTATATATCATCATAGATATCATATTTGGCTCACAATTATCTTAAGTGCTCCATCCCCAACCTCCACATAGCTAAATAACAGGATATAGATATTAACATTCTGGATACAGCATCAGATCCTTTTTCCCTCCCAGTCTCAATCTTTCTGTGACTTAAATGCCAGTTAGGCTAAAAGGCCCAAGGGATTTCCCACAATTGAGATGCATTTCAATTTAGAAAGGAGATAAAGAGACAGAATACAAATTACTTTAGGCTCTGCCTCCGCCATGAGTGGTGTGATGCACCCCTTATCTTGGGATAAATCTCTCTGTGACTTAGAATGATGGTGGGCTGAAAAAAGGCCTAAAGGAGTTTCTTTTATTCAACTGCATTTTCAATATAGAGTAATAAAGAACATAAATGACCAGCATAATTTTATGTGGCCATCTTTTGGTTGTATTGATATCAACTAGCAATATTCTGTCATACATTTTATCAATATATACAGCATGTATCATTTTAACTTTTCAAATTTAAACCTGAAAGGAACAAAATGAGAATGAGACCAAAAGTGTACCCAGCCATACTAATCCTATGCATATACACTATCTATCTTAATTTATCAATGCAAGAGAGAGCCAAGACATGATTATGGCGTTATCTATTGTCCTCATGAATAAGATTTAAACTAAATTTCCCTTTCATTTCACAAAGAGATTGATCAATAAGGCCACAAATGCCAATATAAATGAAACAGATACAAAACAGAAAATCGTCTACCCCTGCATTGCTCCATGATTGGCCCTTGCATGACCCTTAATTGGGTAAGGTATGCAGAGATGAGTGTAGATTACCAAGCAACCAATCAAGGAGTCATTATAGGGTTGCCTAGACCAATCAATCAATAGAGATTGGCTGAGTGTGTCTGGTACATTTTTTCTCTCTTGTTACATTACTATTATCATGAGTTACCTTTTTTCTTTCAGGTTTAAATGCTACATTCTTCACATCTTGGTGGAATGTATGTCAGAATATTGCTATTTAGTGGGAATACTACTGTACCTAGTTCTAAGGCCACATACAATTACGCTGGTCTTTTCTTTTAAACTCAGCACTGAAAAAGCCTCAGGGAGTTTCTTACACTGGTTTTTTATATTATCTTATATTTTCAATATAGAATGAAAATAAAGCAGCAGAAAATATAGTCGTGTTTTCTTTTGATTAAAGACCTGTTACAAGTGACTCTGACACACGTTGTACAGATATCCTGAGATCTGTCATCTGAGCTTTATCTTCTTAAATGATATGAAATAACTTCTTTGTAAGGACTGTGAAACTTGACTGGCCAAACTTTGTTTTAGCTACATATGTGAAGAAAACCTGCAATTTATTTAAATATCCAATTCTCCTCAACTTTAAATGGAATTGAAATGAAAGTCCTGGGAAGCCTCAGCTTTCAACTAAAAGCAAGGTGGACTAGAACATAGAATTCTGTTGATTCTGCAGGACAGCAACCCTCTGCTGCTACTGCTGTCAGAAGTCGGCGTAGGTAGCTGCAAAATATGATATACTGTAGATTTACAGAACAGATGGACATTTTAGGTGAAATAGACATATATCACATTAAGGCTAATTCCTAGTATCTCAAAATCGTATATCAACCCCTTGAGACTTCTCATGGGTCATTTACAACATATAATAAATGCTCAACAGAAATATGGAAGTGATTGACTTAGCCATATTGATACTACAGCTTTCCACAGAATGGGTATATTTACTTTGAAAATGAGACTCTCACCTGCTGTGTATTTTAGGTATACCCTCTTATATCTTTAGGGCAAGACAAGTTAACAAAACCAAAAAAGTGGTCTGTAATAGGGGCCTCAGAGAGACCATTTAGTTTAAATAACTTGTAATGCTATTATTCAATTAACAGTATTTTTCACTTGTTTTTAAAATTTTCTTTCAATGATTTTAAATTGCTATTTTTCACATTGACCTACGCTTGTAGGATAAAGAGAGTTAAAAACTGTGAACCATCCTTAATATTTTCGGTTAAAGTTAGTGCATCTGGTGATTCACACTCCTCGAAAATAAGTAATTGTGTTCACAAAGACAATTTCTTTTTACTCTTTTGTGCTGTTATGTCTTTGGACAGGTACCCAAAAGTCAAGATGAGTGTTAGTCTCTCAGGGGCAGAGAGGATGAGGACACTTAGTAGGAGTATGAGAGAGGCTACCCTAGAGGAGGCTTGTCAGGTGACCAGCTGGTGTAAGGACAAGTCCTGGGGCCGCGTCTACTTCAGGCAGCTGAGCTCTGCATCATCCCTCTTTGATGTCACGCAATCTGTCTGATGTATCAGTCATTCGCCTCTGGACGCTCAGGTGAAATTACCTTTTAGCATGAAGGAAAGCTTAGTGCAGGAAGTGGACAAAGTATCAGAGTAGTTGTAAGAAAAGTAAAATGGGTGAAATGTAGTAAGGAAGAAAGGGACATTGTTTACTAGGGAAACAGTAAACAATAATATTAATGAACATTTTTCTTTTTGATGCTTATACTAATGTGACATTAGTTATACTGCTAGAAAGATGATTAAAAGAATGTTAAATATGTCCCTCCTCATAAGGAGACCTATACAAAACTCATTTATATAAGTGCACAGTCAAATAAGAGTTTGGCCTTCTCATATTTTACGCGGACATCCTGGGTTGTTGTTCAGAAGTGTTATGAGTAAGATGCATAATCCAGCAAGCACCGGTCACACTGACAAAATGAAGGGATCCAGACTTGTCAAATGGTCGTCTTATAAGAAAGTTTAGTGATGGTCATAAAATAAACAAGTTAAAGGTTGTCTACCTGAGGACCTACCAAGTTACCATCCCACAAGACACACTAGACTCATCTAAATGACAATGTTAGCCCAGGTGGTGGCCCACTCCAAATGACAAGTCTATAGGGTCGTCAAATTCAAAATCCTAGAATAGCTTTATTGGCTGCAAACTACTTTAAATGTGCTTCAATCCTCTTCTCAGCATGATGCATGAATGTAAACCTGGCGAGTCTATTCAGACTGCATTCATACATCACGCCGACCCTTTGGAAATGTATTAACAGTTAAGTGAGTATACTTACCAAGGCTGTATTCATGCATTATGATCACATAGAGCATAGCACCTTAAAGCACTATGCAGCCCTTCAAGGGTTAACTTGTGCACTATAACCTCTACTTCACTGCAGGCTGAGCTCACTGGGTTCTGAGGCATAATTACTGTCCATGTCTCTAATTCTTAGGTTTGTAATAGCTTATTCATAGAGGTATGTAGGTTAGGGGAATCCCTGCCATGTCCTGAAAGTCTGCATGAGAGTATTTCTAGTCCTCAGTAACAGACTGTTAACACACATACAATGTATGTAGGTGTTATACCAATGAGAGTTTCCTTGCAACTATTGTACTATTGAAATAAATACAAAAGAGGTGTCTATGCCCTACACATATTTGTTTTGTCTTCATTATATCAAAACATTGAATCTTTTACCTTTTCTAGCATCCCCAATAGATAATTCTCAAGATTCTCCAAAGCATGAATGTGTATTTCCAGAATTATGATTAAAATCAACATAGAAATTATGCAATTCATTCCCTCGCTTTATACATAATGCATGCTATACTGATACAACCTACAGGGGGAATCCCGAATCAGGCCCTGGTTGACGTGTCTAGGGCTGGCATACATCAGGCTTTGGGCTGGCACATGCCAAGTAAGTGCTTTATCTGACAACTATAGTTAGAACACCCGCTACCTTGTCACAGAATAGTATGCAGACAACTTAATCTTTTGAGTGCCCCTATTTTAAACTTCATTATCCGAGACAGACCTCATCATAAGAGGCAAGAGCCCCTTATATTAGTAAACCTTTATCCATGTCTCTCTGTCCCTAAGGGAGACCTAAAGTACACAGCAGGTGGGAGGAGGTCATGGAGGAGGGCCTTAGATCAGACTAATGGTGGCTTACACTTTGGCACAAATCCCCAGGCACCAATCTATGAGCAGGGTTTAGGCCACTCAAAATAAAAGCTGGTTTCTCATCACCGCGTGCAACATAAAAAATCATGATTTGGGGAAAACTCTTTTTACTTTTTCTAAAAGATTTTTGAAGAAAAAACATGTCAAAAAGTGAAAGCTTTTCTTCTGGCCATAGAAATGTCTACTTTGGAGCAGCAAGTTTGCTTACCGCCTGTACTTGTCCATCTTAGCACGCTCTGAATTATTGCCATCAGAACCATTTACTGTAGTTGTCAGAGAGTATTACCCAGTAGGCTAGAAAGTCTGATATTGGCTCTCAAAAGCAAGCTAAAGCAAATATCTTTTGGCCATCTAGTGATATTAAATAAACCTTACTGTTGAACATTGAATGCTTTCCAAGAGTGATATAATTCATACCTGTTGCTCCATGAATGTTAATAAGCATAAGATTGTATTACTATTTAATGTAATAAATGGCATCTAATAATAATTGCACTTTCATCTAAACACTATTAACATCTAGGATGAACATAATTTATACCTGTAGATGACTCCCAATTAACTCTAATGAACATAAGATGGTACTTCTCATCAATATACTTGTCTTATGTTATATCAGCACTAATTAACATACTTGACTTAAGTTGCATCATCAAGAGGTCATGTATCAGTTAACATCTGGGCATTTTCTGCATTAGAAATCCAATCAGCTTCACTTGAGGTTCTGCCATATTTCCTGGCCATCCAATATTGAAATCTTCAGCAGTTCTGAGCATCTAAATTATCATTACAGGCTGATCTAAGTCTGATCTATTATTGTATTAAAGTTTGAGATCAGGGCCCACCAGTCCAGAATACAAAACATCTTGCCCAATAGCTGATGCCTGTGCATTAAAAAACAGTGTTCATTCCTTTGGCTATTGGGTAAATTACATAGCTTATATGCGCATACCATATGGTCCAACCTATGACATCACTAATACAGCATTCATTGTTACCTGGCTGGAAAGATCGCGGTAGATTTTCTATTAGACGCTCTGCCCCCCATTGCCTACAGTAAATGTAGATCTGTCTATGAGACTTCCTATTGACTTTCCATCTCCAGTATTACACTGAAAAAGTAAACTTGTCTCTTGACTCTTCAAGGTGACTATCATAAAATAAACGAGTCTAAAGTTGTCTAACCTATCAGGTTACCATCCCACAAACAGAATCTGGAGCTGACAAATGTCGGGTTTTTGGGTGGCATAACCAAGTGGGTCTTCTTTCTCCAGCTAGAGGACCGGCTTCCTTGTCACTTAGACAAGTTTTTGACTCGTTTATTTTATGATCGTCACTTTAAAGAGTCGGGAGACAAGTTTATTTTTTGAGTATAGAACTGATATAAATGTCCAATAGCTTACAAGTATAGAAGCTGTTAAGCTCAGGTGTTTATCTATTTTGAGCATTTCACAAAATGTCAATACTGTTGAGAGTTGATACTAAATGTAAATTAGGATATCATTTTAGCATAGAAAGCCGGGGAATAAACACAGCTTGTGGTTGGTTTTCATCACACAGAACAAATGGGAGCATGGCACATTTGGGATTTGGACAGGGAATCATAACATCAGTAACACTTTTTTAAATCATAAATTTAGTGTTGGATATCATGAGGCATTTTGGTGCAGCTGAGACCGCCTCTCAACCAATTAGCTGTTAGTGTGTTTTGAGGATGGCTGCCTTGGCTGTCAATGTACTTGAGAAGATTATGATAGAAATAAGAGCTCTTCTGACAAGAAAGAAATGCAGTTAAAGATATGCATGTATTTTAGGTAACATGAATTGGTCATCTCACAACTACAACCATGTGATATGAGCGTTTTCTATGATTGTCATCAGGCCACCACCCTTGTCAATTGTGTGACTAAAACGTGGCCGAAAAAAGGGCACAGTAGTAGCAAAGGATGTCATTACAGGTACTCTAACCCAAAACCAGATATAAGAAAGTGACAAATAATGATGACGCAAATAATTACTGTCAAGCAGTTTTTGCTGTTGTAAAGCAACATCTCCAAGGGCGAGTACCGCATTATTTCCAATGATGTATCTTCTTGGAATGGTGCCAGAACAACCTTTCCTCAACAATCTATGTAAAACTAACATTGAAAAGAGATCTCACATTGACACTATTGGATATGAGCATCTAACTAAGAAAACAAGTAACGCTAAGGCTCCATCACAGTGGACTATTCCCCCATCACAGAAACATGAAAATAGACCCCAATGATGAGTCATTTCAAAGCCCACTGCATAGCAGGGGACATGCCTTTTATAGGCTGTGCCAAACTTGTCTCAGACACTGGGAGACATAACAGACTACAGATAGGGAGGAACGTAAGAATCTGAGCTATTGATATTGCAGAATATAGAACTTGTGCCAACTGCTTGACAACACTGTATGTACATGAAGGTCACATGGTACGGTGGGACATTGGCATGGGTGATACATGACAAGCACCACAGAGCCCATTGAAGGTATACTGCTCTAAGGGAGTTGTCATTTTTTAACAACAGGAGGGGGGGTCGGTGGATTTCCGCGCGAGCGGGTCGAAATTTGTTTGGCCCCCCCCCCCGCGAGAGGGGTTGAAATTTTTTTGGTCCCCCCCTGCAGCAGGTTGAAATTGAGCGCGGCCGAACCCTTTGAGCTATAGTAATGCGCTGGCTTTTCCGCTAAAAAGGGGCGTAATCTTTTTGGTCCCCCCCTCACGAGGGGTCCAAATTTTTTTGGTCCCCCCCCTTCAAGGGGTCCAAATTCTTTTGGTCCCCCCCAAATCCACCAACCCCCCCCTGTTGTTAAAAAATGACGACTCCCTAAAGGTAAGAAAAAACACACTTTGAGTTTTATAAGTGTATTTATCTATATAGTTAATTGTTGACAATGTTTCAATTGGAGAAGATGATATGGCGAAACATAGGACAACATGAACTCTCAAAGGATACAGATGTATTTTTATGAAATCAGCCAAACAGCACAAAGGCTTTCCTCTAGCATGAGGTATCGTAGAGAATGGGATGTTTAGGAATTATGTTGTTGCCAATGCTCAGGTGCTTTTCAGGAGTCTTTAACAGTTTAAACCCCATTTACTTACATTACGGTAGGCCTTTTAAGCCATAAGGTGTGTCGAGATACTGGAACATGACTATTCTCTTTTGGCCTGAACATTGTTCCTCCATAATGTCTGCAATCTGGGACAGGAAATAAAGCACGCCACCATGATTACAGTCGGTTCTGGCCGTTCTGTTAGATCATGAATAACCAGAATAAATAACAGCAGCCATCAGTGAGGTGAGTGCCGCACAATGCAGGCCTCACAGTGCTGTATTGTGCGGCTGATAGGAACAGGACACCATCACGCACACAGCCATAACCAGCTCCTCTAGCAGATATAATAGCCTCAAGCATGCTTATAAGCAAAGCAAGTCAACAAGTGCATCTGCTCATCTGGTTGACTAAGTGACCCTCCAGACCAAGAAGCCTTATTGATGATAGCTACCGACCACCCGCTTAGTAAAATTGTGATCTGGTCCTACGTTTTATGTGATTCTACAGATATATAGACTTCCTTTTTCTTAGGATACACACCTTTACATGCTGTGTGTAGTGGACAGGATTGTGAGAGATGGGGAGGCAGAGAGAGAAGAGAGAGAGCATGAGAGAGAGAGAAGTATAATAGAAATACCATTTGTGGTTATAGTCAAGTAGCCACACATTCCCTACAAGCAATGGGCAAGAAATGGATTGATCTCCCATTTTGAATTACGGTAACTCAAATCACGGTAGTAATAGACCGCAATGCGCTACCTCAAAAGAGGCCTAGAAATCAGGTAGTACTGAACATGTTTTTAGACCACGATACAGCAACAGTAGATATCTACCTAGCAACCATTTTGAAATGCATTATTTCACCAGACTTGATCATAGTTATCCTGAATACTGGTATATGGCAGTATTTATAGTGGTATCTAAAGTTTTCTGACATTATCTAGGAAATATGTGAGGCTTTATGACAGTATCTTGGAGGCACCTGAGCTTTCCTGACAATATCAAAGAGGTATAAAAGGCTATTTGACTGTATCTAAGGGCTATCTCATGTGATCTATTGTGTATCTGGGGGGTATATGACATACCTCCTTATCATGATCTATGATCAGGTCAGGTGAAATAATGCATTTCAAAATGGTTGCTAGGTAGATATCTGCTGTTGCTAGGCAACCATGGACTATACCAACATAGATTTATTACCATTTTCCCATGGGGGTCAATTTGAATGGAGTGGGTATTGGCATATCATCTCACCGATGGATATTTTCCATGGTAACCAGGGAATTATAACATAGAATGGCTGTTGCTAGGCAGCCACTCACCCTAGCAACAAGGCATTAATGCCATCAGAAACCTTGAAGTTGATTTAGTGGGGGTGGGTCAACTTTTTATGGTCCTATGGAGGGCCAAAATGTGATTTTATTGGTATTTAACATATTGGTAGTTAACGCTGGTTGCTAGGTACATATCTGCTGTTGCTAGGTAACTATGGACCATGTCAACAAGGATATATCACCATTGTTTCTTGGGGGTCAGTTTTGAAGAATTAGATATGGATAGATTAGCTATCTCATTGATATTTCCTCTCGTTTCTAGGGAATTCTCACATAGAATGTCTGTTGCTAGGCAACCGCTTACCCTAGCAACCGCATGATGAGACCAGATAAAAGCTCAACATTGATTTAGGGGGGTAAAATTCAAATAGCCCTATGGACAGCCAATGTGCACTTTTTACAGCCGTATCCACTATTTTGAGGTGGTTGCCATGGAAACGGCCATTACGGGCAAACGAGGCCGTACCCCGTCAGAAACTTTTTATTGGGAACTGAGGTGGTCATATACTATAAGAAAATTACATAATATTGTGGTCTAAAAACATGTCCAGTTCAACTTCATATTTTGAGGCAGCGCATTGTGGTCTATAAGTATTGATACGGTTTTTTATAGGCATTCATTTCAACATTCAACATATGCACTCTTTTTATATTTTGAGGAAACATTCTGTGGTTAGTCCATAAGTACTCAAAGACACTAAGGTTGGAAACAGATTAATTTCAGAATGTGTTGTTACCAGGGAAACCTCCATTAGGAGGTTCAGAATCATTTATTGTGTCGTGGAATTACAGGAAGCCGCTCAATGAAATGCCTTAGAGGTTCTGCTAAGCACCACATTCATCCCAGGGAGAAAAGCGAGCCTTGCAGACAAAACACATTAAGTGTCTTCAGTCTCCCTCCTTACATCCATCCCCACACATTTAGCAGCCTCAGCACTAAACTTTCAAGACTGCATACTACATTAATGTGATATATGTCCATTTTACCTAAAAGGTCCTTTTGTACTGTAAATCTACATTATATCACATTGTGCAGCTACCCTTACTTCTGACAGCAGCAGCAGCAGAAGGTTGCTGTCCTGCAGAATCAACAGAATTCTACATTCTAGTCCCCTTTGTTTTTTATTGAAAAACTGAGACTTCCCAACACTTTCTTTTAAGTCCATTTAAAAGTGAGCAAAGTTGAGGGAAAATGCATATTTAATGATAGAATAAACTGCAGGTTTACTTTGTGTATTTAGCTAAAGTTTGTCCGGTTAAGTTGCACAGCCCTTACAAGGAAGTTATTTCATATAAGCTTTAAGAAGCTGTAGCTGATTTGACCGATCTCAGGATATTTGTACAATGTGCATCAAATGGCCTTTAGGAGAAAACACGACTATATTCTTTTCTGCTGCTTTGTTTCAATTTTATATTGAAAAATAAGATTATATAATATAAAAACAAGTGTACGAAACTCCCTGCGGCTACCTGCATGCTGAGCTTAAGGTCATTTATATTCTATATCTACACAGTATCAAAAACAAGGTCAAAAGGAAGGCTTGCTCCAGAATGACTCCATTTTCTGGCTCTCTTTTTGACTCTCTTAATAAAGGGAGTAGGTACTAGACTCCCTTAAAAAGGAGTTATGTGACTGCCCTAAGATAGCTCAGGTTTTGCCAGATCCATGCTGCAACTGCCTTCAGAAAGGGAGTCTAGGCACAGGGAGTCATTGACCCTGACCTCCCTTTGTAGAGAGGGTCATTGAAGGGAGGCTCCTTTGGAATAGAGAGTCGCATTGGTAAATTCTATCCCTTACACTCTATACATTATTTAGGTGCAATGTCTCACAAGGAGAAGGGATGTCAGAAAGATCCACACATTAGTCATTATATGAAGGAACTTTTGTGCATTTAACCTTCTTATGTTTTTACAGATTAGGTGTCTATACCTAATACATTTTGCTTATGCTACAGTTTTAAGTTAACAGTATATTGATTTTATAAATCTTTGAAGATAAATTAAAGTATCTGCGATGCAAGAAATCCATACAAAGTCAAGTAGGGTTTATGGGTCTGTGTTGTTGCGGCACTTGCTGATTTCAACTGAACTTACCTTTTTACTCGATGTGGGTGTAGGGTGGTGACTTTCTGGATAATGTGTAATTCTTTTCAATTCCATCGACATGTTAGATGTCTAATTCAATCTTTCAAGGCCCATAATTTAATGCATTATGAACTTTACCATTGACTGCATAACTGCATGCCTTGTAAGTATACTTGCCAGGGCTGTATTTAAACATTGTGCCAGCCATAATGTTGGCTTTGCAAATACTCACCAGACTTGCCTTGGTTTTCTCTTTCTTCTAAGGTTTGAATATGTCTTTATTTAAAAAATGTGTGTTATATTTTATGGTAAATGAAAAATATCCATGTCAATTTTTTGTGAAGGCAAAGGGAATATTGTATAAAGATTTATGCAGGCCATAAAGGGTTCAATCAAAATTGCACACACTTATTTAAATGAATAAAGAGAAGACTGTAGCTACAACACGAGGTTCATCGTTTATTGTTAGTAAGATCCACAAGGCACATTCAGCAGGTGACGCATGTATTATCTACGTTCATCAATATATCTGTTGTGCAGCTTTTCTGGCAAAGCAGATTGAAACAATTTTTCAGATCTCTAACAATGCAATCTCATAATATTAAAACGTTTTAATATGGTCTGGCTGCCTTGCAATTCGGAGGACAGACATTTGAGCCCTGATCATACCTGATGTTTCGCTGACTTTTGGTGGAGTATCATCTAATGCTAGATTTGGAGGCATTGTGATTGTTTTTCCCCTTTTATATTTGTCATCATGATGCACCAATGCAGGGTCAATGAGTAACCAAATTTCGCTGTAGCTGCAGAGCCAAAAAAGCTTCACCTGTATCTAGCAATAAAATTTATTGCCTCATCCATAAAACCAGAGCACAAAGCCTGAAGTCCACCCTCAGCTGGACTTGAGGCTTTAGATGAAATACACAATACATAACAACATAAATCAATGAAATGTACCTTAACAGCAACAATGATGTCAATATAAAAGTATTATGTACAACCATTGTGTTTTGAATTTGAAACAATAAGGGGTATAAGCACCGTGAGGAATATGATATATTTTCTTTTCATGCAATGCTTTTGTGTCCATGCCAGATTTGGCTTCATTGCATCATGAATATAGACTGTTGAATCCCATATTTATGAGGCACCATGAGACATGTAACACCTTCACACAATATACCACACTGGACTGTAAGCTGTCGGGCCTCAAATCTGCACCAGTCCTTAATTAGCTCCATGGTAAAAAGACCTGAAATTGATCAATACACTATATCCTGGTTTTGAATTTTCTGATTTCATCCAGTTATTTATGCGGTCTATTAAGGTATAATATAAACTCCCAATATGGAAATTCTGCGGTTTTCCACTTTCGTATTGCCCTGAGACCAGGACCAAGGATGGACTGTTTTCTTGATCTACAGCAGTGAGTTCAAATACTTCTCTGTAGCTAGGCAGTATTTAAGTTATAATATTAAGTTACACGCGGCACATTTTATTCTCCTTTAGAAACCAGACGGGATGAGGAGCCAACTGTAGTCCCATGTTCTTCGGAGAGTAGTTTCTGCAAGCCTCAGTACTCCAGCACAGGCATGCACTCTCCAGCAGATGTTTGGTCCTGACTAGATCAGAACAATGGCCATTATCCACCGGGTCTCCAAGATGGCTAAATCCCAGGAAATACACATCACCTTTCAACATTCATTCGGAACATTCACTATTCTTGGGAATCCCTGTGTCTATCTTGTATATATACAGTTTGTGCTTTTTCTTAAGAAACACATAAGATAATACTTGTGTCATTCTTGAGTTCTGTTCTGACGGTAGTACCACAAGCCTGCTATGTATACATCAAAGCCTTCTGGCTCCTTATGTACAACTATATCATGTAGGATTATGACACATACCTATAACACATTGGGGCCTGGTACCTTTGGTGTATTAGAGCTTGGTACCGTTCATGCAAGACAACATTTGCCATTAGCAGTAAATTCCTATGTGTGTCATACTAAATCCAAGTCCAAATCCAAGTCTAAAGTGGCACATAATCATACCTTGAGGCGTTTCATGTATCAGACCCTGGCCCCCTTCATACTCCTCCACCAGTGACCTTCATGTATTAGACCTTGGCCCCCTTCATACTACCCTTCATACTACTCCTCCTGCGACCTTCATGTATTAGACCCTGGTACATTTTGTATGTGGGAGATTTTGTATGTGTCCTGAGACATTAAATGTATCAGACCCTAGCACCCTTCACACTACTCTTCATACTACTCGTCCTGCGACCTTCATGTACCAGACCCTGGCACCCTTCAAACTACTCCTCCTGCGACCTTCATGTATCAGACCCTGGCCCCCTTCATACTACCCTTCATACTACTCCTCCTGCGACCTTCATGTATCAGACCCTGGCCCCCTTCATACTACCCTTCATACTACTCCTCCTGTGACCTTCATGTATCAGACCCTGGCCCCCTTCATACTACTCCTCCTGCGACCTTCATGTATCAGACCCTGGGCCCCTTCATACTACCCTTCATACTCCTCCTCCTGCGACCTTCATGTATCAGACCCTGGCCCCCTTCATACTACTCCTCCTGCGACCTTCATGTATCAGACCCTGGCCCCCTTCATACTGCCCTTCATACTACTCCTCCTGCGACCTTCATGTATCAGACCCTGGCCCCCTTCATACTACCCTTCATACTACTCCTCCTGCGACCTTCATGTATCAGACCCTGGCCCCCTTCATACTACCCTTCATACTCCTCCTCCTGCGACCTTCATGTATCAGACCCTGGCCCCCTTCATACTCCTCCTCCTGTGACCTTCATGTATCAGACCCGGGCCCCCTTCATACTACCCTTCATACTACTCCTCCTGCGACCTTCACCGGCCATGTCCACCATTTGCATCCTTGTAACCCGGGTGGAGTCAGACGTGCTGCCTCCCTGCCGCTGGGTGAGTTTCTGACAGCTGCCTTTGTCCTTACGCCGACAGCAGACGCGACCAAAGGCCTTCCAGAAGGCCTGCCTGAAGGACTTACCACACAGACTGTACAGGAAGATGTTGATGCTGAAGTTACAGTAGTAGAGCAGCTGACACACCTGCTGCCACAGAATAGCCTCGTTAGAACCTGACGTGGGAGAACCCTGCAACATAAAGTATATAAATGTACACATTACATGTAGCTGAAGTTACAGTAGTAGAGCAGCTGACACACCTGCTGCCACAGGATAGCCTCGTTAGAACCTGACGTGGGAGAACCCTGCAGGAGAGAACATAAAGTATATAAATGTACACATTACATGTAGCTGAAGTTACAGTAGGAGAACAGCTGCCACACCTGCTGCCACAGCACAGGATAGCCTCATTAGAACCTGACGTGGGCGAACCCTGGAGGAGAGAACATAGAGTTTATAATATGGACAATAGATAAAGCTGAAGTTACAGTAATAGAGCAGCTGACACACCTGCTGCCACAGGATAGCCTCGTGAGAACCTGACGTGGGTAAACCCTGTGGACAAGATAAGACCAAAATATGTGACTAGGGAATGGAATATATCATATATGAATACATAATAAATAAAGCTAAAGTAATTGTAGTGTTAGAGGAGCTGGCACACTTGTGGCCACAGGATAGCCTCGTTAGAACCTGAGGTGGGTGAACCCTGCAGGATTTATAAAACAGAATAAATAAACACAATAAGTAAGCTCAAGTTACAGTAGTAGAGCAGCTGACAGACCTGCTGCCACAGGATAGTCTGTTAGAACCTGTTCTCCCCTGCAGGGTGGGCGAACCCTGAGGGGAGAACATAAAGTACATAAATAGACACAATAAATAAGCTGAGATTACAGTAGAAAAGCAGCTGACAAATTTGCTGCCACAGGATAGGACAGTTTGAACCTGCAATAGGTGAACCCTGCAGAACAGACCATAATATAATTAACCACACTTACTGTCACAGTGAAATAAACTCAGGCCATAAAATGGATATATGAGTGCTGGAGTTTTGCTAGAAACAAATGCCAGAAAGGGTTATCACTTCCTCAAAATGACTTCCTGACTGAGAATTTACCCACATTTCATCAACACTGTCAATCAAATCTCATGATTCACATTTTCTTTATGGAATTTGTGCCTCTTTTATCCAGCTCTGCCAGCAGCATGCAATTTAATCCATCAACAGCAGTTGTCATCTTTGTCTGACCCTCAAATGGCATTGAGGTTAGGTTGCCTGGGAAATAATTGATGCCAAAATGATGGTGTTTTGAACAGGTTACAAAATTTAACTAATCACATGTGACACGAGGGTCAGGCTGACAAGTTAATTGTTGATGTGGACTGACTTTAGGATAGAGGTGAACCTCTTGATTTGGGAATCACAGCACCTGCTTCCTTTTAGAATTACTACTTTTTTGTCAATCATTAACATCAGTGTCCCCTTTTGTTTTTCGGCAGTATTCAAATGACTTTATCTGGAATTTGTTACAGGCTTACCATAGAACATGAAGGCTTGACTTGGCATGTTAGGCACCAGAAAGGTGACAGACACACCCAGCGATAACTTTATCATATATACTGTATAGTCTCGCGTACAAGCCAAACCCTCTTGATATAGAGAAACGTTAGATAACATACATCATGTTTTTTGTTTACTTAGAATTCAGCACTGTAGTTACTTTCAAAGACATGAACCACATCCTATATAGGCATGTTTTGTATCAATTGAAAGCAGGTTCTGATTTGCATACAGGATGCAGCTTATATGGTATATCTATATTATACACTAAGTCCTCACCTTTATGAGGTTATATTAATCAGTGTTAGGTATGGGGTTATATTAGTGTTAGGTATTTATATATAAGGCTATATAGGTGTTAGGTATGTAGTAGTTATAGGTATAGAGTTTTATACCAGCATTTAGGCCTTACCTTTATGAGTGTCATGACAAAGCCGTAGAGTCTGAAGGCATGGCTGGGCAGGTTGAGGACCAGGAAGGTGGTGGACACAACCAGCAGTAACCGCGTTATCTTCAGCTGGTGACTGTGTCTCTTGTCAGGGCCCGTAAACCTCAGCATGGTCTGAAACCTGATAACACAGAATCTATCTGTTCAAAATGGACTTCACTGAGAACAGAAATGGATCATGGTTTGGATTTCCAATGTCAGCTTGACAAGATTCTGATATTACATGACTTTCATGATCGGCAACCAGACTATTGAAGATGCAGCAATTTTAGTAACTAGTTGCAGGATGTGGCTGTCTTTTTATTCAGTTCTTGTTTTTCATTTTTAGAAATATTTGAATGAGCATATTGATAGAGTAGATAAGCTATTTCACATCTAATTCATCTATGGTTCGTGACATTGTCATCTATGGTTTCCTCATTGGCTATCAGTTATAACACATGATTATTTCTGTGAAGAAATATGAATATGTAACGATTTTACAAAAACAGATTTCATTGACTGCTTTGAACATATATAAAAATGTGGAACTTAATGTTTTTCATGCTGATGTTATGACAGCCCATCCCAAATAAGATGAATTCACAAACGGTACCTGACACTTCCATTGCCTCCAAGTCCCCTGTTATTCACCTGGTTGTGTTTATCTACACAGTTAGAGCTTTCTGTGTGTTCAGCCTCCACCCCGCTACTGTCCCCGCAGGTACAGGGTACCTTGTGGCTCCCCCTACTGGGGCACTGTTTGTTGTGGGGCCTGGATGGGCAGAGTTTTACATGATTGTCCATAGTAGCAGTGCCTAACTGCCCGTTCGTGAGACTCCCTCGCCGCCGGTACATCCGTGTTATCCGCACCATAATCCGTGCATTCATGAAGAATATGGAGACAAAGGGTATAATAAATGTGACCAGTGTGTCCACATTGTTGAGTCTTGTTAGTAACTGGATGTACTTCCTCTTTGGGGTGCACACAGGCATGCCATACATAATGACTGTATGTGACGTCCATAGGTGGAAGTTATTCACGACAATAGCCACAGCAGCAAACACACACACCACGATCTTACTCCGTGTTGGTGTGCAGAGCGTCTGGCGCTTTAAGGGGTAGAAGACAGCGATGTAGCGCTCCACTGTGAAGCCCACCACATACCACACAGACAGGAAGGCACACACGTTGGTGGTGTAGGTGAACAGCTGGCAGGGACCACTCAGGTGGTAGATCTGGACGTCAAACCACACCAGCCACTGGAACACCAGCATCAGCAGGAACCCATTGTCACAGATAGCCAGGGAGGCCAGGTAGATGCTGGACGATGTCTTACGTAACGGGTTCCTGAAAGTAGGTATAGTCAATTTCAACTTCAAATTGTTACAGATTTTACAGTAGATTCACACATATTATTGCAAGCAAAGCCAGACTAATGAGAGTGGGGATGTACACGTTTTACCAAATTCTAAATCCTACATTAAGATTGCCCAAATACTGGAAAAGTGTATTATTTACGGGTTGGGGGATATCAAAATGCTATCCAGGCAGTATCAGCCCAAGAAAAGGGCCCCAAGGGACCAAACCATGGTCTTTTACAGTGTATTTTCAACAGAGGAAATAAACACATCCACAATCTTATTTCCAAAATGACCATATATTGAGCAATGGAATCATATTTGAGCAAAACACCAGGGACCGATGAAAATCAAATAGATATGAAAGCAATTTTTTTACACGTAAAAAATATCCTGACTCATTTTTCAGACAATTTTTTTTTGAGCCTAAATCATCAAATTGACTAACCTGAAGAACACAATGATGGAGATGGTGTTGCCGATCAGCCCGATCAGGATGATGAAGGGCACCACATAGACCTCAAAGATGTCCAGGATGAGCTGGAAGCGGAGCTGGTACGGGTCCGTGTAGTACATGGGGCCCTCAGACTGGTCTGAGGTCAGGTTGGACAGGTTGCTGATCCCACCAAACGATGCCATTGTTTCATAAGCCATTGTGGTCAAGGTAAACCTGACGCTAACAGAACTAAAGGTTTAATAAGGTCTCAGACCTTGGTCAGTTCTGTACCACCTAAAGGTTTTCCATTCCCTAAAGGCAATGATACTCATTAGCTGACTTAGCCCAGCTACTTCATTTGGCATTTGTCTCTAACACCAAGGGTGTCATATTATTGATGTGAAGACACTGAGTGAGGTGTGATGGTTGAGGTACAGTAACACCACTTTAGTCTACATCACAATGACAACAGAGAGGCTGTTGCAGTTTCTGTAGCTGCAATAACTTGTTTATCTGCCTCGATCCCCCTGGCAAGTACTCTATTGCATCATCACTGTTCAGCAACAATGTTGATGGTTCGGATTCAATCCCGAGGGGGCAGCACCAGTTTTCACTAATTAATCCATTTAATTAGGTGACACCAGGGGGAGTATCAAGTCCAGAAACATGGCCCTTTGATTGTCAGGTGCATGGGAGTAATTGCCTGGATTTTTTAATCATCAGGGGTGCTCTGGGCAATTATGTTCCAAATAATAGTGTATCCCCAGATACCCTCCATTGATTAACAAGTTGCACAGGGCAGAGCATTAAAGGTCAGGGGAAATCAAAATTTGTCTCATTTTGAACAAACAGCCAGGACAGGTAGGTATGATTGACTGACATGAGGTCTCTTCTCTCTATCCTCCAGTTGGTTGACTAACCTGTAGCTGGGCCGCACACAGAGGGTATGGGCAGTGGATCTCCACAGTGTGCACAGCTGTGATTGACCATGCCATGACATCATTACTCAGGATTTGATCAGTTCAAGATCTAGAGTCTTCCCCAAGCAGAATGCGCTGGTGGTTAACTGTCCTTATTATCACAATGGAGGCGGGTACAGTCTACTGGTTGACTGGTTGTAACACCTTGCTTGTGCAGGTGGAGCCTCCTCTGTGGCCATCTTTATTTCTGCAAGTACACATAGAAGGAATGATTTAGAAACAATAATGTGGAACATCAACAAACAATGAGAAATATTCAACTTGGAATATAGCTGCTGCTATACAAATTTAGGCATTCAAACATATTTTGAAAAGCCATAAAATCCCTAGATATAAAACTCATAAATGAATGAAATGATCAGTGGCAGTTAAGAAGTAATTATTTTATAAATAATACAATGTTAACAAAGTTACAGCTAATTAGTGTCCAGTATGGAATAACCATTGCTTTTGTGTACTTGTCATTTTGAAATACAGTCATGTCATATTTATGGATGTCGCAAAGTGGTCAGAGTAGGGGTCATCATTCATTCTTGTTCACAATGTTAACTAAGTTCATTCAGTTCATTCAACTTCATGGTGCAGAACTAGAAATCAGCCAGACAGGTATCTATAATCTTTTGGCAGAAATTGACATGCCAACATCATAATCTAGTACACAAATAATTTTTTCATTGTGTTGCTTTTAATTAGAATCTTTTATCAGGCTGTTTACTGTTGAAGAGAAAAGTCAATATTTAATGCTTTGTTTCTGTTATACACAACATCAGTAATTCAACAAGGGGTCATTTATCATTTGAAGTTAACAACTGTTACAGCTAATTACCTTCCTCTACAGATCAGCAGCCGCTTTGTCTACTTGTCATTTTGAAATACAGTCTTATTTATGGAGGTAGCAAAGTGGCATGAGTAGGGGTCATTATTCAACCTTGTTTACAAAGTTAACTTCATTAATGCAGTTTATTGAATTTCAAGGTGCAGAAAGGGTACTAGCTTTAAATCTGTATATAGAGAAATCGTTTTATCAGTGTGTTGATTTTAAGTACACCTCAGGCATTGACCTTAGTTATCTGTATACTAATGAAGAAAAATGTATCCTTTGATGCTTTGACGCTTTTGACGCTTTCTTACTATTCACACCATTACTAAATCAACACAGGCGGTTGTCACCTAACAGGATCTGATCATTATAAATCACAAGGGAAAACACAGTAATCATGTGTTCTACTGCGGCTCTGTAGGATCTGCATTAACACGGCATGTTGTCACATAAATCTACACCTACACATGTCAGCCCTCCTTATGGCTACTGTGAGCCGCAGATGGTTTATTTGGCAGAGAAGCGTATGGCAACAGTAAAGTACCATCAGAACAACACAAGTGGGTTTCAAAGCTGAACTAGTATATGGATAAACAGCTAGGTGGCAGCTAACCATGACTACCTTGTTGGCATGGGAGGGCCATATTGCTTTTTTGTATACACCCACAGACACATTGTCACAGCATCTTGTCCAACTATGCACCCCATCTTATGGTGACAAGTGATTGTACTTATTCTTTTATTACATGCACCATAAGGCTGGGTATTCAGCAAGACACTTCCAAGGAGGTATGTTTTTACCAAGGATAAATAAAGAATTAAAAAAAAAAGCCTACCCTTCATGAGTGTATCAACCCCTTACATGCCTGGCTTCATGCCAGAATGCAGTTCTGAGTGGTGAGTTACTTGCCAGGGCTGCAAACAAACATTATAACTATAAAGGGCATAGGCAAATGCATTTAAACACTATGCAGCCCTTAAAGAATGTGGCCAAAGTCAAACCTGGTGTTGTCCATAATATCTTAGACCAAACAATTCTTTCTCATAATGATAATTAATCTGTATTCGGAAATATTTTTGCTAATCACCTCTCCATCTAAATAATTTTCCTGTATTACGAATTCTCTAGTTGCTACCTGAACATTCATCACTTTTCTTTTAAAGCCTCCACAATCCTGGAAACTTTATTAGACACATCATTGATGAGAATAGCATAGCACGAGATTGGGTGTAAATGAATTCAATCAATGTAATGAGTCCAGGGGCGGATCCAGGAATTTGGGAAAGGGGGGGCGCCGTAATACCTACAGCATTGGGGGTGTTCAACCATCTACATTAAAATTTACCAAAAATTAGGGGGGCGCGCGCCCCTTGCCCCCCCCCCCCCCGGATCTGCCCCTGGAGTCTCAGGTGAGAAATCCTGTGGATATTTTCAGAACCTTTAAGTCTACTCTTACTTAACTGCCCTGCTTCATACAGTGTTAAATGTCGGCAATACTTGTCCTATTATTGAAAACCCCCCTTCTCTCTCCCTACACAACAGTCTGGTCTTTGTACATAGAGCACAACTTGTATTAGGCCAAATAAGAAAAAGGTATGTTTCAGGTTACTCAACCCTACCTTCCAAAACAGGGCCGATTTTTATCCAATTTTGAAAAAAATACTTTTGGGCTATTGCAGAGTCAAAATTTTGAGCTTTTCTGGCCTAAGTCTAATAAAAAATTGAATTAAACAACATCCGACCTATCCTACCTAGATTTTTTAACCATGTGGTGGTACCACCCTAAATCCTCCACTTCCGGGTAGAATGGCCAAATAGTCCCTCAGAAAATTAGTTATTTTTGGGAATTCGGACCTCAGGGTGGGGGTAAAAGTATTGAATGTATGCTTATTTGGGATCATAGTAATCTGGAGGTGTTTGTTTATAGTCCAGGCTAAATATTTTATTGGTACCATGTAAACAGTGGAGGGTTATGGGGGTGAAACGGCCATATATAGTATTCATACACTGCTTAGGTCTCACAGCACAAAATCAATGTCCTGGTTTCCATGGCGATTTATACTAAATCTAGGCTGACTTTTTTATTTTGGGCCTATTGTATAATTTTCTCCATTTCAATAGCTAAAATATGGTATATTTTACTTAGCTCTCAGGGAATTTTAAGTATTTCAAATATTAGACCCAAGGTGTGTGACATTGATTTTTCCGAGGCCCGACTAGGCATTTAGGCTGATACCACCATGTAACCTGAAACATACCTCTTATTTTTTCAACTTTAGATGGCATAGATATATGTGATTGTCCAGAATGATGAATGTGATGTGTAATTTGTGAGTCTCACTCATGTAAAGGAATTACTGAGAAATTCCGAAAAGCTTCTCACTTTATTGCAGCCACCTACGTACAGGGCAGGGGAATCTGTGACCTTATCCATTACAAACAGACACTTCCCAAGCATTGGAAGATTCACTCCCCCCTTAAGGCAGCTCCCTGGTCGACACTTGGGCCTTATCACTCCACAGATAAGACATAAGGGCCACAGCCGGTCCACACCTCCCCAAAAAAAATCAAAATGCTCCGGCTCTGTAGTGGCTATTCAGGATTAGTTATGGGGTCATTTGTCAGGGATGACCAAGGGTTATTCAGAAATGCCTTACTCAAAAGGACTTAGCCTAGTTATCATTGAAATGGAGAAGACTAAGGGGAGTGGTTAATACTGACCAGCCTGACAGTATTGACTAACCTGCCATTTATCTATATATTCTCAGATTTCATTTCTATAGCCATTTCACCTACAAGTTTGCCACAATAGGCTTCATGGAAACGTCTCCCTACATGTCCAAAATGTCAACGCTACACATTGTATAAATCTAGATGGGAATATCTCCCCCCCATGTGACCTGTGATGTCACCCGTATTCATTCCTGTACACATTGTGATCTTAACCTCTCTAATAACAGATCTACATGATAAAAAGAAACAGAATAATACCCTCTTCATAGATTCAGCTAGACCCTGCTTCTACTTGACAATCATTGAAAAGGAGACTTTATGGAATATACAGCAAACATCTTTTTTGGTTCTGTTCATAACTTATTCCATTATCCCACTTTGAATTGATATCCTGCTGTTTGGAATGCATGATGGGTCGTCATAAATTGGTTTGTGAACTGAAAGCAATCTATGGCAACAATCAAATATGTATGAGGGGTGGAAGGAGAAATTGGTTTTGATTAGATTTGCTGCATTAAGGATATAAATCTTTGTATCCTGTTATTGAGCTTTATAGGAGGCCAGGGTGCGGGTATATCGCATCATGGCTATCATGCATTTTATATTGGCACTTGATAAACTTGTGAATGGAATAGGATATATTTATGGTGATGTAGTTGGACAGGCTGTTTGGTCCTCCATCTCCCCTACCTCATGTTCTGCTTACACCGGCACTACAGATGTTATCTTAAAGTATTCTCTTGATTTATGTTTTTCCTCTTTCGAAATCTCATTAAATTAGTTTCGATGAGTATATTATTAATAATTTTAACTATGAAATTCTCTTGCCTGGCTTTATCAATGATTTCCAACTGCTAGAACTATGAAAACAATTATAGGGAAGATTCTTTGAGGGAACATCTTAAACAGTTACATCTGACCCTTTATAAAAGTTGACTTGAATTACTTCAAGTCTTTTTTACAGTTCAGTCAAGTAAAGGATTATCACAATCAGACTTGACAAAGAGGACATAATGTAAATCCAAGGAGACAGAACTGAAATGTACCCTTTCATCAGTTCTAGCAGGCATACTCACAGTGACTCACACAAACTGTGCAAAACATGTGCTTCCATGTGCCTTCAGCATCCTTATAGCTTACATCTGCATGTATTTAAAGGCAAATTGATGATTAAAAGCAATGAGATAATGAGTCTGTGGGACTGGTGTAATCAGAAGGAAGTGAAAGCTAACAGGTACTTTAATGTTATTATGCCAGGAAGGTGATGTCGGAACAGAGTAACATTGAAGCTTTATTGCAGTAGCACTCAGCATGTTAGAATTGATATATCCCAACCGCTTAAGCATTACACAAATAGATGTACAGTGCCATATACAGGTCAATTTTCCAACAGCCAATTTCGATGTCCTGCTGAAGATATACCCACAAATAGTGTATCCCCCAGAGCCAACTGTCGACAGGTAGCGATGATAAAAAATGAACCATGTGCATGCTTATAGAATAGGCGTACCATCAGCAGACATGTCGGACGTGATGACTACTGTATTGGCCAATGGCTGCCACAAAACGGATGATGGAAAATTACCCCAAGCTACACATAATATGTCTGTGTGGCTCATAGATGATTTAATACTAATTCTCATCATTCACAATTATTCATCATTGTCTTATGTAACATCCTGCCTTCATCCTGCATTCTATAATAGGATAACGCCACCACTCAAGCTTACTGGTATCCACTGTCAGAACCAGTCACTCATAGCAGGAAAGTTACTGTTTAGCAATATAGTCTTTGTAGAAGCGCATATCTAAAGAATATGATAAAAGAAGAGGATCCTTTTATATCTAAACAGGTAGTCTGTGCTTATGATCAATGAGGCTTGCGGGTATCAATGAGCATCAAGTTGACCAGGTGAGCAGCTGCACGTGTCAACTCATCCTGCCCATGAGAACCATGCCTTAACTCTTTAAGGACGGCATTCCATAAAAGTACCTTGCTCCATTCAAGCACCATGCCAACCCTATGGGGTTGTACCTTAGCCTGGTGCACGAATACAGAACTGAAAAGCAACATTTCAGTAGTCAGATGATTGCATATATTAACCTTTTAAGGAAGGTGTAATGCATCAATGCATCATGGCCTTAGTTGTCATGATGCATGAATGAAGCTCTGGTGAGTATCTTGTCAGGCCGGCATTGCTGAATCATGACAAAGAAAGTCTCCTTTTAGTGCCTTCATTGATAATAATGGGGTCTTACAAATGACATCATTTAGCCACATGCCATCCTTAGGGGATTAATCATTGATGTGATTAGTCTAGGAGTTGGATAACTAATTTGTATATTAGTGTACATTCATATGTTTTAATGGTCATGATTACATCATTTGGAAGATTATATAATTTACTGGTTGTTGATGGCAATGGAAAACATATGGATTGAGGATAGGTAGAAGCTGTGGAAATATAAGTAAGGGAAATATGCCAATATTACTCTTCCTTAATTGCCAGGGCTGCATTCATTATAGCACATTGAGCCACTATGTAGCCTTGAAAGGATAATCATATCAAATTCTGATGAGCTAACATTTCTCTTTCATTATAAGAAATAATCAAGTTCAGTATCATTTCTAATGTAATTTAAGGACCATTATTTAAGATCACCTCTTTTTACCCTCTTCATTTCTCAACCTTTCCTGGTTTCTCCAGAGTCCTTCAGACAATATCTGGTTACAAATAGGCACCAACTCCCTGTCAGGTCTACACCACCATAACCTGAGGGCAACCCTCCAGATGGTGACTGAGGCACAGTTCCCAGAACCATTAGCAGGTACAGGAGTTAATACGGGACCCTAATATGGAGTGCAGTCTCATGCCACACTGACGAGTCTCCATCCACATGTCATGACGTCCCTTCGAGCACGGTATCTTGCTAAGAGATGAATTTGTTGTTGTGAGACACCAATGCAGTCCCTGCAAGCAATTTGCTGGTGCTGCATTGAAGCTTTATTCTGACCCCCAGGAATGTCTCAACGCTCTATGGTCAGCATGAGTTACTTGCCACGACTGCATTCATGCATGATGATGATCAAGGACATGATATATTAATTACCATATTCAATATGATAAAGTATTTTGCAAGGGCCTCA
Source organism: Harmothoe impar (assembly GCA_947462335.1). NCBI lineage: Eukaryota > Metazoa > Annelida > Polychaeta > Phyllodocida > Polynoidae > Harmothoe > Harmothoe impar. Next base: position 6,910,529 of record OX381704.1, read on the forward strand.
AATTTCCATTTTAATAAGCTTTCCCCATGACTGTCTTATACAGACTATTAACACCTGCACAGATGTAAAAAGTAGTTATAAATTGCACATTAAATCTCGTTTTATCTTAACTGGAAAAATCTGAAATAGGGGGGAGTGCTTATTAGGGGGAGGTTGAATATGATAAGGCTATGAAATAGGAAAGTATGAAGGCAATTTGAGGTGCGGTAGAATCTTCTACTCCCACCTGTATCACCAATATCATATTCCACTCAGAATGCTATAAACTGCCTAGATAAATTCATGAAACCCCTAACACAATGGTAGTTCCCCTTCTCTATAACAGGATATGAGAATTCAATTCCTGAATGCAGCAAGTGCCATCAGTTTCTCCTCCCTTCATACGTATTACATGAACTGCAGTACATTCTATTCCCTCCTCCTGGGATAGATCCATTTGTAGCCCAAATCTCAGGTTGGCTGATATACCCCAGGGAGTCCCTTCTATTCAGCTGCAAATACAATACAATCTGGGGTAATGATGCCCTCACATCCAATGAATACAGAATACCCAGGCAGTCTTTCTGTGTCACACAGATATTGAAATGTGCAGGTGTGGTACCTAGCTGACAAAAATATGTTATTTTACGTTGAAATGACTTTCTAAATATACATAACATTTTGCTGTGATAAGGACCAATAGAGAACATTATAATTATAATGTTGTATAACGTTTCTCAGTTACTGGGTATTAGAGCAAGGAGAATGTCATGTAGGAGATTCCATGTGGTCGGTATGACAGGTTGGCATCATGTTGTCATGGTTACCAGGATGGCAGGTGGTTGCCAATGGTAACATCCACCAAACCAGTCAATCATATCTACCATACCTCAGGGCATAAAGTTTTCTCCTGCTCTGTACGTTTAGATAATTTTAAAGCCATTTCATGTCTATTGTTCATATGTTATTATCAGTAACAAAGTACATACAATAATACTATCATATTCCACAATGGGTATCAGAAATCCCTCAATGACAGGAAAAAGCAATTGAAATACCAAAGGCTATCAATACCCTCAGTTCACTTAGTCATCATCATATCAGTTTTACTCACTGCAGAGTAAGGCAATGCCCGATAGTGGAAACAGCTCAATTAGCATTATTTAATGACCGTATAACAGTCAAGCAAAGAATTCAAATCTACCCTAGATGCAGGTGAAATAAATGGGAGCAGAGTTACAGAACAGATTAATTATGCCTTTATATTACCATATGGCGAACCTGAGATGGGCGGTATGGTATGCACACTCATATACAAATCCTTTTCATCTAGTGTGGGGATAACCAACTGCTCAGCATTTTTCATCTTCACCAGTTGATGCACAGGATACATTGTTTTTGATTCTAGGTGATTCAGTGCGGAATTGCAAATGATGATTGCCTAGATCATAAATTGATGTTTGATGAAGTTGGCCATAATCTCAGAATTAATGTCCAACTGATTCTGTCTACTGAAATGGCTTTGCTAAAGCAGTATAAGATGTACCTCCTCGTTTTACTGAGGCCAATGATGTGTCTCATACTTTTTTTCCAAACCCTAAAAAAAGAGTTTTACCTCAGCCAAGGTGTCCAAAGGCAAATGACTATGACATCAGACAGATTGTATGACATCAAAGAGGGATGAGGCAGAGCTCAGCTGCCTGAAGTAGACACGGCCCCAGGTCTTGTCCTTACACCAGCTGGTCACCTGACAAGCCTCCTCTAGGGTGGCCACTCTCATACCTTACCAGGCCTCTGGATCCTCTCCCCCTGTGAGAGACTGACAATCATCCTGCCAGAACATTTTGACTTTAATATAGTAGCAAAAGCGGCATGATCTTTGAATATAACAGCTCATTTCTGAGGAAACCCAATCAGCATATGTACTAACTTCAACATAAAGTATTGTGGATGGTCAACAGTTTCCCTCTCCTTCCCTCAAGCACAGATGAAAGCAAAGGATACAAAAATTGACAAATAGTTACAAAAAAAGATACTTAAGCACTTTTGGACATTTACTCGGACATTTCCCAGTGAAGCCAACAAAAGCAAAATTAACCAGAATGGATAAAAATATTATTATTTCTGATATCCTAACCAGATAGGTGCCTACTTGGGAGCAGCAGTGTCTCTTACCACCTACTCATACTTATCTCAGCTCAGACTGACTTATTGGGGAGGGGGGTCTGTCAGAGCCTCTTCCTGTGGCTGCCAGAAAGCATTAATCTACATTAAATTGGGCCACCCAGTCCTATTGAGTTGACTCAATCCCATGGGGAGTCTAATAACTTTGGCTTAATCATTCCAGTAAATCATTTTTCTGTTGAAGTTTTTAATGAAGCTGAGTCAGACTTTTGTGGAATCTGAGAACAAAAGCACAACTCAACAAAGAGTGGAAGCTGTATATGAGCCTGCAGAATCAGATAAATGGCAAAGTCGCATAATCCTGTCTGTCTGCTTAAAGCTCTCCTACCTAAGTACATTCACAAGAAGCAGATTGTAAGGTTCCCATGGGATTCTGCAGTCCCTATTTATTACTTCATCCTAATGTGCTTGTTACTATCTGCATCAAGAGCTTTTAGGTCTGCTGTAATTCATCTGCTTCTAAGTACACAATTCTTTGCTGACTATGCTACAAATATATCAGTGACAAATGAAGAAGCATTTTGAAGTCTTTTTCCCTTCTGAAATATTGTGAAAGTGATCCTTATCAGTGATATTAAACACTCATAGAAGAAATTGAAAATCCTTGTTTGTATGTAAACTTTCTTCTGGATTTTAGACTAACATTGACAGAGACCAATAAAGTTAAGATCTATCAGGCACTAAATTACATATAGTCATATCAATGCTAATGAATCTAAAATGGTAATTCTCATCAATGTACTTGTCCTAAGTTACACCAGTGCTCCTAAACACACTTATCTTAATTACATCAACAGAAGCTTATGAAGCTGTATTAGGCAATGTGTGGGCATCTTTCTATATCATAGATTCCAATCAACTTCACTTGAGGTTCTGTAACGATTCCTGGCTGTCCCATAATCTAATTCTAGATATTCTGAGCATCTAGTTATCTTTACAGGCTTATCTATAAGGTCCAATCAGCCGTTGTATGACAGTTTATGACCTGGGCCTGGTAGACCTGCAGTCGTATATAGAAAACAGCAGTCCAGAATAGAAACATGACATGTAGCCTGACAGCTGGCATGACAGATTCATTGGTACCTAGGTCCTGGCAAGTACTCCTGAAGTTATGATTCAACCTATGACATTGCTCATATAATACAGAATGCATCGCTACTGAGTCTGGTAGATCCCAGAAGGTTTTCCATTAGGTGTTCTGTCCACCATTACCTACAGATCAGGAAAATTGAGGATTTGCTGACCATGAAACATGTATGCAAGAGTGATAGGAACTGATCAGCATGACCAAATTTAAAATGCAAAGTTCTATTCCTTGTCATCAATGTACAACATAGAACGTTTATTTATTTTGAGCATATCACAAAATGACAATATTTGAAGCCAAATTGGAATTTATTTTACTGTAGGATAGTGCAAAATATTCAAGGCTCATGGTTGGTTTTCACTTCATAAGACACATGAGACCATTGTTTATCTGGTGTTTGGACAGGGAAGCATTACATCAGTAAACTACTCTCATTGGTGTGCTTCCCACACCGTGCGGCCGTTATCTATGATGGAGATACTCTGAGCCAAAAAAACGAAATTGGAAGGTAAACAAAGGCATCTTATTTCTTAAAGGCAAATAATAACTTCTCTTAGTTGGTTTTTCCTTGTGAAGTGATAAATAAGTGCTCCATCATGTTCAAAAAGGTGTCCACTTGAAATGGTGCCGGAAATAAAAGTATTTTGCCTTTTGCTTTTCTTCAATAATTAATGTAAAAACTAAAACTTTTCAAAAAACATGTTCTGTTTTGATTAAAAAGCAAATAATTGGGGTCTGCTTGCAGCACTAAATCTAACTAAAATGGAACCTCTTGCAGGAAAGAAGCAGGAAGCCCATTTGATATGAGCTTCAATTAAAGGCAACTTCAAGAAAAACCTCCATTCTATCGAGCTCTTACACGTCACAGCAAAATGAAAAAAAATACTTCAGCTATTATAGGTATGCTGGCAAAGCAATGAACAGCAGCAAGAGTTTCCTCAGGTGTCTGAGAGAAGAGGGTTTAAAAAAGAGAAAAAAAGAGAAAATGTAGAGATAACATTCTATATGGTACGCCAATGACAAAAGTGCATGTGTCATGTTTTACATCCTAAGAAAAAGTCACTGGGTGCTACCAGGGCATTAGATATACCCATGATGAAACAAGGTGTCTTCCCTCGATCTATCAGCAATTTTAATATTATTTAAATTTATATTTTATTCCAACTTGTTGCTCATCGTCATATAAAAGGTCTAGCCAAGATAAATTGTCTTATTTATGGGAAGCACAGCGGCAATTTGAATATGGAAATAGACTTTCCAAGAAGAAATATGAGCTGTGACATGTAAACTAGGGAAAAGCAAAAAAGCTTAGAGAAAAACAATCCTGCGTCGTAATAGAGTGACACTGATAAGGCATAGACTATCTTACTGATGGTGTAAGTGGACAGCAAGGCAGCAGATATGGCAGGTCTTTTTCTACAAAATACCTAAACTCTGTGTTTCCACTATATAAATCCGTCAGAGTTTATATGTGTATATACTGTGTTACTCGCTCCTGCTCTGTTCCTTGTTATCCATAGGTTAGTTATATATTCACTATAAAAAGATCACTTATAATGATTTATCTAACAGCATGAGAGGATGGGCCCATCTTCTATCTGGACTGAAGCATGACAAGATGTGGCGTTAAAGCCACTTTTACAAAGGCACTTTATTCATGAAAAAAGTTGCATACTTTACACCAAACTATATTTATAAGCTTCCAGGTTCTTCTATACTAGCAAAATGATGAAATAGTTAACTGAGTCTTCTGAAAGCAATAACAAGTGAATTTGAGGAAAATAAGAAATCACCAAACAGTGGTAAAACTTTTATTTTTGTATTGTTCTTCCTCATTGACAAGTTCGTTGAGTAGAAAAACAGCAAAAACATTTTCAACTTCACTGTATGTCCACAATGTCCGCGGGACGGGAAATGAAGCAGACAATCCTGATTATGCAGAGTCCTGACCGGCTGATGCCGCCTTTCTGTTCGATCATAAATAACCAGAATAAATAACAGCAGCCATCAGTGAGGTGAGTGCCGCACGATGCAGGCCTCACAGTGCTGTATTGTGCGGCTGATAGGAACAGGACACCATCACGCACACTGCCGTAATCAGCTCATTTATCAGGTTTAATAGCAGCTACCATAGTGCCTCCTTTAACCCTTTAAGAATGGCATAATGCTTTAATACATCATGCCCTTGGTTATCATTGGATCATTGAATGCAGCACTGGCGAGTAACTCGCCAGTGCTGCATCCAAGCATCATGCTGATCCTACAGGGTTGAGGAACTCCCCTAGGATTGGCATGATTCACTGATGCAGCACCAGCGAGTTACTCACCAGGGCTGCATTGGTGCATCATGACAACAAATGTTATCTTTTAGCAACATCCACCATTAAAGGGTTAAGTGGCCAAGTGATTGTAGATTTTGATATCACTGTTCCCCAATACTTAAAAAAGACAGGCCCTTTTACAAGATGTGATTACTTAGTGCTCAATACACATTTCATTCCTTTACTGCAGCATTTAGTCAAGAGCGGTGCCTTTTCACCTACTCAGTGCTTAAACTAGTCATTAATTTGTGCAGTTTATGGCTTTAGAAACCAAGACACAATGCTTGTGAGCCATGAAATCACTGTAAATGTAATTTTTTTGTCACCCATTTGTAAAATAGTACAATTCCGCTTGTATTCAAATTTGAGCATTTTGGATTATGGTAGTTGTTCAACTACACTGTATGAAATCTGCAGAAATTCAAAATTCATGCATTATTGCAGCAAATGGCATAGTGCATGTATTTTTGTGTGTAAGGATATCACTCATATGGCATATGAGTCCTTTACACTGTGTATGTAGCCTCATCAGCTTATCTGCAGAGATGCCAAAGTGCCTTATATCCACACAGATCTCGCCGCAATCTGTCCCTCCGGCCACCCCAGGAATGTAATATGTAATAACCTCCTGAGGCACACTAATCAGACATGGGCAGTAATGACACACATGTCCCTCGCTCTAAGGGGCTCACACCAGCACTTACAGTGGGTGGTAAAGTTATACTCTTGTACAGATGGATGTGTAATCATAGCTCATATATTAGATTATGATATGAATCATTGATGATGGGCTAGATCCCTTCACTAATAAGCACACACAAACACTTTTTTTGCCTGACAATATCTGCAGAAACCAATTTCAACTCTTTAATAGAAATTTATTCATACTGTTAAATAAGGTATACCATATAAGTATTTACTGTACCCCAGGTTCTTCCCATCTTGATATCAGGTGAATTCCATCTTCCCACACACGGGCCATAACCGAATATGTAGTACATTCTCTAGACCAATCTTACTGGAAGTTTTAAAATGTTCAGATAGATGGATAGATTTTCAGCAATGAGAGCCGGACTTGCACCAACAACTTGTGTTATCTCCACAAGCAGTCTCTCAGACTGCCCCTGGAGATGCAACCCAGACAGCATTGCTCAAATATTTGGGTCAAATATGAGTTTAATTTGGGCAAACTTAGCAGCTCTTCTGTACCTTTATGAAACACAGTAAGCACTGTCAGCTGAGAATGAGTGTTGGAGGTGAATTGGCACAGAATTGAATATTTGTCTTATGTAGTCCACCTCATTTTAAAATTGACATCTGAGACTTCCAATCACTTTCATTTCATTTTAAAGTTGGTAAAGTTGAGGTGAATTCGATATTTAACTATAAAACTAGAAATAGGAAATGTTCATGAGAAATTGTTTGCATCAGGCTAAAACAAGAGTCATATTTCAGACATTCTTGACAAACAAGCCATTATGGTAGGGACTACAGAATCCGCTAGGTGATCCCCTGTGCACAGTGCACACAACAAGTGGTTATTTTGGTGCAGCTATGGATCAAAGGGCCTCACAGACACTGTTATGAGACTCCCCTTTCAGGGAGTGACATCATAACTATTACAGTAAGATTATCACCCAGAAAAGCAGTCAACAGAGCCATACATTGTAGAAGTGACTGCAGCTGAGATAAATTCCCAATTTTATAGGTGATATATCCGCTATATCAAAAACAGGGGAAACCCTATGAATTTGTGAATGCTGCTCATTCAAATAAACTCTAAAAAGCACTTCAGAAGTCCTGAGATTTGAGTCACAAATGGGTCCAAAATTTTTACGTTGCTCAGCCAAGGGTATTTTGTATTCTGCTGCATTATTCCCCTGCTATATATCAAAATGCAGCTGATCAGCTGATCCCCAAGGCTGCTTTATTCCCCTGCTATAAATTGAAATGAAGCTGATTAGAAAACCTCCCAAAGGCCTGTCCGACCACCTGACAGTTGAGTCACAAATGGATGTATCCCAGATGAGGGATGCAACACACACACATTAATCACGAGAGGGATGGATGGAAGGAAATCTGATGCTACATCCAGAATAATGATATCTATTTCCTGTTTTTGAGCTATGTAGAGGTTGACAGTGGAGCGCAATAGAATTGTGAGTGGAATATGATATTTATGATGATACGTGAGATAGCGAGGGCATTGTCCTCTACAGGACTTCCTCCACACTCATAATGCAGAGAAATTTAATATGTCTGAGACCTTACAAAAGTATGTCAATATGTATTGGTGTAAAAGAGATCCACTCTGTAATCAAACTAAATTATTTGTTACAGATCATCTGTTCCCAGACGCACACAAAGGACTATGTGTTAAAATTCTCCAACTCCAGTGCCTGGTGGTAACCATTCGAAATCAGGACCTGGAGAATGTCCAATACAGGCCAAATATGGACCTACGTATGTAAAGGATACAGAGTTCAAACATAATGTGAATTACACTTTGGTCGTCATGATGCATGAATGCAGTGATCAAGGGTTGAGACACTACAAAAGGGTCAGCATGATACACCAATGCAGCCCTGGGGACTTATATGTCAGGGCTGCATTGGTTAATGATGAGGACAAATGTCATCTTTTGGTGATATACCAGAGTTAACAATAGGACCAGTGCCAAGATAGCGTTAAAGTTAACTTGTAACCACCTGCCACCAGCTCTATTACCTTCTGGAGCTGTGCCCATAGTGTGTGGTACAAGTTGTTTCCCACTACCCAGTATAAAGATGCTATAAGTACTGAGTTGTAGACATGGAGTAAAGTGTTTGGCACCATTAGTTAGGTTTACAGGTTTCCTACAGGTCCTTTCACCACCTACTGTGTACTTTAGGTCTTACCGAGGGACATCAAGAGAGACATAAAGAAAGTACTTAGCTGCTGGTGACCATCAGGGTGAGATGTATGAAAGAAGCTAGCTGGGGTCTGGGAGGGACTAAAGAGGTTGTGTGGTGAAGGCAAGGAGGGGTGAGAATCATGTGCCCATATGTTGTGACCATATTGGCTGGTAGAGGCAAGTTGTTTCCTTAGGTCGCGTGCAGAGACTAAAGAGAGCGCTAAGCTGCTCGTGACTGTTAAGGTGGCATCTACGAAGGAGACTAGCGGGGGCCTGGGAGGAACTAAAGAGGCTGTGTGCTGAAAGTAATTTGTAATGGACAGAGGGGTAAGGATTACCTGGAGATGTGCCCATATTGGGCTGTATAGCGAACTTGTTTCTTGCTGCCAGGCCCTAGGTGCTATTAGACTACTGTGTACTTTAAGTCATGTGCAGGGACCATCAGGGTGAATGTATTAATTTACTTTAACCATTTCTACAAGTCGAGTACTATGACACAACACTCCTAAACCGAAAAAACACCACATACCACGTTATCTAACATTGGGATATAAGATCATATTGGGATATAAGATTATATTGCTGCAAGCCTCTGAATAGCAATCCAAATGAAAATATCTAATGCCAATGGCTATGAGGCCAATAGTCAGATTACATGGGGAAATGTATATATATGTATGCTCAGAAAGTAGCCTACAAAGGCTAATATGTTCATCAATAAGTCATTAAGGGTGCTAATTAATTGGCAACACACCCACTCTACCGCTTCTTCAGGGGCTCTAGTGCAGATAAGGTGGGGGAGGGGACCCGGAATACCCTGATGTAAATCACATGCGGAACTTTGTCTAGCTCAGGACCCAGTTGATATCACAAGGAATATACTCACCCTCTGCACGTGCAGACACCCTGTACTGTACAGTCACTAGAAGCATTCCACTTCTACATCTATTTCAGTCATATCACCATGATATCTTCATACTGATATAGTGCTTCTATAATTCCTTATAATACACTGTTAAAAGTCAGTGTAGCTGCACAACATGATAATCTGTAGATTTACAGCATATTGTACGGTATTAGTGAACATTGGCAGTATAATCTACAGTTGGTTTACTGTTTAATAACTCCTGCTGAATATATTCAGACAGAGTAATCCAATACATCAAGTAGTTTATGTCCAGCTGTGTCCAGCTGTGTAGTGTGCTCCTTAATTGATAAACTTCCCAAGCGCAGTCCCCTGTATATGGGTAAGTGTGTCCACCAACTGCAGTCAGTACTGGGGTAGGGCCCTGCTGCTGTCTCAGCTACATATAAAAGGCCTATATCACAAATAGTTGAATCACATTATCTGAGTGTTTAACAGTGTCCATATGTCAAAAGTGAACTCTTTCCACTATACCTGAATAAGGCTTCTTCCATGTGCTGCTGCTCTCTGATATCCTCCTGTCCTGTCTCTGGCCTCTATGCTGCCTGCTACTGTCTGCTGCTGCCACTAATCCAACACCATAGCCTGCACACAGTGAAAGACAATAGCGCTTGGTCATGCCTGACCAATGTTTAAATGACTAACCTGGGATAGCCACAACAGACTATTAGGGCTGGGCATTTAGATTATCTGTCCAGTACATGTGACATGATATACTCCTGCCCTTGTCTCTGGCCTCTATGCTGGCCACTGCTCTCTGTTGCTGCTTCTAATCCAACACGGCAGCCTGCACACAGTCTGTTATAAGACAATAGTACACAGTTTGTTAAAACACAACTACACTTTAAGACACCTAAACTTTACTCCTAGCTCAGGTCAGAGAGTACGCTTGCTCCCTAAGTCATTTAGGCCTTTAGAAAGGTACTATCCTACACTAAATGCTGTTGGGTAATCCACTCCTGCAAAGCACTTTTTCACCTCCGCCTCAACTCCCAAAACCAACCTCCCAGACTGGCAGTTCTGCAGCAACTAGTGGTAGCACATGCCCTACACCAGCCTACACCACACTGACTGCCAGCGTCCCAGCAGCTCAGCAGCTACCACAGTGACAACTGCACCCCTACCAGGTCTGTGCATACTGTGAGTAGTTCTAGTTTCTGTCACTAGGGGGCTGGTGCTGAGCAGAGCTGAGCTGAGCTGAGCAGTGCTGTGCAGCAGCAGTCTCAGGCCCCAACTCTATAATAGTAGAGTCTGAGCAACCTTATATAAAAAATGTGTTTGACTAACTTCAGGAGTTAACCAATCAAATCCTGTACACTCAATCCTGTGTATAGCCTGACAGGAAGTCACAATCTGAATACAGCAGTCCCATTTGGAGCCTTTGTGGTGGAAAAAGGAACTGTTTGAGCAAGTATGGTGCAGCGGCAGTGGTCTGACGGAGAGTTTCTGCCGCTGACTGGTCTGAATCCAACACCTAAAAGACAACACCCAGCCTCAACCTGCACAACCTTGATGATGAAACCCATTGACAGAACATGCCATCTTAAAGACATCACAAAGACAAAATGCAGCAGCCAACACTTTTCATTTATTTTCCTTTCATTCCCAGACATTGCCATTCTTTTAGTAATTAGGAAATTAGACAATTTGAATTGATAATCAAAGTTAAGTCTTTACATTAACATTTATATCTCAACCAGGTGCACCAATGCGCCAATGCAGCCCCAGCGAGTAACTCACCAGTACTGCATTGGTGCATCATGCTGACCATTTGAGAGGGTCTCTACCCCATAGGGTTGGTATGACGTTTGAATGCAGCCTGGGGAGTTACTTGCCAGAGCTGCATTCATGCATTATGACGACCAAGCGCATAATGCATTAATGCATTATATCATTATGCCATCCTTAAAGGGTTAAGCTAGTACTCTGTATTTTCCACATGTAAACTGATAAATTTAAACCTCTGGGCTGCACCATGTACTGTTTCAAGGAAATAATCCTTTCATAACAGACATTCAGTTTCCCTATGTAGCCCTATGTTTTAAAGCCTAAGTGTGCATGGTTAGAGAATCTGCTGAGCCATATGTCACATTTCTAGTGGGACTAATGCCGCAAAGTTCAGGGAACCCTGATCTTAGAGCCTATTAAAGCCTTTTTCTCAGGATCTATTGGTGTAGAGGTTCACAAGTATTATTATCAAGATAAACAAGAATGGCCAGCCACATATATATGTCCCTTTTATTGCCATTGACACTGGCAAAGGGAACCAGAATGTGTATTTTAGTATATAGATCTGTTATCAAGAAATAGGAAATCACCATTCACAAATCCCCTCCTCCTACCTCTGGACATAAAAACATATCAAGTGGCTGTTATATGTCTTGCTTCATAGCAGTCATAAAATGACTCATTGCTGATTCCACTGTATAAGGATTCCTGAGTAGACAGCTTTAACTTCAATAGAGGGACCAACTGCTTTTTATTATATTGGAAGCTGCATTTAACTTTAGGTATGCCAAAGGATGGATGATCTATTTTCCTTTCGGTGAGCCCTTTTATTACAACGTAACTGACTCCTTTATTACAAAGTAACTGAAACAAAAATAGTTGAGAAAATCTATGAGTATCTAAAAGTGTCCATTTGACAGTGTGACCTTTGAGTAAATGTTTAAAAAAACCATATGTATTAAACCTGTTCATTAAAAGATCCAGTTGCATTGCTTAAATACTTTCATTGCATTGCTTTAATACTACATCAATGAATTACTTATTGTAAGGTTGAGGCTTAGTGTTGAGAATGAATACAGCTGTAGGTTCTAAGCTAATCAATATTGCTGCTTTTGGCTAAATGAAGATTTATGTTCCCGTCATGTTGTGTGGTACTCATTCTAATCTGCAATCCTATTATATTTTGCAAAATTTGAAAAAAAAAATTATTGTAATCAATGAAAACTATAACAAATAACTTGCCAATTTGTCAAGTTACAAAAGGTTAAGCCACATGTTTGAAGGACTTCAGTAGAATATAATGTCCTCTCTTTCAGTCCCCACACGCTTTACACAGGTAGTTGTGTGAATAATTGATAATGAGGGATGAGGTGTCTGGGCGAAAGATGGGACTAAACCCTTTAAGGGCCACACACTGCTTTAATATATTATTCCCTTTTGTCAACGTCATGGATGTCTTCATGAATGCAGCCCTGGCAAGTAACTCACTACTGTTGGATTCATGCATAGTGACAACAAAGGGAAAAAGCCCTTTAAGGCAGTATGCAACCCTTAAAGGGCTAAAGGTGTGACTGATTGCCTCACACACTGAGCCTCTGTGAATACTGATAGATAACAAATTGTCTTTGTCCTTAGTTAACTGGCTACTGTGATGTACCAAACAGGAAAGAACCCATCTGTCTGCCACCTTTGCAATTACAGTGTGCTTTTGGATCTATTTTGGTAGTTGATAAGTGGTAGGGGAAATTAAGGTTTTGTCAGAGACTCATTTGTCATCGTTTCATCTTTGTTCCCTTGTAATTACTTTACATAGAAGTGTGTGGTATATAGCTTACCCTTTGGCACACACAAGTGTAATAGATGTCTTCTTTTACCCAGACAGGGACTCATTTCCTAAGAGTCTAACAGTCTGCTTTTCATTTGTTGTTACGAAAGCAAAACACATTGATAAATTAGGTAGAGCTGAGCTGGTTCATAGTTCAGGTTAACACTATGTCTTACAAATGTCTCTACACCCAGTCAAAGATGTTTGAATTGTTACAATCTCATGAGGCACAGCCTACTATTAGGGTGGAGAAAAACAATGGGGATGAGAGTGTAACAGTAATCTTGGAACCATGTGATTCACCCAGCAGTATTGCACTACATCACAATCCATAAACCTGTTTTAGAATTAAGTAAAGTTCATTGACTTGTTTGCTGAAAGATCCAATATCCAAGTTAAAACTGTGGCTGCATAAAGATTACCATGGATTGCCATACCTAGTGTTTACTCTGTCTGTCATTGATTGCCAGTTGTGATTAGCCATCCCGATGCAAAAAGAAATCGAATACAGCACTTCCGAAATCCATTTTGTTGATTGCATATTCAAACATAGCCTCACCATTGCTTCCTGCCGACTCTGTGAATGTGCAATATATTCTTGTCAGTTCCTACAAGGCGCTCAAAACCCAAACTCTAAAACATACATGACCACAGACCTGGGAACCTTTTCCAATCTCCGGGGTCTACGCATAGGTCATTACAATATTAGAAGCCTGCACATGAAATTTGGTGAACTTTATGATCTTGTACGACTGTTTGATATATTATGTGTTAGTGAAAGTTGGTTATTAGAAGGCTACTCTAATCACAAATTGCATGTTCCTGGATATAAGTTTTTCAGGTATGACCGTGTCTTGGACAAAGTTGGAGGCGGACTATTGTTTTATGTATGTGATAAAATGGCGCCTTATTGTGCGCCAGACAGTACTCTCCAGATCTCCAACGCTGATATTGAGGTCATGGTTATTAATTTTACACAAGAAAAGCACCGGCTTACCTCGTTTATACATGTATACCGCCCCCCAAATGGAAGTTATGTCAACTGTATAGATACAATAGTAAGGATTTGTCAATCTGAGTGTCTCGCGGGCAGGGAGAGATGGTTGGTGGGTGACATCAATGTAGACCTTCTAAGTCCAGACGACAGTAAAACCAAATATTATCTAAAAGCCATGAACACCCTCGGTCTCGACGACATTATAACTGACAAAATAACCCGCCCGCATCCCAACAAGCCGGGTGGTACTTGTATTGATTTAATCAGCACTGATTGTAATATTGTGAAATTTCATGGCACCCTGCCGCTACTGGTGAGTGATCACCTCCCTGTATATATTGTAAGAAAAAAGCCCCCCGAGGTTATAACTAGGAAAACCATCGTAGGTTGCTCATATAGAGCCTACAACTATAATGATTTTGCAGATTACTTGTTATGTATTAACTGGTCCGAGTTTGACAATACCAATGACGTGGACACTAAATGGGATATACTATTGCATCACATTGTATCATATCTAGACATTCACTGTGCAGTCCGCGAAATGGAAATCAAGGATATGAATAAGCCTTGGATGTCTCGCCATATCTACGAAGTCATTTACGAACGTAACCAATACATGCATGAATATTGTGTCGACGGCAAAACTAATGACTATCTGTTGGAACTTGCCAAGCAAGCCCGTAGGGATATAAATGCCCTAACACGGAATGCAGAAGAGTCTTATTTCATACAAAAGTTAGAAGAGCATAAATCGAATCCGTACAAATTCTGGCGTGAACTTAATGAACTATTAGGTAGGTCGGGAAAAGATCGTCCTGAAATTATCCTGAATCATCATGAAACGGGAGAGGAGATCAAGGGTGATAAAGTGCCAGACTACATAAATGAATTTTTTACTGGCATTGGTGAAAAGTTATTCACAAGTCTTGGTGACAAACCCACTGTTCATACTGACTGTAATCCTGTAAACAAATCATATACGCCAACTGACTCTACTCGGGTGAGTTACTCTACTGTGATAGACATATTAAAAACCATTGATGTGCACAAATCCAGTGGGATTGAAAATATCAGCTCAACCGTATTGAAGGATGCCCTTTTAATCCTGGCTCCGCAATTAACCGCAATCATAAATACATGTCTACATAAAGTATCATTTCCTGTCTCTTGGGCCGCGGCCACTGTTGTGCCTCTGCCAAAATCAGGCGATCTCCGGTCCATTGGGAACTGGCGTCCCATATCCTTGCTCCCCATGCCCAGTAAGGTAATGGAACGAGTGGTTTACCAGGAGATTTATGGTAGATTAGAAAACAATGGTTTGTTGTCTGGTTGTCAGTATGGCTTCCGCACATCCAGGGGTACCCATGATGCAGTGTTCAGACTGGTCAATGACATCTACAGGGCCCGTGACATGAGGCGCCCCCTGCTGGCGTGTTTCCTGGATGTGCGGAAAGCTTTTGATTGCATCCACCATGCAGAGCTGCTGAGGGACCTTGATTTACCGAGTATTTACTGTGATTGGTTATGTGCTTATCTGTCCAACAGGTCCCAAAGGGTGTTATGTAATAATAAGTTATCTACAACCTCTAAGATTAGCTATGGCGTCCCCCAAGGATCTATACTTGGGCCGCTCCTGTTTATTTGTTTCATCAACAGCTTGCCAAATTACATAAAAAATTGTCGTGTGATTATGTATGCGGACGACGTTGTATTTTATGCATCTGAAAATGACCTAGACGCAACATGTGCGCTTTTGCAAACCGATTGTAATATTGTCTATAACTGGTTCACCAGAAGTGGCCTATGTATTAATGTTGAAAAAACAAAGGTAATCGCTTTCACGCATAATAAACCGAACGTTCCACTTATCCTGAATATAAGGATGGGTCGAGACATACTAGAAACATGCGATCGGTACGAGTACCTGGGCATAACTCTCGATAATAACCTTAATCTGGAGAGCTCAGTTAGCAAAAAGGTTAAAAATGGTAACCTCAGAAACGTCATGTTACGTAAAATGAGGGACAGAATGACCACCGGCACTGCCACCCTTGTCTACAAGCAGACTATATTGCCCGTATTGGACTATTGCGGATATTTATTTAATGGAGTAACAGACAATGTCCATAATCGTCTCCAACTCCTCCAAAACAAATGCCTTCGTCTGTGCCTAAAGGCCCGTATGCGACATCATGTTGTAGATCTACATCGAGAAGCAAACTTGAACTACCTGTCAGTGAGATACGACCTGCAGCTACTGTTAATGCTGCACAAGTATCTACACGATGACAACCATGACAATGTGGCCCTGGGACTGGAGTTTAAGGGGCCTGTGCCGGGGGGGCGAGTGATGCGCTCAACCGACACAGGTCTATTAAAATACCCTACGTCGAACCTGTTTGGTTTCAGGAAGAGCCCACTGTACAGGGGTATAGAGCTCTGGAACCATTTAAATACCTCTTGTCGAAAAT
Source organism: Harmothoe impar (assembly GCA_947462335.1). Taxonomy (NCBI): domain Eukaryota; kingdom Metazoa; phylum Annelida; class Polychaeta; order Phyllodocida; family Polynoidae; genus Harmothoe; species Harmothoe impar. Next base: position 6,926,942 of record OX381704.1, read on the forward strand.
TGCAATCCATAGGTGCCTTCAGGGAAAATGCTAAATTAACCCTTGTTAAGCAATTTAACAAGCGGCAGCTAGAAAAGGGTCGACTGGCCCACGGAACGGAGACCGACCGACAATGAATGTGTTCGATATTGCTATTAGTATGTTATTACTATATCTACTCCTCTCTATAAACACACACTGTACTATATACTATATGTTTGCATGTATGTCAACAGAAATAATAATAGACCAGCATTGAGATATGACATCTCCTTTGATTGTAAGTGTATTTGAAAATCACTTTGTGCAATAAATACATTTATAAACTCAAAAAGTGCTAAAAGAATTGGATCACAGTGTTTCATGTGAGATTGAGAAACATAAAGTAATGTAAAATAACAATTGAAAGCGAGATGTTTACTTACATCCAGTAATTATTGCCTTGTCAGAAAGAAACAGAATTATGACAATTGAAGCACACAAGGAACAGTGTAAATCAATTCGTTAATTTCTTTTTATTAATTCATTGCCTATTTCGTAGCATTTGTAAATACTTCTGGAGCTCTAAATGAAAGATTATACTTTGTTGGTTTCAGTTCTGCTTCAACATGGCTGCATGTTTAACTTCCCGGGATGTAAAGATATCTTACTTTATAACTTCAGTGAGATTAGGGGTGCTTGCTGGTGAATTGGTAAGGTGAGAAGTTTATCTCAGTCCATTAAATTAATGTAAATATTTAATGAAGTGCTACTATCATAATCCAATAATGCTCAAGTAAGCTATCAGTTTTACAGATGGCTTAGACAACAGATTCTAGGACTCAGATTCTAAAACTTCATCTGTAACCGCTCAGGCTGATACGTCATACTACAGGCTGCTGAACTGTTTCAGAGAGTCATACAGCATGGAATACCAAGGCAATTGTTGATGTATACGGTTAGGGGAGACTTAACACTACGATTTTAAAACTCCATCTGTAACCGCTCCGGCTGATACCTCATACTACAGGCTACTGAATTGTTTCAGTTATGCAACACGAAACCTAGACAATTGTTGAATTATAACATTTGACAGAGTCAATCATTTCATTTGTCACAATTTTTTTTGTGAATGAAAGAGAGCTTGTTTGAGTTTCTGCCTCATTACAAAACACCTCTGGCTTTAAGATGGTTTGTTAAAAACACTAAGGTTTCATCACACTGCATACATGTGTTTAAGCAACTTCAACTAATACCTTCAGACGCTTCAAGCTCATTTATTCCATGTAATGTCCCCAAAAGTTCATAACAGCATTTACATGGCTTTTAGTGGCATTTAGTCAAATTAAATAAACTTAAGGAGTTCCTTTCTTTTTGAGTTAAATACAAATCTTCTTGCAGTGACATTTGACTTGCCTTATTCATCTGTTTGAGTGCAGCAATAAAATGAAATTAATGTGTGGGCGTGACAAATGTGAAATTGTAAACTTCCAATTGAAACAAAACACCGTCACAGTTCTTTCTCTGAGAAAGGGAAGACAGGCTCTCTACCTTAGTGGAAATGAAACTCGACAGTTTCAATTATGAAATGCAGCTGCAAGGTGTTCTGCTGGAATACTTAAGTCGACACTGATCTCACCGAGCCTACTTGGATGAACATTGCCCATTGTTACAAATGGGCTCAGGTACCCCAAATGACCGTGATGACCTCGGATACTCCAGTTGACCTGTAATGACATTGGAGAACACTCGTTGCAATACATTGTTTCTTCAATTTCATGGTGACTATCTCAACCACATTATGTAACCATTAACAAATAATATTTTGTTCATTTCAATTAAATTTAATATTGACACATCTTCACATGAAATAACTATAACGGAGCTCTTAAATTGTTTATCACTGATGATTATCTCACGAGGTAAAGCCCTTAGCAGTTACTGTTAGAGTGAATCTTTGTCTATGTCTACTAATGAGTCTGATTAACTACTCCTGATTGAAGAAATTGACAAAGGCAGATAGTCAAGGATAACTGAAGGTGGTTGTTTATCTGAATCTGAATCAGGCAGCAACACATTCAAAGTGTGATAATGCCACTGTGTGAAGTAGGGAGATTAGGAATTGCCAATTAGATTGGTGAGATGCACAATTGATAAGAATAAAAGCTTGCCCACATTTCCTTCAACCATCTTGGTCTTGGTCTTGGCCAACACCGTCTACTAATTGTTTCTCTTTAAATCGTGCTTCCTATTTTATTTGGGCGAAAAGATGCCTTGAGGAGGTGGAACATAAAACTTTGGGGAAACCAAAAACATTTCAGGCCATTCTAGCCAAAACATAAATCTCCACTGCCACTTGAATGAAAGCCCATCTGCTACATCTTCCGTATTGGTGACAGATTTGTGGAGCCTCACACACCAACACTACAGCATTATGCTTTTTGTAAAAACTTTATTATCTTGATCTGAAACCAGCTGCTGTAGTTTTCCATCATTGACCTGCGTAGCAGAATGTGGTATCTGCATTCTGGATAAAAATGCATTAAATTTCCTATTGAAATTAAATACGATAAAAGCTATTGCTCTGAGGAGAGGAGGACAATCTCTGTACCCTTTTGTAAATGAAGCTTGACAGTTTCAATCATAAATTGCATCAGCAAGGCATTCTCCTGGAATACTTAATCAGACACCAATCTCACTGAGCCTACTTGAATGAACAGGTCAGGTTCTGGTTGCAGCCAGTCAGGAACCACTCCATGTCTGTAGTTTCAGTAATTCCAGCCCAACCTGAGGATTGATCATTGCTGAGAGTACACTGGCATATTTTGCAGTATGGACAACAACACTAGACTATAATAGAAGCACATGGAATTGTTACAGGTCTGTGGTAAGGACACCAAAATTGGTTTTGCAAATAGACATATTGGTTTTAGTACCTTTGAGAGATGACATGTTTCCCTTTAGACTTAAATAGAGCAATCAGGAAAATAGGAAAGGGACTGTACACACAAACATCAGTCTGCTAAACAACAGAAAGGTTCAGAACACACAGTTAAAGTCAATAAATTCACCATGCAGCTAGTTAAGCCTCCATTAAGTCCACAATGGATAGACTTATCAAGTCAACATAGTGGAAACAGCAGGGAGAATGTTTGTTTCTGTAAACTTTAATTACGGTGATCTGATGCAACTGTTGGTGTAGAGAAACCTAATGGCTGCATCCTGCCTAAAAGCGTTATAAAACACTCCAAAGGTGGCTGCAATCTTAACAGCTAGACGACCAATTTCAGCAAACTAAGTCTAGGGCTCATTTTCCATTCATATAGGAATAATCCTTACCCAGCCATATTCATAGTCCTGCTTATTGATGACTTGCAGCACATATATCTGGAGTAGAATGTCCAGTGGTGGCTAATATAACCCCTGTCCAGTCTATCAAATTAACTGCTCTCTCCATGTCTCTGGGCCTTCATGTCTCTGCCAGAACTAAACTTGCGTATCACATACCAGCCGGTCCCCGAGCCTCATCCCTCATTCTTTATGTCAGCCACTCTACACCCCTGACCCTTGCCCTCCTCCAATTACTTCTTGCTCTCTCCGTCACTACTCTATACTTCCTTCCTTTATTGTCTTTGTTATCAGTGTGCACCCTCCTCCTCAATCTGTGCCTATCATTCCTACCTCCTTATGTTAAACAGGTGCCCGACACCCAGATCTGTTTACCTACACCTCATCTATAGACCGATGCAGTAACAACATGTGACCTTTAAGAAAAGCTGTTGATAAAGAAATTGAACATTTTGAAGCATGACAAATACATAGATCATATAACTTAAAACCCTGAATACACTATTTGAAAGATAATTCTCCTGTGAATCGCCTAGTATGAGAACTTTGCAAAGATAGCCATCACAGACAATGTTATGAGGATTCTGCTGAACCAACTTAGGCTCAACTGCCAATGGAAAACACTTTGTTCCTGCATTAGTCTTCAGCAGTCTTTACTTTAGTAGATGTTCAAATGGTTAGGTTGCCTTATACCCCTGTAGTGACCCAATACACTGCACTATATGGAGTAGTAAACCATGATACCCACTTGGTCTCCCACTCCAGCATCAACCTATGTATCAACACACAAAAAAAGGACAGGACCTGGGTTCAGTTTTTTCATCTAGATCAACCCTCAAATGAGGAATTTCTCAACATGTTGAACTAATAACGCACTCCTAATTGAAGGAATTATATAAGGCAGATGGTTGAGAAGAATTTAAGGCTGTTGTTCATCTACAATCTGGATTGGCATGATCACAGTTTGATAATACCACTATGGGAGTTAGGAAGATTAGGGATTGCCAAAGTCAATCTAAACACCTCGTCTTCTCTAAAGTAAAGACTGCCTAAGCACACTTACTTATCCAGAAACTAAAAGACAACTGATGCTGAATTGGTAATATCACCCCTCAGCTGCTGAAGCTATTACTCCTGTACTATGACGTCACAGACAGTTGGGCAATAGCTAAGGCAGATGGTGCTGCCTCCACTGAGGTAGTTTCTATACATCACAGTAGCTGTAACTTATCCTTTAGGGGCCACCCAGCTTGTAATTGTGCTCTGCCTTTTGTCTTTATGGTGTATAAATACAGCCCTGGTCAGTCTACTAGAAATATATCTTATTCATTCTGCTCATGAAAACCGTCAGCTAAGGCTAGTAAAGTATACCATTGCCTGAAAGCATTGTTTCCTATGGGGGTCAGCGATAGGCAGTAGTTAAGGCAGATGGCGCTGCCTCCACTGAGGTAGTTTCTATACATCACAGTAGCTGGAACTTATCCTTTAGGGGCCACACAGCTGGTAATTGTGCTCTATTCTTTCTCTTGAATGGCATATGAATGTAGCCATGGTAAGTCTACTAGAAATATATGCTATTCATTATGCTCATGGAAACCATCAGCTCCACAGGTGGCCACATCCTACGCGCTTGTTGGGTGATCGGCTGGTGTTGGATCAGGACCTGGGGCCTCTTCTGCATCAGCAGATGTTACATCTGTCTCATCCCTTTTCACAATTATCTGCCTCTTGGCATTTTGGCTTAATCGTTATTTTCGTAATGAAAGATTCATTGCCAAACATGAATAAACTACCGGAGAAGTGCTGTTAAATGAAATCCTGAATACATACTTTCTCTCCTTATTCACCATCGCTTCATGAGGAAACATCTCTACAACTGTGTGATGCAATATGACTACCCAGGTATTCTATATTCATAGCTTGCTGTATCTTTAGATTGGATTTAAAATGGGGTTGGATAGAGGGAACTCCCTGAGGCCTTTGCATACAGCTGAGATTTGAGTCACAAATGAATTTATCCCAGGAGGAGGGATTGCAATGTACTGCACCCGATGAAATATGTATGAGGGGTAGAGGTAGGTAGATTGATTCTCGCACTTAGTATGCAAACCCTTACATGCTGTTGTAGTGATAAACATAGATGGAAGCTGGACCTTAATTGTGTTAGGGGTTTCATGAATTTATGGGGTACAACAAATACAGTTGTGGCACTTATTGATACAAATAGAACACTGCACACACTGCCCCAGCATTTCACCAGGATTTGGCACAGGCTTGTTTATGTCGTACTAGGTCTGTTGTGTGGTAGCTAAGGGCATTGCTTTTTGCACCTCATTGGAGAAGGTCACTAACCTATGCTTGCTCGTCATAATTCATTAAAAATTATTTTTCTTTTTGACCGCTTGATATGTTTAATGAGTATATACATGTTAATAAATAGGCTGTACATCAACATGTCGGTATCTAGGTCTTGTTCTATGATCATATAATTATCACAGCCAGAAGCAATTAGAGTAATGATATTGGCTGTTTACAGCATGTTGAGTGAAATATGATATCACTGTGGGACTGGGAGGGGTCTCCCCCACCCTCTGCAGGGCACAGTTCACGTTCTCTTCACACTTGCACACTTCAAAGTATCATCGTTAGGTTCAATTTACTTGGCTGAACTATGGATACCTTTTGCAGCTCTAGCAAGAAGTTAAGTACGCAATGATGCTGACAAAGGAGACCATATAGCCCCGTAGGCAGTAATGTTCTCATAATGCAGGTAATTACTAGTGTGAATACAGAGAACTGCACTGTAAGAAGACTCCTTGTTGACTCTTGTCCCTAGAAATGACATTGCATGTTAGCAGCAATTAAGGGCATTGCCTTTTCTTCGCTTTGTTCGCTTTGTTCCCTTTCTGCCCTTTCTGCCCTTTCTGCCCTTTGTTCCCTTTCTGCCCTTTCTGCCATTTCTGCCCTTTCTGCCCTTTCTGCCCTTTCTGCCCTTTCTGCCCTTTCTGCCCTTTCTGCCCTTTCTGCCCTTTCTGCCCAAAACAGGGAGTAACAGGCCTCTTTGAAACCAGGTATTCTGAGGACTTTGGACAAACAAAGACTGGGACGTAAGGAGAACTGAATAGAAATAGCTGATCTTTTCAATAGCTGAATAGTCAAATTAATAGGGATAATTACACAAAAAAGAATCATCAATGAATATGATTTCTTCAGACCATGAAACAACTCGAATCGTCACAATGATCAGCATGATCATCTATTTAAAGGTGCTTTGATGTGCTATAATCCTTGGCATTGTAATCATGATATTTTTTCAGAATTAAAATTCTGAAAAGTAACCGGTACTCGTTAACCATGAATGGAGCTTTAGTGCGGGGAAAAAATGACGTGGCCTCTTTGGGGCTTTTTGAGTCTTACCATAGCGATTTTCCATTATGTTTCTTGGCTGGGACAAGTGTCTTCATTAGGGATTTACATCCTGAATGAAGCAAATTGTATCAGCACCAAACTTTTCCTTCCCCCCCCCCCTCAGACATATTTAGTGGGTGAAGTAGATCGTTCTCCTATTTAACCAATTTGACAAATTTATGACAGCACACAAGGTATACCTAACCAGCTGGAGAACTAAATCACTTCCAAATAGGAAAATTGAATGATTGATGAACAGAGGTAGACTCTTCTTTGGGGTATGGACCAGAGTTCTGTATACAATCTTATAACACAAGCAATCAAGACGGCTAAGCCACAGCCAGGTCCTGACTCCAATTTGAAAGAGAGTTATTCTGGGTTATTTCTTAAAAGAATCACATTGACTCTTTTCCTTTCTATCCACACCAAGTCATATATATATATAAAAAATGTCATTGGCCCATGCCCCAGACCGTGATCCTATGGTTCCCGTCTTGATGAATAGAAAATCCCCCAGGAGCATTCGGATCGGTGTGTCTCACAAACATACATTTTCAATCAGACATGGCATCAAGATAAGGAGAATGTCATGCTTCAGATTCAATGTGGACGGTATGTCAATCCTGTTGTCATGGTGACTATACGCCGGCTGCGTATGTACCAACGCCATCCAATCAGAACATTGGTCTAAAGGTAACCATACAACAACCCAGGGGATATCTCCAATTTCCATAGATTTATCCCTCATCCATATGTTTAGCATAGTCACAGATGTCCATAGCAAAGAATTATGGGTTCAAAATACACTATTTACAGTGAGAAGCTGGGGTAACTGTGGAAACTTCTTGGAAGAAGATGATTAGAATTCAGGCAATGAGCTCTAAAGCAAAAACTGTTTAAAGAATGCCAAATATTTGACCTTTTCCCCTCGCAATGTCACATTTTCTGAAGTGGGACTGATGTGAGAAGGGGTGGGCAGTAGTTCAACCTTCTAGTGCAAAACCCCTACTGTGATTAATGCTGGGAGGCACTCACATGGATCCAAGACAATTTGAGAATAATTGATAGATACTTGATACGTGAGGCTGCAGGAACTTTGCAGTCTGATTACATGAGAACCTTACAGCCTGGTACTGCTGTAACATTACCTGCACTTGACAAGTATATCTAGCAGACAGTCAGACACAATTATGCAGACTTGCCCACAAGAAAATATGTATGTGGTATGTCTTTCATGTCAATTAAGCAGCATTTTAATCAGAACAAATGGGAGGTGTGCAGGATTACAGGTGATTTAATGATTAGTGCTTAATTTCAGACTAATGGTGTAGAAAATTGCTACTGAAATTTTATCCTGTTGACCGAAAACCTTGACATTTTCCAATCAGAGATAATGAGTCAATGTATTTAGCAGTGCGCAACAACATAATCATTGTAACCAGAATTTCATTGACTCTGATTTGAGTCTCAGGCGGGTTTATTGGAAAATCTGATTTGCAGTTTTCGGTGCCCTGAGGTGCAGTGACAGTATAAAGGTTTAACATCATCACCAAGCTACCTAACATAGAGGGTTAAAGTATCAACTTCCTACAGGGAAAATGAGAGAGAATTTTTAAATAAGTTTGGATTCAACGATATAGCTCCTTTTACCAACACATCATTGTAAGTCTTTAATATCAAGTTCAGTTCTGTGTCGTGACATATAGTCACGCTAGACAGAAAGGGTGAGGGGTTTATAATGTTTGATATATACAACCTTTATGAACACTAAATGAGCTTGATTGTTAAAAACAATAAGAAAATGTGTTGAAGGCTATAAAACTACATGTTCTCTTTTTGGGAGGGGTTTGCTTGTTTATTGACAAAAGAAATACGCACATTATATCCAGGTTTGAACCATGATATCAAGTTAGATATGACAATAACAATCATTTATTCACATGGATTAGGTAATACAGGCATACATCGATCCTCTGTGTTCTGAGTTCTTGACTGTCTACCATACAGTATCCCTGTTTTCCCTTCATGACTTCATAATAACCCAGCCTGAATACAAATACTAGATAAATTGACACCTGAAATAGACAAATTTTTTTTGTTATGTCCCAGTTTAGGTTTCAACCTCCTTCTTGTTGAGGCTACCATTAAAGATGCTGAGTTATGATGCTGAGTCATGAAACAAGTGGACAAATACAAAAGGCAGGTCTTTCCAACCAATCTTGGTTTTCAGGAGGGATCAGGAAGGATTGAGGGCATTTTAATTGGGCTAATGAATAAAGTATTTATCAAACAGTTTTTGATGTTTCTGTGTGGGATCTTTCTTTGAATACAATGCCAGTGCCAACCTAAGTGTTGAGGCAGCTTTAACCAGCTCTATCTGCTGCCACTAATTACCTACTGGAGCGGTGCCCATAGTGAGCTGTAACTGGTCGCTCATTATCCAGCTAACAGGTCCTATTAGCGTTAAGTTGTAGACCAGTAGTAAAGGGTTTGGCACCATTAGGCAGGTTTACGGTCTTCCCAGGTAACCCGTTCTCACCTACTGTGTACTTTGGGTCTAATGCAGGGAAATAACAACAGAGATAAAGCCTGTACTAAGGTGCTTGTAACGAACCTTTATGGTAAGGTCTATGAAGGAACCTAGCTGGGGCCTAAAGAGGTGGTGATGGGAAACTCACAATGTGGATGTTGAAAGTGTGCTTTTAGTCATTGTAAATGGTTGATGCAAACTGTATCCTGTTTCTCTTGAAAGTAGGGGGAGGTAATCAGTGTCATACTTCCAGTTGAATAGTGATCCTGTCAGGCATCAGGAGGAGCTGCAGGTGAATGCCCAAGCAGCTTCACAAATTCATAGACTGGCTACTTAATGCTGGGAATGTAAGGTGTTAGAACTGTACTGATTGCCAATGCATCTCTTAAAGAGTTATTATTACCTTAGAGTTGTAAGGGTACATAGCCAGTGCACATGTATCAACTAAATAAACACATTATATAAGTAGTATGTAGGAAGACAGAAGAGACCTGCTTGACATTGTCCAAGCAGAAAAACAGAAAAATAGCCAGTCTTGACAATACATATGAAACAGAAAGGATATGCAGGCTTAGTCTTACCAATCTGATGCAGTTGCGTTTCTGCTCGTTACGCTTCTGCTCGGTTTCTGCTCGGCAGAAATAATGTATATATTGACCCAATTTTTTTTCAGAGAGATTCCATAGGCAAAGGGTTACACTACCTGCTATTTGGCTAGGTTAAGAAATTCTGTTCCTCCCCCTAGAAGACCCTAAAGTTTTTGCTGAAATTGTCCTTTAGCATTTCTGCCCGGCAACAATAAACTCTTTGTGAGAGGCAGAGTTTTCACCTTTTTTCACTATTTCTTTCTGTGACAACATTATACACATGTCTACCCTCACATGTAGCAAGGATTATATTAGGATAGAATTATTTCCTGGCCTTTGATCCATCTAAAATTCTACTGGCCAATTCTCTCACATTTCTGCTCGAGCAGAAACGTGGTAACATGTTAAGTATAGGAAATTCACGTTTCTGCTTGAGCAGAAACATGAAAATGGCAGTGAGATTGTTTTTTTTGGGCCCTAGTTTGAATTCTATCAAAGAAACTATACCTAAAAACAAGAAATTCTGGTAGGCACTAGATGGTAGAAGAGGTAGGAAGTGGCCTGAAATATACCCTGTGCAAGGGGGCTCCATAATCAAAATTTCTTGTGTGAAAGTTACCAAATAAATGTAAAACATGCATACTCCCAGGGGCCCAATAATCACATGTTAATATAAATACTTCTAGTTATGCTAGTAAACAGGGGTACCGGTAAGACACAGCTTATACAGACATTTCATGAAGCGGGCTGCATATGTCTTGGAAGTTGGTATCTGCAAAATCAGAACAGAAAGGTTATTGCCAATGACAGCTAGCGCCATCTCTCACGACAGATTGATACTGAGATGGGTGCCTCATGACTGAGAGACATTGATGGTAATAACCTCACCAGACATCATTACAATCTGTCCCAGGGGTCGCCCCAGGGATGAATATGGGTGGTTATCTCATTGTCTTATACAGATGAAGTTTCAATCAGACCTTAGATGTTAAATAATGATGGGTCATTGTTGATAATGAGGATTATCATTAGATCAGCTAGGAGGTACACAGTCTTCTGTAGATATCATTACAGTAGGATATGAGATTTATTTCATGGTGAATACGGTCTGTCAATGTTAAACCGATGGGAGATCCATTCCCGAGTTTAGCGTGCAATAACCCTGGGCCGTATTGCACGCTGTGGCCGTATTTCACGCTCCGAGGGTTACGTGACCTGTGCGAAATTCAAAATGGCGATGGTGCAGAAGTAAACAAACAGCGCGGAAGTAAACAAACGCCATGGAAGTAAGCAAACATGGACTGGCAATCTGTTTTAGATTGAAATACCATGAAATAAACTGCTTGTGCAATAACCACTGACACAGTCACTTTAGCGTGCAGCTCTGTCTATGTATGCAGGGAGGGGGGGATAATAATACTGGGCTTTAGGGCACACCTACCAGCTTTAAGAGATATAAGGGATGAGGCACCACTGGGGTCCCACACTACTCAGTATCACGATGCCTTTGATCAACAGTATGCCTTCAAATACACTTAGAAGATAAGTGTATGAAGAATGCTAAAAGCCAATGAAAGATATTATCTAATTGTCTCTGGAGCTAAAGTTTTACAAAGTTTTGGTAAATTGCTGTGAGCATGCCTGCCTGTACTGGAAGGTTTATTTCACTTTAATGTTTGCTCTGCACAGTTTTGTGAAGACTGCTATATATGGCAAAGCATCCAACAGTAAAACTAGAAATACTTCATGAATTGCCTCTAGCTACATTAGGGTACTATTTCAGAAATATCTATTACTTCCCATGCTGACAGCTCATCACTGTGAGCCGGCTATTACTGATGAAAGGGATCATCTTCCTTTCATGTTGTCTCCATATTGTGCACAGTATCTTGAAGTCTACTAGATACTGCAAATTATCCAACAGTAAACAGAACATGCTTGCTTCTTGCTGCACAAGGGACATATTTACATATTAAAGTAACAGGTGTCTCATGTTTGTCTGACAGCAATAACTCTGTACAAGGTACCGATGACTTGTCATCGCTGAGCGCTTATTGGTTCTCCAACAGACTTGTAAATTTCTCATTTTCCACACTTTAGCTCAATACATCATATTCAATTTCACTATAACCTTTCGGAAAATGAAAATGGAAATAATATTAAGCGATCCAGGATATAAGGATTTACATTCTAAAAGCAGCAAAGGCCATCAGAGCAACTTTCCTGCTCAACCCCTCATACATATTCCATGGGTGTAGTAGATCACTCCCAGTTCTAAACCAATTTATGACAAATCACATTGCATTCCTAAACAGCAGGGGAACCTCATCAACTTAAAATGGGATAATCTAAGAGGTTATGAACAGAGCCTGCCCCCTTTTGGTCTCCTCTGGAGTATGGCTGAGTATAGACTTTTATGTTTAGAGAAAAAAGGAGAGTCAAGCCAAAGCAAGATTTCAACTTCTTTTTGAGAGATGGTCAAGTAAGGTTGGACTTTGGAATCTAGCTGACTCTCTAAAGTTACTCATTCTGACATTTTCTGTGGAGGGTCACTTCAAGTCTGTGTTTTCTATCCGTAACAAATCATTTCAATATATCAAAAATATGATTGGCCCATGTCCCAGCTCTGTAGCTCATGGCCCATGAGTCCATCCTTGATGGAATTACAATCCTTGGGTACCAGCATAATCTGTGTGTGTCAGAGAGGCATTGACCTTCAGTCATACACAGGATTAAGATAAGGAGAATGTCATGTCGCAGGCTCAATGTCAATGTTAGGTCAATCCTGTTGTCAAGGTTACCAAATCCCACCTGGGCATCTACACATACATGTTTGTGTGTTACCAGGAGAACTTTACCGACACCGGCCAATCAGGATATTGGTCTGGGTAAATCTGCAACGGGATATGGGATACCGTATTCGACTTAATAAGCGCACTCCCCCTAATAAGCGCCCCCCCCCCCTTTTTGGGTCACTTTTAGACTAGAACAAAGGCTCAAATTTCCCGATTTTGGAGACAATTAAACTCTTAAGTATTAAAAACGCCATAAAAATAATTTTATAAGCGCCCTGGGCGCTTATTACGTCGAATACTGTATATGCAATTCCTATAGACCCATCCCCCTCTATATACTTTACATGGTAGGCACATCTCCATAGCAAACTTTCATTTAGCAAACATAGGCTTCCTAAGTTGAATTCACAACCTCACTTATACATTTTCTATATAATGAATTCAACATACTTCTTCTATATTTCAAGAAAACGGGTAATTCATATTAAAGTGCAAAAAAACTTTCCTGTTAAAAACACCTTATTTCTAGAGGGAAGCTGTAGTAGCTATGAAAATCTCTTTGCAGAAGGCAATTAGTACTCAGAAATGGACGAAATGAATTGTTCCTACTGTCACACCTTCCCCCATACACCCACACATAGCCAGCTCCCTTATCTAGCCATCATGTGACGTCACGGGAGTCTTTAGGCATGAGAGGCAAGGTAGCACATGCACATAGAGTATAGGCCTAAAGAGCTTTAACCGTGGGTACTAATACTCAAAACATGGTTCAATACGGAAGAAAATATATCTCTACTGTTACTGAGGGATATCTAGTGCTCTACTCTAATGCTCCAAAAGTGGGGTGGCGCATATTAGGGGGTGCTTTTTACTTATTTTAATATTGCGCCGAATACAGTGCATGTACATGTATATTAAGATTTTTAACTGTTTTCCAAATCACTATCGAAATGATGAAAATGAACAAAACTAAATCAAGTATATATTCACCATATTTTGTATTGGGGGCGGGTGGTGTAATGCCCCACCCCATCCCAGGGTAATTGAAGGTAGCCTATATATATATATTTATGATAAATGTCAAGTATACTGTACCATGCTCTGGATGAAATGACAGCATGCTACCCTAACGATGACATTTTATACTGCCATATAGCATGCCTAATCATTAGGCCTATGCTATTCGATGGCATTATGCTAATGAATACACATTGCCAATCTTACTACAGGGTAGTCAGTAGCTAAACATAATACCAGAGATACACAAATTGTAATACTATATCAGTTACTTATACCTACAGTGGCATTTCTAAAATAGCATGTCTATTATTATTATTGAAATACACACTTATAAAGGTTGCGTATACAAGGATGATATATGTATAACTAATGAACTATAACCCTAGACTAGTATAACCTTGATTGGCCAGTCAGGGACATTCAATTGAATGGAACTGTTAATCCCTGCTAGGTCAATGCTGTGATATAGCATACAGCTACATGTATATTAAATGCCTTACGATTTCTGGATTATACTTGAAAAATGAGCACCCCCCCCCAGCACCACCAACTCCCACTCTAAAACTGATGAGTGCTTGCTGTCATAGGCTTACAGCTTGTGGCTCACCTGTCGCACCTCAGTGCTTGACTCACGCTACGTCACACATCACGTGACCTACTGGCGGCCTCTGTGCGGCAGTGGAGGCTTTGTTATGGTGTTGAAGCACTGTTGGTGACGACTACTAACTTACCCTGTAAGCTGCTGCAGTTAGAGGTATACTACAACGAACAGAAAGACACGCTAAATACGATGGTACAAAGTAGTGGGGGACGTTGCAGTGGCCCTTAAAGAAAAAAAAAAGATGCAGGGAGGGACTGGGAGCCTTTGAGCCTGGTTCTATGTAAAGTTACCTGTACATGACAGAAGTACATTTGGCAGCCAGTCAGGCACTGTAATCCAGTCATGTCTTCTGGCTGATGTGTAGGTTGTATTTCCTTCATGCCGATTAAGCAGCATTTCAATCAAGCAAAGCGGGAGGTGTGCAGGTGTGCAGGCAATTTCTACATTAGTTCTTGACTTTTGAGAATGGGGTGGGGATTGGTTTGTGATATCTTAACCTATTAACCTGAAACCATAACATTTCCCCATCAGAGACAATCAGGCAATGCCTTAAAGTATGCAGTAATGTAACCAAGGTAACCAGAGTAAATTTCACTTTCAGGTTGTGTTTGGATATGGAAGCAGATTCTATTAACCCTTTAAAGGTGACATGATGCCTCAATGCATCATGCCCTTGGTTGTCATGATGCATGAATGCAGCCCTAGCAAGTAACTTGCCAGTGCTGGATTCAAGCATCATGCCAACCTCATGATTCAAGCATCATGCCAACCTTATGAGGTTGAGACACTTCTGAAGGGTCAGCATGATGCAGCAATGTAGCACAGACGAGTTACTCTCCAGGGCTGTATTGGTGCATCATAACATGAGTCCTTAAAGGGTTAATGTGGAATAAATATTATGTGTCACAAAAGAAATGAGAAAAAGTCATGTGAACAAACCGATGTCAACTTGTCACCAACTATACTTGCCATCACCTCTGTTACCTCCTGGAGCTGTTTCCATATAAGGCGGTGAGCAACAGTTGTTGCCTGTTATGCACTTAACAAATGCTATTAGTACTATTAGTTGCAGGCATGGAGTAAAGGCTTTATCACTGTCAGCTAGTATTACGGCATTCCTGCAAGTCCTTTCATCACCTACTGTGTACTTTAGGTCTTACCAAGGGACATAAAGACAGACATAAAGACAGTGTTAGTGTACGTGTTACCATCAGAGTGACATCTATGAAGGAACCTAGCTGGGGGCTGGCAGGGACTTAAGAGGTCCTGTGGTGAAGACAACTTGTAATGTGGAGGTTGAAGTGTGTTTAGTCATTGCAAATGGTCATTCCACACAGTGTTTTCCTATTTACTCTGAAAGTATCAATTCTTTTGTTTCTCTAAATTGTGCCAAACAGACAAATATGTCAATCTGTCACTTGTCATTTGGAGACAGGTATCTCAGGCGCTGTGAGTAGTCTGATTTCATCTAGACGTTTTTTGGCTAAAGGTGGTTATATCAGCTCAGGTGATCAGCCCAGGTGGTGCTATAGCTCACTATGGAAACATTGTCTTTTTTGACAATGATTTTTACAAATATATGTAAAGATACAGATAGATGCAATTCTGGTATTAAAGTATAAAGGAAAACATACAAGCATCAATATTGTTGGCCACATACTATTGCCCAAACAGTTAATGACAAAACCAACATGGTTAAGTAGGGACCCATTACCAAGTGCTTAGAGGACATTGCAGTCATAGTGCATTCCAGTCTGTGACACTCTCTCAGATAGACTGGGTATTTATTAAGGGTAGGTGGGAGGTAATTAAGGTCAGACTCCCAGTTATCTAGCAGTCATTTTGCGCACCAAGGGGAGCTGGAGGTGAATAACAAGGCCAACATCCAGGTTTATAAACCACAGGCACTTATTCATGGTGTAATCATTCCACCTTCACACCCTCTAACTACTGCTGTTCCCACTCGTGGTGGCACCTTGATATTGGATAGTATATTGGTAGCTTTTTGTGCAACATCTTATCTTTCCACCATGTCTGGATTCAGGAAGAAAAAGCTTCTTCCAAGGTTGGCAAAAAATATGCTTTGTATGCAGAATACAATGAATTGTCTATGTACTGAGATATTTATATGAGAATATGCTTGTATATAATGCAAGCTTCTTGATTAAGTAAGCACTGTAGCAAGAAACTTTCATCATAAAAGGCATATCAGTTACAACCTGTCTCACACAGAGGACATGTTATAGTAAAGAGATCTGAAAGTAGCAAAAAGGTAATACTTGACAGATACTGTTCTGTCTCAATAATGTTGGGGGCACGCTTACATTTTCCCAGGGCTGATACCCAAGTCAATTATGAAAGACAGGTGTTTATTCTGAAGGTCCTGTTTTGGTGCATTTATTGTGGCTCTATTGTTCATTGATACAGGCCATGGCCACTAAGGACTATGTAAAAGGCAATCATAGGCATGATACTGTTTATATCTAGTTGCCCAATGTCAATTTCAGTTCTTGTATCTTGTTAAGGATAAGGGATACAATAGGTTCAGATCCTCTGATAATCACAAAGCCTTTCTGTCCTAATTAGTGGGAATTTCACTTTCCATTGTGTTTCTGAAATAAACACAGCTTTTTATTTTTTTCAAATCCTCTAAAGAATTAAATGATTCTCACACTTATCCTTTCCTCTCCTATAATGGATGAGTAGACAAGGTTTGTATTATATATGATGACAACAAAGAGCATATCACATCAAAGCAGTACGCAGACCCATTATTTCCATGGTGTGTGTCCTACAAACACTATAGCTGTTAAGGCAGGGGACCATCCCTCATCATTAGTTACCTAGTTAATGTATAGAACAGGTGGGTTCTCCTTACAAGGTAACAAGCAGGAAGACACACATCTATCTATGTCTAGCAGCAACCACTATCCTGTGTTACTGTAGTGGGGGCAGAGCCATCTGCCTTAGCTTTTATCTCAAGGCTGTGTCTCACGACCTTGAGCCAATGTTTTTGTCTCTGACCGGGTGCCGTCTCCGACCGGATATCACTTTGGGAGTTTAGCTATGTTCTCCCAACAGCAGGGGGCTAATAATTATTACATAACAGCTGCCATAACGTTTTTACATATCCTTATATGTATAAGTATAGTTTAACATTAAAAAAACACATTTTTCTAACACCAGGTCAGAGATGGCACCAGGCCAGAGACGGCACCTGGTCAGAGAAGGCACCCGGTCATAAACATTGGCTCAAGGTCGTGAGACACAGCCTCAAGATGTAGTATATTTTCAAAATCTTCAGAAGTCAAGCGGGAAGTTCATCCTTTAACTGCCTCGTAGGCTTCCTCGATATATGAATCATCTTTTACCACTTCTTTAGTTTACTTTTCAACCCTTCTATTCCTCACTCGCTTTACTAGCTAGGCTGTATGCCTGTATGTACAAAATCTCCTGAGCCCTCAATGTACAGTTGCTAACCATTAAATGGTCTCAGTTCTTATTTTCAGTTTAGATGGCTTGCCTCTTACCCCTCCATCTGGGTGGCAATATTCTCTATGGTCTGGACCAGTAATCAGGTTCAGGTTTTATCAGTTATATTGCATATGAAGGGCAGGACTACTTTAGTAATTAATAAAGACGCTACTCCTACCCTCATAGACGCTGTCATCTTACATAGCTCATTTCTCTCCTGGGATACCAGTCCAGCGTCTACTTTCCTCTTTTCCACACCCTTTATCTTGTCACCTGCCTCATAGCTCCTAACAGCCTTGTCCTTAAGGACTGAAAAGGTCTGTGGAATTCAAAGCAGCTGTGCCGGGAAGAGATGAGGGAAAAAAATAATGGCAGATGATTCATTTTTTGTACTTATCATCAGAGGCAATTAAGCGTCTTTCTGGTGTTTTATGAGTGGCAGTAATTTCTTTTAGTAAACAGTCTCAGTATATGATGTTTTGTTGCCAAATATTCATTCAGTTTTCCTTTTTTTAATGTCTATGTCTGGGGCATTTAATAGTGCCTGAATCCATTATTACACTGGTAGCATGAAAAGACCTGATTTATTAGATTACATTTCCCTACTCCCTGCAGCCTTATTCAAAGAGTCACAGTGAAACATCTGAGGATTACATGATATTAAAAACATCCTGAAAAAAAGGCGTGAAAGGCTTGGGGTGTGTAATTCTTATCAGTATCACAGATGACTAGGCAACAACATCACTTATTGACATCAGACTTAAGCCTGAATTTCCTTAAAAAAGTGACACCTCTTACAAGAGGCAGCACCGGATATTCTGTCATCCTAAATGCTTGGCAGCTGTGATTTCTTTGTCCTAGGATGAAGCATATAGGAATTGATTGAAGAGAGACTTAAGGGTCTTAAATCACAGTTCCATAGTCAGTGTATGGGTGGCAACATGAGGTGCAGCCATAAGTATGTTTCAGTGTAATATGAATAGGTGAAATACAACAATAAACTCTGGATTGGAGAATATGTTTTGCATAAAATCATGCAAGACCATTTAAATGTAATGTGTGGAAAAGCTATATGGTCATCTCTGGTCACTAATTGTGACTTTTCTCAGTAAAGGCTGTATATAGAGCTGGACACATCAACAATGGGGCAATACATATTTCATCCTTCCCGGCTATAAACAGATGTTTTGTATTGTTAGGGCTCTTTATGAACCTTTGTTCCTTGGTTACCAGATCAGGTATCTCTCTTAGAGAGGCCTGTAAGAGATACATGTTAACAGATCAAGGAGCAGCCCATGGGGATCCGTCATGTCTGGTTGTCATCCTTTGTAGGTGTGGTCAGCAGATCAGAGTTGTATCCTAGAGGGGTACGTGATAGGCACGTTATGTTTGTATGGGGCAGTTATCAGGGTCAGGTACAAGCCTCCTGGCATTACCTATAATATATGACCTCTGCCTCCAGGGGGCTCTTTACGTCTGTTATCTGTGTTATGGTTTTCTCTGGAGTAGACTCTGTATAGACTCTTATGCATACAGAACAAAAAAGTGAAGCTACATCATGATTCCAACTTCCTTTGGGAGATGGTCAAGCAAGGTTGGACTTTGGAATCTTGATGACTCTCTAAAAGGAGTCTAACTTTCTTTTGTGAAGAGTAACTTCAACTCTTTCTTTTCTATTTGTAGAAAATCATATAAATATATCAAAAATTTCCTTGGCTCATTTGGTATAATTGACCTTGAACTTATGACTCTTGAGCAGAGTCCACCCTTGATGAAATCAGAATCCAACATTGGAGTCTGTGAGTGTCACACAGACATTGATCTTCAGTCACACATGGGATCAGGATAAGGAGAATGTCATATCGCTGACTCAATCTCAATGTCCCAAGGTCAATCCTGTTGTCAAGGTTACCAAATCCCACCTGGGCCTCTCCACATACATGGATGTTGCCAGGAGAACTTTACCGACCCAGTCAATCAGGAAATTGGGCTGGGTAAACCTACAAGGGCCTGTGGGATATAGATCTGCGATTCCTATATGGACATATTATGATCCCCTCGTTATGTTTTGCATGATAGACGCATGTACATAGCAAACCTCACTTTGGCTATCATAGCCTTCCAAGGTAGAATTCCCTCACCACTTGACCAGTTGTATGACAATATAGTTCATACCTGGCCTACCCCTGTTACAGGACAGCTTTCATAAATCTAAAGTAAAGTTAAAGTTTGAAATTAGCATAATTGGTTGAGCCAAGTGAAGGAACTCGCGCCAAGATGACTTTAAAGTTAACTTGATACCAACTATACTTGCCCTCACCTTTATTAGCTCCTGTAGCTGTGCCCATATTGGGTGCTGTGCCCAACTTGTTGCTTGTTAAACAGCCTACAGGTGCTATTAGTGCTAAGTAGACATGGAGGAAAGCCTTTGGCATCATTAGCTAGTTTTACAGCCTTTCTGCCTGCATTTTTCTCACCTACTGTGTATTTTAGGTCTCGTGCAGGGACATCAAGACAGACATAAAGAAAGTGCTAAGCTGCCTGTAACTATCAGAGGGACATCTATGAAGGAACCTAGCTGGGGCCTGTAAAGAGGTCCTATGCTGAAGACAATGTGTAATGCAGATATGGCAGGTATGCCTTTATGGAGTGGTTTAATGTTAAGACGGTTTAATGTTTTTGTTTTTCTGCCAGCAAAATTCATATTGGCAATTTATGTTATTTAATATACATACTCTGTAACTCAATAAGACACCTAATAAATAGGTGGAGACACTCGCACATGGATTGGGTACTAATCAAGGGTAAAGGGGAGGTAATTAGGATGAGGCTTACACTTATGTAGAAACCCTGTCAAGGACCAGGGGGAGCTGGAGGTGAATAACGAGGCAAACGTCTGGGTTAATATATCACTGTAATGATCTCAGCTCCGTAGGAAATTATTCATGATGTAATCATTCCGCCTTCAAACCCTGTAATTACTGCCGTTCCAACTCATGACAGCACCTGACACAACACAAGGTTGTTTTATATAGCATGGGGCAGTTATGTCTACTTCACTAACTCAATAACATCTAATCATTTCATCTTATCACGTTCATGAGAAAAGTTTTTTTCGATGGTGCAAAAAGCAGTTCATATTAAGTACAACGTCTTTGTGAGAGATTTGTTGGTGTACCCTTTTTCATGATGCATAAATACAGGCCTGATGAGTAACTCTCCAGCACAGCATTTATGTATCTTGCAGATCCTGAAGGCTTGATACATTCCCATAGCTTTGGCATAATGCACCAATGCAGCAATTGTAAGTTACTCGCCTGGGCTACATTGATGCATCATGCAGCATGGCAACACACCACCCTTTAAGGTTAACGACTGTATACTATCTGAAGGCCATGAAAGGATATTCATATACATATTGCCTATCAATATGATATCAGTTCAGAATTCGGATATTGTAAAGCAATATGTTTTGGGAAAAGATTTCATTAGGAACTATGTGGTAGGTGAACATAGGTCTTTTTTTTTGGTATCAGTTACACTTCATGTTCATTATCTTTATGAGATTTTGGATATGGGATACGTTATACTAGGCTCATGTCAATATTCATCAGGACATCCTGGTGCCATTAGTGTGACTTTCACTTTCCATTGGGCTTTTTATGTAAAGGTCTGATGTGAAGATGGGTTACTCACAGAGCCTGATTCAGCATTGTCCCTGATTAGGGAGGTCCTCTCATGTCTGAAAGTGGAGGACGGGTTAGTCGTACAAACTGCCAGAAACGGGTGATATCTTCTACAGTAACTATTTGCCATCAATGAATATTTGGAATCCATATTATGGGAGGACTGGTGTAATGGCCAGAAATTGTTATTCAACCGTTTGAAAATCTACTCCTTTTCTGAAATTGGCCAAATGACCCCCCTAAACATCCCCTTCCCTAATCATCCTGCACCCATTCCCTAGTGACCAATTACCCCAGTCCCGTGGAATGTATAGGAGCAAGCCAAACAATTCTACCCCTATGTAAACCTGTTCCTGGTATCCTTCCCATGTCACTAACTCAGCACAGGATATTGCTATGACGCTATGCCACACAGGTGTCAGGAAAAGTGTAACTGTGTGCGCTGTATTGTCAGTCTGTTCACACCCTTGACCTTTACCCCACACATGAGTGGATGCTTGCAGGGCCAATCAGGGTAAAATACTGGAGGACCAGAAACATAGAAGCAATCCAAACAATTCTAACCTAATGTACACCTCTCCCCGTTATCCTTCCTTATCACTGACTCACCACAGGAAATTAATATGACACTGGGTCACCTAGTGTGTCAGCAACCCTTAGGAGTGTATTGCCATTCTGTTCACACCCTTGACCCCACAGCTACCTATGCAACCTGCCATCTTACAGACAAATCTTAGCAGCCAACTACACAACTGTGTGCTTCCAGCAATTCCTGTTCTTATCATGCAAGAAGTCGGCTCCAATAGATCAAAGCTATAATCAGCGAGGGCGTTGTCCTCATAGCCACATTCCCAGACCAGAATAGATGAATGCGTTAGATCTGTTATCTGACTGTACCTCTGCAGGACTTGTGAGCAGTCAGCTTGCACTGCCTGTATAATTACAGAGCTGTAGGAAGCAAATCTTCATGGGGGGTGTGGGGTCTTTACACTACAAATCAGTCTTTAGACTACAAATTGATACCGATTTGTTGCGTAAAGACACACCACGGGTCTTTACACTACAAATGTGTCTTTAAAGCACAAATGTCTTTACGCTACAAATGTCTTTACGCTACAAATGTCTTTACGCTACAAATGTCTTCACGCTACAAATGTCTTTAGACCACAAATGTCTTTACACTACAAATGTCTTTAGGCTACAAACTGGGCACAAAAATCTGTCAGTCTTTACGCAACAAATCCTATATAGTGGTCTCAGGAACCAAACTGGGCATAAAAATCGGTCAGTCTTTACGCAACAAACCCTATATAGTGATCTATGGTACCAAACTGGGCTTAAAAATCGGTCAGTCTTTACGCAACAAACCCTATATACGGTTCTATATAGCCAAACTGCACTTAAAGATCAGCCAGTCTTTAGGCTACAAATCCTATATAGTGGTGTATGGTACCAAACCGGGTTTAAAGATTAGCTAGTCTTTACGCAACAAATCCTATATAGTGTTCTATGGTACCAAAGTGTGCTCAAGGGTCAGTCAGTCTTTACGCAACAAAGCCTATATAGTGGTTTCAGTCTTTACGCAATAAATCCTATATAATGGTCTCAGGAACCCAACTGGTCTTAAAAATCCGTCAGTCTTTACGCAACAAACCCTTTATAGTGTTCTTTATAGCCAAACTGCACTTAAAGATCAGCCAGTCTTTATGCTACAAATCCTATATAGTGGTCTCAGGTACCAAACTGGGCTTAAAAATCGGTCAGCCTTTAGGCAACAAATGGTATATAGTGGTCTCAGGAACTAAAATCGACTTAATGATCAGTGAGTCTTTATGCAACAAACCCTATAAAGTGGTCTATGGTACCAAACTGATCAAAGATGAGTCAGTCTTTATGCAACAAATCCTATATATAGTGGTCTCAGTCTTTACGCAACAAACCCTATATAGTGGTCTATCTATAGACCACAGTTTGGTACCTGAGACCACTATATAGGATTTGTAGCGTATAGACTGGCTGATCTTTAAGTGCAGTTTGGCTATGAAGAACACTATATAGGGTTTGTTGCGTAAAGACTGACAGATTTTTAAGACCAGTTGGGTTCCTGAGACCATTATATAATATTTGTAGCGTAAAGACTGACTGATTTTAAAGGTAAGTTTTGTACTTTAGACCACTATATAGGATTTGCTGCGTAAAGACAGGCTGATCTTTAAGTGCAGTTTGATATCATAGACCACTATATAGGGCTTGTTGCCTGAAGACTGACTGATCTATAAGCCCCTTTTGGTTCCTGAGACCCCCATAAAGGATTTGTTGCATAAAGACTGATCGATTGTTGTGCCCTGTTTGGTACCTGAGACCACTACATAGGATTTGTTGCGTAAAGACTGACCAATTTTTAAGGTCAGTTTTGTACCATAGACCACTTTATAGGAACTGTTGCCTAAAGACCATAGACCACTTTATAGGGTTTGTTGCATAAAGACTCGCTGATCTTTAATTTAAGTCGATTTTAGTTCCTGAGATCACTATATACGATGTGTTGCGTAAAGACTGACCGATTTTTAAGTCCAGTTTGGTACCATACACCACTATATAGGATTTGTAGCGTAAAGACTGGCTGATCTTTAAGTGCAGTTTGGCTATATAGAACAGTATATAGGGTTTGTTGCGTAAAGACTGACCGATTATTGAGCCCAGTTTGGTTCCTGAGACCATTATATAGGATTTGTTGTGTAAAGACTGAAACCACTACATAGGGTTTGTTGCGTAAAGACTGACTGACCTTTTAGCACAACACTATGTAGGATTTGTAGCCTAAAGACTGGCTCATCTTTACGTGCAGTTTGGCTATTATAGAACACTATATAGGGTTTGTTGCGTGAAGACTGATAGATTTTTAAGCCCAGTTTGGTACCATAGATCACTATATACGGTTTGTTGCGTAAAGACTGAGACCACTATAATATATATAGGATTTGTTGCATGAAGACTGACTCATCCTTGATCAGTTTGGTACCATAGACCACTTTATAGGGTTTGTTGCATAAAGACTCACTGATCTTTAAGTCAATTTTAGTTCCTGAGACCACTATATACGATTTGTT
Organism: Harmothoe impar; assembly: GCA_947462335.1. NCBI lineage: Eukaryota > Metazoa > Annelida > Polychaeta > Phyllodocida > Polynoidae > Harmothoe > Harmothoe impar. The sequence goes on from OX381704.1 coordinate 6,951,459, forward strand.
GCGTAAAGACTGACTGATTTTTAAGCCTAGTTTGGTACCTGTGACCACTATAAAGGATTTGTAGCGTAAAGACTGGCTGATCTTTGAGTGCAGTTTGGCTATAAAGAACACTATATAGGGTTTGTTGCGTAAAGACTGACAGATTTTTAAGCCCAGTTTGGTACCATAGACCACTATATAGGATTTGTAGCATAAAGACTGGCTGATCTTTAAGTGCAGTTTGGCTATAAAGAACACTATATAGGGTTTGTTGCGTAAAGACTGACAGATTTTGAGACCAGTTTGGTTCCTGAGACAATTATATAGGATTTGTTGCGTAAAGACTGAAACCACTATATAAGATTTGTAGCCTAAAGACTGGCTGATCTTTAAGTGCAGTTTGGCTAAAAAGAACACTATATAGGGTTTGTTGCGTAAAGACTGACAGATTTTTAAGCCCAGTTTGGTACCATAGACCACTATATAGGATTTGTAGCGTAAAGACTGGCTGATCTTTGAGTGCAGTTTGGCTATAAAGAACACTATATAGGGTTTGTTGCGTAAAGACTGACAGATTTTTAAGCCCAGTTTGGTACCATAGACCACTATATAGGATTTGTAGCATAAAGACTGGCTGATCTTTAAGTGCAGTTTGGCTATAAAGAACACTATATAGGGTTTGTTGCGTAAAGACTGGCTAATCTTTAAACCCAGTTTGGTACCATAGACCACTACATAGGATTTGTAGCCTAAAGACTGGTTGATCTTTAAGTGCAGTTTGGCTATTATAGAACACTATATAGGGTTTGTTGCATAAAGACTGATAGATTTTCAAGCCCAGTTTGGTACCATAGATCACTATATAGGGTTTGTTGCGTAAAGACTGAGACCACTATATATAGGATTTGTTGCATAAAGACTGACTCATCTTTGATCAGTTTGGTACCATAGACCACTTTATAGGGTTTGTTGCATAAAGACTGACTGATTTTTAAGCCCGGTTTGGTACCTGAGACCACTATATAGGATTTGTCGCGTAAAGACTGGCTGATCTTTAAGTGCAGTTTGGCTAAAAAGAACACTATATAGGGTTTGTTGCGTAAAGACTGACAGATTTTGAGACCAGTTTGGTTCCTGAGACAATTATATAGGATTTGTTGTGTAAAGACTGAAACCACTATATAGGATTTGTAGCGTAAAGACTGGCTGATCTTTAAGTGCAGTTTTGCTTTAAAGAACACTATATACGATTTGTTGCGTAAAGACTGGCTGATCTTTAAGTGCAGTTTGGCTATAAAGAACACTATATAGGGTTTGTTGCGTAAAGACTGACAGATTTTGAGACCAGTTTGGTTCCTGAGACAATTATATAGGATTTGTTGCATAAAGACTGAAACCACTATATAGGGTTTGTTGCGTAAAGACTGACTGACCTTTGAGCACACTTTGGTACCATAGAACACTATGTAGGATTTGTTGCGTAAAGACTGGCTAATCTTTAAACCCAGTTTGGTACCATAGACCACTACATAGGATTTGTAGCCTAAAGACTGGCTCATCTTTAAGTGCAGTTCGGCTATCATAGACCACTTTATAGGGTTTGTTGCGTAAAGACTGATTGATTTTTAAGCCCAGTTTGGTAGCATAGATCACTATATAGGGTTTGTTGCGTAAAGACTGAGACCACTATATATAGGATTGGTTGCATAAAGACTGACTCATCTTTGATCAGTTTGGTACCATAGACCACTTTATAGGGTTTGTTGCATAAAGACTCACTGATCTTTAAGTCGATTTTAGTTCCTGAGACCACTATATATGATTTGTTGCGTAAAGACTGACCGATTTTTAAGCCAAGTTTGGTTCCATAGACCACTATATAGGATTTGTAGCGTAAAGACTGGCTGATCTTGAAGTGCAGTTTGGCTATAAAGAACACTATATAGGGTTTGTTGCGTAAAGACTGACAGATTTTTAAGACCAATTTGGTTCATGAGACGATTATATAGGATTTGTTGCGCAAGGACTGAAACCACTATATAGGGTTTGTTGCGTAAAGACTGACTGACCTTTGAGCACACTTTGGTACCATAGAACACTATGTAGGATTTGTTGCGTAAAGACATTTGTGGTCTAAAGACATTTGTAGCGTAAAGACATTTGTAGCGTAAAGACATTTGTAGCGTAAAGACATTTGTGCTTTAAAGACACATTTGTAGTGTAAAGACCCGTGGTGTGTCTTTATGCAACAAATTGGTATCAATTTGTAGTCTAAAGACTGATTTGTAGTGTAAAGACCCCACAGGGGGTCCCAATCCAACCAGTGATAATCATCAGCTATCATATATGGTGGCGCATATACATCCCTGTCTTTGAATTGCATTACAAAGTAGTTTTGAGCCCCCTTTAGTTCTGATTGGGTCCCAAGTCCCCTTTACCCCCTAGCTAGTTTCCCAATACGGGAGAGGTACTTTTTCTGAATTATGTTTACAAAAGAATAGGATCTTGGCAAATTTTGGATGGGTCCAAACATATTCAAGCCCCTCTTTGCGATTTGGGGGAGTCGGTCTAAGACTTTAAGAAAAAGAAATAATACACAGTATTCAAAGAATTTTCCTTGTCAACTGTCCTATGGAAAAGCCCCTAAATAACAATAATGACAACAATAAGGAATCCACCCGTATACGTTTCCCAATGACAACCATTTTCAACACTCATTCATGAGCTTGTCCAATGAAGAATGTTGTGGACTCTTATGTTAATGTGCATTGACTCAGACACTAATATATCTGAAATCAGGTATTGTTGGTAGGGAGTATTCCTCTCCTGAAAGTCTCACAGTGTCTATAACACCCCTCAGCCCCTTCAGTATGGAGGTGTCCAAAGAGATTTCGGTAGCTCTATGTCACATTAACCACATCTTACAGCCTCAGTGTGCAGCGTTAGTGCCTCTACAGGGACGTGTGCCACACCAGTCAGGGAACCCTCATCCTCCTAAAGCTGTAGAGAGTGAGTGAGCAGGGGCTCTTGACACCTACCAGCTAGCCTGCCATAAGGATTTCACATTGGTTCCCAAAAGCCACACCCTGATAGTCAATGGATTAGTTTTAGCAGACTCTACCGCATGGCAGTCAGCAGCCCGTGTGTCTTTCGATGAATGGCCTTAGGGTGAGGTGAATGGCCTGAGGGTCCAGGGCACACAATACAGGCCAAATACACAGCTGACTACTGTCCATTCATACCGGCCATATTGCTTTTCCCCTAGATCTGCAATGCAGATTGGTATGTCACAGGGGTACCAGCAAAAGTTACAATGGTGCTCTTTCACTGCCATTTGCTCTGTACAGGACGTTGGCCACATCTATGCCCCGGCCACTTTTTCTCACTCTGAACACAAAAGACACAATGCAGCCGTTACATGTCAGGAACGTCTTGGTCTTATAATCTCATGATTTCTTAACACTGTTAACCTCAGGTGATTCCTAATGTGCCTCCCAATTGATGTCTGATGACATCTGTTCACACTGTTGGCGTAAAGGACCACCTTTGTAGGGATTCCTAAATAATCACCTCTAACTCTGGAAAGGACAGCTCTAACTTTAGTATAGGGCCCAGTCATGAACATGGAAAGGGTAGGTTAGGGCAATTTGGTGTTAAAGTCTCATTCTGATGCTGGTCTTAAGGATGCTAAAATGGTGGATGATGTATGTGCCTGGTCAGCCCTGGTGAATCACTCTCCTTTGTTTCTAAAGTTTTGGTACTTCTTTTACTATTTAAGCTGGTGTTTTGCTGGCCCTCCTTCATAGATGGCATACTGTATTGTCTGTTTCTAGCACGTATTCTAACTGTGCTTTGGTATTTTGCATATTTTGCAAAATGTGATGGGAAATAATAAATAATATGTGTGCTGCCACCAGCAAGATATCTCACTTGCCTATTGTGATAGTAAAAGGGGGCATCCTATAGACAGCCAATATGAAAGGAGGTTTGGTACTGTGGGACATTCAATCCTGCATATTTCCTACTATTGATAATTTGAATATTTTTAAAATCCAGAGAGATTAGCAGGTACTCTCAAATTTTCTAATTAAAGGAACATTCAATTGACTGTGAGTTGACAAACGGATGCTATATAAAATTAAGCTAAGCAACATCGGTCATGAAATACTAATGTCTTAAGCTGTATGACAATTCAAGATATAAGGAAGTGTCCCTTTGGCATCCCAGTAAGAGTGACTAGCTGGGAGTTATTCAATAGAAGCATCAACAAATGACTTACAGTCTCCACAATCGATACTAAGGGTCTGTAAATAAGGATGAGGCCTCTGGAGGAAGGATGGCCCCTGCTAAGGGCTGCATGATACTTTAATGCACTATGCCCCTTATTGTTGTGATGCATGAATGCAGCCCTGGAAAATAACCAGTGTTATATCAAAGCATGATATGTTGATAAACTCCTGACCAGGGCTGAGCGGGCACATAATGGATCAATATAACTCAGCAATTTCTTGAGCAGGGGGCATTCATGTATCATGATGACAAAGAGCATAGTAGTTTAAAACAGTATGCAGCCCCTTAAGGTTGAAAGGTGTCATTACCAGGTGAGACTCTCAGAACAGTGATGAATAATGAATGGACTTCTGGTGCTAGTCATCAGTTGGCTAGGACCTTACTGTGGTGACCTAAACAGGAAAGCACCATCTGTTAGTCACTTTGGTAATTACAGTGTGCTTTAAAACCAATTTGGGGACCTGATGAATGGTGCTGGAAATTGAGGTTTTGTTAGAGACTCATTTGTCATCTTTTCATGTTTACACCCTTGTTATTGCATTACATAGAAGTGTACATAGCTTACAATCTAAAGCACACTAGTATGATGGATGACTTCCTTTGTCTTGACAGAAACCTTATCTCATTTTCTCACAGCCATTTGGTAATCATTTTGTTGCCAAACACAAAGCATATTTATCAATGGAGCACAGAAGGAGTGCACTGATGATAAATGAGGGTTGCATCGACATAAATCCTGAGGGGGAATTTGGAGAGTACAAACCTCTTGTGTGAGTTATCTCTGCTGTCCTTCCATTGTTGGTAAAATAAGGAGAACTGGTCAGAGCCATCTCACTGTGTAAAGTAAGTAGGAGGTGACAGAAAGTAATGCACTGTCTAGAAATAAATGATTGAATATTTTGTTTACAAGGAAATGGTAATTTCCTTACCAATTGACAAGGACTTTCAGTGGTTGTTTAGAAACCCTTATTTTCTCTAACTTGGTATTAGGGTTAAAACATCGATGTTCCTTGGTAAAAAGTAAAAGAGATAAAGACCAAGATATCACACAAACACCAACTGTTGGTTATGTTAGGGGAACATGCAATGGTTCAGTGACCGGTCTATGGTATGAACACCAAAATTGGATTCACAAATAGACAAATTGGTTTAGTGCCTATACTTTAAGAAGAGACACGTTCTCCTTGCTGACGGTTTCAATATGAAGAGTGGGTAATCAAAACAGTCAAAGGAACTATATACCTTCAACACAGATACTAAACAGCAGGAAGGTTGAGAAGACATATTAATATATCATTTATTATTCATAATAAAACACAGAATTGATATTGATTTGTTTTCCGGTCATTGAACCCTATTCCTTTGACCATTCAGAATGGATGTGCTTCCTTGTTAGATCACCTTTTGTGCCATTCATCCTGTTCAATAATTGATTCTCTTTTTGCATCAACAAATCACCAGTGTGCTTCTTGCTTCATGTCATCAATTCTAAGGACGGTTGAGTCTCGTCCTCCTCACCCTATTAGTCAGGTTGTATTCAGGTGCAGATTAACAATTGAGAGAGCCATGCTTTAACAACAGAGAGGAGTTGGTTGATTTTTCTTGAGTGGGGCCAAACGCCAGGGGAACCAAGGGAATTCTACCCCATTTCATTTGGAAAAAACATAATTATAGCTAAAAGGAGTCTACCATGTGCAATTTGAACCTGTCTGGGGTGGGGGGGGGGGGCGGTTGCATAAAGACCCATCCTGAGGGGGGACAAAATAATTAAGCCACACATGCGCGACAATCCACTGAGTTGATACAGAGCATATGTGATAAGTATATAATGATTATTCATTCATAATTAAAAAATTTGTAAACCATATAACAAACCCTGTATCCTGAGTGAAAAGGTCACTGACATGAATTCCCTAAGTGACTACAACCTTAACAGCTAGACGTCCATTTCAGGAAGCTGCATCAATTCTAAAATGTGGCTGCTATCAGGTCGGGAAATGAGAAGTCAGACTGAACTGAGCAGCTGAGTGCAGACCTGTCACTGACACTGTATGACAATGTCGCACAGTGCATTAAGGTCTGTTTGTTATCATCATGTATCAATGCATCCATGGTGAGTAAGTTGTTAGGGCTATACTCATACTTCATGCCAACCATGTCTCAATCCGGCATGTGCCGGCATGCTATTTCAATAAGTAACATGCCAGTGCTGAATTCTAGCATCATGACAAGAGGTACTGTATGGCTCAGTTAAGGGGCTATTTCAGAGAACGGCAACAACAGAAAGCGACAAGTGCTGAGCTTGCATGATTCCTATACTGCAGAAGGCTACCAGCTGGTATCAGATAGCCAAGGGAAGTCTGTTTTAAGTCACTATCAAGAGTAATGGCTGATTGCTTTCCCGTTCATTACAGCGTTGTCAGCATTCACTGGTTATGTCTAGTAAATAATGATAACTAATGGGCCATCTCTGTAACATGGACATGGAGCCCTATATGGATGCCTCGTTACGTTTTACTTCATTGTCAGCATTCAACTGTTCTATATGAGAGCTAATGATTACTCATGGGCTCTCTGTAACATTGTCAGAGCCAATGGTCTGAAAGCCTCTGTGTATTTCTAATCAGTATATGAGGTGTTTGTAAAAGTCCATGTGAGAATGGGGGTATTTTTAAGCGGATTGAACAATGTCTAATTTGTCAGAGAGTGTAGGGACTGGGGAATTACCCCTTTACTCCCTTGTCCATCTTATCAGAAAAGAGTGACAGAGCTTTACTATCAATATGCCTTAATCCCCTTCAATACTTCCCAGGCTTCAACAATTTGCAGGATCCGTACGAGCTACATAATGACACAAGTACCCAAGACTTTTATCTAATTGAATGAGATTCTGGGCATGACTAAAGGGCATCTGTAAACAGCTGGCAGATAAGGGTTCCTAAGACCTCCCCTACACCCAATACCTCCAATATATGGTGCACAGCCTACATTATATAGGTGTAATATATCTATATATGTATAATATACAGCTTGTACACAATTATGTACTTATATATTTTCATGGTAGCTATAATATGCCAACCAGTTGAATCTAACAAATATTGAGAAAATGAATGTCAAGAGCCATCCCAATATTGAAGTGCTTAATCAACCCTTTCAAATAAGAAAATTCCTCGTGCCCCTTTAAGAAAGAAAAAGCATTGATGGATAGATATTTGACAGCTATTGGATCAAGAAGCATACTGATAGCATCTATTGTTGGCAGCTACCCCTGTAAAGGCCTGCAGGGCTGTGATTATTTGGGGAGAGGTAAATCCCTGAGCTTACTGATAGTTGGGGAGCCAGTCAGGGAGCCTGGGAAGGAGCTGACATGGGAACCAATACTTGGTATGGATATTGAACTAGGGTATTTTGAGGGCGCTGAATCCATTTCTGCCATTTATAGAGTCCTATCTAGATCGGAACAAGGTCAAAATGAAGGTCAAAGTCGGGCTATGGAGAGAGAGAACTACTAGTCAGGGTCCTTGTGTAGTTCTGTGGGGGTTTTTGTAGGGAAATTGTAAACTATACATTTTTGAAAAGGTTATAACTCCCCAAATCCAAAGATCACAGTTCCCAATTTTTTTGTTACTATGGCAACCGTTTTCCTTAGCAACCCATAAAATGCACAAAATCACCCAGAATGACTGCATAAACTTGTCAAATGAAATTACAAATTACTCCTACCCCCCCCCCAAAAATCATGCCCAAGGATTCCATTTTTCGAATTAGTTTTGTTCTCCAAACCATGGTTGCCTAGCAACCGCCTATTCAACAGGTGTATTGCATCATTATTCAGTATTGCTGCTCATGGAAACTCGAATATACTGAGTTTGGAGAATTCAATGGAATCATAGCTGTGCTTATAGATGACCATGGGTGCCTAGTTAAAGCAGTATGCTTATATGTTTCCATAGCAACAGGTAAATTCAGTGGATCTTATCTATCCTTGGTAACCACAAATTAGTTCCCTGAATTCATCAAGTATAGCACTAAATATTAGGGAAATAGAAGAAATATGAGTAGGTATACATACCTTTGCCAAAGTCACTGGTATTGTTATGTTCTTCCTGTTAGGCATGTTATTTGTTGATTTGCCTAGCAACACCAATCAACTACTGGTAGCCTATGCTCCAAGATCAATTCTGGCATTGTCTACCTCCCCTAAATTGACATGAAACATTTCAACAGTCCCTATCCTTTTTTCCCCCTCCTATAACCCCAACGTTGCCTATCAAAAAGATACAATTTTGTTGATTTGCCTAGCAAAGGTGATTAACACTGTTCCAAGGTATGTTGTCTTCGATGACTATTCACATATGTCATGGATTGTCTGGATTTGAGCTGCCAGGGGTGTCCAGATTGTATGTTTGAGTAGGTATAAGTATTCTCTTTTGATATATAGTATAGGTGTTAGCACTTAGGCTCCATATGTTAGGGAAGGTTAATTACTATTAGTAAACCTACAGTAAAGGAATGAATATGGGTGATTCAGGCAGAATGTAGACCTAAGGGATCCCTCTTTACATGGTACATAACCTTGTACAGATATAAAGAATATTACCTCTAACTAGTTCAAACTACCTCTAACTAGTTCTATCTATATATATATATATATATATATATATATATATATATATATATATATATATACATATATATATGCACTATATATGCACAGCACGGTTGTACCCCCCCCCCCCCCCCGTAATACAGATTGAATCAAAACAACAACAAAAGGTTCATGCGCCAGTGCTAAGGCAGGAAGCATGCTGATACGATGACCCAAAATTATTCTGATACAAGGTGTTCAAACCGGAAGTGGACAGATTCAGACCCGCTGCTGTAAGTCAATGGCTTCTTATATTTGACTAAATCAATTTGATAATAAGTACATGTATTAATGAGCAGATAGAGTTTGAGATTCTGGTTACTTTCCCAAATATATTGTGACCTTGACCTTGACCTATGTATCCAGTGTGAGAGTACGATGATATCATAAAAGATAAATTCCCTATTTACAATATCTTTGGTATTTAGATGGAAATGTATGGACTTTGCCATAAATCAAATCGTGACCTTTGACCTTAAATTTGACCTTGTTCCGACCTAGATACAGCTTTATACATGGCAGAATCGGATTCAGCATCCTCAAATTACCCTAATCCAACCTTTATATCAAGTATTGGTCTACATGTCAGGTCAAAGTTAAATAATGACATTTTGCCTGCTTGGATCCCCAACTATGATGATACTGCACTAACCCCTCAATGTATATACATGCACCATTTCCCAACAGTACACAGATCTCACCTGCCACACTCCCAGAGTTCAAGGGAAAATAAAGGCTAAATAAATACGCCCATGATGTGCCAGACTGGGTTAGGATCAGTGCTTTGAATGAGAAGCTTTTTCATCATGATGCAGTGAATAACCCAACAGCATCATAATGCAAAGGACATATCCCATTAAACATACTGCGAAACCATCACAAGGTTAAACCAGTGCCTTTACATTGTTTCTTTCCCATGGAGAAGCCCTACCTACCATATCCTAGAGGTAAAGCTGCAGATAGGTTGGATTATTTATAGATGCCACTGCTCTGAACTCAGTCAGGGATGGATAAGACATGTATACATAGCAGTGGTAGAAGGGGTAACATAACCTTGTTTGAGGTAAGTACCACAGAGGGTGGATGGAGTCAAATAGGTTGAACATTTCTTTCGTTCCCACTGTCTATATTGATTGCCTGCCATATGTGGAACTTTTTAACAATGTAGCATTTCCTTTCCTTTTCATTATGATGACCTATTTGACCCTGACTAAAGGATTGGTATATGGCATGATGGCAATTGGAGTGAGGGACAATAAAGGACATAAAGAAGGACTGCAGGGTATTGGTAAGACTGTCATAGCCAGAAAAGGGGCCCCTTAATTCATTATGACTAAGCCTACAGACGGCACATGCAACAAAATGTGTTGCCCTATGACATCAGTTACACCCTGTGTCCTCTCATAATCAATAGACCTGGATGACCTGACATTACTTTACCACGGCACTATACCTAAAGATCCTGCTTTAAGAAAGGAAAGCATCAATGGATAGCTGTTGGAAAGCTAAACCTGCAGAGCTATGATTATCAGGATAGCCACACTTCTATGAGCTCACAGGTCATTCTACGAGAGTGCACCTGCCATGCATCCAAAGATTAAAGAACCATTACACATCTATAGCTAGTGCCTAGAATGAACATATAACGTCCCCTAACTGTGGCGCTGTAGGGGAGGATCGAAGTGATCAATGAGAAGATTACTGATAGATCACTTGTGGTTGGATGATAACCCTTTAAGGACAGTGTGTCGCCTCTAAAGCAACATTTGTCAACATGATGCACCAATGCAGTACTGACTAATAACCTGCTCGCACTGCATTGATGCATCATGCCAACCCTTATGGAGTTTATTAACCTTGCATGGTCAGCATAATGGCCAAATTTAGAGAGTGACTCATCAGGGCTGAATACATGTATCATGGCCAAAAAAGGCCTCTCCCATTCAAGGGCTGTGCCAACTTAAAAAGATTAAAGTCTGCAAGGCATGGATTTCTGTTGCAGGGCCTAATCCCAGAGCTTACTGGCCCTGTATTCACCACTGCCTTTATTTGATCTCACCATGTTATATATTGGGTACAGAGAAGTCCCAGCTGCCACAGTCCCAGAGGTTGAGGTGCAGAGGGGTCAGACCAGTTTGCCGTTTATATCAAGATCAAGTGTTGGAACCTGAATCCTAGTGCAATAAGCCAGGGTAGGACAGCTGCTCTCAACCAACACATTTCCCACATTAACAATAGCAGGGTGCAATGAACCCATTACTCAAAAACAATGATGGCAATTGTAATAGTAATAAAAGGGTTGGATTAGGCTTGTTTAGGGTAGGCATTTATGGAGGCTTTCCAGCATACAACATGGTGATGGGCTTTCTTTTTCATTTAAATGACCTTTTTATCACTGTCTAACTGTATGTGTTTTTTGCATGATCATTCCGATAAGAAAATGAAAGAAACGCTATATATAATATGACATCATTTACTTCTTGTGTCCTACCATATATATACATGTGGACCCGTGAGATCTAAAATCACTGCCATCCTTTTTAGAGTGAAGTCTCCTAACTGCAGACAGCACCTTTTTCTGGGCAATCTGCATGATCTAGTTATAAACTCTGATATTCCTGATGAAAAATGGAATTCTCAATCAGATGATAATGAAATAGCCTGTCCAGCAGTAGCTGTCTGATGTTAAGGGATGTTCCCAAATGTTGAACTGCTTGTCTCAGTTTAATCATCTGAGGTCTTTGTAATCAGACCCCCCAGCCTGTAGTTAAACAGATTCTCTTCGTATATGCTTTAAATAGTTTTAATCAAAGCTTTAAGGGCCACATATTATTTCATATATCTCATTCAGACCCTATTACTTTGATATACAGTTTCGCTTTGATCATACTGCAAGTTTACCTGCAACTGTAGTGATTTGCGTGGTATTGTATATCAAGACTTATTATGATTTATTAAATCTATCACTGTATTATGTGTTAATTATTATAAATACAATAAATCAAGTCAATAAATTAACAGGGGAAAATGTAATGTGGCTGGTGTATATTTCTGTCTCTGTCCTTCCCTCTCTGGTCCCCTGATGTAATCTAAGTACACAGCCAGTGTAGCAGACAGTCCCAGGTGGGTGCTGGGCCGTGCATCCTGGGCGTAGTGAGGTGTGAGATGAGGCAGGACTGGGGTCTGAGAAGGAAATCAGGCACCAACACTGTATACATGTAATGTGGATCACAGCTACTATTAAAGGGAGATATCTATCAATAAGCAGTTCTATGTTGAGAAACTCAAATTAGTTGGAAACTAATCTCAGAGCAATATGTGCCCCAGTACAGCAATATGAACTGAATGTTTGTCATCTGGTCTCCTGTGTAAAACAGCATGAGTTGTTTTTTGCAGTGCAATATTAGTTTTTATCAAAGAAACTCAGTGATGGGAAGACAATCGAGCAGGAAAACAATTCAATTAAAAAGTGGGCATACAAAGAACTATGAACAGTAAGCAACACTAGAATTGGAACCGCTGACTCTGCGTCTGCTGCGACACTAGCCACCCTCTAACTCCAATTACATTTATTGGCTTCCTTTGGCAGAGGTTAAATTAGTTTGGGCAATTAACTATTTGGGTGTGCAGATAGGAAACAACCTGATTAAATCAAATAATGAGGGATACATTTTACAAACCACCACACAAAAATGAACTGGTCAAAGTAGAGTGAAATACTTTTTTTTTTAAAGGAACAGAAGCATATGCAAGGATTCTTGCAAAATGATGAGAAAAGGCATACTACATCAAAACAGCAGTCATTGTCAAGTGAGGAGCGTTCCTCTGTCTCTAAGGCAGGTGAGGGTTTTAACAGAAGGAACCTAATGATCAATGTAAAGAAAGGTACAGAAACTGTCCCCTCTTTTCTCTTTCCTTCAAGCCCCTACAGCCAGAGTCTAGCTACGAATTGCACAGGTGCTTAATCTGTTAATAATTAGATCAGTAATCCTATATCATTAGTCATCTATTATTTTAAATATAAAGCGCTAAGATCACTGTAACTGCAATTATGACAATCATGCCATTAAACATGTAGAACCCTCGGCCTCCCTCCTCACTCTCTCTCCAACCCCTTACTCAGAGAGCATGTTCAGTAATTCTACAACTTGCTAATCATCCCTGAAGTCATCTGTTAATTACCTCCCAGCCTTCACCCAAATGGGACAAGAACAAGGACTATTAAACCAACAGAAAACCTGATGAAACATGACATGATTAGTCATGAATCCTGCCTACCTTAATTAGGCCAAGAACCAGCCCCCACCACACACTGCTACTGCCAGTAATGACACATCTGTGGTAACAAGCAGGCTGTGGAGCTTGGAGCAGAATCTGTACTAATGTCCTATTACGTAAGAAATGCTAAAGGTGGGAGATGGGATTGGTAGGATCATGATGTCATTGAATTAGTGATGTAACAGAATTAAAGCACTCTGCAACTTTAAATAATAGTTGAGAGTAACGGAAAGATGATTAATGTAGAATGGTTGCAAGCTCTGCTCTGATTGTTTGAACAAAAATTGCACAAGTAATGCTTATGGCAAAGAGTAAAACTTGCACTTGAGTCATGAGGACAGATTTGGAAGTCATCAACGAGTCATCTTCCAAGATTCATTGAGGGGAGTGTCACTATGAAATATTTGAAATTGAATCCCTCCTCGTGATCTAGTGCCTACTTTGTAGCATGCATGGAGGCTATCCAGATCCATAAGGAGGTATGATTTTGGTGCACATCAAGGTCTAGTAGAGTTCACCATGGTAACATATGAAATCCCCATGACATAAAGATATCTGATTTTAGAGGCTCCATAAGAATCTGGATGCTCCTTGCACGAATAAAAAAGTAATAAAGTCCACCATATCTGGTTTCATGAGGTGTAATATAAATTGAGTTCAGAGATCAAATGGAGTTTTAATTGTCACTATTTTTCCACTTGCCCTGCGAATATAGCGTACTAGGCTCTCTATTGACCACAGGTGGATGGGTAGCCAAGAGGCGTACACACGGAATAAGAGAGATGTTTTCATGTTTTGTAGACTGTTGCGTGGGGGTTGGCCTGTCATGGTAGCCCTGCTTACCTTCCAGTGTCCTACTGTAGTATGTTGCACCCAACCACACACCTGTGTGGTGACTGGAGGGGGTGAGGGGGGAGCTGTGCCAGGTCAATTTGACACCAGCCTCTACCCTATCCATATACGTTTGGTTTTAGATGTCCCTGCACACTATGTACAGTTTGGGACATCTAACATTGATAGGTAAAAAGGTGACTATAGGGCTACTTATATCAAAGCAGCATGGTACCTACTTAGTACTTATCTGTATTCAATTCAACTCAACCTATGCACTACCATCCATGTAGACATAAGGATGAGGTAGGCATCAACACAAGTATGAGTCATGGACCAGCCTTTATCCCAGAACAAATAGATCATCGAGCGGAGCCATTGACAAATACCTAGAAAACCAAGACATCGCAATGTTAAGCCAAAAAAGTATGTCAGAAAGGCCCGGTCCCTGCACTTGGAGTCGAAACCAACACCATCCATGTTATGAAAACGTCGGAAAGGGGTACTTTTAGCCTGAATTGGCACGTGGATATGAGAAATAGGGGTGCTTTTTCGAAATAAATCAGTGAAAAATAGAAAGGGGGGGGGGGTATGTATCAATGCTTCTTTGAAAATGAAACACTGATCTGTGATTAAAGGACATATCATTAACCCTGTTTATATTTCACAGAGAGATGAATCTGGGTCTCCAACAGGTATTAGATTAGTGTTCTATGAAGTGGGGTGCCCCCTGAACCCCTAGACACTACGTTGGAGGCGAGACATTCAACTTTTTTGGAAAAAAGGGGGTATTTTCAGGGATGAAGACGTCAGCGTTTTTGGAAAGGGGATATTTTTAGCAGCCAAAAAGTCAATGTTTTTAGCTTAATAGCGGGTAATTTACACCCAAAAGTCAGTGGAAGGGGGCTATATTTCAAAACCCATAACGTGGATGGTGTTAGTTTACTATCAGAGTGCAGGGACCGGGCGGAAAGGTTGGTCCTATTTTTTTCCCTTAAATTTCTTTACATTGAAAGTACTTAGAATAAGTGGATATGTCCATTTACGGGGCATCAGGATGACTCATTGATTCTTACAGTAACTAGGAATATCATGGAATTGCTGGCTATTCTTGTTAAAAAGCAATTTCCTGAGGGCAGACAATTAATGAGGCATGGGAGGATGTTCTTCCTGATCAAAATTGTGCTAAAAGAAAGTTCTACAAGAAATCCCCAAAATTGCTTCATAAAGGTCAGCCCTTTTTGTCATGGCTCATGAAATCAAACTAAAGTGAGAAAATCTTGTAAAGTTGACTGACACAGCAGCTTTAAGCTAAGCACAGGGATGACCCATACCCAACCTAAGTAGGTTAGTACTACACGATAGACAAACAACCCATGTAGACATAGAGGTGGGGCTCACCACCCAAATATACACCCAGAATGGTGTCAGTGTAATCCTGACGCTGGCCGTGTTGCACTCTCTTATAAGGGTCTGACAATTCTGGACTCTTGGAGGCTGAAATAGAGGCTCCATTGTGCCTGAATGGATTTGAGCCATTTGAAAGACAATAAGGACACATTTGGTAAGTGAATATGATAATACTAAAGTAGGTGCACAACAACTATTTACTGATACACCTGCCATTTCTCAAATGTACTTCATATCATGAATAGAAACCTTTCATTAGACACTCTATTGTCAAACTGTACTACAAATACCTAGTTTCAAGCATAAGCCTCTTTCTTGTAAAGTGTACACTCATGTCATCCTCAAAATATAGATATAGAACATTGTGTTCTCAACAAGAAGTCTTATCCACAGTATGATTGGCTTGATGAGCAGAAAGTGACCTACAATGTTAAAGAAATTGGTGTCAGTGGTTGGATGTATTGGATACCAGTAACCCAACTGGGTCTAGCAAAACTGGCTTGACTTCTTCTTCTAATTTGGCTTCTTTCCACTTTGTATGGTTTGCGAATTTTACAATTATTTAGGGTTCTAGAAGAGTTGAGAACAAGTAATGATGAATTACTACCATTTAGATCAAGTCATCCAATTTATGTATCATAGTTAAAGTTTAACTATATATCTGAAATTGAAGTGCCCTGAATCAATGGTTAATTTTTGGGCCTACATTTTCCAGTCATTCTACATGAAACCAAACCTTTCTGTTTTTACTTCAAAGTGGTTAAACATTGATAATGTGTTGCATGTACCCGGCTGTTCTGAAATATCTAATCATTTGTTTTTGTTGACAGATTGATTGGCTGATCTACTTGTCTGAGGTTCTCGAGAAGGATAGCAGTCTAGACTGCAGATTCACTGTCAGTTAAGCGAGTGAGCTTGCTGGCAGACTGACTGACATCATTATCACATAAACACCAATATGGCACAGAGCAGGGGTTATGGGCTGGGTGTAGATGATTCATGTGATTTTGTCAATTTGTCTGTTCAAAAAAATCACCAAGAATCAGAATCCCACCAGAAGAGATCTGATATAGTACATAAACTCATCTAGGATGCACATGTGCCACTCCTCCATGCAGTTATCCATAACAAGGACGATATGGAGCTGCTAGACGTTATCCACCTACTGTTGGAACATGGAGCAAACCCAAGTATAGCATGCAGCGTTGATATCACCACCAGAGGGGGAGAAGCTACATGGGTACAGAGGACAGCCTTACATGAAGCAGTAAGACTAGGGAAGACTCAGGTTGTGAAGATGCTTCTTGATGCTGGTGCTGAACGTACAGCATCTGACGGGTTACCAAACCCATTAAAGTTGGCCGTACAGAATCAGCACTGTTCTCCCGATCTCATCAAGCTTCTGCTAAAATATGGTGCAGATCCAAACGACCATGATGATGAACTTGACAACATTCCCTTGTTAGTTGCAATTATGAATGTCAGTTATTCTGAGAATGTCATAACTATTGTGAAGCTCCTGCTTGCTGCCGGAGCTAAGTGCAAGATGCCACGTGGGTTACATAATCCACTGGCACTTGCATTGAAGAGATCCAAGTGTCAGCCTTATCTTATTGAGCTGTTGCTAGAGCATGGTGCAGATCCCAATGATCATGATGGTCAACCTGACAGTATTCCTTTGTTTATGGCACTCAAAAACATCGGGCACAAGTGTCAGGAAAGCATAACTATCATTGAGCTCCAACTAGCATCTTGTGCTGTATGCAAGTTCTCTGATGTATTACAGAACCCACTGGCGCTGGCATTAGATACAGGTCATTGCTTGCCTGATCTCATTGAGATGCTCCTGAAATATGGTGCAGACCCCAATGATCATGATAATCAATTTAAAAATGTTCCTCTGTTAAAGGCAATTAAAAGAAGCAGGTACGGTTGTCAGATTGGCTTTACTATTGTGGAGCTTCTGTTGGCACATGGCGCAAACCCTAATGTCACAAACATTGTTGATAAAAGAGAAAGGCGCTTTCCTGAAGCAATACCAAAAGATGTATTGCAACACCCACTGCTATTGGCACTACAGCATAACACTTGTCCACCAGCTCTCATTGAGCTGCTGCTAAAACATGGGGCAGATCCCAATGGCATCAGTAACAATAATAAAACTGCCACGCCGCTGTTTACCATATTAGGAGTTTCAAGTTATCAACACTATCAATACTATAGTGAAAATGTTGTCAAGCATAAGCATTTAAAAGACATTGTCCAACTCCTTTTAGAGCATGGGGCAAACCCAAATATAGTACACAGAGTACCTATAGGAGGATACCCGAGAGACAAATATATCTATAGGACAGTGCTACATGAAGCTGCAAGACTCGGGTTGACTGAGGTGGTCAAGATACTCATTGATGCTGGTGCTAATTATGTGACATCTAATGTACTAGAAGACCCATTAGCACTGGCCCTACAGAGAGATGATTGCCCCCCTGATCTCATACTCCTACTGTTACAACATGGTGCATACATTCATCCCGCACAGCCTGAGTATGGCATTTATAATGCACGGGCGGGTCGTCTACAGGCTGGGTGCGACATCTATAGGCACACACTCCTGCTGCACTGCCTGACAACATTTACCTCACATGATGAACCCAGGTTTCTACAACAGCAGCTTGACTGTGTGTTTCTGCATGGATGGGACATCAACTTGGTAGATACTGAACACAGAACAGCTCTGGAACATGCGGTGAGAAGCCGTGGTCACTGTAACAGTGTGAGGTGGCTAATCAGGCATGGGGCAGGCACAGCACTACAGGTCACTCTGCTTAAAGACTACTTTCTGACAGACCTTATGACTCGTTACCCTGATACACCTCTAATCCTGCTGCAGGCTGGTATGAGGGTCTCACATGCAGCACACACACAGCTCAGCTACATGGAGCTGGCTGTTTCCAGCTGGCTGAAGGAGGAGGCTATGGAGGATGCATCAGGTCTTGGGAGAACAATGAGAGGTCTGTGGTCCGAGTTGGAGAAGGTTGTAGAACCTCAAGGGGCAATGCTGAAAAAATGGAAATTCACCTTCCCTGACTATAGCAATCGGCAGATGGTTGACTTGCAGGAATTCGGTGATGAGTCCCTGAATGTCTACCCAGAGCTCACTCACATCCGTTCTACAAAGGACACTAGAAAACAGTACATACACATGTATTAGACCTGATTCACAGGGTTCAGGACTTTCTGAGTCAGCCCCTACCACTACAGTTGCACTGCCGCCGCTTCATCCGGGAGACTCTGGTGTCCCTTCACCCCTCAGTGGTAAAGAGGCTGCCAGGACCACCGAGACTAAAGCGCTACATTCTGTGTCATGACATATGAGCTCACACATTGATGGTGGCATATTAAGAGAATATTAAAGCATCTGTGAGTTATTTTGAGCTATGTAACTTTAATTGACACAAAATGGCTTTAGTCTTTATGAATGGAGTACATTATTTACCATCTAAAGGCGTCAGATTTTATATGGGTATATATACTTAGTTACTCTGCCGCGCTCTCTCTATGTTAACCGGTGGTTAGTTCCTTATTCACCCAGCGGGGGAGCCTTGGTTAGCGTCACACTGACACACAGTATTTGGATCACAGTCGCTTTCAAAACTTGCTTTGCTTGTAACCCTATAAAGCTCAATGTCCCATAGAGTCATGAACAGCAGCTCGAGCTTAAAGATCTCTAAGTGCTTTGGACCCCCATTTGTATGCAAAAATTAACTCAATAAAGCCCTTCTCAAACCTGACCTGGGTATGATGACAATGCCAATGCCCTAAACATGATAAACCTTTTTGCACCACATGTAAAGGCAGCAATATGATCCTATATTATAAGATGATAGGGTTGCATTTCAATGGCTGCCAGTGTTCTGAGGCAGTCAATAAAGTCCATTGAATTTCTTGGTAAATATTGACCATGAATAATGAAGGTGTAACACTAACCGGAAGGATAATCATGAGACCTGAGACGTGATAAGCTTGTTAATAACATATGCTAGGATTCAATACTATGGCAGTACGTATACCATAGTTCTATGAAGGTTCAGTTATAGATGGACACCATGTTTTGACTAAATGATACAGTGTGAATGTAGAGTTGTGTGGGTGTTAAAACATAGCATTATGTTCAATTTAGCAGGTTGCAGCAGGAAATATTAATGGGAACCCGTTGTCCATAACATATTAATTGAGCAGCACATTTGGTGATTTCTAAAATTCTGGTAAACACAATATGAGTAATAGCGTTCATTGCCACTACACTTTTTGGGTCAAATATTAATCCTATTTTTCCTGCACCCCAGTTTCATTAGTCATCATGTTCGCTTTTCTATTTCAGTGGGTTTTTTTTTTAAGGTTTGAAAGGTTTTTATTGCCAAATCACAAAAATTTTAAGATCAACTGCTTTTGTAACATCCCTTCCATCTACTAATTGTTTCTCTTTAAATCCTGCTTCCTATTTTATTTGGGCAAAAAGATTTGGATTCCTTGAGGAGTGGAACATAACACTTTGGGGAAACCAAAAACATTTCAGACAATTTTAGCCAAAACATGTTATCATAGCAAAAAGGGGTCTGCCATGAACAATTTGAACCAGTTTTGGCTGTAGGACAGTAATTAAAGGGTATGATTTCTTATTGCAAGGGTATCCAACCATTGCACAGAAATCCACTTAGCCCCACAATGTTCTTAACGAAAGACCACCTTCATTATAGTTGTTAGGTAGCTGTCATACAGAAACTCAGGGCATACTACAGCCAAGCCTGTAAAGTACAAGTGAAGTATCCATATGGGTGGGTACCGTTATCTCATACAAAACCTAAAGTACGGTGGCCGACAAGGCTCACTAAAAAAAAAGTAGTATGAAAAAAAAAAGATTTTTTTTTTCACTATAAAAAATGGGGAGAAAAAAAATTTATAATTTTTTTCAGAAGTGAAATTAAAAAAATTATTTTTAAACATTGAAAATAGTTGCTGTCAACTGTCAACAGCGAAAATTGTTGCTGTCAACTGTCAACTTTTTCAATTTTTTCTTTTATTTTCAGAAGTGAAAAAAATATTTTTATTTTCTAACATTGAAAATAGTTGCTGTCAACTGTCAACAGCGAAAATTGTTGCTGTCAACTGTCAACTTTTTCAATTTTTTCTTTTTTTTTCAGAAGTGAAAAAAATATTTTTATTTTTTAACATTGAAAATAGTTGCTGTCAATTGTCAACAGCGAAAATTGTTGCCGTCAACTGTCAACTTTTTCAATTTTTTCTTTTTTTTTCATAACTGAAAAAAATATTTTTATTTTCTAACATTGAAAATAGTTGCTGTCAACTGTCAACAGCGAAAATCATTGCTGTCAACTGTCAACTTTTTCAGCATTCTGCTCTCCAAGCACATTCTGCCATCAGCAAATGAGATGAGCCTTGTGATTGGTCCTATGTGGTGGGTACTTGAAGTAGGGCAAAGACATACTTGAAGTAGGGATTTCAGGGCGGACTATTTTTTACCACTTCACTTGTCCTGTTTATGACCGGCCATAAACAGGAACTTTCCTAATGCACTACGACTTTTCCATGGCCTAACAACAATCTTCATTCCCATATAGGCCTATGGAGCAAGTTGAGCCAGCAGAGAAATATCCCTACTGCAAGTATTTCAAGTACCCACCACCAAGGACCAATCACAAGGCTCATCTCATTTGCTGATGGCAAAATGTGCTTAGAGAGCAGAATGTTGAAAAAGTTGACAGATGACAGCAAGGATTTTTGCAGTTGACAGTTGACAGCAAGTATTTTCTATGTTTAAAAAAATCCAAAAAAAATTCACTTCTGAAAAAAATAAAATAAAAAAGTTTTAAATTTTTTTTTTGGAGTGAGCCTTGTCGGCCACCGTACTAAAGGCACCGCATTACCACTGGAATGAAAGCCTATCTGCTACATCTTCACTGTTGGTGACAGATTTGTCTGGTCACAAACCAACAATTATCCTAATCTGATACTAGCTGCTGTAGTTCTCCATCATTGAGCTGTTGGTGTAGAGGAATCTGAACCCTCCATCTTGGATAAAAATGAATTAAATTTCCTATTGAAATTAAATACGATAAAAACTATTGCTCTGAGGAGAGGATGACAATCTCTGTATCCTTTTGGAAATAAAGCTTGACAGTTTCAATCATAAATTGCATCAGCAAGGCATTCTCCTAGAATACTTAATCAGACACTAATCTCACTGAGCCTACTTGAATGAACAGGTCAGGTTCTGGTGGCAGCCAGTCAGGAACCACTCCATGTCTGTAGTTTCAGTAATTCCAGCCCAACCTGAGGATTGATCATTGCTGAGAGTACACTCCCATATTTTGCAGTATGGGCAACAACACTAGACTATAATAGAAGCACATGGAATTGTTACAGGTCTGTGGTAAGGACACCAAAATTGGTTTTGCAAATAGACATATTGGTTTCAGTACCTTTGAGAGATGACATGTTTCCCTTTAGACTTAAATAGAGCAATCAGGAAAATAGGAAAGGGACTGTATACACAAACATCAGTCTGCTAAACAACAGAAAGGTTCAGAAGAGCTAACACACAGTTAAAGTCAATAAATTCACCATGCAGCTAGTTAAGCCTCAATTAAGTCCACAATGGCTAGACTTATCAAGTCAATATAGTGGAAACAGCAGGGAGAATGTTTGTTTCTGTAAACTTTAATTGTGATGATCTGATATCAGCTGCTCTAGCTCTGCATCATGCAACTGTTGGTGTAGAGAAACCTAATGCCTGCATCCTGCCTAAAAAGCGTTACAAAACACTCAAAAGGTGGCTGCAATCTTAACACCTAGACGACCAATTTCAGCAAACTAAGTCTAGGGCTCATTTTCCATTCATATAGAAATAATCCTTACCCAGGCATATTCATAGTCCTGCTTATTGATGACTTGCAGCACATATATCAGGAGTAGAATGTCCAGTGGGGGCTAATATAACCCCTGTCCACTCTATCAAATTAGCTGCTCTCTCTATGTCTCTGGGCCTTCATGTCTCTGCCAAAACTAAACTTGCGTATCACATACCAGCCGGTCCCTGAGCCTCATCCCTCATTCTTTATGTCAGCCACTCTACACCCCTGACCCTTGCCCTCCTCCAATTACTTCTTGCTCTCTCCGTCACTCCTCTATACTTCCTTCCCTTATTGTCTTTGTTATCAGTGTGCACCCTCCTCCTCAATCTGTGCCTATCATTCCTACCTCTTTATGTTTAACAGGTGCCCGATACCCAGATCTGTTTACCTACACCTTATCTATACACCGATGCAGTAACAACATGTGACCTTTTAGAAAAGCTGTTGATAAATAATTTGAACATTTTGAAGCATGACAAATACATAGATCATATAACTTAAAACCCTGAATACACTATTTGAAAGATAATTCTCCTGTGAATCGCCTGGTATGAAATCTTTGCAAAGATAGCCATCACAGACAATGTTATGAGGATTCTGCTGAACCAACTTAGGCTCAACTGCCAATGGAAAAGTCACACTTTGTTCCTGCATTAGTCTTCAGCAGTCTTTACTTTGGTAGATGTCCAAATGGTTAGGTTGCCTTATACCCCTGTAGTGACCCAATACACTGCACTATATGGAGTAGTAAACCATGATACCCACTTGATCTCCCACTCCAGCATCAACCTATGTATCAACACACAAAAAAAGGACAGGACCTGGGTTCAGTTTTTTCATGTAGATCAACCCTCAAATGAGGAATTTCTCAACATGTTTAACTAATAAAGCACTCCTAATTGAAGGAATTATCTAAGGCAGATGGTTGAGAAGAATTTAAGGCTGTTGTTCATCTACAATCTGAATTGGCATGATCACAGTTTGATAATACCACTATGGGATTTAGGAAGATTCTGAACTGCCAAAGTCAATCTAAACACCTTGTCTTCTAAAGTAAAGACTGCCTGAGCATACTTACTTATCCAGAAACTAAAAGACGACTGATGATGAATTGGTCATGTCACCCCTCAGCTGCTGAAGCTATTACTCCTGTACTATGAAGTTACAGACAGTTGGGCAATAGCTAAGGCAGATGGTTCTGACTCCACTGAGGTAGTTTCTATACATCACAGTAGCTGTAACTTGTCCTTTAGGGGCCACCCAGCTTGTAACTGTGCTTTTTCCTTTGTCTTGAATGGTGTATGAATACAGCCCTGGTCAGTCTACTAGATATATATGCTATTCATTCTGCTCATGGAAACCATCACCCCCACAGGTGGCCACATCCTAGGTGCTTGTTGGGTGATCAGTTGTTGTTGGATCAGGACCTGGGGCCTCTTCTGCATCAGCAGATCGTACATTCATCTCATCCCTTTTCACAAACACCTGCCACTTGGCATTTTGGTCCATTCCCTATTTTCTTAAAGAGTGATTAAATGGCAAAAAGAGAAGTTTGGCTTATTCACAGACTTGACAAGCTGGATACACCAGCTTAAGGAAAGTCCGAGTCAGTGTCAGAAAGTTGATATAATATCAGCAATATCAAAACAGAGAGGTTATTGATCAGGACAGGTTCATCTCTCATTACAGATTCATACTAGTATGGGTAGCTGACGGCTGAGAGGCTTATCCGCACAGACACAGTCCTATGGGTCACCCCAGGGATGTAACATGGGTGGTTTTCTCATCCTACATTATTCAATATCATTATGCCTTAAATGAACAGTTTGCCTCTAAAAACATGCAGAGGAAAATTGCATAAAGGATCCTAAAAGCCAATGAAAGAGATGATCTAACTTGTATCTGCAGCTTAAGTTTTACAAGGTTCAGGTAAATTGCTTTGAGGATGCTTGGCAGGACTGGAAGTTTCAGTTAATGTTAATGTCGGCTCTGCATGTTGCAAAGTTTCATGAAGACTGCTAGATACAGCAAAGCATCTAACAGTAAAGGTAATGACTACTTCATGAATTGCCTCTAGCTGCACAAGGGGACTATCTCAGATATCTTGGACTTCCCTTGCTGAAGGCTCATCATCAACGTGTTGTTTATCCTAGTGACTGTGAGCCTGCTAGTGCTGAAGAAAGGCTGCATCTTCCTTTCATGTTGTCTCTGCATGGGGCACAGCTTCTTAAAGTCTACTAGATACTGCAACGTATCTAACAGAAGAAAGAAATTGCATCTTGTTGAAGTCTACATATTAAAGTGTGTCCGACAGACTCTTTACAAAGAACAGATGACTTGTTCTCGCTCAGCACTCATATTTTTGCTCCAACAGACATATTTCTTGTGTTGTACATTTTAGTTCAATACATTATATTCATTTTCAACAAAACCTTTCGGAAAATGAAAATAGAAGTAAGTGATCCAAAATTATATGATGTATCTGATTTTAATCTGGTGTTATCTATAACTGTTTAAGGCATAAGGTTCTCCTTGAGAGAATTTCCTCAATACACTATTTGAAAAGTAATAGCCATTAAGATTATTGAAATGTTATCAGGAAACAATTTCAATTTTATATGCCTAACCCATTATTATAAAGTACCACTATGAAGTGAAGAAAAGCCATAATGTGATATACCTGCACCATATCTCAATAACAGGATACAGGAGATTTACATTCTGAAAGCAGCAAATGCCATCAGAACAAATTTTGCCCTCCACCCTTCATACACATTAGATGATTGCCATAATTGGCTCCCAGTTCATAAACCATTTCATTTCAACTCACAATACATTCCTAAACAGCACGAGGTCCAGATCAAATTAAAATGGGATAAAGGAATGAAAGTAGTATATGGCAGGCTCTACGTAGGGGTGTAATCAAAGGTAATTATATTACAATTACCTGACTATTACTGGAGGGTGTTTGGGGGTAATTTAGGCAATTACTTGACTGCTTTACACTTACTTGACACGTACTTTGGGTAATCATATGCTCATGTTTATGAATAGAGTTATTCTAATAGGAAATAGGTTTACGATGCTTTGTTACATGTGTAGACAATGGTGCATAAGTTTACTATTTTACGACTCACACAATAAGAATAAGGACGTAGGGGTAACCTGCAATCATGCTAGAAACAATGAACTTCTTTTTTCAGCTATACTCAACAGGTGGAAGGAAACTTTGTATATATGTGTGTGTAGTGTTTACTTTCTTAAAATATAGCACAGGGACAACATGGCTACTAACTGGAATGATTCAGATTTAGAAAATCACATAAAAAGGATCTTGTGTAAGGATTATCTCTTGAAATGGTCGAGAGACAACTATGTCCAGGATCATCCATTAGTGTTGAACAGGCTGCAGGAGTTGGATCGAGTAAGTATTGAATATATTATATTTTTTACAGAGTAATTGTAGATGACTTGATATTTATAGTCAGTTTAGACTAATTACTTTTATCTAATTAGATTGCAGCTTTGATCAACTCTTGCTATGACAAGAATCGATTGGTGGATTGGGCTAGAAGAGAGAATCAGCTAGAAAATCCCGTCTTCATTCAGAGATTGATCTATTTTGAAAGAGGTCAAATTCAACAACAATCTAATCAGTATACGTTATCAAATGAGGACTGGCGTGGGATGATATCTTGTTTCGGATCTGTTCAAGAATTAGATCAATATGTCACGTTCAATGGAGCACAGTCTGATCCAATTGTTCAAGAGAGGCGTACTCAGCTGGTCCAGACTGGACGATTTTATCCAGAACTACCAGTGAGTATCAATTGAACGATTTCATTTGATTTGTTTGCATGAAAATCGTCGACTATATTAATTTTATATTGCTATAATTTACACATAGATGAAACTGAGGATTTTATAAAATTTTACATTACGATAAAAGCTACAGATATTAAAGGGAGGAAGTACATGGAAGACTTTGAATAACAAGTTTTAACTATGACTTTTCAGATGTCTCAACGATCTCATTCAGAGGTAGAAGCTATTATCAAGTCGTATAATGACAAAAATCAATTGACGGCTTGGGCTAGGTATCATGATCAACTTCAACACCCTTCAGTCATCTCTAGATTAGTGGAAATAGAATCTGGCATGGATTATACATTGAGTGATGATGATTGGCGCAAGATATTAAGTTGTATGACTTCAGTGCAAGAGTTGGACAATTATGTCGGGACTATGAATGATCCAGCAATTGATGAAAGAAGAACTCAATTACAAGCTGCACAGAAATTGTTCTCAAACAAGAAGGTGAGTATAGATTATAATTCTTTCAAAAGATTTAATGTTTGTATTATATTCTGTTTTCATGATCGAGTTACGAGTAGTTAACAAATATCACACCAGACGGCGTAGTAGTAGTAGCGCATTGAATACTACACTGTAAAAGGAGGGATTATACATGTACTTGTCTTTTATTATTATTTATCAGATGAAGAGTAAGACTTTCAAGTGCAGGACATGTGGAGCTATACATAAGTCTCGCAAAGAATTATACATCCACAAAGGATTGATGCATGGAGGAGCTGGAGAGTTGCAAGATGAACCTTGGCAGAGACCTCCGTGGGTGGATCAAAATGGGGCAATCAATGATTCTTTGAGGCGTTCATTTCAGTCAAATTACCGATATATTCTCGCTCAACATTCTCCCGGGGAAGTTATCTCTACATATAATTTTCCTAGTAATGATTTAGAAAGAGGTAATGCTGAATTAATTGAAGCTTTAGAAACAGTCCACGCTGATCAACGAGGTACTTATAGGATAAATGGAACTTTGGGCGTCATGTTAATTCACAATGTCACAGGGGCTTATAGGTATTACATCCCATTTACTAATGTCCCATTTTTTGAAGCTCCTATCCCAGTGTCTACAGAAGCAGATCTTGACGGGGTTCGAGAGAGGTTGAACAATTTTGAATTAGGCGAATTTTTCAGGAAAGTTAGAGATAACACTGAATGGAAGGGTTTGTTTGTTCCAAACATAGTTTTCTATGTGACGGATACCGGCTTCAATCTTGGAGGAGGGGCACTTCCAGACTATATCAAATTGAAACACTGTATAGAAGGATTAGAACATCCTCCTGGTGATTATAAACACTACTATAAAGATAACTTGTGTGTTTTTCGATGTTTGGCTCTTCAAAACAAACAAACTAGACTCGCTGCTGCTGTTAAATTATATTACAATCAATGGAGAAAGTATATGGGGGGTGGTGCAGTTCCGAAGGATCAGAGGGACTTTGAAGGTTTAGCTTGGGAAGATCTACCAGATTTTGAAAAGTGTTTTGAAGTCTCTTTGTATATATATGACCTTCAACCAGATAGTGTGGCTGTATTGCAATATAAACCTTCTTCTCGATTTAAGTCTGTTATGTACACTAACTTGTACAACGGTCATTTATCTTTCATCAAGGAATTTAGCACTTATGCTAAAAAATACCAATGTCCTACTTGCAACAAACACGTCAGCACAGTCAGTCAATATAAAGCTCATATTAGAATATGTACTGGACGAACAAAACTTAAATTTCCAGGGGGATTCTTCCAACCTACTCCTACTATTTTTGAAGAGTTAGAAGAGTTTGGTATAGATACATCAAAATGTAAAAAGCTCTATCCATATTTTGCTGTGTTTGATATGGAAGCTATGTTGGAAAAGCATGACGAACGTCCTACTGATAAACTGAAATGGTTTCAGAAGCATCGCCCTATATCAGTATCTGTATGTAGCAATGTTCCAAATTTTATTGAACCTAAATGTATCATAGACGATGATTTAGATTCTTTGTTGCTTAAAATGATCGCGTATTTGACACAAATTCAAGAAGAAGCTAAAAAACACTCAGAAAAAGAATGGGGTAAAGTTATGAATTCTTTAAAAATAGAAATAGAGAAATGGAGACCTCCAGAAGCCACTGTAGATTTGACTCTTGAGTCAGACGGAGAAGAAGAAGAGATGGAAGTAGAAGTAGAGGAGAGGGAGGAGGAAGAGGAAGAGGAGGAAGAGGAGGGGGAAGAAGTGAGGGATTATGATTTCATAAAAGACAATAGCGACGCTGTAGAGAATCAAAATCTCAAAAAAGCTAAAACTATCATGTCTAACAAATTGAAAATGATATATACAAAATTTAAAAATTACATCAATCAATTACCGATTCTTGGATTCAATTCATCTAATTATGACATTAACTTGATCAAGTCTAAGCTGTTCAATCATTTAGATTTTGGAAAAAACAACAAGAACGGCTATGTTATCAAAAGAAATAACTCTTACACAAATATCAGCACTGAACGTTTTAAAATGTTAGACATTATCCACTTTTTAGCTCCTGGATCAAATTATACGAGATTTCTTGAAGCTTATGGTATAAAAGAAAAGAAAGGGATGTTTCCTTATGAATACTTTGATTCAGTAGACAAATTAGAAGAAACAAATCTACCCCCTCGTGAAGTTTTTTACTCGACTTTGAAAGAGACTAATATCAGCGAAGTAGATTATGAATATCTTAAGACTGTCTGGGAGGAAAACAACATGAGAACATTTAGAGATTTCCTCATTTGGTACAACAATAAAGATGTAGAACCTTTTGTAGCAGCAGTGATTAAATTACAAGAGTTCTATTTTGACAGAAATATAGACATATTCAAGATAGCTATGTCTGTACCCGGTATTGCTAGAAAGATGCTGTTTGATACAGCTAAAAGAAATAACACTCATTTTCAGTTATTTAGTCCTTTAGACGAGGATTTATATAGAACTTTTAAAACTAATATCGTAGGGGGGCCTTCTATTATATTTCACAGACATCACAAAGCTAATGAAACTCGTATCAGAGGCAATAAATTGTGTAAGAGAGTAGTGGGGTTTGACTCAAATGCTTTATACCTCTATTCATTGGGAATGCCCCTACCCACAAATGTCTATGTCAGAAGACATCGTGATGACGATTTCAAACCAACAAGACAAGTCCATTACGTCAGTATGTATGAATGGTTAGATTGGAGAACAGCGGTAGAGGGGGTGGACATCATACACAAGCTCAACTCTGGTCATGAGAAGAGAGTAGGACCTTTCTTGGCTGACGGATATTGCGCTCAAACAAAAACTATCTATGAAGTGAGTAAAGAATGATTATCAATATCAGGTACCCGGTAGTGAGTATATACATATCTATAAACTATTTAAGGAATTATCCATCAATCAAGCAATTATGATACTGCTCAAAAAGTATTTTATTTTTTGAACTCGCTACTGCATACTAGTAGCAGTAGTAGATTTATAAGACCCTTTTTTAATTTTGTTTTTCAGTTTTATGGTTGCTACATACATGGATGTGAATGTCAAAAAAATAAGCTAGAAGAGAAAGAGAGACTGAAAAGAAAAAAGAACACTCAGCTAAGAGAAGACTATTTAGTATCAATGGGATATTCTATTAAGACAGTTTGGGAATGCGAGTTTCGTCGTCTTAAATCTACTGAACCTGGTCTGCAAGAAATGAATGTGTTACCTGAGTTTTCTAAAAAACACCCTGGAAAGATGACAGAAACTGAAATTCTACACTATGTCAAGAAAGGAGATTTGTTTGGAGTTGTAGAAGTCGACATAACTGTAAGTATGTGTGAATACTAGTATTGAAATACAATCATCTTTTTTATTTAGTTTAAAAGCTGAGGGAATGACGTTAGTTTATCAATGTTACAGGTAGTTGTCTCTTTTGCTTATAAAACTTAATTATCAAACTATGGGTTTATTTGATCTAGGTACCGAATGAATGGGGAGAAGAAGACCGGTCTTTATCTCACTTGACTCCTTCTCAATATTTCTCTGAAATGTCTCCGATATTTTGTACTACTGAGATCCCTTTTGAAGAGATTGGTTCACATATGCAAGATCATGTCAAGAAAAAGAACTTGTCACAAGTAAGTGTTTGCATTATCAATGAAATCTTGCTATAGCTAAAACTAACTAACTAACTATACAGTATTAATGCGTCAATTTGTTCTATGTTTCAGGACCCTAGAAGACTGTTAGTCGGAGGAATGTCTGCACAAAAGATATTGTTGGCTACTCCATTACTGAAATGGTATCTAGATCATGGGATGAAAGTGACTAAAATCTATCAAGTAGTAGAGTTTACGCCAAAGCGCTGCTTCAAAGATTTTCAAGACGAAGTGTCTGAAGCCCGACGTGAAGGAGACAAGGACAAATCTAAATCTATTATAGCTGATACAATGAAGTTAATCGGTAATTCTGGCTATGGTAGCCTGATCATGGACAAAGAGAAGCATACAAACGTAAGATACTGCACTGGTAAAAGAAAAGCATGCCTCGCTGCAAATAAACCTGAGTACAGGAAGATGACTGAATTAGACGATGAATTATTTGAGGTCGAATCAGTGAAGAAAGTGATCAATATGAATTTGCCTATATATCTAGGATATTTCATTTTACAATACGCTAAGCTAAGAATGCTGCAATGGTACTATGATTTTCTGGACAAGTTTGTGAAAAGAGAGGATTTTGAATATCTGGAAATGGACACAGGTAAGTTTTGCAGTTATTAAGTTAACAAGACTTATCTAGAAATAGTTGCTAGATGATTTTCTTTTCTAATATTTTATTTTATTTTATTTATTTTCTAGATTCTGCTTATTTTGCAATAAGTGGAGATACTTTAGAATCAGTCATCAAGCCTGAAATGATGGCTGAATATAATGAGAGAGTTTATGGAAGTTGTCATTCTTCTAAACATGAAGCCGATTTGTTTAATTGGTTACCTCGTCAATGTTGTGCTGAACATATGAATTACGACAAGAGGACTCCCGGGTTGTTTAAAGTGAGTGAGTTTTCTTGTTTGTTATTGTGTCAAAATTATCATTGTTTTAGTTTTGTGTGATAAACAATATTGCATAGTTTTGTTGTAACAGCTGAATCTTTGATACCCGTTAGTGAAATTGCATTAAAGCTAACATTATTTAGTCTGCGTTATAAACAATTTGCAAGTTTATATGTAGAGCTGAATCTTAGATATCTATTATTACTATTTCTTTTCAGTTAGAGGCTAGTGGTACTGAAATGATCGCATTGTGCAGCAAGACTTACATTCTCAAAGACGATGACTACTTTAAGATTGTCTGCAAAGGGATAAACCAAAACGCTTTGTCACAGCCTATGGAGGACTATGAAAATGTGTTAAATAACCAACAAAACGCTAGCGGATTGAACAAAGGATTTCGTGTAAAAGACAACACTATATTTACCTATGCTCAAGAAAGATCAGGATTGTCCTATTACTATTGTAAAAGGATAGTATCTGATGACGGTGTTACAACGTCACCATTAGCTATGACTTTATCGCCTTGGAAAATACTTCCATATGAAGCGTTTTCAGCTACAACTTCACACTCTTTAGCTAATGAGTATCCTTGTAAATTAAAGTTATACAATCAAGAATTCAATTCAGCAGCTGAAGCTTATGATTTCCAGCTAAAGACTCAGAACAGTATACCTTTCAATGAAGAAGTGCATGAACAGAAAATGAATTTAAACTCTGTGTGGTTACAGCACAGGAGACAAGTTATGATAGAAATTCTTACTGAAAAAATGAGAGTCTGTGAAGCCGTCAGAAAAACATTGAGAAATACAGCACATTTAAAGTTATTGTACTGTGCGTCAGATGTGTATTGGGGGATTGGTATGGGGTCTAGACTCGCTGCTGTGACTTCTGATTATAGAGGTTCAAATACACTAGGAACGTTGTGGGAAGAATTAAGAGAGAAATATTGGCAAGACATTTTGTAATTTTGTATTCTAAGTCAGCGATAAGTAAATATTATATAAGCTAACTCATTTTGTTTTGTTCTCATTATTTCTCAACATGTATGAAGTACCACACTATGTGTTTTCTTGTCCCACTACAATACTTATCAGTGGAACAACTGGATCAGGTAAAACTACTTGGCTAAAAAAGCTTTTAGACAACTTAAGTCTGTTTAGCACACTACCTACTCGTGTGATATACTGCTATGGAACGTGGCAAAAAGCTTTCAATGACATGAGAGGAGTAGAGTTCAGAGAAGGATTAGATATTCCAAATGGTTCTTTAAATGGTGACGAGCATGCTATAATCATATTAGATGATCTCATGAATGACGTCATGAAATGTTCATCAGCAGAAAATCTTTTTACTAGAGGTTCTCATCACCGAAACATAACAGTCATTTATTTAGTTCAAAATCTTTACCAGCAAGGAAAGTGTGCAAAAACTATCATGTTAAATACTCATTATTTAATCTTAATGAAAAATGAACGAGATATCAATCAGATCAAACTACTAGGAAGACAAACTGGATTAGGAAAAACCCTAGAAGAAGCGTATAAAGATTGCATGTCGAAGCCTTTTGGTTATTTAGTGTTGGACCTTTCACCTAATAACATCAGAGACTTGAGGTTAAAAACAAACATATTTCCTACTGAAACTACAGTTGTCTATCTGCCAAAAAATGAAGTATCCTAGATTTGCTGATCGTGGAACAAGAGAAAGAACCTTTGTGTCATGGAATAGATTTACTAATCCAAAAGAATTAGTAGAGTCTGGATTATTTTATCTTGGAGGCGCAGATTCAGTACAGTGTCATTATTGTGGTATAGTTCTTCATTCTTGGAGACCGACTGATACTGTAGACTTAGAACATTTAAGACATTCGCCTTACTGTTCATTTATAAAAAACAGAATGTCAAATGGACTTGTTAATGCTAGAGACGTCTTGTTGTTATTGCTGGAAAATCTTCACGACTATAGTATGAAATTGAATCGTATACAAGATACTGTGAATAATATGCGCTTTGTCAGAGATAATGCAGATGAAGTAGACTTGTCTAAAACTCGATCATACATGCCTGTAATACCCACCCAGCCTGATGTGCTAGAAGATGTATCAGCATTTGCGTGTTCAGCTTCTGATGTAAACACCTCAACTTGAGTGATAAATATTGTATGCTTGACCTTTTAGTTGTCATTTGAATTATGCCTTCTGCTCGGTTAAGAGCTGTGGCGGATTACATCAAACTATTATTGAACACTAGTGTAGAACAAGCGCGGTGTTTGTTATCAACAGCTACAGTTAAGCAAGTAGAAGCTTTGTGCGAAATTTCATACAATTTACTAAACTGTGTCAAGAAACTACCATCTAAAATCCGCAGAGTGACAACAAAGTATAAAATTTTGCTACAGAAGTTAGTTAAAAAACGTCTAGCATTCAATTCTAAATTAAAGTTGATCAAAAAACATTATCGGGAAATGATAAGCGTCTTGAGAGCTGCTAAAGACTCTCTATTAAAATTGCTATGAAGAAAATGGTGTTAGTACCGTATGATCAGTATATTCACACTTCAGAACCAGTCACAGCAAACAAAATAGTAGACGCTAAATTAGACAAAGAATTAGTGCTTCAACCATTTTCTAAAAATCAAAAGAGAAATGCAGAAGCTCTTTTATCATATGTAGAAAAAAGCATACCTTGGAATGAGAGAGGTGAGATAATAATAGATAGCCACCCAGTTAAAGGTTCTCATATAACAGACTTGATAAAAGACGCTTTGTTCAATTACAAAAACTATGAACCAATAGGACTTGAACTTTTTTACAATAATTTAACTAATATTCCAAACACTTTAGTCAGAAACCCTAACAGAAGAAAGCTAATAGGGTCTGGATTGACATCATTATCACTTCCTCCACCACCGGGAGTACCGGTAGGTAGAAAACCCATAAGCATAACAGTTGAGTCTAAACTAACACCAGTAGAAGACAAGCTAAAAGTACCGGTATATAAGCCATCATCATCATCATCATCATCATCAAACTCTTCAAGAAACAGCAAAGCGTTAAGTACAATTAAAGAAGAAGAAGAAGAAAAAGAAGAAGAAGATTGGACAGACTTTTGGAAACCGTTATGAATGCAGATTTAGCAGCAGTTTATTTTGATCCCGCTCACCCAGCTTCGTATGGAGATGTCTATGATTTGTACAACGCTGTAAAGAATTTAGGTTACAAATTTAAAGACGTAAAATCTTGGTTAGAAGGAGAAGAGACATTTACATTACACACAAGACCTAATCGACAAATAAAAAGACCTAAAATAATTGTCTCAGCTAAGAATCAACAATGGGGAGCAGACACAATGAATATGGTTGCATATAGCAGAAATAAGAAAAGTAAAGTACAAAACAAGGGTTTCATACATGTTTTAGTAATGATTGATGTGTTTACCCGGTATGCTTGGACAGTGCCTCTGACATCTTTAACTAGCAAAGAAATGGTCACTGCTTTAGATACAGTATTTACAACAGAAAAACCTCTTAAATTGAGAACAGACAAAGGAAAAGAATTTACCGGTAGATCAACACAAACTTATTTAAGGCGTTTAGGTATTCAGCATTTTACAACTACTAACGAAGTTAAAGAAGCAATGTCTGAAAGGTTAATTCAATCTTTGAAACGTCGATTAGTTAAGTACCTGAATCAGAACCACACACAGAATTGGATTGACATATTAGATGATGTCACAAAAGCTTACAACACGTCTAAACATAGAACGATCAAAATGACCC
Organism: Harmothoe impar; assembly: GCA_947462335.1. Lineage (NCBI taxonomy): Eukaryota > Metazoa > Annelida > Polychaeta > Phyllodocida > Polynoidae > Harmothoe > Harmothoe impar. Next base: position 6,986,509 of record OX381704.1, read on the forward strand.
CAACTCAAGCTCGAGAAACAGATGATACTGTCACGCTATGGAAAAACCAATATGATTTTAAAAACCCTAGAGTTAGAAAGAAACCTCCTAAACTTAGATCCCCTTATAAATTCAATATTGGAGACAGAGTGCGATTAGTTCGATATAGATCTCCATTTGAACGCGCATATGACGAAAAATGGACATATGAGATCTTTACAGTAATAGAAAGAGAAACTCAACAGGAGATTGCATTATATTCTATCAAGTCTTGGGATAATGATCCTGTAGAAGGTAAATTTTATCAAGAAGAACTAGAAAAAATAATAGTCAGAGATGATGCAACTTATACTGTAGATGAAGTTTTGACAAGAGAGACTCGGAAAAAAGTCCCTGGACGTATAGTAAGTTGGATAGGTTGGCCTAAAAAGTATAATTCTTGGGTCTCTGAACGAGACTTGAAAAATCTACAAAAACAAACTTAAACTGATACACATCTTCATTTGATGTCGTGACATGTTTCTGTACGTTAGTCCTAAAGATTCTCAAGACATTTATTTGAATAACACAATTTCAGAATTTATAGTGGAACTTCCTAAACCATTAGAACTTGATGGTCATTGGGAATGTGCGCTTGTAGAATGTGGTTTTAAAACAAAATTGTCTAAACCTTTATATGTCAATTGTGACTTAGTAGAAAACAGCATTGTTCATGGTAAGCTAGCACCTACGCTAAAAATTCTTAATAAAAGCGCTCAGTATACAAATGCTTATTACATACGAGTATCTAGGACATACATTTCAAGGATCAATTTTTCACTAAAGTTGTCAGATGGAAGCTTACTTTCTTCTAAGTTCAACGACCTATATTTAGTGTTGCATTTGAAGAAACGATAAATTTAGTGTTTAGTCTGCACGGGCTTCAGTTGAAGACACACCTTTGAACAGTTAAGATGAGTTTTGTTCCGTATATCCCAGACATGGAAGTCTGGAAACAGCTTTCAAACAAAAAAATCGACTAAAAAATTTTACCCTCTAAGAAAAGGATCAGGATTCAATTTAGTTTCTCCAGAACAAGGAGTGATAGAGAGAGCTAAAGAAACTTTAAAAAGACAAGTAAATACAGCTTCCAGACCTAGCACTCGTCATTCTGTTGTTAGGAAGCCAAAGAGACAGTCCACAAAAAAGAAACCCGTTAAAAAAGTCACTAAAACCAACAATACTACTAAGACTAAGCCTAAATCAAGAAAATGACATTTGTGTTGAGATTGCAAGATAGCCACTGAGTAGGGAGGACGTGCACACCGGGGCGCTCTCGACGAAACTAGATTTAAGGATATTCCGCCATAGGGACTACTATAATACTGGAGGATTAACTTCATGACCCTAGGAGGATATCACTGCACCTACTAACAAGAAACAGCAAGTATACTTACATGTGTATTTGAAGCATTTTTATGCCAGCACCGGTACTCCAGGCTATGGTGAGCGCTTATAGGGGCATGTACCCATACCTACAGCATTGCAGCCTACCTGTATGTTAATACTATGTTAACACACACCTGTCATTGACTGCCAGTCCGCACCTCACACCACTCGGTCACCCCACTGACCCATATTGACATAAGCATACCTGACACCTCTTAATCTCAACCGTTCACTGCTTAAACATGTCTGACGACGATTTGGGTGAACTTTTACAGGCCACTCCTGAAAAGAGTATGGGCTCGACTTTATTCAAAAGAATCGCAGCCCTCATACCCTCGGCCTCCCCTCCCAAAATAACACCTCCCTTCCCTAGACCGCCAGACATCGATGGCTCTACGGTTCCTATACCTGGAGCAAAGACTATCAAGGAACTGGAGTCAGTCTTTTACTCCAAATTCACTGCCATGACGGACACTCTAAACATATTGATAATAAACACCAATAAAGTCCTAGGGGTACACCAAGAGTCCGCTGAACATGTCACAGCACTGCTAGAAGGGGTGACGGCGCACAGTGAACGGATTGAGAAAAACTATGACGAGATAAATGAGATAAAGGTGAAGGTAGCTGACCTAGACATCTTAAAGGGTAGAGTGGACAAACTAGAGGCCATTTGTGATGATCTCATCTGTGAGAATAACACAAACCGCATAGTTATTAAACAGCTCAAAAAAGATAGGGAAACGGATCAAGTAGCGCAGAAAAGATGTAACATCATCTTGAGGGGTGTCAAAGAGTCCACGTTTACATCCCCATCAGTTGCTGTCACTGCTCTCCTGACGGATCTAGGTACGGGTCTTACCAGTGCTGACTGCTTAGACATTCACCGAATGGGGCGCCCCCCCCCAGGGGGCCCAAGAGATGATAACCCGCGACCAATTTTCTTCAGCTTCACCCGACAACAACACAAGGGGACATTATACAAAAATGTCAAAAAGCTGAAAAACATGCCACAATGGCACGGTCTCTCTGTAGGGGATGACCTGACATCGGCACAACAGGAAGCATACAAGGATCTTAGAGTGGTTGCAGCGAATGCGAAAGCATTAAATCACACAGTTAAGCTGTCAACTAAAGCTGTAACTATTGACAATCAGGCTTATAATCATGATCAACTTGGCTCCCTACCTGACCCCCTTAAACTCTCGACCATCAAAACAGTCAGATACGAGGAAAAAAATGCCATTGCTTTCCAATCTCGCCATAGTATTCTCTCTAATATGTTCGAGGCTAGGGTCAAATATCAGGGTCTATATTACAGCAGTGTGGAGCAGGGCTTTCAACACCAGGCAGCCCTAGCAGCTGACGAGCCAAACCTAGCGTCAAAAATTCTGACTAGTGACTGCCCATACGAGGCTAAGCGCTATACAAAGGGCCTAAAGGCCAATCAGAAATGGACGGAGGAGAAACAAATAGAAGTACTGGAGGCCCTTCAGTTGTCCAAATTCACCTTAAACAAAAGATGTAGGGAATACCTAATTGGCACTGACGATTTTGACCTAGCTGAGAGCACTTCTGACCTTGCATACGGCAGCGGATACAGCCTTTTGGATGGGGAGAAAAACTTTGAAGCAAATAGGCCCGGTCGAAATTTGTGTGGCCTATCCCTCCAAAGGGTCAGGGTAGCTATAACAGCCCTTCAGCCCCTCTAAAAGCCACCCTACATAAGCCGGTACTGCCACCTAAACCACCCTAGAGTCAGGCCTCTAATTACCCACTCAGCGCTGAAGAGACGCGGAGACGCTGTACGATGGCCGGCCAGGTCGGTACATTTTTGGACGAAGGCCGGTCTGGTCCCACCTTTCTGCACGCGCACTCGGTAACCACCCAGAGCGCCCCAGTCTGTCGCCGTCACTACTGCCGACAACACCTCCCCACCTCACCCTGCCAACTCTACCCGTGTGTGCCTACCTACAGGGAGATGTTTCGAGTCTTGATAGCCATGGACAGCAGGGGCTCAGGCCTCTATAAAAAGGTAATGGAGAGACTGGACACTGTGGCTACCAAAGAAGGTAAAGTGCAGGATATATATGTACATTTCCTCGTAAAACCCGGTACCACAATAGAATCCCTTCTGCCGTATATAGAGGCTGAGCTAGACTGTGCGACATATGACCTGGTCATAACAGCTATAGGTGTTAACAACCTCTCGTGCCTGAAATCCAATGGGACTATCACCCCGGTGTACCAAGAGACTGCTAATCTGGTAGACGTTATGACTTCCAAGTTCCAGTTGCTCAAGAACACTATAAAATCTCGCCCAAACGCCCCGCCATTAGTGATAGCTCAAATGGTGGGAGTTAAATTTATGAGATACAACCAGGCACATGGTAAACCAACCAATGGGGTACCTATATACCTCAACCCTTATCCCCTCCAACAATTGGTAGTGAACGAGGGAATGAGGCATCTAAACATTGCAATCGTTAACATCAATGAGGAATCTGGGCTGGTAGGCCCATGGTGGCAATCAACAGTGCACCATCTCAAGGGTAGAAACAGATACGACAGGTACAAGATGCTCTGGGATGGTCTTCACGCTGAGTCCCGCACCAAGAAGATCTGGGGGTACATGGTGGCTAACAGCATACTGGTAAACCGAAGGAAAATGGCAGAAATCAATTAAATTGTGAAATTAGCTACTAAAATTTTAAGATGCACATTAATACCCCCCCCCCCTTTCTTTCCATCCTACTAAAAAACACTAACTACAACAAAATCTATTCTGTTCCACATACCAAAATGTATACTATACGTACTGCCTATATATATAAAACTGCTACCTGCCTGGTCACACATGCACTGTGTCAACATAAAGCGCTGGCGGACAGCCTACCAGGACAATAACACGGATCACTGACTCTAGTACCAGTAGACATCAACAAGGACACAACCTCTACTATATATTATTTATCGTAGTAACCAGTTAATTGTACAACAATATTTGCCATACAGTGAAAGTATCACTTAGCGAGGATTATTGTTGTACAAATATGGGTTCCTTTCACTAAAATTAACAATAATAACTATATAACAATATTTGCTATACCGTGGAAGTATCACTAGGCAAAGATTATTGTTATATAGATACCAAAATATCATTAAGAGAATTGGAAACCCCACATCTTAAGTGAACAGAATATATTCCAAAACTAAATAACCATCGACAGTAACTACTAACACCCCCCCCCCTTACCCCCTCCCCCTAGCTGACAAATAAGGGTAAAATAGCCACATCCATACCAAGGGTCAGTAGCCCGGAGCCATATGGATTTATGCTAAAAATAAAAACCCTTCATAAGAGACCCATGCACACATTGCGGTAACATACACACTTATGGAATACTACATACCGGTAGTACTATGCCCTTAAGGCGAATTGTTATACAAATTGTTCTTTTTGTATCAGGGTCAAACGCATTGAACAAACTATGATCCTCTAAGGACACATATGTTTGATCCCTATTCATTCTTATAAACTGGTACATTCCTGCTGCCTACAACCGGAACTTTCACAGAACTCTAACTGCCATAAGCAGCAAACGCAGCAATTTTATGCAAGCCAAGATAAAAAACTACATTATATGTAATAAGATATTACTATGTTTTCATTAAATACCGTGTTACTTAATCTCTTGCTATCTTTTTCTTTCCAATCTCTTTGCCCTACAACACAGCCTTAGACCTGGAGCTCGCAAGGCCCTATTTTGATCACCAACCCAGTCCTTCCATGACCACTCCAACTCCAATCCTAAGTAACAAAACTGGAATTACGGTAGGAAAATCCAATCAATTACTCAACAAATAGAGCGCCCCCCCCCCCGCCCCCCCCCTCCCCCCTGTAAAAAATTTTCCCCTTCTCATATTAAGCTTATAACCACCCTGGTTAGCTCTAGAAGCAAAACCCCGGGGTATCTCAATAGTATGGGAATGGGTGCATTGGTGTGTGTTGTGTGTGACGGGTGTGAGGGTGGATCCCTGGGGACTGGATGTCTCTTCTCTTAACCTGGCGGGTGCTGGCGGCCAACACATATGCCACCTGAATATTAGAAGTATTTTTTCAGAGGATACCTTTGAAGAGCTTAGGATTTTAATGCATAACCAAGCTATTGACTGTCTAACCATCTCGGAAACTTGGCTTAAAGAAAGAGTAACAGACAATCACTTATTTCTGGAAGGGTATAACTTAATACGACTTGATAGAGTAATTGACAAAAAATGTGGAGGCCTCATGGCATATGTTAGGAATGATATATCAATAGGTCAGGACTTAACAGACACATATAGTGTAAGCAATGAAGATGTGGAAATGCAAGTGTTTACAATAAAAAAGGGAGAAAACAAAAAACTAACAATTTTCAATGTATATAGACCTCCTTCAGGCAAAGTAAATGTAGCACTAGAGACAATTAGCAATAAACTTAACCACTTCCTTCGTTATTATAGAAATAATGAAATCATCATGTTGGGGGATTTTAATATAAATTATAAATTTACAAATGACGGGGATGGGAAGAAGTTAAGACAGATGACCACAGCGCTAGGCCTAGATCAACTCATAAAGGGATACACTCATTATAATCCAAATGGAGACCCAACAATCATTGATCTCATCTTCACTAATTCACCCCATATTAAAACAAGTGGTATACTAACCCCAGGCCTAAGTGACCATGAAATGGTCTTTCTGACAAGGGAACATACACATACGCCCATAGAGAAGCTATCCTTTAAGGGCCGGAGCTACTTAAACTATGACTCATACAGCTTTACCACAGGAATCAAAAATTCTAATTGGGAAAGCCTACTAAAGAGTGAATGCCCGGAGGAAGCATGGGATTTGTATACTAATCAGCTAAGCTTCTTATTGGACATCACGTGTCCAATAAAAGAGTTTCATTTCAAGCAGAAAATGAAACCCTGGATGGATAGGGATATTATCACATTAATTAAGGATAAAAATTATGCTGTAAATAAATACAGAAGGACACATAATATTGATGATGGTCGAATATCAGACTTCCTGCAAAATTTGGTAAGAGAGGCATGCAGAGACGCAAGGAAGGGATATTTCCAACAGAAATTTGATAATAATAAAAAAGAGCCAAAAGACTACTGGAAAGCTATAAGCGAACTAGTAAACCCTAGGCCCCCTAGTCAGAAATTTAATTTAATTAATCAGGAGAATAATGATTCAATTAAGGATGCTGACACAGCAGACTTCATTAACTCTTTCTTTGCTAACATTGGGTCTAACCTAGCTAAGGATATGAACCGCCCTTGGTCCCATCAGGGAGAAGAACCTGACTGTAGTTTCTCCTTTATAAACTGTAGGGAGGATGATATTGTCCCAATACTTAGGAACATTAAAGTAGACAAATCCTCAGGGGTAAATCACATATCAACAAAGGCACTCAAGGATGCAATGCTTGCAGTCCCTTTTCTAGTTGCACATATAGTTAATCTTGTAATAAAAACCAGCACTTTTCCTAACACATGGAAAAAGGCCCTAGTCTCTCCATTACCAAAGGGTGGAGATCCCTCAAATGTGAGTAACCTCAGACCAATATCCATCCTTCCCTTACCATCCAAAATTACAGAAAAGGTCCTACACAAGCAAATAATAACTTACCTTAATGAAGAAGACCTCCTTAATAGCAACCAAGATGGATTTAGGCCTCATAGATGTACATTAGACAGCCTCACTAAATTAACAAACAATATATACAACGGTTTAAATAAAGAACACTGTACCACAGCAATCTTCCTGGACTTCAAAAAGGCATTTGACACTTTAGACCACAAAATTTTAGCAAAAAAGGCAGAAAAAATAGGATTTGACCAAAGTGCAGTAGCACTGGTCACTGACTATCTCAATAACAGAACACAGTGTACAAAAGCTAATGGTCAAATCTCAAATGAGCTACCACTAACCTATGGCGTTCCTCAAGGATCTGTACTAGGACCCCTACTATTTCTCTTATATATTAATGACATGAACCTGACTTTAGATTTCTTAAAATGCCAACATTATGCAGACGACACAGTAATTTATATTGAACATGCACCAATAGACCCTTTAACAGAAAGAAAAATAAATTCAGATCTCGACAAAATTTATACCTGGTGCCTAGAAAACAAACTGTCTTTAAATACCAAAAAAACCAAAGCCATGCATTTTTCAACCAAAGCCCTAGATAACACCTGGAGAAAACCCATCCTGAAAATTAATAACGATATAGTAGACTTTGCCCCTACCTACAAATACCTTGGAATGACGCTAGATAACAAACTAACCTTCAAAAAGCACATAGATATCTTAGAAAAAAACATAGACTATAAATCATACTTATTTAGACATGCCAGGAGGAACATGACGGAAAAAGCAGCTGTAGATGTTCTCAAGACAATGATCCTACCAGTAACGGACTATGGCGATATTTGCTACATGGTTGCTAACAAAACACACTTAGCAAAAATCCAAACTGCCATCAATAAGGCTCTTAGAACTGCGTTGGCCCACAGAGGTACTATAAACACAGAAAAACTTATGAAAGTAGCAGAGCTAAATACTCAACAGGATAGGAGAGATCAACATCTCTCTCTTATGGCATTTAAACAATCATTAAATATTAATTTAATTGATAGACGACCCATCAGGACAAGAGCCCATGATGAGAGATTGCTAAAGGTAACTAGGCCCTTACAGCCTCCATATAGAAAAAGTATAGAGTATAGGTTGGCTATGAGGTGGAACTCATTTGAAAAGGAAACGAGAGCCATTAATGAAGAAAACAAATTCAAGTTATGGAATGATGGTATATACAAAGACAAGCTCAAGTTGCTGCCAGACATCCCTAGACATGAGAGATGAGCCTGCCTGCCCCCCCAGGGGCCCCCCCCCACACCCCCCCAAAGCCTCAATTGAGGTACACACACACCCATACCAAAATGTGCCCAAATATCCTATTCAAAGAGAATATAACACCATTATTCGAGCCCTTGCATATATGTACCTATTTAAGGGGGTGTGTTTCTTATGAAACACACCTGCTTTTATAGGCTTTATATTTTATTATACCCAGCACCTCGGCTGGGTATAAATATCAAAGAATTTAATACCATGTACAGGTCAACTTCTTACTCTGCCCATTATCATTCCATGATAATGGGTCCTATTCTTTCTCTCTTTCTTCTCTTCTTCTTTTTTCTACTCTCTTCTATATGAAGACATTTTGTTCCATATACTAAACCCTACAAATGGCCACAAAGGCTATTAGTTATAATCAAAATTCTAACCCCAGGTATTTATTAAACAGGTAAGGTATATGTAGTAGGAACAGGCATTACAAATATGCCTTTTCCAACTAACAATTATGTATTATAACAGAGACTTAATAGTCTCTTATTAACTCCGCTCATCGGAAATGCTGGTGTTGTAATAACACGGTCTACCAGGCCATACATCCTGCCAGGATAAATAAATGAAATACAAACAAACAAACAACTTTACTTGTACCGTATGCTAGAATGCATCCAGGTGTGTTAACTGCTCATGGTGAAATGTTAAAGAAAGAAATGGCGCTATATCCTTTCACCAGAAGCGAAATCAAGGCATATAACATTCCAAAAGACAGCTATACTTGGACTATGGATAATCTATTTCAAGATTCAATTCCTAAATGTCTCGTGGTCGGATTTGTACTATCTTCAGCATACAGCGCTGACAACCAACATAACCCGTTTAATTTCCAAAATTTTGACTTGAATTATCTAGATTTTCAAATAGACGGTCAAAGTTGTGGAGGACGACCAATGCAACCAAATTTTACTGATAAGAACTACGCATCTACTTATTGTAGGTTATTCGACTGTGTACCACCTGAACAGAAAGAACTACCAAACATCAGTTACTTTGATTTCTTACACGGATATGCTATTTATGTTTTTGACTTAGAAAAAAGCAAGAACGCCTTGTATTCTAACCCTCTAAGAAGGGGTCAAACTAGACTCACTGCTAAATTTGCAAAAGCTTTAGAAAATGCGACTACAGTGATTGTGTACGGTAGTTTTGAAGCTTTGATGAAAATTGATCAAGCCAGAAACGTTGTTGTTGAAACATGAATGAATTAGAAATCGCCCACTATCTTAGAAATGATCCATACACTTCTAAATATTTCAAAGGGGTAATAGCTTATGACGAACTATGGATGAAAGGTCAAAAACCCGGATTATATGTAGTAAACACAGACAGTTCTTTTGGACCTGGCAAGCATTGGGTGTGTTTGTTTTTATCTGACACGATTGAATATTTTGATTCTTTAGGGAACCCACCCCGCGAAGTTAAACCTTTCTTAATAAATGCGAATAAATCATATATGTATTCTACTCGTCGCCTTCAAAGCCAAACTAGTGACGTGTGTGGAGATTATTGTATTCTGTATGCTTATTTTCGCTGTCGCGGTCATGACTTGAAATACTTTGTAAACCATTTTACTTTTGACACTGAATATAATGATAGACTAGTTGCTTTCTTGTAATCAATGTAAATGAAATAAATAAATAAATAAATAAAATGTGATCACAATTTGTCTGATTTATTGTATTTATTATTATCGTTATTTAAAAGAACTTTTTTTGTTTCATCTATCGCTGAAGAGTTTACTAAAAGTTGTCATGTTAATACATAAATGATTTAGCGTCTGATTATCGTAAAATACTAAGCAGCATGTTTTAAGATATAGATTAGCATACTTAGGCAATGTCTCTGAGCCTTTTCTCACAAAATATCTAATAGAATGTATAGCATATAGATTAGCACCTGATATTCATGTAATACTTGACTTCAATAAAAAGATACCTGATAGCGTGTTTAGCATATAGATTAGCACCTGATATTCATGTAATACCTGATAACATGATTGTTCTATGAACTTGAGTAAACAAAATATAGTTATATGCTTATACTAAGAATACTGATTCGTTGCTTATACTAAATAACATACACTTATCAGCTTGATATGCAGTGAGTGCTAAGAGTACCGGTACTAAATACTCAGTGAATGATTCCTTACTAACACACACACTAATCGACTTGATATACAGTGAAATACATAGCAGTTAAATGATTTACTACTTTAAATCACACACACTAAGCTTTTATGCATCTAATATATAGTAATAAGATTATATGACTAGCAAATAATGATTATATGTTTTCATTAGCTTTAACAAACCTAACAATTCACACACGCACACTAAAAATGACAATGACAATGCCGATCGAACACGATTCAAAATCACAGATTTGACACAACAATAACAACAACAACAACTCAAAAGCGGAATAATCACAGATATTTCAGTCAGTCAGTCAGTCAGTCAGTCAGTCAGTCAGTCAGTCAGTCAGTCAGTCAGTCTTAGTCTAGTAAGAACCTTCCATCTAGATTGGGCGACAATGTAACAACCAAAAAAAACAAGACAAAAACTATATGATAGAAAGTAGTTGACGTTGTTTAGACGTCAAGAAGCGTAGTCTTGCATGTAAGTCTCTATCTGAGAGAAGGCACATCCTTGTGTTGAAAGGAGAGTAGTTGACGTGGTCTAGACGTCTAGAAGTGTAGTCTTGCATGTAAGTCTGTAGTACTTGAGAGAAGGCATATCCTTGTGTTGAAAGGAGAGTAGTTGAAGTAGTCTAGACGTCTAGAAGTGTAGTCTTGCATGTAAGTCTGTAGCTGAGAGAAGAGGGTAGTTGACGTAGTCTAGCTGACTAGCAGTGTAGTCTGCAGAGCTAGGCGAAAGCTCCAATTTCCTCGACTTGCTGCTGTCTCCCTCTATACCGTCCAGGAAACAGCTGCTCTGCGTCAAACAGCTCACTGAGGATAAATTATTTCAAAATTTCCTTTAGCATAAACTTATCTCAATCAATCAATCAATCAATCAATCAATCAATCAATCAATCAATCAATCAATTAGTCAATACACAGCTTGGAGCTATTTAAGCGACATGCTATATTATGAGTCACATTATATTAGTTATTCAAGCGACATGCTTATATACATGTATTAATAGACGTGCTTATAAACATTTATATTCACAACTATTTACATTTAAGGTTTGATTAGCAAGCTTAAAAGAAAAGAATAGTTACCAACGTTTGAGAAGAAGACGGACTGCTAGGAGGTGGTGAAGACCTCCTTTTATGCAGATGTTTAGACAACATGTCTAGAGGAATATCCGGTATAGGGGGGTGAGCTCTATTTCTGATGTATATAAGCACCCCAATAAGAGCAATAAGCAACATCACGACAACAGCGATCAATACATAGACCCACCAAGCAAGGGTCGCAGTATATTGTTGAAGGGCGGGATTGAAAGGAGGGTCAGTAGTGGCTGACTCTGTTGTTGTTGTTGTTGTCGTCCTTACAACAATAGCTCGGCGTGTAGTGGGTAGAAAAATTGGAATTCGAACCTTAGTAGTAGTTTTGTAGCGACAGTGCTAGTTTTGTCACTCAATGTCACTGAAGTTGTAGTCGTCGTAGTTAGAAGCGTGTCTAAATCACAACTGTATTTAGTCGTAAAAGACTTGCCGCTAAAATTCAAGTAGCGTTGATCACAAATTAGTTCCGAATCTCTTATATCTAAGACTTTGACGTGAGGGAAGACAGACAAAATGAGTTCTTCAGTCAGGGCCCCAATCCAACAGAAGCGCAAGTCTAGTTTGTGAACTCTTCCATGCACTAAGCCTCTAGCCCTCTCCATTTTAAACAGTCCAACAATATGTTCGTGGCGACAAGTGACTGTTGCTCGACGGCAAGTACACTCATCACATAGTAGCGATGTCGAGCTTCCGAAGAATACAACTGTTGCAATGAAAAGACTCACTAATCCAAACACTCGCATTTCTGTAAGCATTTCGTACGCGATTATCCTCTGAGTTCTGAATTCACATTTCGCGGCGACTACACTGAAGCAGTCGTCGAGACCGGTCTTTAAATTTTGTTTTAAAAGATAAGTTTCAAGACAGTTTACTTAATGTTTAAATATTGCCGTATTATTTGTTTAATAAATAGGCAAATGTAAACGTAGATGATGCATAATCTTATTAAATCAAATAAACACATCATTTCTTCTTGCGAGGTTGATTCACTCTCCCACCCGTTGTTTAACGCTACCGCTATACTGCACTGACACTGAACATCGGGTGGGAGAGTGAATCAGCCTCGCAGAACAAATGACCCGCATATTCACTCTCCCACCCGTTGTTCAGTGTCAGTGTACTACACGAAGAAGGTTAGACATCAGCATGGAGACAGCGCAGACGCTGAATATATTCTCCAAGCAGAAGTTTTAGCGGTAATAACCCGAACTGTCTAACTAAGTATATGCTTGAAGAACTAGGTTAAGCGATTTCCCGCCTCTCATACGGGTAAAGTTACTATCAATTCCGTCTGTGTTAAATAGAACTAGGTTAACGGGATACAGCCGAAGAGAACAGAGGAAACCCAAAATGGAGAGTTCTATTTTACTCGGGTTTGTGCTTCTTTTTGGATTAACAAATTGCCAAATCGATATATGTGAAAAGTGTGACTGCAAAGAGGGAGTCATCACTTGTCGTCAAGTCGATCCTGAGTCTTTTCACATTTGGAATAACCATCACTATTATCACTTAGACTGGAGACTATGCAAAATGATTAAATTCAACACAGCTGTGTTTCAGAAATTTCAAAGTCTTAAAATCGTAGACATAAGAGATCAATGGGATAGTTTTGACTGCGATTCTATTCCTCAAGACGTAAACTATACTATCAGATGGAACTGCCTCGTACATCCTACTTACATTTCTACACCTTCGGATTTTACGATAGCTAAACAGGAAAAGGAGGTGACTCACACTTCCACAGACGCCGGATTTGTCACCACTACCCACATCACGACCTCTAAAGGTCCTGGAACAAATAGCCCATTGTCTACTCAAACTCTAGATACTACTACTAAATCGGCCAGCGTCAGTTATGATCCTGAATTAACTCTATGGACTGTAAAACCTAGTTCTACCGGTACTGAAGGAAGTATAGAAACAAACTTTGTTTCTACAACTCTGAAACAAATCACTACTTCACCTGTTATTGATACACAAACTGATTCTGATACTTTCAAAGTTTATCAAACTACTGCTCTTCCTCCTCCTCCTGCTTCTGCTGCTGATACTGTTGAACTAAACCAATCTCCCCAATTGTTACCTGTTTGGATAAGTGTTAGTCTTATAATGGGAGTGATAGCTGTGATTGGGATTGTCTACTTAGTCAAGAAAAAACCATGCAACAGATCAACGTCGACAGAATTTGAATATTACAAGTTTTACAATATTGTGTACGACAACATTGTTGAAACTGAAGTATGAATAGGAAAAAGAACTCGTTCGTGTATTTAAGCAGATTTATTCTTAATACTCAAACTATAAGCTGAATTGTTTGTATACAATATATATATCTAAGAATTAAGCGAATTACTTGTATATCATATAAACTAAGTATTTTGTTTGTGCTTCATGCTCAGCGACATTGTGAAAATAATATCTATATAGAGCTATCATATAACACCGTATTAATCAGATACCGTATATCGTATAAAAGTACAATTAAACACTAAATAGCGATTACAAACTTTGATACCATTGAGTAACAATTACAAACTGTGTCACTATTGATTAAGCCTGTGATTAGTTTGTGCTTTATGTTTAGCTGTTTTCTTAAAAATGTATATAGTGCTATCATGTAAGACTATATTACTGAGATACCGTATATCATATAAAATATCACTAATTAAAACCTATGTAAGCATTTTCCCTGACGTATACAACGCTGTATATTACTGAGACACCGTATATCATATACAAGAACACTAATTAAGGTTAATGTAAGCATTTTCCCTGACGTTTACAATGCCGCTGCTGATAACTAACGTGACAAGTAACACTTATAACTATAACGCCCTTGTATACCGTATAAAGTTAACAGAAATTAAGTTTGTATTCTAGACAAGAGAACACCTTTGCAAATGATTGCCTGCATACATATATATTTGCATTGCTTCATGTTAACTAATCAACAAAACAATATAGAAATAAAGTCTTATACTTTTAATTTTGTAGCATTCTTTCAGTCATGATTATAAATAAATCTAGCATTCTTTCAAAGCTGAAAGAATGCTAGATTTATTTATAATCTAGAATTAACAAGGGCATTCCTCCCAGCCAAAAAAGGGCTCTAGGTACGTAGCGCTCTCAGAGAGCCACTCACCATACTCCATTAGCTCTTGCCACTCAGTCTTAAAGAGCCCTTTCATTTTTATTCTGTGCATCATGTAACTGATGACAGGGTTCTTGTCTAGCTGTTTTTTAAGGAATTTAAATTCCGAAGTGTCCGTCACCTTTAACCCTGTGACTAATTCACAGTTGTGGAAAATGATCTGAATTGCAGCAAGATTCTCAGTGGCATACTTCGAGTTTTCATCAGTGTAAGTAGCCGCTATATGTTCTGTAGTGTGCCATAGATCTGAAGAGAACTGGTCTATGAAACTCTCAATTCCGTGCACTAATTGCTGTGTTTCTTCGCTGTCATACATCCTTTCTTCTAAAGGAAGAGAAAACAGTTCTTTTAATTTTGCTAGGTCTTCTTTGGGCAAGATAATCACAAAGTTATATGTTGGATCGAAACACATTGTATTATATCAGCTCAAGCTCGCAGAACTCGTTTTCAAATTCGGATTTTCCTTTCCTGAGAACGACTTGAGGATCTACCTCATCCAGCACTTCGACTGCGTCGACGTATTTGACGTATCCTGCTCGCTCGAAGAAAGGGGAAAGAGTGCTACAACCCTCTAGCAAGCGAGTAATGGAGATCTTGAGGTGGCACGTCCTTGAATACTTCTTGATATGATTTTCTAAGACGCAATCACCATCATCATCATCATCATCAAACTCTTCAGGAGTGCAGTAACCTGCTCCAGAATAAGCTGCTTTCACTTTCTGAGCAAACTCCAGACGAAGAAGATACTCATACACTTTAGTAGCTAACTCTACTGGAGAGGGGAGGGGCTTCTGCACTTCTTTTAAAGTGAGTTCATAATCTTGACTGTCCTCTTGATTTTTTAAGTTCTCTCTTTTAAGCTCTAAAGAGAATTCGCAGTTGGCCTTGCCGAAATAGCAATTACTAGATTCCTGAATAGAAAGGTCTGTTCCCCTGTCTAGAACCCACTTCCACACAGAGATGACTTTCCTCTTTTTCAGAGGAGTTTTAAACGGGGAAGACCTCTTTTCACCCCCTCTAGCGGTTGATGCCTGAACTTGCACTACTCTCGCACCACTTTGACCAGCGTCGTCGTCGTCGTCGTCGTCGTCGCCGTCGTTGCCGTCGTCATTGATGACGACGACTGCTGGTGAGGCTTCTGGAGGATCAGCTGATGTTATAGCGCACAGCTTGCGGTAGTCGTCTATGCTCACATTTACACATTCAAAGCTGAAATAAAAATAAAATAAACCTATGAGTCATGATTCAGCTAAGTAGTTGTAGTTTATAATCTAAAAAAAAAAATGTAAACTTGATCTATAAGAAGTTCTTTAATCATCTAGACTTGACGTATTCTTATTTATTTCGACAGATTTAATTAAATTAATATATAAACTCTCACGATTGTTGATTCAAACTAGAGACAAATCTATGTGAAAACTTAATTCAGTTGACCGACGTCAATGACAAGAAACGACGTCAGTATGAATCATGCTAAAACCAAATAATGAACTTACCCGATTCTCAACTGGCCGACGTACTTCACAAAGCCGACATACTCCACTCCTCTAAAAGTAGACTTAGTCAACTTCCACTGAGGATGAAGAGTCCCGATTGTTTGTTCTGTAGTAGAGCAGTCCAAATTATCGATCACAGTTTTCATCTGAGTAGCCCACTCGACGACGGTAGTAGGAACATATATATGTCTCACTCCCCTAAATGTAGTTCTAGTGAACTTGACTTCAGCTCCGCTGAATAGTACAGTAGTTTTAGCGCTCAAAACATGTGTGAACTCCATGGTAAATGTGTTTAAACCAACAAACTCACAAAGACGTCGCGCTCTTTTAAACCCTTTTCCTCAGCAAAAAAAGAAAAATCTAAAAACAAACTCCGAGACAAAAGAATCATTGGTCTGAGACCTCATGTATATTCATAGAATTTCCCGCGTCACTGACTCCACCCGTGAAAAGCCCACGCTCTTATGAGTCCATTGACAAACATCTCTGAATCCTTCAGCATTGATACTAATAAAGATCTGAATCGGCTTTTAGTGTCAATAGTTTCAATCTGAAACAGTTCCTGATTATAATTCCTTGCTGCAACTAGTAAACGTTGATATTGTTTTAATTGATCTATTCTAATCAATCCGTCATCAGAGTGTATTATTTGATCGCAATAGACTACAATGTGAATAGCGTCATGAACCTCGTACAAATTATTTCGAAATACCGCAATGTGGTCTGTTTCCCCGTCTATTTCTTTTAAAAATCTTTTTAAAGAATCAACGATTTCTAACAGCTCTTCTGATAAACTTCCTACTGAATGCCCATTTAAAGCCTTATACACATCATCAACACACTGTCGCTGTATAGGAATAATAATGCTTTTCGTAGAAGTGTAGTCTAAAATGTCATCTTCTGGACATGTATGATAATCGTCTCTATCTACTTCATCCCACAAAATAATTTCTAATTCAAAATCTGTGTCTGATTCAGACATTTTGTCTAGCAGTAAAAAGAACAGTCTTCTCTACCATGCAGCGTGAACTAAAATAGCGCCCTCATAGACTTGTTGTGTTAACCACGGCTAAATTGCTCAAAGTAAAAGTTATGACCACCTGCATGGTCATAACTTTTACTCTGTATACACCTCCAAACGACAGATGGTGACCAACATAGAAGCAAAATGTAATCACCTGGTGCGAGGATTGAACTCGCGACCTTCAGATTAAAAGTCTGACGCTCTCCCTTCTGAGCTAACCAGGCTTCTAATAAAATGACTTTAGATTATATGGGAGGTATTTGAGGTGTCAAATAAACACCTCAATACCTAATGAGATTAGCCACACTAATTAAAGTGTCTTGCAATCTCTATGCTTTGGTTGTAGTTCTCCAGTAACATCTTATGCAGATTCTAGACGCTAATTAATGGGGTATGTCATTACATCAACACATTCCACATATATCAAAATACTTATACAAAATCACGAGTACCGCAAACAATTAGTAACACCGTAGACATCATTATCTCATCTGTCTTATAATGTCTACGACATTGCTTTATTCATAAAACAAAGAAAACACTCGAGTCTGTAACTAAATTCTATCCTTACTATTATAGTGGCGTCCTCTGTTGAGTAACGCTGGCATTTATTCACTTCGCGAGAGGGCGCCACTTACCTGATACGACACAACGTCATGAATGGGGTACTCTGTTTGTGTCTTTCTTGAAACTATGCCGACCTGTTTTTAAAATATAAACTAAACAAAACTGTTCTAAGACTATTGCTTTTAGATTTCAATATCTTGTTTTAATGTATTTTAATTAACATTTAGCAGACTTATGATGTTTCAATATTAAACCCCTTTTGTCTTAATCTATTGAAAACTACATGAAGTCTAAAACATTATCAGACACTCAAAACTGAGGTATCTGATGAGATTAGCCTCACTAGCTAAAGCTTTTATAAAGCTTTAGTAAGTTGAGTCCAAAAGACTCACAAACAGTCTCCTCTTTAGGAGACCAACTAACTAACTAAATTTAATATTCT
The DNA here is from genome assembly GCA_947462335.1 of Harmothoe impar. Lineage (NCBI taxonomy): Eukaryota > Metazoa > Annelida > Polychaeta > Phyllodocida > Polynoidae > Harmothoe > Harmothoe impar. Next base: position 7,004,816 of record OX381704.1, read on the forward strand.
CCGTCGCAACACAAAATGCGTAACTACCAGATGACTTAATTCCTTCTTTTATTGTAAGAGGGCGCCACTAGCGTCATTTTTATTAAATTTCACATAAGCACGCGCATAAAGCATTCTAAATCTACGTGTTACAACTGATACAAATGTTTTTAAAATAGAAACAAATGAGTTTTTCATAGAACATCAGTATGAGCGTCTATATAGCATATTTACACTTGATAAACATAGATTTTCAAAGACGTACAGTACTAAACCCCCCTTTAAGCGGTTATAACATAATTATATAGACTGTCATGTCGTCTCTATTATAACAAAACACCGGCAATATCTCACGAGATTAGCCACAGACCTCGACCTCTGGTCGGGGTCTGGATGTTGTAGGTCTTCTTAAGCTGTTGCTGGAAGGAGATTTCTAACCCGTACTGCTCGGGATAGAGCATCTTTCTTACCTGTCAACTAGTCCCCTGAGAGACCCATACATCACACTATGCATAGGCCTCCTCTTCATTAATGGAGAAAGAGACCGACATCAAAATAAAAAATAATTGTCATTTAGACCAACCATAAAAAGGTCGAGAATGACTTTGACCATGCTGACATAACATAGAGTCATAAATTAAACTCAATAACAGTCCTTTAAACTGAGATCTAGTCTCAATCTGAATACATGAGAACAAATCAGAATTATAAGCATAACCAGCTTTCAACAAAGCAATAAACTCCTTTGTTTCTATCAATGGAGTCAGCCTTGTTTTCTTGGCGTTCCTCACGACAGCATGTCCATAAAATACTAAATTCATGAATCCGTATCTCACATTAGCTCTCTCTAAAGTATCCAAACGTTGCACAAGAAAATAGTCAGTCTCTTCCTTGATAATGTCTAAGAAGGCTTTCAAAGCTTCAAACAAAGGAGTCAAAACAAGACAAGAATCACTAACTGAACTGTCTCTTTCAGAAAGATCCCAAGCCTTTTCCAAATACTTAAAATCCATAGGGATAGTTATATTTTGTGTAGCTGGGAATTTGCTAAATGAATCGTCCTCTGTTATCAGACAATCCAAGTCGTCCATGTGTGTTTTATCATGATAAATATAAGAAACTTCCATATCATGATGACGATATAGACGCTCCATTATAGTAAATCAATCCTAGATTTCAGCGATTCTAGTAGACAACGTCTTGCTCGCATTAACCCAATCCAAAGTACTACGATCCAAAAGAGTGATACAATGAAATCTCACTTCAACCATTAAGTCATAAAATACAAAATAGCTTCCGTTCTCTATTACCTCTTTTGACCCTGTTCTATTGTTTTATCATATACTACTCCTTTGTCTATCATAAGTGAGAAAAGTAGGTGTCAAGTAAGTGTAAAGCAGTCAAGTAATTGCCTAAATTACCCCCAAACACCCTCCAGTAATAGCCAGGTAATTGTAATATAATTACCTTTGATTACACCCCTACGTAGAGCCTGCCATATACTACTAATGAATTATGAACAGAGCTGGGCCCTTTTTGGTTTCTCTAGGAGTATAGCTCTGTATAAACGCCTCTGTATACAGAAAAAAAAAGAGTGTAAAGCCACAGCACAAACTTCCTTTTGGGAGATGGTCAAGTAAGGTTGGACTTTGGAATCTAGCTGACTCTCCAAAATTACTCATTATGACTTAATGTTGTAGAGAGTCACTTCAACTCTTTCAACTCTATCTGTAGCAAATCATGTAAATATATCATAAAGATTTCATTGGCCCATGCCTCAGCCCTCGAGCACATGCCTTGTGAGCAGAGTCCACCCTTGATGAAATCAGAATCCCAGGGTACCATAGGAGTCTGTGGGTGTCACACAGACATTGATCTTCAATCAGACACATCATCAAGATAGGGAGAATGTTGTGTCGCAGACTCAGTGTCAATGTTAGGTCAATCCTGTTGTCAAGGCTACCAAATCCCACCTTGGCATCTACACACACATGTCTATGTGTTACCAGGAGAATTTTTACGGACCCTGGCAAATCAGGATATTGGTCTGGGTAAATCTACAATGGCCTATGTGATATATGCAACTCCTATAGACTCATCCCCCTCTATATACTTTACATGGTAGGCACATGTCCATAGCAAAGTTCTTTTAGCTAACATAGCCTTCCCAGGTTGAATTCCCCCAGTTCTATCACAATAGTTCATACCCCTGGCACCAGATGATTCTTATGTAAATGAAATCAGGCAATATTCTCTTCCAAACCTTGGCCAGAAGGTCTACCAAGATCTAAACCCTTGAGCATAGAGTAAAGCTTTTGGCACTGTCAGCTAGTATTACAGCCTTCCTGCAAGCCCTTTCATCACCTACTGTGTACTTTAGATCTTACCGAGGGACATCAAGACAGACATCAAGACAGTGTTAAGGCACTTGTTACCATCAGCATGACATCTATGAAGGAATCTTACTGGGGCCTGGGAGGGTCTAAAGGGGTTCTATAGTGAAGGGAACTACTTCTGAAGGGAAAAGGTAATTTGTATAGTCTCACACCATTGTTTGATGTGATAATTGAGGTCACACCTGTAGTTCAGTATAATTTGTGACTACTAGTATATACTTTCCTAAATGACAAAGGCATAAGAATATGTTGTTTTCCAACAAAATAAAGGAAACATACAGATGGTACAATTACTGGCCACACACTGATCCCCCAGCACCTAATAACAAAAGCAATGTGGTTATTTAGAGAGGCATCAGAGTCATGGTGAGTTCCAGTCTGTGACACTCTCAGATGGCAGGGGTAATTCTTATTGGAAGGGGAGGGTAATTAGTGTCATACTTATTTAGTTATGTAGAAACCCTGCCAGGCACCAGGGGGAGCTGGAGGTGAATAACGAGGCTAACATCCAGGTGTACACATCACTGTAATGATCCCAGTTCCATAATTTCTTTTCTTGTTTCTTGTTCTAAGGGTTACTTTAGGTTCAGATCCTTTGGTAACAACGTCTTTCTGTCCTAATTAGTGGGAAGTTCACCTTCTATTGTGTTTCTGATGTAAAAGGTGGCTTTGGAGTTGGTGTCAATAGCACTTCTCATTCATTTACAACTTAGTTTCAGATCCTTCCTGGTAATCATCAAGGCGTTTGGTGTAATTAGTGTTACTTTCACTTCCAATTGGGTTTTTGATGTAAAAGTCTGCTGTGAAGATGGGTTACTCACAGAGCCTGATTCAGCATTGTCCCTCATTAGGGTGGTCCTTTTATGTCTGAAAATAGAGAACAGGATGACCATTGTGAACAGGGGTGTCATGCAACGTTAGTCCCACAAACTGCCGGAAGCATCTGTTCTATACAAGCAGGCCAAAGGCAGCTACCCTAACATTGAAGCTTGTCCTGCCATCTATAACCTGTCGCTCACTCTGCCCAGGAAATTACTACCATAGCGTGGGGGGTGTCACATTGTTCAAATACTCATCTTTTCCTAACAGTAACACATCACTGGTTGCTTGAAGGATAAAAGTCCATAGATAAAGCAACGTTGGTTATAGACTATACAAATGGTCATGGGTTTTATCATTATAGAGACATGCCAGGTCTGGGGACCTCAGAGAGCAATAGGGTTAACTGGTCTGTTATCTGACCGTACCTCTTCATGGCATATGAGCAGTATGCATGCACTGCCTGCGTGTCCCAGGCCAGTCATAACAACAAGTGAGTCTACTGTACAGTGGGCAGGATGATGGTCAGTCGTTGGAGTGTAGGAGATGAATAGCCTGAGGGTCAGGTGTGGCCCACACAGGCCTAATACACTGGAGACTACTGGCCACCAATCCCAGACATATCGTTAGTTCTCTAAATCTGCAATGCATATTGATATGTCAGAGGGATGCCAGCAAAAAAAAACATGGATGACATAGTGGACACTTTTGTACTGTCATATCCCAAGAGCGACAAGGCGACAATTGGTCAGCCACATACATGTCTGTTTGACATTGACACTGACATAGGGGGCAAGAGTGTATATTTTAGTAGAAGTCCAGCTGCTGTCTTCAAGAAATCAACTCCCCTACCTATGGACACCATAACATATTGAGTAACTGTACCATATCTTGGTTTTATTGTAAACATACAATGACTCATTGCCCATTTTGTCTTATAAGTGTTCCTGAATATCCACCTGAAATACTAGAACTGGAACTTAAGCCTAGCTGAGAAACCACCCAAGGAACACATACAGGCACTCAGATGCTATATTTAACATTGATCAGCAATTTGATCACATTTTGCAAAATTTGACAAAAGAATAATTGCATCGTGACAGAGTGCCCAATAAGAACTATAACAAATCACTGGCCAATTTGTCATGTTACAAAATGTCAAGCCAGATGATTTGAGAAACTTGGGACTTTACACTTTAAGGGCCACATACCACTTTAATGCATTATGCTCTCTTGTCATTGTCATGGATGTTGTCCTTGGCTAGTAACTCCCCACTGATGTCTTCATGCAACATGGAAATAAAAGGATGCAGTATTAAACTTGTGACTAATTATCTGGGACACTGAACCTCTGTGAACATGATGAATAACAAGTGGAGATGTGAGTCATTAGTGCTTCATGCACGGTCCTGAACAGGAAAGCACCTATCGGTCTGTCACTTTTGTAATTACAGTCTACTTTCAGATCTATTTTTGTAGTTTATAAGTGGTGGGTAAATTAAGGTTTTTGTTAGAGACTCATTTGTCATTCTCTCATCTTTGTGCCCTTGTAATTCCTTTGTATAGAAGTGTGTGGTATATAGCTTACATGTTGAATCACACAAGTGTGATAGATGTTCTCCCTTCACCAAGTCAGGGGCTCTCATTTACAAGAGTCTGCTGTTTAATTGTTGTTGCCAAACACAAGGCATATTGATGAATTACATAGAGCAAAGCTGGTTCATAGTCATACATCAGGTTGTATTATACAGCACACAATCCCAATGTGTGCCTCTATGAGGGTATAGTAGATGATGGAGTAAAAGCAGTAGCCTGCATCTGGATCTGAGCCATTACCGTTGATATATTGCCTATTTTGTAGCATGCGCACAAGCTCTCAAAATATCTCAGGAGCACTGAATGAACAATGATAAATTGTTGGTTCAGTTCTCCTTCAACATGGCTGCATATTGAATTCCAGAATGTAAAGATATCTGACTTTATAGCTTCAGTGAGATTAGGGATGCTTGCTGGTGAATAGGGAGATGATACAGATTATCCCCAGAGTCCATTAAATTGACAGAATTGTTTACTGCTGTGCTATTATCATCTTTCAATAATGCTCAAAATTAATAGACTATCAGTATAACATCTGGCTGAGACCACAGATTCTAGGACTTAGACTTAAACAGTTCAAAACTCATCTGTAATGGCTAAGGCTGACACCTCATACTACAGGTTGCTGTAGTGTTTCAGATAGGTATCCAGCATAAATTTAAACAAGCTTCCATAGGGTAAATCATTACATTTGTCGTAGGACCAGCTGGATAGGATTATTCTTTTGTGAAATAACCTCTGGCCCAAAAGAGATTTGATCTTTTGTTCAAACCACAAAGGTTTCATCACACTGCATGTATTTCAGCAAATTCAAGGGGTACTTTTAAATTTATTTCAACTGTATAAATGTTCCCAATGGTCAAAACTGCACTGTCATTTGCTTTGCCTTATTCATCTGTTTTAGTGCTGTAATGGAATTAAATTAAAGTATGGGTGTGACAATGTGGAATTAAAAACTTCCAATTGAAACAATACACCGTCACAGTTCTTCCTGTGAGGAGGGGAAAACAGGCTCTCTACCTTAGTGGAAATGAAACTTGACAGTGTCAATTATAAAATACAGCTGCAATGCATTCTCCTGGAATACTTATATAGATATAGACATTCATAGATATTAAAAATGCCTTTGATTTGGTAAATTATGTGATACTTTTGGATAAATTAGAACAATATGGTATAAGAAACAGAAATTTTACGTTAATTGAAAATTATCTCTCACATCGACAACAGTGCTGTATTGCAAATAGTGTAAGATCAACCAAGCTACCCCTTACTTGTGGAGTCCCACAGGGATCTATTTTGGGACCGTTATTCTTTTTGTTGTATATTAATGATTGTATTTCCACCCATGATGACCACCAGACTATGCTCTACGCAGACGATTCAGTCCTATATGTCTCTGGCAAAGATTTTCAAAACTTATCAAATAGATTAACAACAGCTTCAGACCATTTCGGATCTTGGACTAGAAAGAATAAATTAACTATTAATGAAAACAAAACAAAAATAATGACTTTTGCTTCTGATATCAAATTAAAAACTCTCCCAAAACCAAAAATTAAATTAAACAATAAAATTCTAAAGACAGTTAACTCTAGTAGTATAGTATGTATCGGAACGGGACTATAGTTAAGTACTGTTTATTACTCAATCGACATGCAGCCAATCAGAGGCTTCCATTTGGTCACGTGACCCGTTGCCATGGTAACGTGACCTACTTAGGGCTCTCAGCCAATCAGAAGCCAGCATTCTGGGTGACCTACTGACCTACTTAGAAGCTCTCAGCCAATCAGAGGCCGGCATTCTGGTAACCATGGTAACGTGACCTGCTTACGTCACGTGACCTACTTAGGCTCAGCCAATCAGAAGCCGGCATTCTGGTAACTAGGGTAACGTGACCTACTTAGGGTTTGTTTGTAAACAACACCACGTGGCTCTCTTGTTTGTAAACAACACCACGTGACACGTGACTGTTTGTAAACAAACAACTTATATATAGAAAATAAACACAACAAGTTCCATGTTATGTTAAAATTATATTTTCAAAAAAAAAAGCACATCTGTTACAGCGTCTATGTGTAACTACGCGCGTTCTCATTCAAACACTATAACACTATCATACCGTAGCAGCAGCAGGTAGGACTGGAAGAAAAGCAAGCGCACGAGCAGAAGCGACGACACCAGTTGCACCATCCGGCCGTCGCGTTGGTAGCCCTACTACTCGTCGCGCGTTCAACTGGAGGTTTAAGAGTGACAAATGACGATTCTTTGTCGACCCGACTGCTAACATCAGCATCGGCAGCAGCATCGGCAGCATCGGCAGCAGCATCGGCAGCAGCCTCGGCAGCAGCGGTAGCAGCAGTAGCAGCAGTAGCAGCAGCTGTAGCAGCAGTAGCGTGAGCATTAGCAACAACAGCAGCAGCGACAGTAGCAAGGGCGGCAGAGCGGGCACTAGCAGCGTTATCAGCGGCGTCATCGGCAGCCGCAACAGCATCAGCAGCAGCAGCGTCGGCATCGGTGGCATGAGTAGCTGCATCGGCGGCAGCAACAGCAGCAGTCACAGCCGCAGCGGCAACAACAACAACGTCATCACAACCAGCGTCACTAACAGCCGCAGTAAATGCAGCAGTAGCACGCTGAGCAGCACTAGCAGCAGCAGTAGCAGAGGCTACAGCATCAGCTTCACATTCGCGCGCCGCTTCGTCATTCCGCTTCATGTCACGGTAGCAACTTTCCATCATGGGGATCTGCAAATTGAGGCGCGGTGCTGGTGGTGGTAGTAGTAGTAGTAGTAGTAGTAGTAGTAGTAGCGTGAACGATGATGACGATGCCGAATACGGTTTCACTCCCCCTTATATACTCTTACTCTCCTCCCCCCCCTTTTTTTTTTCAAGCTACTGGCCAGCTGCCCCCTCACGGCAGGTCTTTAGATCAGCCTTAAGTCGCTTACTACGCGGCTCATCATCCCTCTAATCGCATTTTCCAGCCGCCGGCCGGCTGACTGCTGACGACAGGAGAGGGTGATTTGTTTTTCTTTAGATTTAAGCCGCTTACCACACGCACACCCTCTAGTCACAGACAGAGTGACAGAAAGGGAGGGGGTCGCTTTGTTCACGCTACCTGTAGTTGTTTTTCTATACACACGCTGAGCCCATGACCCGCTAATCCTTTATACAGGTAACACGCGTTCAACTAATTACTCTATTGTATGACAGTCGGTACACGGATTTAATTTTAAACCACCTTCCCATCTGGATCCATGTCTGGCGGGGTGGAAGGATCCAGCTGAAAAGCGTGATTAGGGCTTTTGTTTCTCTTATGATAGCAGCAGGTCAGCATGCGACAGCTGAAAATGTCAGACTCGCCGCTCCTATAAAAGACTGAGATGCGTCTCTCTTTCCACACACCCTTCTACCATCGCCGCCGACACCGCCACCGCCGGCCAGCCGACCGCCGCCACCGCCTGCAGTCACCGCCATCACGCCAGCAGGGAATTTCGAGCTGAGTCTGCTTATTGCTTATTTTTTTTCTTTGAGCTTTTTGTTTTTTTAAATTTTTATTTTCACTCAGTCTTTTTTGTTTCGGAGGAAAGAAATATGGCGCTGCAGAGGGCGCGAGTTTCTAAAAGACGGTCGCGCGAACAAAGTGCTCTCCTCAACTGCCCGGCTATTTTTTTATCTCAAAGGAGAGAGCGTCACGTAGTTGAGGTTCACGCTTCTCTTGAAGCGTACCGAATTCTCGAGAAATGCAAAGCTGAGCGCCATCGTTGTTATACAAGAGCGGAAAAGGAAAACGTAGCGACATGGCCGAGAGCCGTCTTCTCAGAACAGCATTTACTCTACTATTGCATAATAGCTGCTCTCAGCGCCCCCACTCGTTGGGCGTTTCATGAAAAGAAAGAGCGCCGCTACTCTCCTCACCCTGCCTCCTCTTATAAAGTGAGAATAAGTGCTATGAAACGATTCGACAAGCCGATCGGTTTCTTGGGAGCGACTGCAGCTCCCACTCGGTGGGCGCGCGTTGTGGCCGACGTGAACACGGTCTCTAAACGTTTCGACGTCGTCACTTGTTATCCCGCATATTGCAACGCAGCCGAATTGAAGAAGATAGGGACGCACTATTTTAAACCATACGCTCCAATATGTATTTGTCACCGCCGCGCTCACACGCCTTATTGCTTTTTCGAGACGATCGTGTCACAACACAGAAATAGAAAAAAAAACGGCAAAGCGACGAGCTTTGCCTAAATGATCAAAAAAAAAAAAAAAAAAAAAAGAAGTTAATCTCCTCCTCCTCCTCCTCCTTCTCCTCCTCTTCTTCTTTTTTTAAAAAAAAATAAATATTTGTATCAGACTCCTCTGGAGTCTGATACAAACATTTATGACTATTGAGTGAAAATAGAATTTTATCGCAAAAAAAGTCACTTCTGCCGCCGCTACTGTGACACCGGCCGGTATCAATAAAAAGGTCGGCTGACTTTTCTCCACAACCATTCACTACCGACCGTTCGAGTGAGAAACACAGCAGACAGTCAGACACACAACCGCTCTCTGACGCGTCCTGAAAAAAAACAAAAAAAAATGTCCAGTAGTAAAAGCAAACTCTTCACAGAAATTCATTTCGACGCTCGACTACAAGGACCCTTTAGTTGTATCATTAGCGGTCCGTCGGGTTGTGGAAAATCGTGCTTGGTGGATCAATTTCTGAGCGACGTGAACAATTTGGTCACGCCGCCGGTGGAAAAGACTTTTTACCATTACGGCGAGTGGCAACCTCTGTTTGAAAAAATGCAAAATCAGTACGGTGTGGAATTCAGAGAAGGTCTTCCTAGCAAAGAGTCTATAGCGGGAGACGTGGAAGTAGCAGAAGACGCTTTACGACCCCACACTCTACTGATATTGGACGATCTGATGAGCAGTTCCAATCAGCAAGTGGTAGCCGACATCTTTACTAAATACTCGCATCACTGGAACGTGAGCGTCATATACATCACTCAGAACCTATTCCAGAAATCACCCGACTTTCGAACTATGAGTCTGAACGCTCACTACATGATCGTTTTCAAGAACCCGCGCGACATGGGGCAAATAGCTAGTCTGTCTCGCCAGGTGTTTCCGTCCAACGCGGCGGCCCTCTCTAGTATATTTACCCATGAACTCAAGCGACCTCACTCATACCTCCTTCTGGACTTCAAGCAGTCAACACCTGACGATCTGAGAATACGCTCCTCTTTGACGTCCATACACTCTCAGCTAGTGTTCGTACTGCTAGACAAAAAAAAGAACAAGAGAAAGCAGTAGCAAAAAAAATGTCTTCTCATCTACTCGAAAGACACTTTGGTACTCTCAAGCACTTAGCTAAGTGCTCGCCAAAGGACTGCTCGCATCTAATAGACTCTGGAAGCGACGATCTGATCGCAGCGTTAAGTGAGATCTGTCACAATTTACTGGTAGGGAACATCCCGCTCAGCGACAAACAACTGGACAAGCTTCGAGAATCGGCTGACGTGTTGAGGGAGGTGGGCAAAAAATCTACGCCCATCAAAAAAAAGAGACGCGTCTTGGTACAAGAGGGAGGTTTCCTCATTCCGGCTCTCATAGGGATGGCCTTACCGCTTATAAAGAGCATTCTCCGTATATGAGACACCTCATTCGACACCTACTCGCCGACAGCACCACCACCACCACCACCACTACCGCCACCACCAGCGTCATTGCCACCGTCGTCCCCATGACGGACTCAGAGCAGCAACAACACTACAAACGTTTAGCGCTCGTGGATCCTGAGACGCTCTACAAATCATCACGAGCAGGTCTACTTCATCATGTGCCCGCTGCTGCTGCTACTACTAGCGCTGCTACTACTGCAGTCGCTGCTGCTAGTACTTCTACTGCTCCAAACCTTCCTCCTCTTCCTGATGAGCGCACTGAAAAGAACGAGAGTTCCGCTCCTGCCACCGCCGCCCGCCTACCTGCCGACATGGCCTATTACCACAAGCAGGCAGAACAGTCCCTTCATCCCGACGCGGCCTTGCACCAGGTGCTACAGTTTATCTACAGGGACTTGGATTTAGTGTTGAACGACCCCACTTTGGAATCGCGCGAGAAAATGTTGAAATACCGAAGGTTGTTGAATAGATTGCAATTTTTTCTCGCGAATCCCCACAACAGCAACATCTCTTCGTCCTACTCTTCTTCGCCCCCGGCTCACCTCCGTCAGTCTGCTGAAGAGGCCAGCGCGTCCCTACTCGAGCGGTTGGTGAACCAAGTTCCCAAGAGGAATCGCACTCGGACCGTGGCGCTGTACAAACAATTGGAGAAATCCGGTGTGATCAAGTGGAACGAGGACGGTGCGGTGCGCGAGATGTCGGGTCGGAGAATACCACCTGAGCATCGCATCAACATAGTGGACTTACTGAACGACGCTGCCAGGTTCAGGAAGACGGCGCCCAGACCGGCGGGCTACTCGCCGTTCACGAAAGCGCTGCGCGAAGCAGTTCCCACAGACTCCTTGATCGGAAACCATCTGTATAAAGCGAGCGGACCTGGCCGAAGTTTGGACACACGGCTTGCTGACAGAGGTCGGAACCGACCGAGCTTCGACTCGGAAGAAAGAGAAGCAGCAGCAGCAGCAGCAGCAGTAGCAGCAGCAGACTCTTCTCACCAGGTGGACGATCAATCCTCTGACGACGAGGAGGACGACAGTGAACTTTTCCAAACTCCGACTTCCTATAGGAGCGTGGCGAGTAAGAAAAGGAGAGGGCGCAACCGCCTAGCGGCGAGCTCGTCGTTCACGCCCTCAACAGGCCCACCATGGGCAAACCAGTGAAGAGACTGACCAAGAAGGAAAAAGAAAAGAAGCGCGTAGTAGCTAGATATACCGACGTCAAAGCGCCCTCCAGTTTCACTAGCGTGACTAAACTCCAGAAACATCATTTTCGCCACCTGAACCCGGCCGTCATCCGAGATGCTTTAGTGTCGCTGGACGCCTACACTAAACATAAACCCATTCGGAGAAAATTCGCAAGGAACAAGACTATAACCGGCGCAATCGATCAGCAGTGGCAGATAGATCTGATGGACATGCAAGCTTTGGCGTCTCACAACGACCGCTTCCGGTACGTGGTGACGGCGATCGACGTTTTCTCTAGGTACGCGTGGGCCGTTCCCATTAAATCCAAGAGCGGCGCTGATGTCACCGAGGCCTTCCGAGAGATGACAGGCACTGGCGAGAGACGACCGCGCACTGTTCAGACAGACAAGGGGAAAGAGTTTTTGAACAAGATCTTTCAAGATCACTTGAAGAGCGAGGGCATAGAGTTCTTCACTGGCGAGAACGACGACATCAAAGCTAGTCTAGTGGAGCGCTTGAACCGCAGTCTGAAGGAGAAGCTGTGGCGTTATTTCACACACAAGCGCACGTATCGCTACGTAGACGTACTGCACCATGTAGTGTCTTCTTACAATCGCACTCACCACAAGACGTTGAAAATGGCGCCGGCTCAAGTCAGCTCGGAAAACAGCGAAACAGTTTTCTACCGACAAGATCTCCCAACTAACAAACAAATCGACGAAATATGGAAAAAGAAGAAAAAAACAAAGACGTCCGCCGTCGACGTCATCGCTCCGGGTGACAGAGTGAGGATGTTGAGAACTAAAGGCGCCTTCGACAAAGGGTACGAGGGAAACTGGCGCGAGGAAGTGGTCGACGTTGCTAAGACGTTGGGAAGCAGAGGGTTCGAGCTGAAAGACGACAAGGGCGAGGAGATAAAAGGCGTCTTCTACCCGGAAGAGGTTCAGAAGGTGTACAAGAGTCGTTACGACAACAACTACCTGATAGACGAGGTGTTGCGCCGCAAGACCGTCGACGGTAAAGAGTTAGCTTTCGTACGTTGGTTAGGTTACGACGACAAGTTCAACGAGTGGATCCCCGTCAAAAAAATAACGTAGAAAAAAAAAAAATAAAAAAAATGAACATCACTCTACCTAGCAACAGCTCTATGGAGTATTATCCTGACAACAGCTTGACGTCTTTCCGAACTCACTTCGACTCGCCGCTCCTTCTGCCCGAAGCGTACGAAGCGGCTCTGACTGAGATCATCCTCCCTACAGAATGGACTAACGTGCACGACGACGACTTGATCATCGTTGTTCCTCTGCGCACCAAAGGTTCGCTAGAGGAGGCGATCCAGGTTTTAAAAGAAACTAAATTCTCCGAAGGAAAAAAACCACAGGTAGACTGGAAGAGAATGAAAAACGCGAACGGTCTGAGCAAGCTAACGTTCAGCTCAAAATTCCCGCTGAGCTGGAAGGAAGCGAGCTATGTAACGGTGGAAGAGATATCAGACACGTCGGAAGAGCAGCAATTGAAACCGGAAACAAAAAGGTTCAAGAGAGAGGTTGACTTGAGACAGACGAATGCCGTATACAAGCAGTTCTTGTCCCCGGCGGTGAAGAAGAAGACGATCAGCCATCAAGCAAGACAGATGATCGAAAAGATGGAGAAGGACATGGGAGTGCGCAGTTTCATGCCAAACATATTCGAGATACCTCCTATTTTCACCGGAAGCAACCACACCCTAATCGAGCGCTTGAGTGAGACGTTGCGAGATGACAGACTAGAGGGCGACAGCTTCTTGCTCAAACCGATGCGGATCTTATCGTACGACGCCAAGACGAAACGCGTCACCATCAAACCGCCGAGACACTGTGCTGTCCTGCTGAGTCAGCATCTCGCATGCGTTCTAGGCTTCGGAGAGAAGACGTGTTTCGCGTCGCCGACTACCGGCGCCTACTCGATGGATGTTTACGGGGACGTGCACTCTGTGTACATATACACCGACATGATCCAGGAGAGACGTGTGGGCGACATGCAAGTGCCGCTGTTGCGCTGCGTGGCGGTGGACAGAGGCGGAAAGCGTCGAGGTGGCGTGCAAGCTATCAGTTTTCCCCATTTGGATTATTTCCCCTTGAAATCCAAGAGGTTTACCGAGGTCGGCATCTATTTAAGAGACCGATCCGGTCATTCCATCCCATTCGGTAGAGGCGAGGTGACCGTGACACTTCATCTGAGACCTATTGAGCGCTGAAAGAGAGAAAAATGATGCGTCAACGCGTTCCGTACTTTCCACCCAGGGGCACCGTCGGCAGAGGGTACAGCGATTACTACAACGCGCAGCTGGGCAACGGCGTCAACGTGTACAGCGGGCGCTCTTTCCAGAGCGGGCACGGTTTAGGCGGCGCTCTGTTAGGTCTGATGCGCTCCGCTACCCCGCTATTGAAGTCGGTGGGAAAAACGCTGCTCCGCGCCGGTGTGGGCGTAGCTAAAGATGTGCTGGCGGGTCGGACTTTAAAGAGCAGCGTGAAAGACCGAGGCGCAGGCGCTCTGAAGAGACTGGCGAGTACGGCGTTCTCGGGAGGAAAGACGCCTGTCGCGTCTAAGAAAGGGTCGAAATGTCGCCGGCATTCTCCTCAGACGGGCGGTGGCTCTTGCAAGAGACGTAGAGGGGATGTATTCGACCGGTAAGCGCCTAGGCGTTCAGGTATAAATAAAAAGACTGGAGGCGGCCGGCGTCAGTCTGTCGGCCGCATGAAGAGAGAACACAATGGCTTACGTACACGAGAGCAGTAACGAGTGCGCGCTCTCTGAGCTCGACCTGCACACCGTAGCGCCGACTCAGACTACTATCTTAAAGTCGTCTTTCCTGGGGATAGAAACAAAAAACTCTTTAGAGGATGGAGGTAACATAAATTTCACCATCAACAAGTCGCAAGAGTACACAGACCTGAACGAGAATTACCTTCATCTGGAATGTCAAGTGCTAAAGGACGGAGCGGCGATCGAGGACACCGACGCGGTAGCTCCGGTGAACAACTTGGCTCACTCGCTCTTCAAAGACGTCCAAGTCTCCATCGGCGGTTTCAAAGTGTCTGGCAACACCGAGACCTACCCTTACCGAGCTTACTTGGAAGGGTTACTCAACTACAACAAAGACGTGAAGGACGGCGTCATGAGCGCCCAGGGGTGGCATGAAGATACGCCCGGTCAGTTTTACACGTTGACTGACGCGAATGCGGGGTACAAAGCGCGCAAGAAGCTAATCTCCAACAAGCGCTTTTCGCTGATGGCGCGACTGCACTTTGACCTGGCTCATCAACCGAAGCTCATCGTTGGAGAGACAGAAATCAATCTCACTCTGAAACAAGCGGCGCCCTCTTTCTATCTGATGTGCGCCGCTGACGGAGGCTACAGCTTGAAGATCTACAAAGCAAAGCTCTACGTGCGACGCGTGCTGGTGGCGGACGCTGTAGCGGAAACGCACGAGAGAGCGGTGATAGAACACGGGCCCTTCGACTACCCGGTGAACAGAGTGGAGGTGACGACCTACGCCATCCCTCAAGGTAACAGAGATCACAGCTACACGCACTCCAACACAGGCCAGCTTCCCAAGTCGATGATGATTTGCTTCCTTGACCACGACGCCTTCAACGGTAGCTACACCAAGAACCCGTTCGAGATGAAGCATTACGACATCAGCTCGCTTCAAGTGATAGTGAACGATCAGAAAGTGCCGAACGACGCCTACGTGCCCGACTTTAAGACCAAAGCGGCCGTGAGAGAGTACTTGGCGCTACACACGGAAACGGGGATGTACGAGGGCGCGCGCTCCTGCGGTATTTCATACGATCAATTCCTGAACGGTTACACGGTGTTCCCCCTCGACTTAACCCCAGACAGATCGCACGACGGGTGTCGCGTGAACCTTATAAGAGCGGGTCAGCTGAGGGTGGAAGTCAGTTTCTGCTCGGCGCTACAAGCGACAACAACGGTGCTACTCTACTTGGTGTACGACAACGTCGTCGAGCTGACCCGAGATCGACACCCCGTCACCGACTACCACATGAACTGAAGACAAGACGGCGGTACTTGGCGTATCGTATGAACACGCTTGAAATAAGCAGAGTGTTGAAGGAAAACGTTCACACAAAACATCGTTTCCTGGGCGTTTTCTCTTGTGACACTATTCCGAAGCACCCTATCAAAGACACTTGTTTCGTGAGCAACACAGATCCGCAACATTTACCAGGTCAGCATTGGGTGGCGTTTTACGTGTCGAGCACGGGTGAAGTGTACTACTTTGATTCCTTCGGCTTACCGCCGCTGAGTGCGGAGTTCTTGTCTTTCGTGGAACGCTCTGCTCCGTTCAAGTGGCAAAGAAACCGCATTCAACTACAAGACACTTCTGCTGACACCTGTGGACCTCATTGCGTTCATTTCCTAATTGAAGCATGTCGAACAAGAAACCCCAAGAAGTGCGTCATGCGCATGAGAAAAATCCCAAAGCTGAGCGACCGGGCCGTGAGTCAGAAGCTATCGATGATGCTGTTGTGACGGGTTGTTGCGATGGCGGCCGTTTCATCGAGGCAAAGATTCTCTGCCTTGCCGAAATGGTGTTGGATTTATCCAAAGTCGTGCAATGTCTATTGGAGAGAAGTCGTCCGGGGTGTGGTGGTGCGAGTGACGGCGGCGTGAGACTTTGCGGCCTGTTGAGTTGCTGCAAATCGAAGAAGCAAGCTAAAAAAGCATAAACTTGTGTGTTTTTTCTGATTGAAATGAAAATAAAGAATAAAATGAAAAGAAAAGAAATTATCTTGTTGTGTTTTTATTTCTATATATAAGTTACATAACTTTTTTTTGTTTGTTTGTTTACAAACAGTCACGTGTCACGTGGTGTTGTTTACAAACAAGAAAGCCACGTGGTGTTGTTTACAAACAAACCCTAAGTAGGTCACGTTACCCTAGTTACCAGAATGCCGGCTTCTGATTGGCTGAGCCTAAGTAGGTCACGTGACGTAAGTAGGTCACGTTACCATGGTTACCAGAATGCCAGCCTCTGATTGGCTGAGAGCTTCTAAGTAGGTCAGTAGGTCACCCAGAATGCTGGCTTCTGATTGGCTGAGAGCCCTAAGTAGGTCACGTTACCATGGCAACGGGTCACGTGACCAAATGGAGGCCTCTGATTGGCTGCAGGTCGATTGAGTAATAAACAGTACTTAACTATAGTCCCGTTCCGATACATACTATACTACTAACTCTTATAAATACCTGGGTGTCATCTTGGATGAAGAATTGAAATTTACCAAATATGTTAAAAGTGTAATTAATAGTGTTCGTTTTAAATCGACTTTAATGTATAGAGTCAGCAAGATGATGCCTTCTAGTGCGTTGCTCAGAGTCTATAAGACCCATGTTTTACCGGTTATTGATTATTGTGACATTTTGTACTTAAACTCAAATGTAGCAGCATGTGAAGAATTGCAAAGACTTCAAAATAAGTGTTTAAAAACATGCCTATTTAAGCATATTTTGACCCCAACAGAGGTTGTACATGGAGAAGCCAAACTACCCACTCTAACAGAGCGCAGGAAATATCATTGTAAGCTATATGCATTTAAAAGGGCTCAGTCTGATAAGTATTTAAAAGAGAGAAAGCGTATTACTAGGTTACTAGCACCTGTATTGAAATATAATATAATTCATTGTAAGGCATATGAAAATAGCCCCTGTGTAGCGTTAGCACAAGCCTGGAATGCCCTTAAACCAGAAACAAGAAATGTTGTTGACTATGATGTGTTCAAGTCCAAAATGTCTGAAGAGTTGTGCAAGACTGTGCCTGTTATCTATACATAACTACCCCACACTCTAGTCCTAATTATCTGAATTGCATTTATCTATTTTAATTTTTTTATTTTTCGGGTAATAATTTAAAAGGGTCTGTACTTCCTACTTTAATATTAGATATGATGCCGCGGCCAGTTTTCTACATATTACCGTGTTATTATATTTTTTGGTACATTACATGTTATCGTATGGGCAACTCCTAATAACTGCTTGCAGATGAGTTGTCCATGGACTTTGTATGGTCAAACTGTAAACAAACCTCAGGATTCCATTTTGACGAATGTACTTAACCTAGACCAAATAAAAGTTCGAATTTGTTCAAAAAAAAACTTAAGAAGACTCCAGGTAGGTTAGAGGAATGAACTGGTTCTGGTGGCAAACAGTCATGAAACACTTTAAGTCTGTGGTTCTTATGTTCTGTTCAATCATTCAAGCCTGCTTGGGTTCAGGTGCAATTATCCCATTGTAATAAACAGGCTCAGGTGGCCCCAGTGACCCCTTTTTTTGTTTCTTTTTATGGTGAACAACTAAACCATATTAAAATTTATTGTTAAAATCATGAACTTCATTGTCAATTCAGCCCTGGCAAATAACTTGCCACTGTTGCATTCATGAGTGATGGTGACAAAAGAAAAGCGCATATAGGCACTATGCAAGCCGCTGTGAAGTTGACATTTCCCTCTAATACAGCTGGGTATATAGAAGGGACTGCAGCTCTACAAGACAAAAAATATATCTAATTAGCTGTAGATGTAGTTATAGAGGGTTAAAGGTGTGACTAATTGTTTACACTCATAGAGTCTGTTTACACTGGTGAATAATGAGTGCAGTTCTGGTTCTAGTCATTAGTTGTTCTGAATGGAAAAGGACTCTTCTGTTAGCTTTCGTAATTACAGTGTGCTATCCAATCTATTTCAGTAGCTAATAAGTGTTGCAGGAAATTAAGGCGTTGTCTCAGAGTTTCATTTGTCATGTTTCGTCATAATCATGATCAATGAGGTAAAGCAGCCCCTATGAATGTGAAAAACATTAGCTCCTGACAGTTTTAGGAGGATTCTGCTAAATCCAATGTAAAAACCAATTTATTATGAAAAGTCACCCTTTCTTGATGCATCGGTCTATAGGATAGCAGGAATCCCTGAGCTTACACATGTCACCCATACTATAATTTATATTGTATTTGGGTAAAGGAATACAAATACAAAAGTAATTGTGCCACCTTAGCTTGAACCACCCAATGGCACCATCTTTACTCATTAAAGTATAGAGCTGACAAGGGATTCTCTACACCGTAGGTAATGTGTTGACAAACTTTATGAATTTCTGAGGCTGATAAAAGTATTTGGAAATCATGTCTTTTTGTGCGTTAAACTTGAAGGTACCACTGCATTTTAACCTACAACACCGCACCAAAGACATTTCCCTAGCTTTATGTCACGTTAACCACATAAAACCACACCTAAAGACAAAACCCTACAGCTACCTGCCGTCTTAAAGACAAAACCTACCTAGATAATGAGCAATTAGGTACCTACACAGTCTGCCATCTTACAGACAAATCTCGGCAGCCAACTACACAACTGTCTGCTTCGAGCAATCCCTGTTAGTTCTCATAATGTGAGAAGTCGGCTCCACTAGATCAAAGCCATAATCAGCCAGGGCGTTGTCCTCATAGACACATTCTCAGACCAGAATAGAGCAATGCGTTAGATCTGTTATCTGACTGTAACTCTGCAGGACTTGTGGTTAGTCAGCATGGACTACCTGTATAATTACAGAGCTGTAGCAAGCAAATCTCCATTGGGGTTCCCACAGGGCAATCCAACCAGTGTTAATCATCGGCTATCATATATAGTTTTGAGACCCCTTTAGTTCTGAGTGGGGCCCAAGCCCCCTTTACTCCCTAGTTTCCCTTTGTGGGAGAGGTACGTTTAATGAATCATGCGTTCAAAAGAATGGGATCTTGACAAATTTTGGGTGGGCCCAAACATATTCAGGCTCCCTCTGTGATTGGGGGGGGGGGGGGCTTGGCCCCCCTGGCCCCTCCTTTTCCTACACCATTGAACAACATGTGTCCCAGACCAGGAAGCACTGTGTCTGCACAGTTTATTCTAAACTCTGCCCAGTTCCTACTTTGTAAGTAACCCAGTAAACAAATAATGTTATACACCACTTTATAACGTTATATAATGTTATAT
The DNA here is from genome assembly GCA_947462335.1 of Harmothoe impar. Taxonomy (NCBI): domain Eukaryota; kingdom Metazoa; phylum Annelida; class Polychaeta; order Phyllodocida; family Polynoidae; genus Harmothoe; species Harmothoe impar. The sequence goes on from OX381704.1 coordinate 7,024,485, forward strand.
GTCAAAGTTTTTCCAAGGCTCTTTAGTATGGCATTATGTTATGTAAAGTTTGAAACGTTATTTTGACGTAAAATAAGTTTTTTTTTGTTAGCTGGGAAAGCTTTACATATAGCTTTAAGAACAAATATAAATGTATCAATATGTTTGGTATTCATAGCAACATTCTACGATTTTAAAAATATGATACATTACTTAATAGGACCAGTTTAAAAGAAAGAGAAAAAAGTATACAGTATTCTAAAAATTTCCTTGTCAACTGTCAAATGGAAAAGACCCTTAATGGGCCTAACAATGGCATACTCATCCCAATTACAAGCATCTTTAATACACTTATTCAGGAGTTTGTCCGATGAATAATGTTATATTTTATTTTGGACTCATATGGTACTGTGCATTAACCAAGAGGACACTAATATATTTGAAATTTGGTATTGTTGGGAGGGAGTATTCTTCTCCAGAAAGACTCACAGCGTCTACAACACCCCTCAGCTCCTTCAGTATGGAGGTGTCCAAAGAGATTTCCGCAGCTCTATGTCATCTTACAGCCTCAGTGTGCAGCGTTAGTGCCTCTACAGGGATGTGTGCCACACCAGTCAGTGAACCCTCATCCTCCTAAAGCTGAGTGAAGTGATTGACCAGGGACTCTTGACACGCAGTAGCTAACATGCCATGAGGAAATTCACATTTGTTTCCAAAGTCACACCCTGATAGTAAATTGGATTAGTTTCAACTGCATGGAGTACCAAGTAAGTCTATGGCCTACACAAGGCAGTCAGCGACCAGGGAGTGTAGGTGAATGACCTGAGAGGGGTAGGCCACACAATACAGGTCCAATACATGGCTGGTAGCTGTCCATTCATACCAGCCATATTGCTCTTCCCCAAGATCAGCAATGCAGATTGGTATGTCACAGGGGTACCAGCTAAGGCTACAATGGTGCTCTTCCACCCCCATTTGCTCTGTACATGAGGTTGGCCACACATATTATGCCCCGGCCACTTTTTCTCACTCTGAACACAAAAGACACGATGCAGCCGTTACATGTCAGGAAGGTCTTGGTTAATTGCAGTCATTTCATGATTCCTTACCACTGATAACTTCAGATGGCCCCAATGTGCCTCCTAATTGATGTCTGATGACCTCAGTGAATGCTGATGGCATGAAGGAACACCTTTATAAGGATTTCTGAATAATCACCTTTAACACTGGAACAGACAGCTCTAACTTCAGTATAGGGCCCAGTCACGAACATGGAAAGGGCAGGTTAGGGCAAACTGGTGTTTAAGTCTCATTCTGATGCTGGTCTTAAGGATGCTAAATGATCAATGATGTATGTGCCTGCTCAGCCCTGGTAAGGCACTCCCCCATTCATTTCTAGAAGTATCTAGCTTGCTGTTTTGCTCACCCTTTAACACCTTTATACATGGCATACTGTATTGTGGACAGTAAACAGTTGAATAAGCCTGGGGTATTGCACAATAATGATATAGGTATAGAATGGGTTTAAGCAAATGTATTTTATTATCAGATAAATCAGCACCATTAGTTATGGCTACATTTTGGTTAACTTATGTTAGGAGAGTAATGTTCCTGCGTTGTTGTACCCATTCTAAGTTTAATGTGTTGTGATATCTTGCAAATGGCTGCTCATCAAACCTTTATCAGTCACATTATTAGCAAGGCTGAGCGATGCCTATAAGCAACATCAGCCATTAAATATTAACGCCTTAAGCTGTTTGACAAGGTAGATTCTTGTGGCCTTAGTAACAGTGGCTAGCTGAGAGTTGCTCAATAAATGCTATAACAAATGACTGGAAGATTTATCATGTTTGAGCATGCCAAACTAGACCAGTTGAGGATTCAAGCAGTAGAATTTCCTTTCTTACAGTCTTTACAATCAATACTAATGGTCTGAATAATAGTGAGGGATGAGGCCTCTGGGACTGATTAATAGCTGTATTGTGGGGTAAGCAGCGCTGTATCAAAGCATAATATGTTAATTAACTCCTGAAGGGTCATCATTATGCACTAATGTAGCAATCTTTTTGAGCAGGCAGCATTCATGCATTCATGCATCATGATGACAAAGGACACAGTACTTTGTGGCCCTTTAAGGTTAAATGATGTGGCTTAAAAGGTGAGACTCTGTGAACACTGATGAATAATAAATGGACTTCTGATTCTAGTAATCAGTTACTTAGTCACTTACTGCGCTGCCCTTAACAGGTTAGCACCCATCTGTTAGCTATAGATACTTTGTCAAATTACAATTTGCTTTTAAATCAATTTGAGTACCTGATAAGTGGTAGCGGAAATTGGGGTTTTGTCAGAGACTCATTTGTCATTATTTTATCTTTGTGCCTTTGTAATTGTGTGGTATATAATAGATGATCTTCTTGATCTTGTTGAGGGCACTGAGATTACCTCATTTCCTAACAGCCTTTATACTCTACAGGGTTACTTTCTGTTGCGGAACACAAAACCCATAAATCAATGAAGTGGGGTACAGTCCTAGTACATAGATAGTGATTGAATTGTATAGCAAGCCTGTCTTTAAGTCTAGCTGTAAGTTGTCTCCCCTGCCCCTTCTGTGGTTGGTAAAATGACTTATATCACTGCATAAAAGTAAGGAGGAGGTGATGAAGCAGAATCTAACGCCTGTACATGGAAATCAAAACCCATTATATCATGGGTAACAGTATGAAGTGTAGACATTGTCACATTGTCAAATTCAGCTGTACTCCCATGCAAAGATCATTTATTCATTCCCAAAATGATGAATCTCAGGCTAAAACTGTGATTGAATGACAGTGTCTGATATATTGCTCTGCAGTGATAATAAGTTATCTAAATGCAGCACGTCCAAAATCCAATTTGTAGATTGCATATTTGAATAGCCAGTATGCTCTCCATTTGTAAAGGGTGATATTTCATTCCTGCCAAATAGATGTATGCATCAATCCATAAGCATTTGTTTTCAATCTGGCATGAATAATATGTTATGCTGTCTTCATTTCTACTTCGTTGACTTCATGGCATTATAGCTTCAGTGAAATTAGGTGTACTGTGTGGTGAATAAAGGAAATGACACCAATCATCCAAATATCCAATTAAATTGATATAAATATTTATGCAGTGCTGTGAGCGTCTTTGAATACGGCCCAGTATTATAAAGGGCCGAGAGCACAGATTCTAGGATTAAGTATAAATGATTTAAATGCATCTCTAACATGGGACAGTTTTAATTATAACATGCAGATCAGCAAGTGGCATCTTTAGAGTACTTTAGGGAACACTGCCCTTGCTGAGCCTGCTTGGATGAACAGGAAATGGTTGTATACTTTACTTGGCCAATGAGCCGGTCGTACACCTGTTGCAAAGGATGAAGGGACCTGTAACAAGGTGGTTAGATGTGGACAGGGTCATGCAGGGGTACTTTCATGTGGTAAAGTATGTCCTTTAGGTATGAAGCCATCCACTGTGAACCATGGAAAACAGACTCGATCATTGGCTCCTGACGTTTTCTTATCTACCAATCAGACAGTAGGCACATTATATCTGAGCTTCTAGTACTACCGTTGGTTGCAGCCACTAAAAATAAATAATCTTAATAATGCCTGTGTTTGGGAAGATTCAAACATAAAATAACATTCTAATGAAAAAAGTGCATGAGAAGGCACACATATCCTCATATTCAGTATCAACATACTGTCAGTAATCTGGTGTAGTATTTACTGATCAAAGACTTTTAGTGGTATTTGATGAGAAACCATCCATCCTTTTTTAATTCGAGGGGCATTAAGGTCAGGGCCTGACACTTTATGGAGAGGACCTACTCAGAATCAAAGGAACTCTAACCAGGTACTTAAATCTAAGCAGGGTCATGTGGAGGTACTTTCCGATGCTCTGTAGTAAAGTATGTACTCACAGCCTGCAGCTTTCGAGGCATTACCAAGCCATCCACTGTGAGCTGGTAGCAGTAGTGTGGAATCTGGTGAAAGGATTCATTAAAGATGGGTGAGGAGCCAATTTAGGGTAGGTCTTTATTTTTCCCCACCCCATACATGGGCATTATTATAGCTGTTTGTAGCTTTTTAAATCATTCTGATATTTATATCCTTGAATATAGGCAAATCATGGTCAGAAAAGATCAAGGGACCTGTCTCTATTACAAAGAGTGGTCCCTTGACCAAGTTTTCTCTAGATTATATGCATTTGTAAGTATCAGAATGATTTAAAAATCTGCACACATAATTATATGGGCATTATCAACACAAATATATTGTCTAACTCTAAAATAAAAATCTTCCCTAAATAGGCTCCTAACCCATCTTTAAGTGTGACTAATGGCAAATTCTCACAGGCAACAAAATGGTCATGAAGTGTGGAGGCATTACAAAGCCATCCACTGTTTCCTCAGTAAGTAATATTGTAAATTGGACCATTATCTCTGATTTATGATCTACTTAGTAACATGAACCAAAGGTACTTTATGAGCTTCACAGAAACATGAAATGTGGGCACCTCAAGACCTCGAACACCATGGCCTCACATTGAATTTAATGAATTCTAACTATAGAGGTTTGGATAGCGTATGAATGATCCTTAGTAAAATATAATACCAATAAAGACAAACATATTCTATATCTGGGGTTGTGCTATTTCATCAGAGCCTAGTTCACCATGGCAACATATTGAATTTATAAAAATGTAAATACAGAGCTTTGGTTAGAATATGTATGCTTCTTGGTAAAACCTAAAAGTAATAAAGACCAAGATATTCTTTTTCAGGGGTAATATTTAATGACTTGCTGCTTTTATATTTCAATAGTACTCCATTATTTTGATGAAAACACTTCAATACTGTCTCTACTTAACCTTACACTAGTGGGGACTGCATGCATAGACTTCCCAAGGTGACTCACATGAATCCTCTATATCTTAACCATTCAAGGGAAGACTTCATGGTGAATAATATGACACAAACACCTACCTTTGGTTATAATAGAAGAACATGCAATAGTTCAGTGACCTGTCTGTGGTGTGAAAACCAAAATCGGTTTCACAAATAGATAAACTGGTTGACCTTTATACACAAAACTTGAATTTAGAATAGATAATTAGAAATAGTTGAATGGACTGTAAACATAAGGATCAATTTGCTAAAAAAGAGGAAGGTCTAGGAGAGCCATCACACGTATACAGTCAATAAATGCATTATTCTTAGGCCCTTAAAGGATTTAAGTTTCTTTTACATACAGGAGGGTCTAACTTAGCCTACTATGGCTAGACTCATCAAGTCAACTCTACTTAGAATACTTACAAAATACCACTGCAGAAGCAGCAGGTAGGGTGTTACTCTATATAGTGCTACTGGGGTCTTACTGCTATGTAGTGAGTATGGTTTATTTAACATGGTTACCTTTTGCACAAGTAAATGTAAATCTCCCCAGATTAATTCAAAACTATGGACAGAACATTATGGTTCAATAGGCTCAGTGTGTTCACCTGAAATTGAATACTCTCTACTCCAAATAAGGAAGTCGTAGGCATTGTCAACCTAATAAATCTTTCCTGATCTAAGAAATTGGCAAATGGCTGATGGTTGAGGAAAATTAAAGAGGGTTGTTTATCCACGATCTGAAGTAGGCAGCGATGCAGTGACAGTTTAATAATACCACTGCGGGAAGTAAGAACATAGTAAGAATAAAGTTGATGAAATGCTTATGAATCAAACTCGGCAATAGCACATCTAAATGATAAAATATAGAACTCATTTTCAATAATAGACCTGGCTTTAACTCAACAGGGCTGCATTCAAACATCATGCTGATCCACAGTTTTCCGGCCATTGACCTCCACTTCCTTGACCATTTCAGAATGGATCTGCTTCCCTGTTACATCACCTACTTTTGTGCCATTGCTTCTGATTCCTAATTAATATTCTATTTAGGTTGACAAATCACCAATGTGCTTCTTGTTTTAAGTCATAAATTCTAAGGTGGGATGAGTTGGGTCCCCCTCATTCCAGCCCAGGGGATAGTCCTGTGCAGATTTACAATCCGGAGGGCCATGCTTTAATGACGGCAGTTGGTGGATCTTTCTTTGCCTTATGAAAAGAGCTGAATCCTTTGAGGAGGTGGAGCAAATGCTTCGGGAAATCAAACCAATTTTACCCCGTTTTAGTGAAAAAACCTTTGAGCTACTGTGGCAACAATAGGTTTGCCAAAAATAACTTGAACCTATTTGTTGGGGCAGGGTAGAAAAGAATATTGACTATTTCTGCAGGGGGACTAAACACTTGCATGGAAATCCACTGAGCCCAACAATGTTGTCAAAAGATTACCACTCCCTTAGGGCGTGATAGCTTCCATATAAATAAACACCCTTAATCTCAGGTTCCCCAATCTCATACATAACCTAAATGTATTGCTGTGTCACTATTATCAACACCTTTCAAATATATCCTTGCTATTGATGACAGATTTGTCTACCCCTAAACACTACCTCTAACTATCAGGGATTTTGCTTTCTGTAGAACCTTGACTATACTGATCTGATACCAGCTGCTCTAGTTCTCTATCATGTAGAGTATCCTGATGCCTGTATCCTGAGTTCAGAGGCCCTGGACATGAATTCCCCAATCGGCTACAACCTTAATGACAAGATGTCCATATATGAAAGCTGTATCGATTTTAACATTTGGCACCTATCAGGTTGAGAAATGAGAAATCCTTAGTGAACAGCTTAGTGCAGACCTGTCACCGAAACTATATGGCCATGTCTTACAGTGCATTAAGGTCTGTTTGTTGTCATGGTGTATGAATACAGCCATGGTAAGTAAATTGACAGGGCCCAAGCCTCCACTATTGAAATACATCAGAGACGGTATTAATGGGCCTTGGCATTTGTCTCAGGGGGCCTGAGAGCGTGACCAGGGAAGGGGTTTATTTGTGGATCTATTTCAATTCAACCAATCAGTAATTGGGTTAATGTAAATGATCACCTAATTGGGCATCTGTCTTACTGAATGTTGTCCTACACTCTGGGCTGTCCGTTCTCAGTTTTCTGTTACTATGAAACTCCTTGGGTTTAGGAAATAGGGTTCTATTGGGAATAGGTTACCAGATTTAAGAGAAATGGTGTACTTCATGAGCATCAAGATATTTCTCCAGATTTTGTGTGTTGGATTATTCATCCTAATGCTCTTTGAATAGTTCCCTCTAATCCTACAAAAAGAGGTATTGGGAATATGTCAGTGTTTTGCAGGTGTTTTTCAACAATTGTTTGGTTCTCCAAAAAAAAGTCAATTTTTGTCACAATTTTGGTCCATCTCCAACACTTCCAGGCTTTCTACAACTCTGCTTTGAAGGATCAGTAGCAGCTACATATAAACAAAAGTACCAAGGACTTTATTTAGTTGGAGGAGAATCTTGGCATGACTAGAGGCATCTTCAGACACCTGTCATGTAAGAGTTCCTAAGACCCCCCTACACACATTACTGACTTACATTGTCCATTTAGGCAGGACCCATTTAGTCGGCTTTACTAGGACTATTCAATCGCGTGTCAGCAAGGATTAGATAAATACTCCCTGACAGTTGCCCTTTGTGAAAGGAAGGGCTCAATGTGGTGAATAAGAAGCTTACTGATAACATCAATGGTGGTGACTGTTTCTTTAACCCTCTGAGGATGGCAGATTGCCTTAAAGCTATATTTGTCATCATTCTGTACCAATGCAGTGTAGGCGTATACTTTATCCACAATGCACTGGTGCATTAGGGTGGCCCATCAGGAGTTATTGACCCAATAAGGGTTGACATGATGCATGATCTAGCTTATTAAAACACTATGGCCCCTTAAATGGTTAAACCCTGCAAGACCGGTTATTGACCCTGAGCTTAATCCAAGAGCTTACTGGTCATGCATACACCAGCACCTTTATATTGTCTCAATTCCCGGTAGCTTGGACAGAGAAGCCCAAAGTGTCAAACCCCAAAGGTCAAGGTGTGTCAGACACATGCACAAGAAGATTGCAATCACTGAAGATAACCCTCAATTTAGGGCCAAAGTGAATGCCCCCTAACCCCAATTTCCTTCACAGGTTTCCCTTGCCAAAAGTTGAATTGAATTGAAATGGTTCTAGGAAATCTTCTGCGTTGTACACACAACGAGTCACCATGATGTATGTACAACGTCAATAGGATTATGTAGGTATGGAGAAATAGTACTGCTCTTCACTGGTTAAAGCCTGGGCAAATCACGTAGGCATATGCTCAGGATTCAACAAGTGAAGAACAAACCTGCAGTCCATAGAGCATGGAAACATAATACTTCTAAATTGTCAGTGTCTGTTTAGGAAACCTTTTTTTCTACTACAGCATATTGCGGCTCATGTAGATCATCAAATAGTCAGAGGTTTACTAATACTATAAGAACGTGTCCTAGAAAACTGGATGTGAGTTAATGAAAAAGCATAATACCACGTGAGCTATATAACTTTTACCAAGCACTCAACCATGATCCAAAAGGGTGTGTTGTTAATATTTGAAATTGAATCACTCCTCATAAAACAGTTCCTGCATGATGATTAAGCAATAATGCACTGGTAGTTAGCATCATATAAATATGCTACAGTTTATCAATTCAGTAAAAATCTTATGAAGTTATAACTGGCTTTATGTAGGTAGGGATTAGAGAAGATGCAAAGTCATTCATAATATAGGACAAAATCTGACATATTATTTTGAACTTACTAACCTGCCAAGCCAGGTACAGTAGAGCATACTTAAAAATGCCTTACATGTGTAGTTCATACAACATTGCTGCTTATGGCAGTAGTAAACTATGGTGCCTACGTCATCTTAACTTATCAATCATCCTCTATATCCTCTATATTTCTTGTCTAATCTAGCATTCCTTCTTTCTCTTGTATATCATCAGACTCCAAAACCCTAAATTACTCAGTGGTGATATGCCAACCAATTGAGTCGATCCCAATATTGAAGTGGGATCAACCCTTCCAAATGAGAAATTTCATGTGTCCCTTTAAGAAATAAAATCATTGTTGGATAAATATTCGAAAGCTGTGGGATCAAGAAGCATACTGGTAACATAGATTGTTGGCAGCTACCCGTATAAAACCCTGCAAGGCTGTGATTACTGGGAAAGAGGTAAATCCCTGAGCTTACCAGTAATGCCAGACTAACCCCATCATGTTTATACATGCACCATTTCCCAACAGTGCATAGAGATCCCACATGCCACACTCCCAGAGTTTAAGGGGAGAACTCTGTCTGTATTGCCCACAATGGCTAAACAGATATGCCCTGGCTGTGCCAGACTGGAAAAGGATCAGTCTTTTGAATGAGAGGCTTAATGATAACATCAATTGTGGGTGACTTCTCCTTTAACCATCTACTGATACACTGAAGTTGCCTTACAGCAATATGTGTCATCATGATGCATCGATGTAGTGTCAGTAAATAACTTTGCCTTAATTAGTTCATGCAGTGTATGCCACCATTAAACGGTTAGAGCCTGGAAGATGATTACAGTTCATACATACACAAGCACCTTTACATTGTATCATTTACAATAGTGTGCACCTGCCAAAGTCCTGGAGGTTCAGGTACAGCCCAGTAAACACACTACGTATTTTCTACGAAGAATTTTGGTAGATCCCCGTAGGATTTCTACCAGACGGATGTCTTTCGTTATAGCTACGTAGATTTACGTTTGGTTTATTTTGGAATTGTTTGGAGGTAGAAATACGTAGGAAAGAGACATATTACCACGTGGAATTTATCTTTATTATATCTGTTGATTGTCTACATAGTTTTATCATTTATATACATAGCAGATACGTGTATATTTGACGGTTATAATTTTGTGTATAAATTCAAGTTTGACTTCATACCAGAATATAATATAAAATCGCCACTTGAAAGATTGTACATGCATAAACCCCATGCGCCCAGCCCCCCTCCCTATTATTATAAAAATCATATTCTGTCAGTGTGGGCCTATATTCATCAAAATGTCTGCATTTGCTCTAACCAGGGGCGAAAAGAGGAAAAGGGGCAGGGGAGGGCTATTAATAAAAATTCGTTAAGAATTGTGTGCATTACAAAAACAGAATTTTTAGGTGGGATTTTAGTCCAATTAACAGCCATGGGGGCCGTAAGCCATGGCATACCCACCCCCCCACCCCCCCACCCGCCCGCCCCTCCACTGCCCACCCACACATTCCAACCGCCACTCCTGCATACAAAGAGTGACGCAGCCTGTTCCCGCCCTGGAGAAGCAGGATGCATCCCTTACCATGATCTATCCAATTAGCACCTTTCCCGCCAAACCGTCAGCGTCCCATGGACAGGCAGGGCGCGTCCCTTTGTGCTTGACCCCGCATCAGTCCAGTACTAGGAGCCGTGCAGGATGGTTCGGTGTCGTACATAGTGAGGTGTTCAGTAGTAAGGTGGGTGGTTGGAAAATCTCTATCTGAGTAGCTTCAATCTATTTCTATTGTAAATTCTGGATGTAATCAGTATACTAATTATGTATACCCAGACATTTATATTTTTATATGTGTTATACTGATAATGTCTCCTTTTCTTGTCCGTTTTCTTTACAGGATGGTACAACCACAGGAATCGATTCCAAAGTTATGACGGACTTCAGTCACACATGAAACCTATTAGTAAGACGTTTTGATGTATATGATACAATAAACTCCTCGATATATGTTTGCAATGAGAGAGACAGCAGAGGAGAGAATGACATTTAAACACTGACACAGAGACACCGGCTGTACATAAAGGGTCTCTATCATTCTATGACTTTATAATTGTTCCTGTTTATATTCCTTACAGAAACCCGGACAACCAAAAGAAATCCTCAAGCAGTTTGCGTAACAAATCCAGGATATGTAAAACATGGAGCTGTACGAATCTACTCAAAACAAAAGAAAGAAGAATAACTGATGGAAATGATGACAAATAAAGCATACCTTAAACCCACACCTAGGCTATAAAATACCGGGCAGGGGGGGGGGGGCGGGTGCAAGGTATGGGGCGGGGTATGGTGCACCGAAATGAACGTATATGACATGAAAATACACGTAGTTCCATATCTATCTATGTATATTTCCCACGTCTATATAACTTAAAAGCAACATTAAAAAACGTCTAAGGAACAGAGAGTTATGTATAATCTACCTCAAATTATGTATATTTACAATGTAGATCTACGTCATTACAACGTTTATCTACGTAAATTCTACATACACGTGTAATATACCTACATCTGCATTAACATTTATACGTTAATCTACGTAGAGAAATACGTATTCTTCCTTAAATGATCAGGTTGAACATACGTAGATGTAACGTATTTGTGTTTACTGGGAGATAGGTCAGATAATTTATAGATGACAGGTAGTCCTGAACTGTTTAAGGTGCAAAATAAAGAGGGTGGATGAAGTCGAAACAGGTTAAATTCATTTTTTAAATAACACTACCTATATTGATTGCCTGTCATATCTTGAATGTATCATGTATTCATTCTCCTGACCCTTCTGACTATGAATGAATGGATCTTCAAAGTGCATGATAGTAGTTGGATTGAGGGACAATTAAGGACATGGAGAAGGTCAGTGGAGCATGGGTAAGTCTACAGCTGAGACATACATGACCATGTCTATCATTTCATGAACTTTTTACGGATTGCTTAGTGTTGTTTTTTGGTCGCCCTAATATAAATATGCATGCTGTGTGCTCCTGTTTATAGAGATAGTGATGTATCATCAGCAGCAGCTGCTCAGGCCCTTTACCACGGCTGGTGTTTAGAGACTCATTGTTTGGTCTAGTTCCCTAGTTAAGGCCTGGTGAGTTTAGGGAATATTTTCAGCATTAGTCCTTATAACCAGAGCAACTTCCTCCTACAAACCTTGCAGAGCTGTGATTATAGGGATGCCACAAATCTTTGAGGTCACAGGTCATTCTATGAGAGTGCACCTGCCATGCATCCAAAGATTAGAGAACCGATATATCTATAGCTAGTGACATTGACATTTCATGGGCACAGTATATTCTGTGAATGCCAACCAATTGTGTTTAACTAATATACCAGAAATACCCAGAGATCAACTCTACGCGATGAGAAATTCTTTTTGCATCAATGGATAGCTGTTGGAAAGCTATCCCTGCAGAGCTGTGATTATTGGTATAGCCACAAATCTATGAGGTCACCAGTCATTCCATGAGAGTGCACCTGCCATGCATCCAAAGATTAGAGAACCGATATACATCTATAGCTAGTGCCTACAAGGACCAGATAACTCCCTCCTGACTGTGCTGCTGCAGGGAAGGGGAGGATAAATGTGATCAATGAGAAGATTATTGATAATATCACTTGTGGTTGGATGATAACCATTTCAGGACAGTGTGTCACCCCATAAGTAATATTTGTCAGCGTGATGCACCAATGCGGTGCTGGCTAATAACCTGCTCGCACTGCATTGATGCATCATGCTTACCATTTGGGAATGTAATGACCTTGTAGGATCAGCATGATTCATGAATGCAGAGGGTTACCCACCAGGGCTGCATATATGCATCATGGTGAAAGAGGACATCACAAATAGAAAGGTTGTGCTATTCTTAAAGGGTTAAAGCCTGCAAGGCCTGGATTTCTGCTGCAGAGTGTAATCCCAGAGCTTACCGGTCATCCATTCACCACTGTCTTTATTTGATCTCACCATGTCATATATTGGGCACAGAGAAGTTCCAGATGCCATACTCCGGGAGGTTCAGGTGCGGATAAGTCAGTTTGCCGTTTATATCAAGAATAAGTAATGGAAGTGTTGACACCAACCCAAATGCTAGTGCAATAAGGCCATGGTAGGACAGCTACTTTCAAACAATGCATTTATCACAATAACAATAGCAGGGTGCAGTAAACTCATTACTTAAAACCAAAGACGGGAATCGTAATAGTAATAAAGGGGGTGGATTAGGCGTGTTTATGGTAGGCTTTTATGGAGACTTTTCAGCATGCAACATGACAATAAGCTTTCTGTTTCATTTCAATGGCCTTTTTTGTCCCTGTCTGACTGTATATGATTATTGCATGATCATTCCAATAAGAAAAGAAAAGAAAAACTTCATACAATATGACATCATTTACTTCTTGTGTCCTACCATATATATTCATGTAGACCTGTGGGACATCACGGGCATCAGCTCTAGAGTGAAGTATCCTAATTGCAGACAGCACGTTTTTGATAAAATGTATCATACTGCAAATCTATCTACAACTGTAGTGATTTGTGTGGCACTGTATAATAAGACCCATTATGATTTATTAAGTCTATTACTGTAGTACATATATTATGAATATCATAAATTTTATCATATATATCATATCATAAATCAAGAGAATATTAAAATCACAAGGGAGAATGTAATGCGGCTCAGTGACTCAGGTGGCTATCTGTCTCTGTCCTCCCCTCTCTGGTCCCCTGATGTTATTTAAGTACACAGCCAGTGTAGCAGACAGAGAGTGTAGCAGACAGTCCCAGGTGGGAGCTGTGCCGTCCATCCCGGGTGTAGTGAGGTGTGGGATGTGGCAGGGCTGGGGTCTGAGGAGGTAATCAGGCACCAACATTGTGTACATGTAATGTGGATCACAGCTACTAAGGGAGATATCTGTCTGTAAACACCTCTATGTCAAGAATCTCGACTTAGTAAAATATGTCCCAATAAAAAAAACCCTGATTGCTTGTACCTAGTCTGTTTTCTTGTGGCATTGCAACATCGGGATAGAGATCATATTAGTTCATTTGAAAAGGGACTCAGTGATATAAAGACAATCAAGCAGAAAACAATTCAACTTACTAGTGGACATACAAAAGAATAACTTCGGAATCACTGACATTGTGTCTAGAGCCACCAGCCACCCTCTAACTCCAATTACATTTATTGAATTCCATGGACAGAAGTTAAATTGAAAAAAGCATAGGGTTTTGAGATTTAATTATTTCTGTGTACAGACAGGGAACAACCTGATGATATCAAATAATGAGGTATATCTTATACAAACTGCCCACAACAATCTATGTCTAGCATTGAAAACTTTAATTGAATGATATTAGTTGTTACTGCTCTCGCCTCTCTGGTCCCCATGCTATTCTGGTACAAGGCTACACAGTCCCAGGTGGGAGCTGTGCCGTCCATCCCGGGTGTAGTGAGGTGTGGGATGAGGCAGGGCTGGGGTCTGAGGAGGTAATCAGGCACCAACATTGTGTACATGTAATGTGGATCACAGCTACTAAGGGAGATGTCTATCAGTAAGTGGTTCTATGTTGAGAAACTCAAATTAGTTGGAAACTAATCTCCCCAGTGCAAAAGTATAAGCAGATTGTTTGTCATCTGGTCTCCTATGTAAAGCAGCAGACACCTTCATTGATATTGTGGCGTAGGAATATTGGAAAGAGGAGCATACTAGTTCATTTGAAAAAGGACTCACTGATAGGAAGACATTCAAGCAGGAAACTATTTAAGTTACAAGTAGGCATACAGCAGACAAGTATTGGAACCACCAACTGGGAGTCTAGTCCCACACCATCCCCTCGCTAAATCCAATTACATTCATTGCCTTCCTTCTGTAGAAGTTCAATTGGGCTGAAAGTAGTTTTGGGATCGCACTTGTTTGTGTGCACAGGGAACAACCTGATGATATCAAATAATGAAGTATGTATTACACAAACCACCCACAACAATCTATCTTCTGTAAGATAGCTTCAGATGATATTCATGAAGTAACCATTATAAGTTACTTTAATCAACAATACTGTGTGGAACTATGTTTATCACTTGTAATATTCAACTCAAGAGAGGGCAGGTGAGAGTTTAAACCAAAAGAACCTAATGATCTATGCCAAATTCATCAACCGAACATACAGTACATCCCTGCTCTGTCCCCTCCCTTTCCCTTGAACCCTTACTGCCAGAGAGTCTGCAAGCTGTGGTTAAAGATCCTCGACAAGATCATTGATCATACATGCACCTCTAGTCAAGGCCATGTTAATCATTTATTGGTCTGTATGTGAACTGCTAAGATCACTGTAACGGCAATCATAACCATAAGGCCATTAAACATGTAGAACCCTCTGCCTCCCTCCTCACTCCCTCCCCACCCCCTTACACAGAGAGTGTGTTGAGTGATTCTGCAGCTCCCTAATCATCCCTAAAGCCATCTGTTAATAACCTCCCAGCCTTCACCCCAATAGGGCAAGAATAAGGAATATTAAACCAACAGAAAACCAGATGAAACATAACATAATTAAACATGAATCCTGCCTAATGTACCTTAATTAGGCCCAGAACCAGCCCCCGTCACACACTGCTACTTCCAGTAATGACACATCTGTGGTAACAGGCTGATCGTAGAGACCGGGGCTTGAAGCAGAATCTGTACTAATGTCCTCTTATGTAAGAAATGCTAAAGGGTGGAGTAGGGGTTGGTAGGATCATGATGTCATTGAATTAATGACGTAACAGAGTTATGGCACTCTGCAACTTTAAATAGTTGAGAGTAACGGAGGGATGATTGATGTAGAATGTTTTTAAACTCTGCTCTGATTGTATGTACAAACAGTGCCTAGTTGAGAAGTGTTTGAGAGTTCTAAGCAGTACAGTAATTATTGCTCCTCATTGCACTGTCACTGCACTACACTAGACAAGTAAAACACTGCTTTTCCATAAACTCAATATACTACCTGCCCAGTAATAAAAAACAACATATAAATGAGATGAATGATGTTAGTCATGATTAGAAACTCCCAGCGGTCAATTGGCTAGGCCCTACCTGCCTGGTTCCATGATAAGGAGACAGAACCCTGCATTGACCCAGCGGTGATTTATTGCAGCAATGCTGCACATATCTCCAAAGCTAGTCTTTTCCAAGTTGAGGCATTTCATATGGAGTCAGCCAGCTTCATACTCTCCCCACTGAATCATGCACTCCTATGCTAGATTCTCCAATATTCCAATATGTGATAATCTGAATGGAGATTTTAGCATTGCTACTTTCTTGCAGTCTGGGCAGTATGACTCACATGCGCACACTTTCTTCATTGGTGTGGCTACATTCTTTTACTTTCAGTGACTTTTAGATAAGATAGGCTGCAGGCTCCTGAGCTATCTGTCTAAACCCCTAAACTATTCTATGGGATGGGTTCAAGGCTGATAACCTCAGTCTCTTGGCCACTATTGATTCCACACACTACCTTGGGTATTGGCAAAGTAGGATATAAATATTGGTTTATGGAAATATCTCCTAGTTACTCTTTATGCTGGAGATACATGACAGTAGACCATAGTTTTACAGCTGCAAGAGGCCTGGGAATCATTTCAAGCTACGCAACTTATAATGCCATGAGATGGCTTTAGTCTTTATGAATTTGGGGCAGGTTCTTAGAAGTGGAGGAAATCATGTAAGAAATGTTTATGGTGCAGAGTAAAACTTGCACTCAGAAGGACAGATTTAAAAGTCATTCGATTTGGAAATTATAACCAAGCCATACAACATGATTTACTGCAGGGTGCACTGTAAAAAATAGATGTACTTTTTACAGATTCACTCTGTAAAATTTAACGCTGATTCACCGTTATTTGGAATACAATGAAGCACCGTAAATATCAGCCATTTTACAATGGATCCTTGTTATATGCTAACCTGGTTTGGATTACAACGTTTCAACGTAAATTCATCTTCTAATGTTAAATCCCAGAGGGAGCCACATATAGTGGATCTTGCCATAGATAGGTGGCCTGGTTTGTAAGAAGATTTTTCTGGAGAGTGTGAGCCCTTGAAGTGGAGTATACATATTGAAATAATGGTAATTTCCAATTAATCTTAGTGTTTGACAATTTAACAATTGGATCTTGTGATAGGTTTGACAAAATACCATGATCACTTGATAATATCCAGAAGAAAGTAGCTGTCTGGATCTATACACCTATTTTGTGGTAATATACTATGCATATATCCTCACCTCTGGAAACTCTGCCTTGTATCAATCCTATAGAATAAAACCTCTTGTATAGGCCAGGGCTAGTATGCAAGTCAGATGGTCAGTGGTGCGTATAGGATAAGGACAAAGTCAAAGTATGGCTTATCCGTAAGTTTTTAGATGTATGCTACAGTAACTAAAGTCACCATAATAATCGAATATTCTCTGTATATTTGAATACTGTGAATCTATTAATGCTGATTTAACGTAAAATTAACGGTGATTCAACGCAAAATGAACAGTGATTCTGCGTAAAATTAACAGTGATTCTGCGTAAAATTAACGGTGACCGTCACCGTTAAAAAAACGGTGAAAGTTATGTCCCAAAAGTTGCCGGTGATTCAACGTCATTTTGACGACATTTTTTTTACAGTGTGTGTCGGTTTGGAATATTTGAAATTTAATCACTCTTCATGAAATTAGACTTTGCAGCATGCATCAAGGTTATTCAAATACCGGCGGAGTTAAAGGAGAATGATTGTCTTTGGGAACAAGCCCTAGTTCACCATTGTAACATACTGAATCCCCTGACATAAAGATAGATAATTTTCCGAGGCTCTGTTAGAATATGGATGCTCCTCAGCAGTATGGAATGTAATAAAGACCACAATATCTTGAGTTTTGATACATAAATTGAGTTTGGATATCACATAGCATTCTCCTCCTTGTTACTACACTTCAACTAGTAGTGTTAAGATGCTGCAATATGCTAGGTGTGGGGTCTCTAGTGGTTGAGTTGGTTGGCTGACAAGTGGTCTAAGTAATTAGTCCCGGGTAATTGGATTGGCATCTACACTGTTAAGAGCCTCCAGTTGCATCAAAATGTACTTGGACAAAAGTTGTATGCAAAAGCTAATACAATCCTACTCAAAACCAATTTACATATGGTTGGTGACATAGTGTCCATCGACAGTCTATTGGAGGCACTGTAATGTTATTCATGACCATCAAGTTGACCGGCCAGTCTGTGAGTGCAGGAGCAGATTAATATTATGGATGTAAACACAAGCTGACCACTGACTGCTGTCTCTTTAAATCTTTCTCTATGCTTTGCTTGTAAACAGCTTGGTGCCCACATGGTACCTGGACGGTCACATAGTGTCCATAACCCGTCTATCGGGTCGGGTGTAATGTTGTTCATGACCAGACCGTCCCAGGCACCAGTCTCCATAAGCACTGGGTGTAAAGTTATTGATGCAAACATGAGCTGACCGCACCATCCCAGGTGTGTAAAGGCCATATATTTAGTGTGATATGAAGGTCCGCGGGAGTCAATAATCCCTGGTAACACCAGGACATGTTGACAGCACCATACTGCAAGAAATTGGACCTGTAAGACATGCATGATGCCCTTCTATAGTCATGATGCATGAAGGCAGTCCTGGTGAGCAATTTGCCAGTGCTGCATTTAGGCATCATGCCAACCCTTTCGGGTAGAACCACCAGCATGACTTGTAGCTAGTCACATCATGGTACTGAGATTAGACCCTTGTGTCAACTGTAGTCACAAACAACCCCTATACCCAGGTTTTAGAAATGTACTGCTTTGCTATTGTCGGCTGTGCCTTGAATGGGAATATTGCACAAACAGATAAGCTATTGAAAGATGTAATAAAATCGGGCCCAATGAAGGACTTTGTATTGTTAACAGTTTTTTGGTGAGATGAGATCATGAATAAAGAGATTTCTGTTATCTTCAAAATGAAGTACTGTTGGAATGGCTTCTGTGTCTATTGTATGAATCTAGAAAGATAGATAGAGGATTGCAGGTTGGAGACTAGAAATCAATGAAGAAAGAGATGAATGAAGATACAAGTATACAAAAGAGAACAAGAGGGATTCAGCAAATGATTAAATGAAAATTAGAACTAGACCAGCTAAGGGATGGATAGAATCAGAGGCCCTATGCCCTTCAAGTGCTTACATTTCACTGCTTTCTAGATTTTATACCTGTGTGATGTATTGCTCACCTCACCCTATCTAACATGTCAAATCACATCTTGGCACGCAGCTTTCAAACTTGAGATGGAATTTTCTGCATCTTTTCTAAATGGCAGTCTTTATTAACACTTCACAGACAGCATTTTGCTTTAAAGCAACATCTGTTATTATGATACAAATAGGTGTGTCATGCCTGCCCTAAGGAATGTATCACCCCCATGGACTCTGCATGATACATAAATGCAGCACTTATAAGTTACTGGCCAGGGCTATGGTCATGCATCATGATTGATGACAATGGGTATACCAAGTTAATGCAGTATGCTGTCCTTAGGAACTACTGAATACTATGGTAACTGTCCTGGGATGATAACTTGCAACTTAGAAACCAGCAGGAAAAATACTCAGTATCACAGATTCACCATAACAGGAGGTAGAATATTTCATTGCAAATCCAACAATTCTCTTTATTTTTTCTCTGAAGGTATTTAAATCTAACACTCTGAAATATCCTTATGGAGCTGCATACATCTCATGTGCAGGTAACATTACTATAGATCCAGACCATCACAGAATCAGACTGGAAGGTTCCATTGCGTGTGTTCATGCATGTGTCACTCAGCATTTATCTCAGTAGGGATTCAGGGCTAGAAGGGTCGACTCACTGTATTCCTTCCCAATGTGCATGGTGATTGCAGGCAGTTTCTACATTACTGATTGACTTCTGACCAGAATGGGGTAGGGATTGCTTCCTGATATCTTAACTTGTTAGCCAGCCTGAAACCTTAACATTCTCCAATCAAGAACAACCAGGCTATGCGTTTAGTCTGCAGCAATGTAACCAAAAGTAGTGGAGCCAGTATTGTACCTCAGATACACAACAATCTAGCCAATGTTGATATAGATAAGGCCAAACAAAAAAATAACTTGTGTTCAGGTAACGTGGTAGGTAGGTCCATTATTTCTCTTTTAACATATTGTCTTTGAATATGTGTCCCTTTACCAATTTTTATGCTGATTGTCACTGTTATATATGCACCTGCCAATTAAATAGGCTAATTAGCAGTATTTATGTTCTGAATATTCTGATTATCGGCTACAGACTGTACAAGACACAACAATGTGGCATTCCTTCCCTCTTATCCAAGACAAGTGATAAATCTAAATGCTCCATAGGTCATTAAGTACTTGACACCAAGATAAACCAGAAAAAAAGAGAAAAAGATTAGGGCAAATAAGGCCAAAACAATAGTGTGGGTCCGGTTACCTGAACACAACTTTTTTTTTTGCTTGGTCCAAATGTGGGTATATGTTTTTAATTAGTGTAGGACTACCGACCTAGTTCACTCAAACACGTTCTAGTTAGAGCCCTTACAAGGAATAGACTTCCACTCCACATGTAGCTACACTCGCAGTACTCCCACACATCTTAGAGGTATAAAGGGTATGTATAATGCTTCATCAAATGTAGGGGAGACATCTCAGAGAGACTTTCCTTATTTTCTCTTTGCTAAGCTGTGATTGTCTCTCCATAGGATAGAAGCATAATCCAGTTCATTGTAAGTTCTCACATCTGTCATATAGGCCTACACAGTCAGATCGATCTAATACAGAGTGGACCCCTGTGGGCTATTGACTTTCTTCCAAACAGTACAGTGGCATAATTATGGAGGTGATGGGAATAGGAATCACTAGTAAGTGCTGTTTGTGGGTTATTGGGGATCAAACACAGTAGGTGCGTTCCTGGTATATGTTCATATATATACATTATGGTATATATACACATATATACATATATATATTTATATATACATATATAATATAAATATATATAGACCTACACATATATAAAGATTATATATTTATATATATATATATATATATATATATATATATATATATACATATATATATATATAGCTGTAGATATATGTAGCTGTATATATGTGTAGATCTATCTATCTATCTATCTATCTATCTATCAGTAGGCCTATCTATCTAGATAGGGCCTATACATGTGTAGATATAGATAGACATAGATAAAAGCCCAAGCCCCCAGTTGGAATTTAATTAAAATGTAATTGGATAATTAGAATTATCAGGCCTGAACCACTGAGCCATTTTTCAATCTACAAACGCACCTAGTGCCCTAGCTGTGCTGGATGCAGTCACTATAGGGTCGGTCCAGGTAAAACTGGCCATTGGGGATCATTTCTAAATCATTGCAGGTGCTGTATATAGACAAAATGTTTTGGTCTGTTGACTGGGTTATTTCATGAGTAAAAGGTGAGAACCTTGGGCCGTAGGCCAAGTGAAATGCGGCCTCAGCTTCAACAAGTGACATAACCTATTCACACCTCTTCTAGCTGTTATAGTCCTAGTCGATTTAGGGGCCTATTCTTTGACTGTCATGATCATAGTGCATTTAGGGGCCCCTTTTCTGGGTGTGGCAGCCCTATTCAAATTAGGGGCCCTTTTTCTGGCTGTCATAGTCATAGTGAATTTAGGGGCCCCTTTTCTGGCTGTCATAGTCCTAGTGAATTTAGATGCCTATTCTTTGACTGTCATAGTCTTAGTGAATTTAGGGGCCCGTTTTCTGGCTCACATAGTCATAGTGAATTTAGGGGCCCCTTTCTGGCTATGATAGTCCTAGTGGATTAAGGGGACTATTCTTTGACTGTCATCGAGAATTTAGGGGCCCTTTTTCTGGTTCTAATAGTCCTAGTTGATATAGGTGAGACTGTTGGGCCGTAGGCCAAGTGAAATGCGGCCTCAGCTTCAACAAGTGACATAACCTATTCACACCTCTTCTAGCTGTTATAGTCCTAGTCAATTTAGGGGCCTATTCTTTGACTGTCATGATCATAGTGCATTTAGGGGCCCCTTTTCTGGGTGTGGCACCCCTATTCAAATTAGGGGCCCTTTTTCTGGCTATGATAGTCTCAGTGGATTTAGATCAATTCAATTCAATTTTTTCAATTTGCAAGGTTTTTATTCTGCAATCACGAAAAATATAAAAGTAGATACAATTATATTTGTTTCAATCGAATTACAGAGAAGGTTGATACTTACAATGAATGATTAATTACATTTGCATTTTTGGCTACAGCACCTCCATTTCGTTATTACTGCATGAGAACTTACAAAGAAGTCAGTTACGGTGATAATACTTGGGGACAAGGGGAGGGGGAGGGGGAGGGTAGATGAATATGAGGTGATACCAAATTCTTATAGTGGATGCATGTTGAGGAATGCCATACATATATGATGGTAATATTTATCTGACCCAGAGGCATGGAGAGGGTATGATCAACAGGGATTTTACAATAAGAAGCAGCATTTTATATTGCATACCCTACTTTTCTATAGACCAGGTGATCAAGATACATATTCATAAGGCAGGACAGTTAACAATCATACAATGAGTTGATACTTGAGTAAAAATAGAAATAGATATGTGAGTATGATACGACTCAAAAGCCCGCGTTGCTAATACAATACAAAGACTTTGTAAGTTTTGTATATATTTAAGTGTGCCAGCCAAGTTGAATAAATTCAACGAAAAAGTTCATTTGCAGTATCTTCGTCGCTGGGCTTTCGAGGTGACAAGAGAGAATATATGTAGTACAATCATCACTCACTATAGTTACAGGTTTGTGAATTGGAGTTCATAGCTCCAGGTGGTATCAAAGTACTTGAATAAGCTACTTTTAAGCATACTCTTAAAAGTGACACTATTGTCAGTCATTCTGATAGTAGGTGAGATATTGTTCCAACTGCTATAAGTATTGAACGGTGGAGAAAATTGGACGCGTCTGGTGTGAGGTATATATAATTTGATCAGAGGCCCATCCGCAGCTCGAGTGACTCTGTTTTGTACCAATGCCAGTGAGTTGAGCTTTATCAGCCTGTAACATAGTATTCCTTGCAAATATTTCCTCCTCAGATCTATTGGCAGGACCTTGATTTTGGCATGTATTTTTTTAACAGAAATTGACATTGGATCTTTTATCCGCAAACATACTCTAATACCAACATTCTATTCTTTGACTGTCATAGACGTAGTGAATTTAGGGGCCCTTTTTCTGTTTCACATAGTCATAGTGCATTTAGGGGCCCCTTTCTGGCTATGATAGTCCTAGTGGATTATGGGTACTATTCTTTGACTTGCATAGAGAATTTAGGGGCCCATTTTCTGGTTCTGATAGTCCTAGTGGGTATGGGGGCCCCTTTTCTGGCTATGATAGTCTTAGTGAATTAAGGGGCCCCTTTTCTCGCTGTCATAGTCATAGTAGATTAAGGGCCCCTTTTCTGGTTATGATAGTCCTAGAGAATTTAAGGGCCCCTTTTCTGTTTAATGATTGCCTTATTACATTTAAGGATCTGGTAATCCATTATGAATTGGGTTGCTATCTTTTAATGCTCTATTTAAGCTGTGCTAATAACAGAAAATCCAGGGCTCATTTTCTGTCTCCTTAGAACCTTAATGAATTAAGGGGCCCTTTTTCTATCTGTTGACATTCTCAGTCAATATAGGGGCCTATTTTGTGTCTAGTCACATTTGTTTCCTTTGTGAATTAAGGGGCACTTTGAAAGTCTTTCTCTGGCTATAACAGTCCTAGTGAATTGAGGGGCCCCTTTCCTAGATAGTATAGTTAGGGTGAATATAGGGGCCATCTTTCTGGCTGTGACAGTAAATTCAGGACCCCTCTTTGGGCTGTGATAGTTTTGCTGAATTAAGGGGCCTTTTTTTCTGCTGTGATAGTCATAGTGAATTTAGAGGCCAATTATTTACCTTTGACAGTCTTGTTGATTTTAGGGGCCCCTTTTCTAGATGTGGCAATGTCAAAAATAATTTAGGGGCCTTTTTTCTGGTAGTGACAATCTTTAAGAATTTAAGGGTCCTTATCTGGCTCTGGCTGTCTTAGTGAATTGAAGGGGCCCTTTTCTGTCAACTTATAGCCTATGTGAATTGAAGGGACCTTTGGTGTCCACTGAGAGCCAACATGAATTCAAGGGCCTCTCGTCTGTGTACTTGCATCCTAAGTGACGTTAACAACAGATTTTCTGTCTAAAGACTGCCTTAGTAAATTTAGGAGCCTGTTCTTTGGGGTTGACGCTTGTAGTGAAATCTTTAATGCTCTTTTTTTTCTAAATCCAGGGGGGAGTATCAGATGGTGCTGTGAACACATGTAGCCAGTGATATTACCATAGATTTCATAAAACATGCAATGCACATATCCACTTTTTTTGAATAACTGGCCATGGCCTGATGGTTCTGCAGAAGACCTCTTGGCTAACAGGTATTAAGTACTTAGCGATGCTACATTTGCGTATAATGAGCTAAGTTAGTTTGCTAAAAGTCACTAATGTCTATCTCCCCTCCCTGCCCGGCTCACCTGGCTATGGGGTCAGGGTGGTCATTAAGCATTAACAAGCCCCCCCCCTCCCTGCCCTGCTCACCTGGCTATGGGGTCAGGGTGGTCATTTACCATTAACAAGCCCCCCCCCTCCACCCCTCCCTGCCCTGCTCACCTGGCTATGGGGTCAGGGTGCTCGTTTAGCATTAACAAGTCCCCCTCCTTATTTGCCTGCCTTATCTGAACATCATGCATCTATATGGCCCCCAGTCCTGCCTTGCTCATGTGGGCTCGGGGTTCTCATTTAGCATTAGCATGTTTGATTGTAGGAAATGTTCATGATTTGGTGAAAGCCTGACTAGAAGAAAGCAAACAATTTAAATAGACCATGTCTAAAAGGGGTAATGTGGCATATACTTAGACTAAGCCACAAGTGTGTGTACCTAACCAAGTTAGAAACATGCGGTTGACCCATTCCTATGAATGATTTATTGTATGTGTGTACACACATGCACATGGTGTAGGGTACTCCATGACCTGTCAACATTTTCATTTGAAATTGTCAACATACTCCCTATGATTTGATGCGTATGGTGATGAGGAACTAGCATGGCATTAATATTTACATTTGAGTAAATTCGAGATGCCTTAGAGGAAAATGCCACTTGTTTGGGGATCGCCAAAATTCTATTGCTATTCGCATAACACTGGTTTGTATTGCTTTGGATTTATTATTAATTATTCAATGAAGAGAAATTGATATGTCACCATGCTAACTTTTATGATGCAGCCATATGAGCAAAAACGTACTTTAATTATGAAAATTAGTCAATGGATAACCCCCTTTATTGACATATAATCCAAAGCTTAGAAATCTGTAATGGATATCAAACAAAAGTTTTAGGAGCAGAAAAACAAAAGGGGCGCCACTATCAAAAGGAAATGAATTTTTCAAATATACATATTTTGCCTAAACTCATCATCATTCAGTGTCCAGGCCACCAATATGCCTACCTTACCTATAGAGCCAAATCTTTGACTATATCGCCTGAAACAAAGCTGTTTATCTTTGGCCTAATGTTACGCCTATACAAATTCATAAACCATGTCCATCTTTTTATAACTTCTCAAGGACCACACCAGCCCTGTTAGAGTGTTGTACATGCATTAAAATAGTAGCTATCCAAGGTCTGAGCAGGTTAGTTCAATTCAGTCCTACATTATATGGATATATTGATAATTGTTTAAAAGCATATATATATGTATGATTTTAACAGTTATCAACTTGGTTATTAACAAAACTGTCATAGTAGAAGATTATTTGATATTCCTTCTGATTCATACAGTGAGACTAGATGCAGTATTCATATTGATTACTATTGTTAAGACACACAAACAATCTCGGTCCGGGATGTGTGCCCTTATTTAGGGGACTGACACAGAAGCTGACAGGACTGGTAAGTAATGTAGTTGAATATGTTGATAAAGACTCATGACTGTCTTTGGATTGATAGGTAGATGGTAGGGAAAAGCATGAGGACATAATGAAATAAATAGGTCTCTAATATCTTCATATACTAACCTTTAATGTCCCTTTCCTCACCTTTTTACACGGGAAGGAGGAGTTAATTGATGATCATTGTATACATAGAAGCCATATCAATCAGGAACAATACACACACACAGAAGGTCAGCCATGGATTGTTACGGTCCTCACATAAGTGCAAAACGTTTACCTACTCTGTCAATCTCCATGACCCTGTGAGTCATAATGGGTTACTAGAGATCTAAATGCTGTTTGGTACCATTTGTATGCAAAGGTAACTTAATACAGTCCTTCTCAAATCCAATTTGCACATAGCATATTTGCATGCCCCTGAAGCTTTCTCTAAGGATAAGGATAGGATTATGATAAACTCCCACAAACTCCCTAAACATGATAAACCTTCTTGCACCACATCGAAAGACAATAATTTAATCATGTTTGGCAATCAGTGTGTGCTGAGGCAGTCAACAAAGTCCATGGATTTCCTCAATGAATATAAGTACGACCAGATTAGGATGATATTACATGGAATCCATCTGGGAGAACCAAACACCACAAGATAACCCCACAACATAAAGTTTCAAAAATAGGTGCACACTATTACCTTGGTTCAGAATAAAAGTACAATATGGGCAACATGAAGACTACCTTATTTGATTCCAGCACTAAAGATACTATTCTAGGGTCACAAACTCTATTTCTATATCTCTTTAGATATTGCAACACAACATATAAGTACTCAATAATAGTACAGAGGCAGATGATATAGACTTCATATTCTTTCCGAATGCTACTAATGGACAATTGATGTAAATACCCATGGCCAATAGGATCTGAACTCTGACTTAAGCTTTGTATGATTAGCCACAGGGGAGGCTGTTTGATCACTCATCCTACAGGGGCTGTTAATCCTTCATTCATCCCCTGTGTGTCATTATACAATATGATGCTGCCTTGTGATATCGCGGTATCCCCAGAGACGTGGTTATCTTTTGGGTACTACATTACTGGCCCATAGCATGAGAAGCCAAACACAAATGTGCATCCATTGTCTCTGCACTGCAGATATACTGATTATTAAACATCATTTCCAAATATTCACATGTTCTTTAGATTTGGTTTGGGGTATTGTATTTATGTTATAGGTTGCTGTTTATCATAGCATCTGTATGTACAATGATTACATTCAACTCTACATCTATAAAAGTGCCTTTTGAGATCTGTTCTTGGATGAGCATCATCAAAGATTTAACTAAAATATTAATATCATCTCAATGCAAAGAGCTTTAAGAACATTAAATGTTATCATTTTATGTCTAAATTAAAATTAGAGAACCAACATTGACCCTAATGTCCTCCATCCAATAGCATGCATATTGCCAAACTTTACGGCTTACACATTTGTATTGAGCCCGGTGGACAGCTGACTTAAAAGTATACAGCCATTCCTCTATTCAGTCAAAGGCCTAAGAGAGGCGGTCGCCCCATTGGACTGTCATGTAATATACAAGTGGCACTAACCTGCCTCTGGGGCAATAAGAGCAGGTTCTGGGGATAATAAGATGTCTGGTGAAGGAGTCTGGGGAGTGTCTGGTTGTGTCCACAGGGACACAGAGCTGAAGTCTTGTGTCTGCCACAGGCTTAGGTGCCTATAAGGTTCGCTGTGTCAGCATTCCTCCTGGCATTGCTGGGGTAACCGTCTAAGACCAGCTACTACGGATGTGCATCTTTGGATTGCCTTTGATTTGTCACTAACCCCTTTATATGGCGTGACAGTGTTTGATCCCACCTGCCACCCTTTATGAATGCACCAAGCCTGTAGATTTGGCATGATACATAGAGTTACTCGAGGTGGCTGCATTGGTGCATCAGGATAACTTCTGGGTTGCTATGCATCAGACATGTACATGATGATTGTAGACATGGTAGTGTGCATTGTTGGTAATTAGGAGGGTACACATATAGCTCTACTGGACCCAACCTAATTCAAGGAATACTATGTCAAAAGTTATTCTCTGTACATGGGGAAAAAATGGTGAATAAAAATGATTTCTTTCTTTATTCACGCTAAGACACCCAAATAGCTTGTCCAGTCAGCCTAGTCTCCTAGTTTTCCAGCGTCCCTGAGCTTGGCACCCACACAGAATATGCTGCTTCAAGTGGGACAGTACTGCCATGTGGTGGAGGATGTGGGAACCAACGTGGTCTTTGAGGCAGTGCTGCCATCTTACAGGTAGTAGTCTCTAAATTTGTAATTTAAACGTGTCCTATAAAAAAACATTTAGCAAAGAGAAGTGATTTTTATTAGAGGCATGCTACATCATATATGGCATCGTAGGTCATTTGGGGATCCAAAATATGGAGGTAAGGGAGAGCTTTGTGGGTAAATATCAAAATCCAAATGTTGTCACAAGACAAAACCATGGGCATCTCCCCCGGGGCATCCCCCCTCCCCCTTCCGGGGAACATGACGTCAACCACAATACCAACGACAGCCAGCGGTGCCGCCAGTTGATGGGCGGCTGCCGGGGCGGCTGGGCTGGGGTGTACAGACGGCCGCCGAGTGTAGTGCCATGTGTACGCTGGACGTACCATTATGGGGCCACATGCAGCGCAGTGTACCACAGTGTACCAGGGTTTACAAGTTTAATCTAAACACCTCACACAGCCAACAGACTTCACATGGATCACTCTAACACGATATAGCATCATGTGAGCGGCTTGGATTGGTTTGATGGGTGTAGGATTTACCACTGAGGCCTAGCACAAACAGGTGGAGGACCAAGGACCCTGCTTCACATGGTCCCAGTGTGGCTGCCCCGGGGGCCTGAGGTGAATTCCCGGGGCTAGCGCCGCAATGACCGTGCCTGCCTGTCAGTCACTCCTGCAGTGGCAGTAGAGGAGGGAGGAGAGAGTACACACAGGACACTAGCTGAGTACAGGATTTACCAGGATCTTGGTGATTACACGTGTCACAGACCACTACAAGACTGTATAGAATACATAGGATACACTAAGCAGTTTGGATTAGCTGGATTCATTGATAAGTAGCGGCACATAGCCCCCGGGGACGGGGAGCCTGTGGAGGGAGGAGGGAGTGTGTGACCACATGGCGGCCTCTGTGACAGCAGCAGCAGGGGAAGTAGGTCAGTGTACGGCTGACACTGTGTGCTACCCAGAGTGCAGGGAGCAAGCCACAACAACAACCAGGGTCAGTACAGTTCAGTACAGTCTGTGTCATGTTGTTGGTGTGTGTTGTTGGTGTGTGTCATGTTGTTGGTGTGTGCCATGTTGTTGGTGTGTGTTTTTGGTGGGTGTCATGTTAACGTTGTTGGTGTGTAATGTGGTGTTGCTGAGCTATCATTGGGGTCTGACTGTAGGAGGCTGAGAAGGAGTGAGTGTTGTTGACAACTGTAGGGTTTTGTATATATGTTGATGCGGTGTGGTGTGGTCACCCTCACTCTACACACGTCCCCCTCACTCCATAAATGCCCCCCTCACTATACACACGCCCCCCTCACTCTACACACGTCCCCCTCACTCTACACATGCCCCCCTCACTCCACACACGTCCCCCTCACTCCATACACGCCCCCCTCACTCCATACATGCCCCCCTCACTCTAGACACGTCCCCCTCACTCTACACACGTCCCTCTCACTCTACACATGTCCCCCTCACTCCATAAATGCCCCCCTCACTTCACACACTCCACACATGCCCCCTTACCCAACACATGGCCCCCTCACTCCACACAGGCCCCCTCAGCCCACACACGCCCCCCTCACTCCACAAACGTCCCCCTCACCCAACACACGGCCCCCCTCACTCCACACAGGCCCCCTCACCCAACACACGGCCCCCCTCACTCCACACACGTCCCCCTCACCCAACACACGCCCCCCTCACTCCACACAGGCCCCCTCAGCCCACACACGCCCCCTTACTCTACACATGCCCCCTTACTCTACACATGCCCCCTCACTCCATACACGCCCCCCTCACTCCACACACGTCCCCCTCACTCCATACACGCCCCCCTCACTCCACACACGTCCCCCTCACTCCATACACGCCCCCCTCACTCCACACACGTCCCCCTCACTCCACACATGCCCCCCTCACTCCACACATGTCCCCCTCACTCTACACACGCCCCCCTCACTCCATACACCCCCCCTCACTCCATACACATCCCCCTCACTCCAATACATGCCCCCCTCACTCCATACATGTCCCCCTCACTCTACACACACACCCCCCCTCCTTCCATACATGCCCCCCTTATTCTACACACGTCCCCCTCACTCCATACATGCCCCCTCACTCCACAAACGCCCCCTCACCCCACACACGTCATTCTCTCCCCACACACATGATGTGTGTGATGTCGGTGTGTGATGTGGTGTGTGTGTCTGACTGTAGGAGGCTGGGGAGGTGTGAGTGTTGTTGACGACTGTAGGATGTTGTATATGTTGATGTGGGTGTGGTGTGGTCACCAACACGTCCCCCTATTAAACTGAGCAGTGGCATAGGAAAAGGGGGGGGGGGCAGGTGGGTCCGGGCTCCTCCAATCACTGAGGAGGGGGGCCTGAATATGTTTGGGCCCCCCCAAAATTTGTCAAGACCTCTAATATCATACACACAATTTTCAAACCTCTCCCTCATAGGAAAAACTGGGGACAGAGGTGACTGGAACCCCAAATCAGAACTAGAAGCGACTCAAATACTTCCCTTCCATACAATCTAATATAAGAGTGTATATGATACATTATGCATAAAAATCGATACTTAAAGTTGGTTAAAGTGGGCCCCCTCCCCAATAAAGATTTGCTTCCTATGCCACTGTCACTCCATGCAAGCCCACCGCACTCTTTACACATCCCCCTCACTCCATTCATGCCCCCCACACTCTACACACGCCCCCCCCTAACTCAACACATGTCTCCCTCACTCCATACACGCCACCTTACTCTACGCACGTCACCCTCACTCCATGCATGCCCCCCTCACTCTATACACGCCCCCTCACTCTATACACGTCTACCTCACTCCATACATGCCCCCCCTCATTCCAAACCAGTCCCCCTCATTCCATACAAATCTCCTCACTCCATAAACGCCCTCTCACCCAACACACGCCTCCTCACCCATCACACGCCCGCCTCACTCCATACACGCCCCCCCTCACTCCACACACGCCCCCTCACTTCACACATGCCCCCCTCACCCACACACGTCCTCACACTCTACATGTCCCAAACCCCATCCTTCATCCCCCCCTACCCCACCCATTCCCCCCTTTTTTTCTTTTATTATCCTAGTTAAAAGACCCACCCCCCCTCCCTGCCCTAAAATATCCACCCAAAACCCCCTGGTAATCCGGACTGGCCTGCGCCACTTCCATTTACCTTATACTATATTGCTACATAATTATTACATTTCCTACTAAAGCCTTTAGGCTTAGTTTGTTTACACCCGCTCAATGTTTATGCATTGACTAGGCGTAAACAAACAAACATATTTGTAACTTTACATAATTTAAGTATATAATTATATCACCAAATACCGTCAAGGTGTACTGGGAAATAAATAATCCGGGCCCGCGGCCTCTGTATCTTACTCAGTATAAATGTGCCCCTACATGGGTAAAAAAGGACACGGACGACACAGCGACACGGCCCTTTTAAAAATCGACACGGCCGACACGGCCCTTTTAAAAATCGACGGACACAGAAAAATAAGGGATAAAAATCGACCTGCAGATCTCTTTCTCTAAGTTCTTATATAACTAAAAAGTGACACAGTGACACGCTGTTTTCCCCTAAAAAGTGACACAGTGACACGGCCAAATATCTGACTACCCATGTAGAGGCACATAAATAAATGAATACTATACTATACTATATATGTCTCTCTGTCTCTTTGTCTCAAAGTGGCACACAGTTGGTGGTTTACCATGGGAATTTACTGAGTAGGACAACTCTGTGGTTTGTAGAGTCGGGGGGAAGTCTATTAGGGGGAGCTGTAGCGATTTGGATTGGGGGGGGGGGCTTTTTTTACAACCATTGTGTCTTACCAATGCACTGCTGGTAAGTAACTTACAGGCAGTGTATTATTACATCATGCCTCTCTGTAGCAAAAGTCAGTGATGCTGGCCATCACTCTCCCAGCAGATTTTAGGCACAATATTAGGAGGTGATGTTAAAGTGGGGTAAGTGTTTGATAACATGCTTAACCCTTTAAGGACATATGTCGCTACAAGATTACATTCTTGTCACGATGCACCAATGCAGCCCCGGCGAGTAACTCCATTAATTACCAGTGCTGCATCATGCCGACCCTTTGGGAGTGTCTCAATCCCATAGGGTCGGCATGATGCTTGAATGCAGCATTGGCGAGTTACCTTGGTCGTTATGATGCATTATTGCATTATGCTGTCCTTAAAGGGTTAAAAACTAATGTATAGCAGTGTTTGATGGTGTGCATAATGCGGCTGGTGTGTTAATTATCAATGCTAAATCAACTTGTTGTGACCACCTCCATGGCCATCCCCCTCCCTTGGAGGAAAGCTGAGGGGTAATCGGGGGGAGGCCTTAGTGTTTCTAGGAAGCATTACAAGATATTGCCCCTGGGATAACTCAAGATAACTTATTCACCCCTCGATCATAAATGAGCTGTGAATTGTTCTTGAAATATCAACAAGCGTAGTCTTGATGCATAGTGTAGGTATAGATCTATAATGATAAAACGGGTTGGAATTTGTTCCAGGGACTATCACGGGTAGGCTAACACTAGCAGCTCTAGTGGGATCTTGGTTTATCACCACAGAGCGCAGCTTGTTGCTGGTGTTCAGTCAGGGCCCGAGACCGGGGGTGGCATGGACTCCTGTAGGGGTGTATACAGGGACATGAGGGTGACATGGGTGACATGGACTCGGCCCCTGTAGGGTGTATAAAGAAACAATACAGAAACCAATGCAGAAATCCTCTCTTATCACCAAGGCGCTTTTAACCAATGCAGAAATCATCTCTAATTACCAGACAACTTTAAAACAATACAGAAATCTTCTATTATAACCAAAGTTTTTTAACCAATGATAAAATATTCTCTAATTACCAGGCCACTTTTAACTACTGCTAAAATCCTCTGTAATTACCAGGGCACTTTTAACCAATGCGAAAATCCTCTGTAATTACCAGGGCACTTTTAACCGATGCTAAAATCTTCTGTAAATACCAGGGCACTTTTAACCGATGCTAAAATCCTCTGTAATTACCAGGGCACTTTTAACCGATGCTAAAATCCTCTGTAATTACCAGGGCACTTTTAACCGATGCTAAAATCCTCTGTAAATACCAGGGCACTTTTAACCAATGCTAAAATCCTCTGTTATTACCAGGGCACTTTTAACTTATGCTGAAATCCTCTCTAATTACCCGCTGCCCGGGGCATAGAAGCATCTCAGTGCTGAGTGCCAGGCAGAAAAGGCCATCCCAGAGGGCATCCCATCAATAATCATGGATATACCCAGCTCACATGATGGTCACACCTAACATGGATTATCAAACAAGATTTGATTCACATGCCCGACATTGTCACTATCCTATCCTACCCCGCATATCTTTACCTACACATGTACCTGTCACCCTATTAACATACCTGTCACCCTACACACATACTGTGTGCTTACATCAGGTATACTTTGGGAGGGAGATGGGAGAGGGGGGGAGGTTGTAGAGCTGTGGTTTTTTAGGAGGATTTTTTAGACTGATTAAAGGCCTATGGTAATTAAAGAGGATTTCTTTACTGGTATATAAGTGCTGTGGTAAAAAGAGGTGATTTTTAGACTGATTCATGGCATATGGTAATTAGAGAGGATTTCCGGCTAATGGTGTCATAATGCCTCATGTTAACCCTGTAAGGACAGCACGATGCCTCATGTTAACCCTGTAAGGGCAGCATGATGCCTCTTGTTAACCCTGTAAGGGCAGCATGATGCCTCATGTTAACCCTGTAAGGACAGTGTGATGCCTCATGTTAACCCTGTAAGCACAGCATGATGCCTTATGTTAACCCTGTAAGGGCAGTATGATGCCTCATGTTAACCCTGTAAGGGCAGTGTGATGCCTCATGTTAACCCTGTAAGGACAGCATGATGCCTCATGTTAACCCTGTAAGGACAGTATGATGCCTCATGTTAACCCTGTAAGGGCAGCATGATGCCTCCTGTTAACCCTGTAAGGACAGCATGATGCCTCATGTTAACACTTTTTTTAAAGTGTTTTATTGGGTTAAAATAATACAATTTTCTATGCTAGGGCCCTTTCAGCTGCCGTTTGATATTACATGATTCACATAAATTACAGTATGGCAACCATTGTACCTGTAGTATATTACATGTAATAATTAGAATGGCATGATGCCTCATGTCACCTTGTAAGGGCACTATGATGCATGCTTTCCCTAGTGTATATAAAACGGAATTAGTTGGTTCGCAGGCTGGAGTGCTTGACAGATAAACCAAAGAGGCTATATAAAAGTATGTCTTTTTTCTCACCAATTTTACTTCAATTAATATTATGTGGGGAATATGATCGAACTCAATCCCGTCAGACTAACCTTTAGATATAAGTTGTAGTTAAAAGAAAAACTACATTAAAACACAACATCCTCATTCAGCATGCCTGGCTGCTGAAATATCTTAACATTTCCGTCAATCCTTTTTAGAGGCAAATAACATATCGATATAAAATTTCTGATCAAATACAATAAAATCCCAAATACACAACCAAAGCATGTGCATGCTACAATCTCACACTAAAGTCAATCAAATTGATTGAGATAGTTGAGCAGTACCTTTCTTATCTATCTTTTGTTGCCATGAAGGAAATCGCCATATCTAGGTCAAAGGTCAAAGGTCAGGGTGGTATTACTTCACAGATACTGCCGCACATGCCCAGACAGTGCTGCATATCTGTAAGGTTTTGCCACACAGAGAGGGTGCGGTGTAGGGGGGGGGGCGTTGCCAAGAGGAAAAGGTACAATTCGCTGAGAGGATAGGCCACAATTTGCTAAGAAGACAGGTCCAAAATCCTTTGGGCATAATGCAGAAGTCTCTAGTTTTTAGTTTTTGGCACAATGAGAACATATAAGCCGCACCCGACTTTGGCCTGATTCTATAAGCCGCAGGGATCATCTGAATCACCCCAGGGAAAGACTTGCGTATTAGCCACACCCCATACTTTAGCCTAAGTATATGAGCCATACATAGGGTCAGAGTTCTCCCGTGGCCCTGTGTGGCCTCCTGGTGGCCCGTACCGTCTCCTGTGGCCCATGGGGCCTCCATGTGTGTTAACAGCTTTCTTACCCCCCCCCCCCCCCCAACATACCCCCCTCCCACTTGGGACACTGACCCGTATTGAGTTTTATAAGTGTCCCAGCGTCATGTTAAACTAGATGCATAAACCAATGTATCATAACTAATTCATGGAAAATAAGTTGCATAAACTACCATTATAAGCCTATAGATAGATCTATATCTCTTCTAAAGCCCTGTGGATGTACCGAGTTAGTTATGTGTTGAGGGGGGGGGAGTGAGTGTCCAGTCCTCCTCCCCCAGTCTCGGACTCCCATACTAACACTGCTCCGGTCCCTCTGCTGAGTATGTTATGGGGCAGAGCTTCATCTCACTTGATACCCATTTGCGCCAGTTTGGTGGCACAAATGGGTGTGTATTGGTCAATACACATCCAACTACAGACAGATTATTATCTAGATCAAAAGGGTAATAAAAGTTGATGGGTGCTACTGGGTAATTAACAACTAGACTTGACAGGGGGAATGTGAAGATGTGGATTGGGGTGGGAAGACAACCTGATCCCAGGCTATCCACCTGGTGGGATAGTTGCTGGCCGAGGCTGCTCCTCCCCAACCAGCTTTCATACTCATGCAGCAGCCGTGTACATGGAGGGTTGCACAGTAGGTGGGGGGGGGGGGGTAGGTGTGAAGATACCCCCCTCCCCACCAGCAGTCTCTGTAGCTTATACTAAGGGTCATACTGTCGTTATTCTATGGTGATTCTGGAAATTATACTTTGGAAAAACGTGCGTCTAAGCCGCACCCTGACTTTGGGCCAATCCTATAAGCCGCTTCAGCGATCTGACTCGCATACTAGCCGAGGCTTCTATGCGAGGTTTTATGTTACTAAAGATTTGTATAAGAGGCATGGGCATCTCCCCAACTCTACACAAGCCCCCCCCCCCCACTCTACATGCGTCTACCTTCCTTTATACCACGATTCTGGCTTTTCTTTTATTACCCCGTTTGAGACTTTGGCTCGTGCATTATCAGCCGATACACCTCACTCATGCTTTCCCAACAAGCCATTAGTGCATCACTATACATGTCTCCCTATATTTTATCCTTATTGTTTCCTTACTGCAGTAGGCAGACAAGCTACTGGAATACACTTGTCCCCTGTACGTCCCCTGTTTAAAAGTTAAAAGATATTCCTTTTGTCCCCGGGGTAACTCATTCATCCCTTCAAAATCAATGAGCTCTGAACTGCTCTATGAATATGAACAAGCCTAGTCTTGATTCATGGTGGTGTGGTTACATCTGCTTGGTGTCCATGCAGCCTCCCTTCCCCTGTTCCACCACCAAACTTTCAAGAATGGTCAGCACCTGCCCACTTTAAGTAAAGCTGAGTTAGTTCAAAGTTAGAAGAATGCACCAGTGCTGAAAGCATAGGATAAGTCACTGCTTAATTCTTTTTTGTCATTGCTAAGGTCCTCTAGTGAGCCTGCCTGAGTGCACGCCCAATGACGCGGAATTGAGTCTTTTGTGTGAAGGACCATGCAGTGAGTGTCCCACCATGTGTGCTTGGCATGGATGTGTCCCCTGTAGGTATGTGGGGGCACAGGGAAATCCTCTCTAATTACCATAGCACTTTTAACCAGTACAGAAATCCTCTCTAATTACCATAGACCTTTTAACCAGTGTAGAAATCCTCTCTAATTACCATAGCACTTTTAACCAGTACAGAAATCCTCTCTAGTTATATCTAGTTACCATAGAACTTTGGACCAGTGCAGAAATCCTCTCTAATTACCATAGAACTTTTAACTAGTGCAGAAATCCTCTCTAGTTATTACCATATAACTTTTAACCAGTGTAGAAATCCTGTCTAATAATGATGGCGCTCTTAACCTATCCAGAAATCCTCCCTAATTATCGGGGCCAGAAATCCTCTCTAATTGCCGAAGAACTTTCAACCATTCCAGAAATCCTCACTTATTACAAGAGCACTTCAACCTATTCAGAAACCCTCTCTAATTGCCCAAGAACATTAAACCATTGGAGAAATTCTCTCTAATTACCAAAGAACATTTAACCATAGCAGAAATCCTTTCTATTTACCATAAAACTTTAACCAGTGCAGAAATCCTCTCTAGTTACCATGGAACTTTTAACCAGTGCAGAAATATCTGTCTAATCATGATAGCACTCTTAACCTATCCAGAAATCCTCTCAAACTGTCGGGGCCAGAAATCCTCTCGAATTGTGGAAGAACTTTCAACCATTCCAGAAATCCTCACTTATTATAAGAGCACTTCAACCTATTCAGAAATCCTCTCTAATTGCCAAAAAAATGTTTAACCATTGGAGAAATTCTTTTTAATTACCATGGGACTTTTAACCAGTACAGAAATCCTTTCTAGTTACCATAGATCTTTTAACCAGTACAGAAATCCTCTCTGATTACCATAGAACCTTTTATTTATTACCATAGAAAGTTTAACCAGTACAGAAATCCTCTCTAATTACGATAGAACTTTTAACTAGTGCAGAAATCCTCTCTAGTTATTACCATAGAACTGTTAACCAGTGTAGAAATCTGATAGCACTCTTAACCTATCCAGAAATCTTCTCTAATTATCGGGTCCAGAAATCCTCTCTAATTGCCTACGAACTTTTAACTATTGGAGAAATCCTCTCTAGTTATTACCATAGAACTGTTAACCAGTGTAGAAATCTGATAGCACTCTTAACCTATCCAGAAATCTTCTCTAATTATCGGGTCCAGAAATCCTCTCTAATTGCCAAAGAACTTTTAACTATTGGAGAAATCCTCTCTAATTACCATAGAACTTTTAACCAGTGCAGAAATCCTGTCTAATTATCACAGAACTCTTTAACTTATACAGAAATCTTCTCTAATTATCTGGGCCAGAAATCCTCTTCAATTGCCAAAGAACTTTCAACCATTGGTGAAATCTTATCTAATTACCGTAGAAATCTTCTGCAATTACCAGGGTACCTTTAACCAATGTAGAAGTCCTCTCAGGTTCATTTGATACACATCTTGTTTGCATGGTCAATTGTTTTAAACAATACACATGAAAATGCTTGCATGCCGCCCTATCAAGCTACTTCCACCCCTCCCCCTCGCTGCCTTGTTAATGCTAAATGACAAACCAAGTGCTGAGTGCTGAGTGCTAAACCCCTGTTCAGGTAAGCCAGGCAAAGAGGGACGGGGGCCTTGTTAATGCTAAACAACCACCAAGACGCCATAGCCAGGTGAGCAGGGTAGGGAAGGGGTGCTTTGTAAATGCTAAACGACCACGCTGACCCCATAACCAGGTGAGCAGGGCAGGGAGGGGGGGGGGTCTTGTTAATGGGAAATGACCATCCTGACCCCCTAGCCAGGTGAATAGGGCAAGGAAGAGGGGGCTTCTTAACTGTATAAGGACGACTTAATTCATGATGCCCTTGGTTGTCATAATGCATGAATGCAGTCCTTGCAAGTTACTCACCAGTGCAGCATTCAAGGATCATGCCAACGATACAAGGTGCAGACACCCCTGAAGGGTCAGCATGAGGCACCAATGCAGCACCAGCAAGTTACTCGTGAAGCCAGCATTGATAAACGACCATACTGACCCCATTGCCAGGTGAGCAGGGAAGGGAGGGGGGGGGGGGCTTGATAATGGTAAACGACCACCCTGACCAATGAGCAAGACAGGGAGACATTCGGGATTTTTTTTAGCAAACTCACGGAAGCTCATTATGCTCAAATGTAGCATCTAAATACACTATGACTATGACAGACAGAAAAGGGCCCCTATATAAACAATGACTATGACAGCCAGAAATGAGGCCCTAAATCCACTATGACTAAGACAGCCAGAAAAGGGGCCCCTTAGTGAATTATGATCATGACAGTCAAAGATGGGCCCCTAAATCCACTAGGACTATAACAGCTAAAAAAGGGGCCCCTGAATTTACTTTTACTATAACAGCCAGAAAATGGGCCCCTAAATCCACTATGACCATGACAGTCAAAGAATAGGCCCTTAAATCCACTAGGACTATAACAGCTAGAAAATGGGCCCCTGAATTTACTATGACTATAACAGCCAGAAAATGGGCCCCTTGATCCACTATGACTATGACAGCTAGAAAATGGGCCCCTATATTCACTATGATTATGACAACCAGAAAAGGGGCCCCTAAATCCACTATGACCATGACAGTAAAAGAATAGGCCCCTAAATCCGCTAGGACTATGACAGCAAGAATACGGGCCCCTAAATTTACTAGGACTATGACAGCAGAAAAGGGGCCCCTAAATCCACTAGGACTATGACAGCAAGAAAAGGGGCCCCTAAATTCACTATGACTATGACAGCCAGAAAAGGGGCCCCTAAATCCACTATCACAATGACAGTCGAAGAATAGGCCCCTAAATCCACTAGGACTATGACAGCAAGAAAAGGGGCCCTTAAATTCACTATGACTATGACAGCCAGAAAAGGGGCCCCTAAATCCATTATGACTGACAGCCAGAAAATGGGCCCCTAAATCCACTAGGACTATAACAGGCAGAAAAGGGGCCCCAAAATACACTATGACAATGACAGTTAAAGAATAGGCCCCTGAATCCATAAGGACTATCATAGCCATGACAGTCAGAAGATGGGCCGCAAAATCCACTATGAAAATGACAGTCAAAGAATAGGCCCCTAAATTTACTAGGACTATAACAGGCAGAAAAGGGGTGCCTAAATTCACTATGAATATGACAGCCAGAAAGGGGCCCCTTCATCAACGATGACAATGATAGTCAAAGAATAGGCCCCTAAATCAACTGAGACTATCACAGCCAGAAAAGGGGCCCCTAAATTCTTTAGGACTATTGCCAGAAAAGGGGCCTCTTAATCCACTATGACCATGACAGTAAAAGAATAGGCCCTAAATCCACTAAATTCACTATGACTATGACATCCAGAAAAGGGGCCCCTATATCCACTATGACAATGACAGTCGAAGAATAGGCCCCTAAATCCACTAGGACTATCACATCCAGAAAATGGGCCCCTAAATTCAATATGACTATGACAGCCAGAAAAGTGGCCTCTGAATCCACTATGACCATGACAGTCAAAGAATAGGCCCCTAAATCCACTAGGACTGTAACAGCTAGAAAATGGGCCCCTGAATTTACTAAGACTATAACAGCCAGAAAATGGGCCCCTAAATCCACTAAGACAATGTCATTCAAAGAATAGGCCCCCAAATCCGCTAGGACTATAACAGGTAGAAAATGGGCCCCTATATTCACTATGACTATAACAGCCAGAAAAGGGGCCCCTAAATTCACTATGATTATGACAGCCAGAAAAGGGGCCCCTAAATCCACTATGACCATGACTGTCAAAGAATACGCCCCTAAATCTACTAGGACTATAAGAGTTAGAAAATTGGCCCCTATATTCACTTTGTCTATGACAACCAGAAAATAGCCCCTTAAATTTACTATGACTATGACAGTCTAAGAATAGGCCCCTAAATCCGCCAAGACTATCATAGCCAGAAAATTGGCCCCTAAATTCACAATTTTTATAAGAGCCAGAGAACGGGCCCCTAAATCCATTATGACAATGACTGTCGAAGAATAGGCCGCTAAATCCACTTGGACTATCATGACTATGACAGCAAGAAAAGGGGCCCCTAAATCCACTATTACCATGACAGTTAAAGAATAGACCCCTAAATCCAGTAGGACTATGACAGCAAGAAAAGGGGCCCCTAAATTCACTATGACTATGACAGCCAGAAAAATCAACTAAGACTATCATAGCCAGAAAAGGGGTCCCTTAATTCATTATGACGATGACAGCCAGATAAGGCCCCTAAATATTTAAGGACTATTGCCAGAAAATGGGCCCCTAAATCCACTATGACCATGACAATAAAAAAATAGGCCCCTAAATCCTCTAGGACTATCATAGCCATGACAGTCAGAAAATTGGCCGCTAAATCCGCTATGACTATGACAGCAAGAAAAGGGGCCCCTAAAATCACTATGACTACGGAAGCCAGAAAAGGGGCCCCTAAATCCACTATGACAATGACAGTCAAAGAAAAGGCCCCTAAATCCACTAGGACTATCATAGCCATGACAGTCAGAAAATTGGCCGCTAAAT
Source organism: Harmothoe impar (assembly GCA_947462335.1). NCBI lineage: Eukaryota > Metazoa > Annelida > Polychaeta > Phyllodocida > Polynoidae > Harmothoe > Harmothoe impar. Next base: position 7,065,897 of record OX381704.1, read on the forward strand.
CCGCTATGACAATGACAGTCAAAGAAAAGGCCACTAAATCAACTAGGACTATAACAGGCAGAAAAGGGGTCCCTTAATTCATCATGACCATGACAGTTAAAGAATAGGCCCCTAAATCCATTAGGACTATGACAGCAAGAAAAGGGGTCCCTTAATTCATTATGACCATGACAGCCAGATAAGGCCCCTAAATTCTTTAGGACTATTGCCAGAAAAGGGGCCCCTTAATCCACTATGACCATGACAGTCAAAGAATAGGCCCTAAATGCACTGAATTCAATATGACTATGACATCCAGAAAAGGGGCCCCTAAATCCACTATGACAATGACAGTCGAAGAATAGGCCCCTAAATCAACTGAGACTATCACAGCTAGAAAAGGGGCCCCTAAATTCATTATGACAATGACAGCCAGATAAGGCCCCAAAATTCTTTAGGGCTATTGCCAGAAAATGGGCCCCTAAATCCACTATGACCATGACAGTCAAAGAATAGGCCTCCAAAGTCGCTAGGACTATAACAGCTAAAAAATGGGCCCCTTTATTCACTATGACTATGACAGCCAGAAAATGGGCTCCTAAATTCACTATGATTATGACAGCCAGAAAAGGGGCCCTTAAATCCACTATGACCATGACAGTCAAAGAATAGGCCCCTAAATCCACTAGGACTATAACAGTGAGAAAATGGGCCCCTATATTCACTATGTCTATGACAGCCAGAAAATGGGCCCCTAAATTTACTATGACTATGACAGCCTAAGAATAGGCCCCTAATTCCACCAAGCCTATCATAGCCAGAAGATTGGCCCCTAAATTCACTAAGCTTATAACAGCCAGAAAAAGGGATCCCTAAATCCACTATGACAATGACTGTTGAAGAATAGGCCCCTAGATCCGCTAGGACTATCATGACCATGACAGACAGAAAAGGGGCTCCTAAATCCACTATGACCATGACAGGTAAAAAAATAGGCCCCTAAATCCACTAGGACTATGAAAACAAGAAAAGGGGCCCCTAAATTCACTATGAATTTGACAGCCAGAAAAGTGGCCCCTAAATCCACTATCACAATGACAGTCAAAGAATAGGCCCCTTAATCCACTAGGACTATGACAGCAAGAAAAGGGGCCCCTAAATTCACTATGACTATGACAGCAAGAAAGGGATCCCTAAATCCATTATGACAATGACTGTCGAAGAATAGGCCCCTAAAGCCACAAGGACTATCATTACCATGACAGCCAGAAAAGGGGCCCCTAAATCCACTAGGACTATAACAGGCAGAAAAGCAGTGCCTAAATTCACTATGACTAGGACAGCCAGAAAGGGATCCCTTAATCCACTATGACCATGACAGTCGAAGAATAGGCCCCTATATCCACCAGGACTATCATAGCCATGACATTTAGAAAATGGGCCTCTAAATCCGCTATGACAATGACAGTCAAAGAATAGGCTTTTAAAGCCACTAGGACTATAACAGTCAGAAAATGGGTGCCTAAATTCACTATGAATATGATAGCCAGAAAGGGGCCAGAAATTTTCTCCAATAACCATAAAACTTCTCTCCTATTACAAGGCCACTTTAAACCAAACCAAAAATCCTCTCTAATTACCAAGGCATTTTTAACTGATGCTAAAATCCTCTCTTATCACAAGGTCACTTCTAACCAATCAAAAAATCCTCTCCCTTATTACCACAACACTTTCAACCCTCTCAGAAATCCTCTCTAATTACCAGGCCACTTCTAACCAATTCAGAAATCCCCCCTTATTACCAGACTACATTTAACAATGGTGGAAATCCTCTCTTATTGCTAAGGAATTTGTAACCAATGCTAAACTCCTTTCTTATTACCAGGTCAATTCTAACGAATCCAGAAATCCTCTCTTATTACCATGGCACTTCTAGCAATCCAGAAATCCTCTCTAATTACTTGGCCACTTTCAACCAATGCAGAAATCCTCTCTAATTACCAAGGGGTTTTCGACCAATGCTTAAATCCTCTCTAATTACCTGGTCACTTCTAACCAATCAAGAAAGCCTCTCTAATTACCACAGCACTTTTAACCATTCAGAAATCCTCTCTGATTCCCAGGCCACTTTTAACCAATGCAGAAAATCTCTCTTATTGCCCAGGAATTTTTAACAATGCTAAAATCCTCTCTTATTACTAGGTCACTTCTAACCAATTACAAAATCCTCTCTTATTACTTGACCACTTCCAACCAATGCAGAAATCCTCTCTAGTTACCAAGGCATTTTTAACCAATGCTTAAATCCTCCCTAATTACCAGGTCACTTCTAACATCAAGAAAGCCTCTCTAATTACCCGGCCACTTTCAACCCATTCAGAAATCCTCTCTTATTACCAAGGCATTTCTAACTGATGCTAATATCCTCTCTAATTACCAGGCCACTTTAACAATACAGAAATCCTCTATAATTATCACAGCACGTTCAACCCATTTAGAAATCCTCTATAATTACCAGGCCACTTTCAGCCCATTCAGAAATCTGCTCTTATTACCAAGGCACTTTTAACCAATGCAGAAATCCTCTCTAACTACCCGGCCACTTCTAACCAATGCTAAAATCCTCTCTAATGACCAGGTCATTTCTAACCAATCCAGAAATCCTCTCTTATTACCACAGCACTTTCAATCCATTCAGAAAACCTTTATAATTACCAGGCCATTTCTAATCAATTCAGAAATGCTCTGTTATTATCAAGGCATTTTAACCAATGCTAAAATCCTCTCTAATTACCATACCAATTTTAACCAATGCAGAAATCTTCTCTCATTACCAGGTCACTTTCAACCTATTCAGAAATCCTCTCTAATGACCAGGCCATTTAACCATTTCAGAAATCCTCTCTTATTACCAAAACATTTCTAACCAGTACTAAAATCCTCTCTAATTACCAGGCCACTTTCAACCCATTCAGAAATCCTCTCTGATTACCAAGGCACTTCCAGCAATCCAGAAATCCTCTCTAATTACTAGGCCACTTTCAACCAATGCAAAAGTCCTCTATAATTACCAAAGGAATTTTAACCGATTCTAAAATCCTCTCCGATTACCAGGTCACTTCTAACCAATCAAAAAATCCTCTCTTATTACCAAGGCCCTTTTCACCAATGCAGAAATCCTCTCTAATTACCAAGGCATTTTTAACAAATGCTAAAATCCTTTCTTATTACTGGGTCACTTCTAACCAATCCAGAAATGCTCTCTTATTACCAGGTCACTTCTAACCAATCCAGAAATCCTCTCTAATGGCAAGGCTACTTTCAACCCACTCAGAAATCCTCTCTAATGCCCAGGCCACTCACAACCCATTCAGAAATCCTCTCTTATTACCAAGGCATTTCTAACTGATGCTAATATCCTCTCTAATTACCAGGCCTCTCTAATTAACAATCCAGAAATCCTCTCTAATTACCACAGCACTTTCAACCCATTGAGAAATCCTCCATTATTACCAGGCCATTTCTAATCAATTCAGAAATCCTCTCTAATTACCAGGGCACTTTAACCAATGCAGAAATCCTCTTAAATTAACAGACCACTGTTAACCAATGCACATATCCTCTCTTTTGCCAAGGAATTTTTCAGCAATGCTGAAATCCTCTCTAACTACCCGGCCACTTTTAACCAATGCAGAAATCCTCTCTAATTACCAAGGGATTTCTAACCAATTCTAAAATCCTCTCTAATTACCACAGCACTTTCACCCCATTCAGATGACCTGTATGATTACCAGGCCATTTTTAATCAATTCAGAAGGCACTTTAACCAATGCTAAAATCCTCTCTAATTACCATACCAATTCTAACCAATGCAGGAATCTTCTCTCATCACCAGGTCACTTTCAACCCATTCAGAAGTCCTCTCTAATGACCAGGCCATTTAACCATTTCAGAAATCCTCTCTTATTACCAAAGCATTTCTAACCAATGCTAAAATCCTCTCTAATTACCAGGCCACTTTTAGCAAATGAGAAAATCCTCTTTAATTAGCAAGGCCACTTTTAACCAATGCAGAAATCCAGGAATCCTCTCCAATTACCAGGGCGTTTCCACAAGGGAATGATGCACTAGTAACCTCTCTTCCCAAGGCTAGGTGAATATGTGTTACATTACATTGTGTATTCTTAATGCTGCATATTTCACTTGTTTAGGAGGCGTTTTGAAAAGGGTCCATGCATGAAATGTGTTACAGCTTTGTCAAGTAACGAACAATGAAGGTCCTTTAAATTCATTGGCTAACCAGTTAGAATACTAACTTCTTTTTAGGTAACAGTGTGGACTCTAGAACTGGACGTGTGGTCTAAAACCACAGCAAACTAGTAAAAGTACCATAAAAGATCATTGACTTATTCCTGGTTCCTGATATCTTGGTTCGCAACCAAGGCTGACCAAACAGAGCATGTTTTCAACATGCTCATATTACATGTGATGGGGCGAAATAGGTCAGTGCCCTGATTAGGAACCGGAGTAATGAGATCAAAGTATCTAGTAGTAGATGGACCATACTGGCAGTGTGTGTGTGTGTGTGTAGCTTTTGCATGCATTTTCTTGACGACAAATTAAAGCATCTGCAATGCAAGAAATCCATGCAAAACCAAGTAGGGTTTATGGGCTGATGTCTATTTTAATCTTATAAGGGCTACAGAGTGCTTTAACATTTCATTGCATTATGTCCTTTACCATGCACTGCATAACTGCATCCCTGGTGAGTATACTTGCCGGGGCCGCATTCAAACATTGTGCCAGCCAAAATGCTGGCTTTGCATATAGACTCACCAGATTTGCCTTGGTTTTCTCTTTCTTTTAAGGTTTGAATATGTCTTTATCTAAAAAACATGTGTTTTATATTATGGTAAAAGAAATGTATCCTTGTCAATTTTCATGTAATCTATGCACCATGAAGGCAAAGGGCATATTGTATAATGATTTATGAAGGTCTTAAAGGGTTGAATCAAAACAGCACACACTTATTTCAATAAATAAAGAGAAGATAACATTTTACATGAGGTTCATTGTTTATTTTCAGTAAGATCCACAAGGCACTTTCAGCAGGTGACGCATGTATTAACTATATTCATCAATATCTCTGTTATGTATCTTTTCCAACAAAGCAGATTTGATCATTTTTTCAGATGTTTACCAATTTAAACTCACAATATCAACCTGTTTTCATATGGTCTAGCTGCATTTCCAGGAAAGACATTTGAGCCCTGATCATAACTGATGTTCTAACAGGTTTTGGTGGAATACCATCTTAAGAAACAAATCATCTATTGTTGAACCACTTTTATGGATGGCATTTGTTGTCATGATGGGCCAATGCAGTGTCAATGAGTAGCCTGCTGGTGCTGCATTTGTGCATCATTTGGGCCATTTCAGAGTGTTTCAGCCCTGTATGATGCATTCATCTAAAATTGGCAAGGGCAGCATTTATGAATCATGAATACTAAGTGTCAAATATGAGTGTTCAGGTTTCTGGTTACATTTACCTCCTGCAGGCTTTAGATAAAATACACAAATCATAACACCATAAATCAATAAAATATACCCTAATAGCGACAATGATGTCAATGTAAAAGTATTATGTACAACAATTGTGTTTTGAATTTAGAACAATAAGGGGTATGAGCACCGTGAGGAATATGATATATTTTCTTTACAAGCACTGCTTTAGTGTCCATGTCAGATTTAGCTTCATTGCATCATGAATATAGACTGTTGAATCCCATATTTATGAGGCATCATGAGACATGTAACACCTTCACATGATATACCACAGTGGACTGTAAGCTGTCGGGCCTCAAATTTGCACCAGTCTTGAAATAGCTCCATGGTAAAATCATCTGAAATTGATCAAACACTATATTCTGGTTTTGAATTTTCTGATTTCATCCAGTGTATTAACGTATAATATAAACTCCCAGTGAGGAAATTCTGCAGTTTTCCACTTTTGCATTGCCCTGAGACCAGGACCAAGGATGGACTGTTTTCTTGATCTACAGCAGTGAGTTCAAATACTTTTTTGTAGCTGGGCAGTATTTAAGTTACTCATAATATCAAGTTACACGCGGCACATTTTATTCTACTTTAGAAACCTGATGGGATGAGGAGCCAACTGTAGTCCCATGTTCTCCGTAGAGCAGTCTCTGCGCGCCTCAGTACTCCAGCACAAGCATGAACTCTCCAGCAGATGTTTGGTCCTGACTAGATATGAACAACGGCAAATATCCACCAGTAGATAGAGGTGATCTCCAAGATGGCTTCAGGTGCTCAAAGATAAAATTCAACCCCAAGGGTGAAGCCACCTATAATCTCTGTTTCACAATAGATTGTCCCATGAGTGGGGACTGGAACCACATTTGGCTCTTTATTTTCATGGACATATTCATACACCAAAAGCTCATGTTTGAGTACACAAAACATTTTTCGGTGTCATATTCCTGGGAATTTCTCATTATTAAACTCAGGAAATACACACCTTCAAACATGACACCCGGAACATTCACTATTCTCGGGAATCTCCTGTGTCTATCTTGTGTATACAGCTTGTGCTTTTCATACAAAATACCAACCTGTGTCATTCTCGAGTTCTGTCTGGAGGGTGGTACTAATACAACAAAGCCTGCGCCAAAACCTGGTATACTTCTAGCTCCTCATGTATAAATATCACAAGTTGGTCTATAACACAGACTAATAACACTACATTGGGTACCTCTGGTGTTTTAGAGCCTGCCAACCTCAATACTCCTCCTGCTGCCTTCAACAGATTCAATGGGTTCATCATAGAGGTCATTAGGATATTGGAGGCCATTTGTCCTATTAGGCTGGTGTACACTGGGTAAATTATTACAGAGAGTCACACTAAATCCAAGTCCAAATCCAAGTTTAAAGCAGCACTTAATCAGAACCTGAGCCATTTAATGTATCAGACCCTGGCCCCCTTCATACTCCTCCGCCTGCGACCTTCATGTATCAGACCCTGGCCCCCTTCATATTACCCTTCATACTACTCCTCCTGCGACCTTCATGTATCAGACCCTGGCCCCCTTCATAGTACCCTTCATACTACTCCTCCTGTGACCTTCATGTATCAGACCCTGGCCCCCTTCATACTACCCTTCATAATACTCCTCCTGCGACCTTCATGTATCAGACCCTGGCCCCCTTCATACTACCCTTCATACTACTCCTCCTGTGACCTTCATGTATCAGACCCTGGCCCCCTTCATACTACCCTTCATAATACTCCTCCTGCGACCTTCATGTATCAGACCCTGGCACCCTTCATACTACCCTTCATAATACTCCTCCTGCGACCTTCATGTATCAGACCCTGGCCCCCTTCATACTACTCCTCCTGCGACCTTTAGGTATCAGACCCTGGCCCCCTTCATACTACCCTTCATACTACTCCTCCTGCGACCTTCATGTATCAGACCCTGGCACCCTTCATACTACTCCTCCTGCGACCTTCATGTATCAGACCCTGGCCCCCTTCATACTACTCCTCCTGCGACCTTCATGTATCAGACCCTGGCCCCCTTCATACTACTCCTCCTGCGACCTTCATGTATCAGACCCTGGCCCCCTTCAGACTACTTCTCCTGCGACCTTCATGTATCAGACCCTGGCACCCTTCATACTACTCCTCCTGCGACCTTCATGTATTAGACCCTGGTACATTTTGTATGTGGGAGCTTTTGTATGTGTCCTGAGACATTTAATGTATCAGACCCTGGCCCCCTTCATACTACTCATCCTGCGACCTTCATGTATCAGACCCTGGACCCCTTCATACTATTCCTCCTGCGACCTTCATGTATCAGACCCTGGCACCCTTCATACTACTCCTCCTGCGACCTTCATGTATCAGACCCTGGCCCCCTTCATACTACCCTTCATACTACTCCTCCTGTGACCTTCATGTATCAGACCCTGGCCCCCTTCATACTACCCTTCATACTACTCCTCCTGCGACCTTCATGTATCAGACCCTGGCACCCTTCATAGTACTCCTCCTGCAACCTTCATGTATCAGACCCTGGCCCCCTTCACACTTCCCTTTATACTACTCCTCCTGCTCCTGGATAGTTTTTGTCCCCAAATAAATGGACATGTAGGATTGTCTATTCAGCTATTATCGGTCAGCTTTAAAAACCAGATGACGAGGAGACTAGGCTTAGTAACCCTCCTTAACTCGATAAACCAAACCTGAAGTTTTCTTTTACTGTGATAAGAAGTGACGAGAATTATAGAAATAAAGACTGGCTTTACTCAATTCTTATTTGTTGTTCTTTTATAACTCATGTTATCATTCATCGCACCCCGACTTTGGGTCGATCCTATGAGATTATGGTGACTGTAGTACTGTACCATAATAGCACAAAAACCAGCGTAAAAGCCACACCTCGACTTTGTCTTGATCCTATAAGCCCCTGAAGCTATCACTGACACCCAATTAAGATATTTAAGTCATTTTTATGTTATTTAATGAAATATCTGTATATGTTAGGCCTAATTTTCTCCCATAATAACTCTTATTTCCCCCCCTATATTGTCCTGATTGTTCCTATTATTCCGATTTCAAAACTCCTATTTTTCTGAGGCAAAATCTGGTTGACACCCTGAACTTCCACCAGAGGGTGGGGTGGAGCTGAGTGTCACACACCTAGTGTCTAGTTCTCCCTACAGCCACAAGGTGTCCTGGCAGTGCTGGTAGTTGAACCCCTCTAATCAATAATAGGAACAAGACGTTGTCTCCACACATAAAAAATTAAAATGGAAAATAGAATTGCCAATTTTGCAACCCAATCCTATATCTAACAGGTTTGATTTTTATTGGTCTGAATGATGCCATAGACCTATGTCTTTTCCTAATGAATCTGTATTATCTACAGATAAACGAACCCACTTTATTTCTGATCCGATTTTCTTCTGAATATATATGGGATAGTTAGGGATATACTATACCTGTGTATACTTGAATCGTGAGAATTGCGGTAGTGGAGTCCCAGTTTTAGTCTGTGCATTAGTTCTTTAAAGTTCCACAAGGGGGCAGCACCAGCTGCTCCACTCTCTAGGTGTTGTTATACCGATTCTACAGTGAGATGTGGCGCCACCCATCAAGGTAAATTACCTCTCTGTATGCATACGGCCATCTTTATCCACCAGTGGGTAATGTGTGTTATGGATATCAGTCAATACCAAGCACCTACTCGGAGAATGGCGCCTCTACAAGAGATTTGAACCCTACAGAGAAGCCTTCTGATCCCCCATCTGCTGCAGAATGGTAGTTACTTTACATTGAAATGTTTTATTTCCTTGGTTTGAGACAGATCACCCTTAAGGCATGATGAATTTATTTCCGCCCACACACAGAAACAAATGATGATTGGAAAGGCACAAGAACGTCTAATGTCCCAGCGGTTTTGTTTTGATTTAAGTGACCTTGTAATCTCATGGATTGGCTGTTATTTTAAACTGGGAAGACTCTCTTTCAGATTGTTTTTCCAGTTGTCCTAGGGGTTTTCAGGAGGAGGTGAGGGAGGAACCCCACCCCCGGCCCCTCCTGGTCCATTAGGGAGTGTTCATTTTTTAACAACAGGGGGGGGTTGGTGGATTTGGGGGGGGGACCCAAAACAATTTGGACCCCTTGAAGGGGGGGGGGGACTAACAAATTTTAGACCCCTCTTGAGGGGGGGACCAAAAAAATTGCACCCCTTTTTACTGAAAAAGCCCGCGCATTACTATAGCTCACAGGGGTCGGCCGCGCCCAATTTCAAGTCGCCTTAGGGGGGGACCAAAAAAATGTCGACCCCTCCCGTGGAAGGGACCAAAAAAATTTCGACACGCTCGCGCGAAAATCCACCGACCCCCCCCTGTTGTTAAAAAATGACCACTCCCTTAGGAGGTTTTAGGTTTACCTTCAGATTTGCCTTCCAGATTGTAAACCATAATGTAATTTTTCTTGATTGTAGTTTTGAATTACTGAAACAGGGTGACATTTATACTATTAAGGTTTATTTATCAAATACAATACAGGTGCAACTGCTATAAAAACTGGTTCTAAAAGATGAATATTATAGTATTGTCTTTATAGAGGTTACACCAGGTGGAGCCGGTGTGAAGTGAACTTCTAAAAGCTGTGCTGAGCTCTCTCAAGCTGTGTTAAAGGCACAGGCCGAATGAGAGCCTTCTGGTAGAGATGGTCTGCAGGGGATGGTAGTATTAGGGTAAGGCCTTTCTCATCTGTGACCCCCTGCTCCATTACATATTCCCATAGTTTGGTTGCAATATCAATAGAAGAAGGGGATTATCCATGACGAATAATGTGAAAATGCTGTTTTCCTATTCATTTCTATAGTTAAGGCAATCCTTCACTCAAAGGGCTGTATCATGAAAGTTAGTACCATGACATAGCAATTACTTTTGATTTTCTATTAGATAATACAACAAACTAACATAATCCTGAGTTATATGCAAAAATCAATAGAACATCAGTAATCCTGCGACAAGTAGCGAGTCTCTTTAACCCTTTAAGGTCTGCACATTGCTCTTGTTGTCATGATGCATGAATGCAGCCCCGGTAAGGAACTCGCTGGTGCTACAGTCTACAGGATTTTGATGCTCCCAAAGGTTCATAATAATGCATGAATGCAGCCTTGGTGAATAATTCACCAGGGCTACATCATGTTGGCCAATCAATATATAATGTATTTACCTCAAGGTGTTACCATGATGAAAACGAGCATACTACTTTAACCCTTTAAGGACGACATGTTGCTCAAATCTAAGATGAATCTATCGGGTTGGCATGATACTTGAATGTAGCACTGGTGAGTATCTTGCCAGGGCTGTATTCATGTATTATGGCGACTAAGGGCCTAATACATCAATGCATTATGCGGGCCTTAAAGGCGCACTGAACCCACGACGTCATTTGCGTACAAAACTCGGCAGGGTTAGGTCCTCAACTCAGTACGCCTTTAAAGGGTTAAAGGGTCAATGCCCAGGTCGCCAACCATCTGATGTCTTGATTATGTCTGGCTGTGTGAAGGATGAAAGTCACCTCAAGTTCTTCTCCATACCCTCTCAACTTTCCCTGCTGCTAATTAAAAGTGACTCTAAACCTCCTGCCAATCGTTCTGAGAGGGACCTAACCCTATGCCTTACATCCCAAGACTCAGAGGGCAACATCTCCTTGGACACTATATATTTGTTCATGTGCACTTGTACTCAACCCCAGATGCCAAGATGATCAACAAGTTACACGTGTCTGTGTTAGGTGTCCAGGGAAATTAACGATGTTTGTCTGAAAATCATTGCATTTTGGACAAAGGTTGACCAGTTCAGAAAGTCAGCAACAAGCATTCTTCTTCCGTCTTAGGCCAAATAAAAAAAAAGTTTGTTTCAGGTAACATGGGCAGAAAGTCGTTAGGTGAGATTTATTTCCTTAAACTTTTTTTTACAGCCCTGTATGATACCTCTAAATTGGACAAAAAAGTGTAAAAATGGGAAGAATTTAAAATTCTTTCTTTTTGTAAACCTAAAATCGACCCCAATAAAGTGTAAAGATATACCTGAAACAACCCTTTTTATTTTTTGGCCTTAGCAATATGACCATTGGGAGGCACCATTCTACTGGCATCAAATATGCTCCCTCTGGACTCCAGAGACCAGATCAAGCAAATCTTTTGGACGAGCTTAGGGTACAAATAGAGTAGGGTGACATGATTGGTATTGTAATAAACGAGACCTTGTTCCTTATAAATTTGGTAAGTTATTAAGTAAATAACAAGATTGACACAGTTCGGATCAAGTGTACAGGTTGCGAATCAAAGGTTTATTCAGTAACCTAGACAGGCAAAGCTATATCAGTGCGAACTCGGAGCAGGTCAGTAGGCTCGTAGCTGATACGATCGCAGGGCCTCTGTCCAGTATGGATCCAGAGTGGATCCTATCGGATGCTGGCTATATATAGGCGACCAGCCTGCGCTCGCACACGCAGACCGGAAGCCTATAGCAACCTCTGTCCATACCCCAAGCCCAGAACAGGTGCTACCACCTGTCGTCGGGCTGAAGGGTTCGGACGGAGTTCGCAACACAGCATCCAACAGAACCCGCCATATGATTAACCCTTAACCCTAGCCCCTACACTATTTTGAATGAATAGTCCTCGTGCCCAGTGTTTGGACTGGGGAAGTGGTTCGGACACTGGACTCCAAATCCTGGAAAAAATATGAATTGATAAACATGGTTTGTATGCAGGGATAAACTTTCATTTCAGTGCCAACTCCATATCTTAATAGTTGAGTGCCAGGCGGACTGGCAGCAGGTAGATCTTATTGTACTGTGATTTATTGTGATTGACAAATATGGGTACAAGTCCTATTTACATCGGTAATTTACACTCATGAGTAACTTTGATTACATTCTGCAGCGATGTTCAATGAGTATGGCAATCAGGTGGATATGGAACTGTGACATTGTTGGTGATGTCGTGTGACCTGCCTGTATCTGCATCTATTCTCACCTTATTACCTGTTGTCAATTGTGTTGTTGACTGGTCCTGTTCATGATTAGGCCAAATTAAAAAAAGTTTTGTTTCGGTAACATGGAAAGAAACTCTAGGGTCGGTAGGTCGGTTTGTTTTTTTTAAAACTTTTTTTCCCCCCTCTAGAATTGACCCCCAAAAAAGTGTAAAAATGGAGAGATTTTTTTCAAAATTTTGTAAACCTAAAATTGACCCCAAAAAAATATAAAAATAGAATAAAAAATCTTCAAAATTGCATAAAAAACATATGGTTGGCCCTGTTTAGATAGGGTCGGTCGGGTGACCTGAAACAAACCTGTTTTTTTTTGGCCTTATAAGATGTCATGTGTATCGGTGCCAGTACTTTGGCTTAGTTTGGGAGAGGAACTTTGTCCAAATAAAGAACTACCAAACTTCATTGTAAGGCCCTTCCTGTGGCCCAAGGCAGGGTTTAAACCAGTAGACCCACTGCATTATAGGCCCACAGCTTCTAGCCGTCCATGCTCACACAAAGTAAAAAGGGAAGCTAATCTCGCCATTAATACTCTGACTAAACAAATTATGCCAATTTAGATGAAAAGACACATGGATTCACATCTGCACATAATTGTGTTAAAGTTATTGTCCCTCTAATATCATGATATCTTTCCAAGGAAGAAAGGGATATGCCAACATAAATCAATCATTATGCTGCTTTTGATTATTCAATGCTGTGTTTCTGTTATTCACAACCTCAGTTATTCAACATGGGCGTTTGAAGCTTAACAGGGGCTCATTTATACCCAAAGTTAATAACTGTTACAACTAATGGCTTTCCTCCATGGAATAGCTGCTGCTTTTGTGTGGTTGTAACTTTAAAATGCAATCAGGTCATATTTATGAATGTAGCAAAGTGCCATGAGAAGGGGTCATTATTTATCCGTGTTTACAAGGTTCATTGAACTTTATGTTGCAGTAACAATAGAACCAGACAAGAGCCAGACAGACATTTTCTCATGGAAAAAAAGGGACATGAAAACATAAAAATCGAGTATACAAAGCAATCATATATCATTCTGCTGCTTTTAAGCATACTCTTAAATTAGACTGTACACTTACAAAGAGAAATATGACGCCGTATTTGAAGCTGTGTTCCTGTTATTCACTACCTACCTATTTCAACGTGGGCGGTTGTCACCTTACATGGACGATCATAATAAATAACACATAGAAAAGGCACTATAATTATAGTCAGCTTGTCTCTGTGAAGAACAGCACCAGCCACCTACCAGGCAAATACGTGATAGCTCTCTTAGGTGCGCGGACAAACGTTCAGAGCATAATCTTAATCTATAATCTTAAATCTTAATTAAGATTAATTAATCATTAAGATCTGAATGTGTAGCTCCTTCCACCTAGTGTCACATACCCAAACTATGCTACCTGAAGTTTGCTTCAGTATAGTATATATACCCTACACCCAGATGCATCTAAAATAAAATAAAACAGGGGTTGGGGGGAAGAGCCCCCTATTACATACTAATAACTAGTCTATCCCACAATGGACTTACTGCATCTAGTGGCGCCATCTTCATTTGCTTAGTGATACTTTTAAGATAGTCTATATAGTTCAATATGGCATTAAAGCTGGGCCGTCAGGGAATAAGTTCAGCATTTTACAAACATGGTTCCACCAGAGGACAGCAGTGTTTGGACAGGGGACCATGAACATTGTCCAGCTACAATATATTCACCCTATCTTGTCCCTGTAAGAGCTGAGCTCCCAGCCCTTAAGAGCCCTCTTGTGAATCAAAACTGAACTATATCCGAAAGTGCTTTTGGCCTCACTTCAACCATGAAGGTCTAGTTTTAAGATACTGCTCTGAACATTTGTCCGCACACCTGGTAGAGCTATCATGATTGTGCACCTACCAGACTCGCTACACAAGTGTCAGCCTTCATCATAGATGCACTGGACACAAGGAGGGTAAGTGGCAGGCAGAACATGGTATCTGTCAGGTATGATTAGTTACGGCGTGTAACTCTCAGGAGGACGCCAGGGGCTGTCTGAGAGTTACAGAGAGAAGAGTCATTTTTCTGTATACTATGTACTGTAAAACATCGCGTATAAGCCGCGGCTAGTACGCGAATCAGATCGCTGGTGCAGCTTTTAGCATCGGCACAGAGTCCAGGTGCGGCTTATACGCGAGTTTTTGTTCCTATAGTACAGTACTAAAGCCACCATATTCAGATCGCTGGTGCGGCTTATAAGATCGGCCCAAAGTCGAGGTGCAGCTTATACGCGAGTTAGGCTTATACACGAGGTTTTACGGTAATCCTAAACAGTCATAAATGTTGAATGGTACTTGTAAATGTGTTTAGATCATTAAAGACATGCCGTGAGGAGGACAATGAGTTGGCTATTACAGGCTAAATTGGATGATTTGAAATATACAAATTGGTAATTATAGGCATGTCTAGACAAATTGAGCTGTGGTATTACTGTATTACTGTAAACAAGCGTGTACAGACTACCCCCTCAAAGGTGTTATAATGTGTAGAGATGAGTAATAAACTGCAATTCTAAAAACGTAGCTTTTCTGACACTACACTTCCATACACGCAACAGTGGACTGCAGCTGTGGGTATTGAGGGCTATAGCTCTCTAACTGGTGGTGACTTGTTCCCGCAACTGCAGTGTTTACACTGACACCAGCAATCTCGTGAGACCTTGGCTCTGCTCTCGTTCTGCAGCTTGTTGCCCGGAAGCTATGGTGTGTGAGTGGCTGGTCACTGCCTAAGTCTAATGATAATTGGCGAGCACAGAACTGACATGGCCGCCCATATGGAGAAACCCCAGTCATCGCTATACTAGGTACCATCAGAGTAGCATGTATCAGTTACAAAGTGGCTTAGCATTCATTGTGGAGTATGAGGGTTGCTGGAGCCCTGTAGAAACAATGCTCACTTATTTCATGTGGAGAAACAAAGTTACCATTCTTAAGTACTGTAATGGTCGTTCTCCACACCCTCGTGGATAAATGGGTTATCATTCTCCACAGGCTGTTTCTCCATGATGACATCAACAAAATAGCAATGAAATTCAAACCAATCTTTAAATGTATATTTTGATGAAGTTAATCAAGAATGACATGAAATAAATACAGAGATCCACTTTAATCAGTCTGAACTCCTGGTTTCTCCATTTAAAGTGCATAGGATCACATGACACTCGGCTCTGCCTCGTATTATCCAATCCTATGCACCACTCATGGAGAAACCTGTCGTCCAAACAGATTATTGTGGACCTCTGTCTATATATCACCATAAATATCATATTCCGCTCACAATTATCTTAAGTTCTCCATCCCCAACCTCTACATAGCTAAATAACAGGATATAGATATTAACATTCTGGATACAGCATCAGATCCTGTTTCCCTGCCAGTCTCAATCTTTCTGTGACTTAAATGCCAGGTGGGCTAAAAGGCCCAAGGGTTTTCCTTCAATTGAGATGCATTTCAATTTAGAAAGGAGATAGAATACAAATTACTTTAGGCTCTGCCTCTGCCATGAGCGGTGTGCTGCACCCCTTATATCGGGATAAATCTTTATGTGACTTAAAATGATGGTGGGCTGAAAAAAAGGCCTAAAGGAGTTTCTTTTATTCAACTGCATTTTCAATATAGAATAGATAAAGAATATAAATGACTTAAAAAGAAAAAGACCAGCATAATTTTATGTGGCCATCTTTTGATTGTATTGATATCAACTAGCAATATTTTGTCATACATTTTATCAATATATACAGCATGTAGCATTTTAACCCTTCAAATTTAAACCTGAAAGGAACAAAATGAGAATGAGACCAAAAGTGTACACAGCCATACTAATCCTATGCATATACACTATATTCTATCTAGTTTTAAACTACATTTCCCTTTCATTTCACAAAGAGATTGATCAACAAGGCCACAAATGCCAATATAAATAAAACAAATACAAAATAGAAAATCGTCTACCCCTGCATTGCTCCATGACTGGCCCTTGCAGGAACTTAATTGGCTGAGGTATGCAGAGATGAGTGTAGATTACCAAACAACCAATCAAGGAGTCATCATAGGGTTGTCTAGACCAATTAATAGTCTGGTACATTTTTTCTCTCTTGTTACATTATCATTAGCATGAGCTACCTTTTTTCTTTCAGGTTTAAATGCTACATGCTGCACATCTTGGTGGAATGTATGTCAGAATATTACTATTTAGTGTGAATACTACAGTACCTAGTTCTAAGGCCACATAAAATTACGCTGGTCTTTCCTTTTAAACTCAGCACTAAAAATGCCTCAGGGAGATCCTTACACTGTTTTTTTATATTATCTTATACTTTCAATATAGAATGAAAATAATTAAAGACCTCTTACAAGTGCCTTTGACGCACGTTGTACAGATATCCTGAGATCTGTCATCTGAGCTTTATCTTCTTAAATGATATGAAATAACTTCTTTGTAAGGACTGTGAAACTTGACTGGCCAAACTTTGTTTTAGCCACATACGTGAAGTAAACCTGCAATTTATTTAAATATCCAATTCTCCTCAACTTTAAATGGAATTGAAATGAAAGTCCTGGGAAGCCTCAGCTTTCAACTAAAAGCAAGGTGGACTAGAACGTAGACTTCTGTTGATTCTGCAGGACAGCAACCCTCTGCTGCTACTGCTGTCAGAAGTCGGTGTAGGTAGCTGCAAAATATGATATACTGTAGATTTATAGAACAGAAGGACATTTTAGGTGAAATGGACATATATCACATTAAGGTTAATTCCTAGTATCTCAAAATCGTATATAAACCCCTTGAGACTTCTCGTGGGCCATTTACAACATACAATAAATGCTCAACACAAATATGGAAGTGATTGACCGGGCCATATTGATACAGCTTTCCACAGAATGGGTATATTTACTTTGAAAATGAGACTCTCACCTGCTGTGTATTTTAGGTATACGCTCTTTAGGGTAAGACAAATTAACAAAAAAAAAAAAAAAGTGGTCTGTAATAGGGCCTGGGAGGGACCATTTAGTTTCTATAACCTGTAATGTTACTATTCAATTAACAGTAATTTTCACTTGTTTTTAAAACTTTCTTTCAATGATATTAAATTGTTATTTTTCACATTGACCTGCGCTTGTAGGATAAAGAGAGAGAAAAACTGAACCATCCTTAATATTTTCAGTTAAAATTAGTGCATCTGGTGATTTTTTGAGTTTATATATGTATTTATTTGACCAGGTCATCTTCGAAAATACAAATACATCATCAAATGGCACAGGATAGGGTCTGTGGTAAATTTCCACTGAGTACCTATCCGGTGCTTCCTCATTTCTAGTAAACTATTGAGTATAGTATAAGTGAATAGTTCACAAAGACAATTTCTTTTACTCTTTTGCTATTATATCTTTGGACAGGTACCCAAAAGGCAGGAGGAGTGTTAGTCTCTTAGGGGCAGAGAGGATCAGGACACTTAGTAAGGTATGAGAGTGGCTACCGTAGAGGAGGCTTGTCAGGTGACCAGCTGGTGTAAGGACAAGACCTCGGGCCGCGTCTACTTCAGGCAGCTGAGCTCTGCCTCATCCCTCTTTGATGTCACACAATCTGTCTGATGTCACAGTCATTCGCCTCTGGACGCTCAGGTGAAATTACCTTTTAGCATGAAGAAAAGCTTAGTGCAGGAAGTGGACAAAGTATCAGATTAGTAGTAAGAAAAGTAAAATGGGTGAAATGAAGTAAGGAAGAAAGGGACATTGTTTACTAGGGAAACAGTAAACAATAATATTAATGAACATTTTTCTTTTTGATGCTTATACTAATGTGACATTAGTTATACTGCTAGAAAGATGATTAAAAGAATGTTAAATATGTTCCTCCTCATAAGGAGACCTATACAAAACTCATTTATATAAGTGCACAGTCAAATAAGAGTTTGGCCTTCTCATATTTTACGTGGACATCCTCCCTTGTTGTTCGGAAGTGTTATGAGTAAGATGCATAATCCAGCAAGCACCGGTCACACTGACAAAATGAAGGGATCCAGACTTGTCAAATGGTCGTCTTATAAGAAGAGTTTAGTGACGGTCATAAAATAAACAAGTTAAAGGTTGTCTACCTGAGGACCTACCAAGTTACCACCCACAAGACAACACTAGACTCATCTAACTGACAATGTTAGGCCAGGTGGTGGCCAACTCCAAATGACAAGTCTATAGGGTCGTCAAATTCAAAATCCTAGAATAGCTTTATTGGCTGCAAACTACTTTAAATGTGCTTCAATCCTATTCTCAGCATGATGCATGAATGTAAACCTGGCGAGTCTATTCAGACTGCATTCATACATCACGCTGACCCTTTGGAAATGTATTAACAGTTAAGTGAGTATACTTACCAAGGCTGCATTCATGCATTATGATCACATAGAGCATAGCACCTTAAAGCACTATGCAGCCCTTCAAGGGTTAACTTGTGCACTATAACCTCTACTTCACTGCAGGCTAAGCTCACTGGGTTCTGAGGCTAGGCATAATTACTGTCCATGTCTCTAATTCTCAGGTTTGTAATAGCTTATTCATAGAGGTATGTAGGTTAGGGGAATCCCTGCCATGTCCTGAAAGTCTGTATGAGAGTATTTCTAGTCCTCAGTAACAGACTGTTAACACACATACAATGTATGTAGGTGTTATACCAATGAGAGTTTCCTTGCAACTATTGTACTATTGAAATAAACACAAAAGAGGTGTCTATGCCCTACACATATTTGTTTTGTCTTCATTATATCAAAACATTGAATCTTTTACCTTTTTCTAGCATCCCCAATAGATAATTATCAAGATTCTCCAAAGCATGAATGTGTATTTCAAGAATTATGATTAAAATCAACATAGAAATTATGCAATTCATTCCCTCACTTTATACATAATGCATGCTATACTGATACAACCTACAGGGGGAATCCCGAATCAGGCCCTGGTTGACGTGTCTAGGGCTGGCATACATCAGGCTTTGGGCTGGCACATGCCAAGTAAGTGCTTTATCTGACAACTATAGTTAGAACACCTGCTACCTTGTCACATAGAATAGTATGCAGACAACTTTATTTTTTGAGTGCCCCTATTTTAAACTTCATTATCCGAGACAGACCCTCATCATAAGAGGCAAGAGCCCCTTATATTAGTAAACCTTTATCCCTGTCTCTCTGTCCCTAAGGGAGACCTAAAGTACACAGCAGGTGGGAGGAGGTCATGGAGGAGGGCCTTAGATCAGACTAATGGTGCCTTACATTTTGGCACAAATCCCAAGGCACCAGTCTATGAGCAGAGTTTAGGCCACTCGAAATAATAAGCTGGTTTCTCATCACAGCTCACATCATGAAAATCATGATTTGAGGAAAACTCCTTTTTCTTTTTTCTAAAAGATTTCTGAAGAAAAAACATGCAAAAAGAGAAAGCTTTTCTTCTGGCCATAGAAGTGTCTACATTGGAGCAGCAGGTTTGCTTACCGCCTGTACTTGTCAATCTTAGTACACTCTGAATTATTGCCATCAGAACCATTTACTGTAGTTGTCAGAGAGTATTACCCAGTAGGCTAGAAAGTCTGATATTGGCTCTCAAAGCAAGCTAAAGCAAATATCTCTTGGCTATCTAGTGATATAAAATAAACCTTACAGTTGAACATTGAATGCTTTCCAAGAGTGATATAATTCATACCTGTTGCTCCATGAATGTTAATAAGCTCCATGAATGTTAATAACCGAAATTATTCCATCTCTCCGATGCCAATACCATCAGGCATGTGTCATAACAACAGATACAAAACCTAGGCCCTTTACTTAAATGTAACATAATTTGTCCATAAGGACTTACATTGTATGATTCATGTATGTTCATATTGAACAATCGAGCTGGTTTATTAGTAAAACATGCCCTAGGCTAATGTAATATACCATGATAAATAAAAGAAATTTCAACTTCAACTTCATAAGATTGTATTACTATTTAATGTAATAAATTGCATCTAATAATAATTATGCTTCCATCTAAACACTATTAACATCTAGGATGAACATAATCTTTACCTGTAGATGACTCCCAATTAACTCTAATGAACATAAGATGGTATTTCTCATCAATATACTTGTCCTATGTTATATCAGCACTAATTAACATACTTGACTTAAGTTGCATCATCAAGAGGTCATGTATCAGTTGGCATCTGGGCATCTTCTGCATTGGAAATCCGATCAGCTTCACTAGAGGTTCTGCCATATTTCCTGGTCATCCAATATTTAAATTTTCAGCAGTTTTCAGCAGTTCTGAGCATCTATCATTACAGGCTGATCTAAGTCTGATCTATTATTGTATTACAGTTTGAGATCAGGGCCCACCAGACAAGCAGTCCAGAATACATATTGCTGGTGACTGTGCATTATGAGACATTGTTCATTCCTGTGGCTATTAAATATATGTGCATGCAATATGGTCCAACCGATGACATCACTAATTCAGAATTCATTGTTACCTGGCTGGAAAGATCGCGGCAGATTTTTCCATTAGACGCTCTGTCCCCCATTACCTACAGTAAATGTAGATCTGTCTATAAAATTCCCTACTAACTTTCCATCTCCAGTGTTCAAACTGATATGAGTGTCCAATAGCTTGTATAGAAGCTGTTAAGTTCAGGTGTTTATTTATTTTGAGCATTTCACAAAATGTCAATACTGTTGAGAGTTGATACTAAATGTGAATTAGGATATCATTTTAGCATAGAAAGCCGGGGAATAAACACAGCTTGTGGTTGGTTTTCATCACACAGAACAAATGAGAGCATTGCACATTTGGGATTTGGACAGGGAATCATAACATCAGTAACACTTTTTTAAATCATAAATTTAGTGTTGGATATCATGAGCCATTTTGGTGCAGCTGGGACCTCCTCTCAACCAATTAGCTGTTAGTGCGTTTTGAGGATGGCTGCCTTGGCTGTCAATGTACTTGAAAGGATTATGATAGAAATAAGAGCTCTTCTGACAAGAAAGAAATGCAGTTAAAGATATGCATGTATTTTAGGTAACATGAATTGGTCATCTCACAATTACAACCATATGATAGGAGCACACATGATAACATGAGTTGGCGTTTTCTATGATTGTCAACAGGCCACCACCCTTGTCAATTGTGTGACTAAAACGTGGCAGAAAAAAGGGCACAGTAGTAGCAAAGGATGTCATTACAGGTACTCTAACCCAAAACGAGATATAAGAAGGTGACAAATAATGATGACGCAAATAATTACTGTCAAGCAGTTTTTGCTGTTGTGAAGCAACATCTCCAAGGGCGAGTACCGCATTATTTTCAATGACGTATCTTCTTGGAATGGTGCCAGAACAACCTTTCCTCAACAATCTATGTAAAACTAACGTTAAAAAGAGATCTCACATTGACACTATTGGATATGAGCATTTAACTAAGAAAACAAGTAACGCTAAGGCTCCATCATAGTGGACTATTCCCTCATCACAGAAACGTGAAAATAGACCCCAATGATGAGTCATTTCAAAGCCCACTGCATAGCAGGGGACATGCCTTTTATAGGCTGTGCCAAACTTGTCTCAGACACTGGGAGACATAACAGACTACAGATAGGGAGGAACGTAAGAATCTGGGCTATTGATATTGCAGAATATAGAACTTGTGCCAACTGCTTGACAACACTGTATGTACATGAATGTCACGTGGTAGGGTGGGACATTGGCATGACATAACAAGCACCACAGAGCCCATTGAAAGTATACTGGGCTAAAGGTAAGAAAAAACACACTTCGAGTTTTATAAGTGTATTTATCTATATATAGACAAAGGTGCACGAGTTTCAGTCTGTTGACTGGGTTATTTCACGAGTTGACCTTGGGCCGTATTTCACGAGGCTGTAGGCAGAGTGAAATGCAACCCAAGGGTCAACAAGTGAAATAAGCCAGTCAACAGACTTAAATGAGTGTACCTTTGTGTTTATTTTTTATCTTTTTTGATTCAAAATACCGAAATTATTTTAGGGGGGAGCCTAAAAGGGCTAAATTGGCTTCTTTCTATGTCGTTTAAATGTAAACAAACCGCAGTTTTGATGATGTCGCATGGGTATAAAATGGGCCATGGGTTATTTCCGGCCATGGGTTATTTCACGGGGGGTGTGCAATAGGGCGTTCTATGGTTAAGTCAATGGGACAGCCGTATTTGACAAAAAATAAAGTTAATTGTTGACAATGTTTCAATTGGAGAAGATGATATGGCAAAACATTGGACAACATGAACTCAATGGACACAGATGTATTTTTATGAAATCAGCCAAACAGCACAAAGGCTTTCCTCTAGCATGAGGTATCGTAGAGAATGGGATGTTTAGGAATTATGTTATTGCCAATGCTCAGGTGCTTTTCAGGAGTCTTTAACACTTTAAACCCCATGTACTTACATTTTGGTAGTCCTTTTAAACCGTAGGGTGTGTCGAGATACTGGAACATGACTATTCTCTTTTGGCCTGAGCATTGTTCCTCCATAATGTCTGCAATCTGGGACAGGAAATAAAGCACGCCACCATGATTACAATCAGCTCTGGTGGCACCTTTCTGTTAGATCATGAATAACCAGAATAAATAACAGCAGCCATCAGTGAGGTGAGTGCCGCACAATGCAGGCCTCACAGTGCTGTATTGTGCGGCTGATAGGAACAGGACACCATCACGCACACCGCCATAATCAGCTCATCTATCAGACATAGTAGCATGCTTAGGCAAAAGAAAAAAGGTTTGTTTCAGGTCACACGACCAACCCTTTCAAAGCAGAGCCGACCCTGCATTTTTATTGCAATTTTAAAGAATTTTTCTTTTTCATATTTATTACACTTTTTTGCTAAAAATTAATGTGAAATAAAAAGGCGGCAAGCTACATGGATTTATAAGGAATATTGAATACATTTTCACATTTCTGTACCTTTTTGGTCAATTTTTGGATATGCAGAGAGGATGGTTAAAACTTTCATGTAAAAAAATTATTAAAAAAAGGAAAGAATCTGACCTACCAACCCTAAACATTCTACCCATGTTACCTGAAACAAACCTTTTTTGGCCTTATAATAAGCAAAGCAAGTCAACTTGTGCACCCGCTCATCTGGTCGACTTACTGACCCTCGCAACCAAAAAGCCTTATTGATGATAGCTATCGACCTCCTGCTTAGAACTATGGTGAACTGGTCCTACACTGTACATAGTTAGTGTAGGTACACAGTAGAATCTACGGTAGGTCTACAGTAGAATCTACTATAGAATGGATTTACCATAGAATCTACTGGCGATTTACAGTAGATTCTACAGTTTACCTACAACAAACTGTACACCTACAGTACAATATACTGTACACCTACAAAAATGGGAAACCAGCTTTTCACAGTGTATTTTTATGCGATTCTTCAGATCTGCTGATATCAGACTTCCTTTTTCTTAGGATACACACCTTTACATAAGGCTGTGTCTCACGACCTTGGGACAATGTTTTTGTCTCTGACCGGGTGCCGTCTCTGACCGGGTGCCGTCTCTGACCGGGTGCCGTCTCTGACCGGGTGCCGTCTCTGACCGGGTGCCGTCTCTGACCGGGTGCCGTCTCTGACCAGGTGTTAGAAAAAGGTGTTTAAAAAAAAATTATACTCATATATATAAGGATTTGGAAAAACGTTATGGCGGTTGTTATATAATCATAGTTATAATTATAATTAGCCTCCTGCTGTTAGTATTTTGACCTTATCAAGCCAAGCCGGTCAGAGACGGCACCCGGTCAGAGACGGCACCCGGTCAGAGACGGCACCTGGTCAGAGACGGCACCCAGTCAGAGACAAAAACATTGTCCCAAGGTCGTGAGACACAGCCATAAGGGAGTATTCCACCAACGGAATTGGCTGTGATTTCGTCCATCGTTCAAGATTCACCCATAAGTTCAACTTTCATTGGATGACCAAATTACAGCCGATTGACGCCAGTAGAATACTCACTTATCGACTATACCATATAATGCTGTGTATTGTGGACTGGATTGTGAAAGACTGGGAGGGAGAGAGAGAAGAGAGAGAGCATAAGAGAGGGAGAAATATAATAGAAGTACCATTTGTGGTAATAGTCAAGTAGCCACACATTCCCTACAAGCAATGGGCAAGATACGGATTAATCTCCCATTTTGAATTACCGTAACTCAAATCATGGTAGTAGGTATTGATACTGGTTTTTATAGGCATTCATTTCAACATTCAACATATGCACTCTTTTTATATTTTGAGGAAACATTCTGTGGTTAGTCCATAAGTACTCAAAGACACTTAGGTTGAAAACAGATTAATTTCAGAATGTGCTGTTACCAGGGAAACCTCCATTAGGAGGTTCAGAGACATTTATTGTGTCGTGGAATTACAGGAAGCCACTCAATGAAATGCCTTAGAGATTCTGCTTAGCACCACATTCATCCCAGGGAGAAAAGCGAGTCTTGTAGACAAAACACATTAAGTGTCTTCAGTCTCCCTCCTTACATCCATCCCCACACATTTAGCAGCCTCAGCACTAAACTTTCAGGACTGTAATCATTAATGTGATATATGTCTGTTTCACATAAAAGGACCTTTTCTACTGTAAATCTACAGTATATATATATATATCATATTGTGCAGCTACACTAACTTCTGACATCAGTTGCAGCAGAAGGTTGCTGTCCTGCAGAATCAACAGAATTCTACATTCTAGTCCACCTTGCTTTTAATTGAAAAACTGAGACTTCCCAACACTTTCTTTCAAGTCCATTTAAAAGTGAGCAAAGTTGAGGGAAAATGCATATTTAACGATAGAATAAACTGCAGGTTTACTTTGTGTATTTAGCTAAAGTTTGTCCGGTTAAGTTGCACAGCCCTTACAAGGAAGTTATTTCATATCAGCTTTAAGAAGCTGTAGCTGATTTGACCGATCTCAGGATATTTGTACAATGTGCATCAAATGGCCTTTAGGAGAAAACACGACTATATTTTTCTGCTTTGTTTCAATTTTATATTAAAAAATGAGATTATATAATATAAAAACAAGTGTACCTGCATGCTGAGCTTAAGGTCATTTATATTCTATATCCACACAGTATCAAAAACAAGGTCAAAAGGAAGGCTTGCTCCAGAATGACTCCATTTTCTGGCTCTCTTTTTGACTCTCTCAATACAGGGAGTCGGTACTTGACTCCCTTAAAAAGGAGTTATGTGACTGCCCTAAGATAGCTCAGGTTTTGCCAGATCCATGCTGCAACTCCCATCAGAAAGGGAGTCTAGGCACAGGGAGTCATTGACGCTGACCTCCCTTTGTAGAGAGGGTCATTGAAGGGAGGCTCCTTTGAAATAGAGAGTCACATTGGTAAATTCTATCCCCTACACTCTATACAACCATTCCAATAGCTCCCTAGCTGCTCTTTGTACATTATTTAGGTGCAATGCCTCACAAGAAGGGAGAGATCTCAGAAAGATCCCTCAGTACACATTAGTCATGATATAAAGGAACATTCTTTGGGATTTTGGGATTTAACCTTCTCCTGTTTCTACAAATTTGATGTCTACACCAATACATCATGCTTATGCTACAGTTTTAAGTTAACAGTAATTATTTTATAAAATGTAATTTCATTACGATATAAATTTTACAAATTTTTGTCAATAAATTAAAGTATCTGTGATGCACAAAATTTAAACAAAACCAAGTAGAGTTCATGGGCTAAGTAACATTTTCCAGCCACAGCACAATTTACCTCTCCCACTTTGTGTTGTTACGGCATTTGCTGATTTCAGCTGAACTTACCTTTTTACTCGATGTGGGTGTAGGGTGATGACTTCCTTGGATAATGTAAAATTCTTTTAAATTCCATCAACATGTTAGATGTCTAAGTCTATCTTTCAAGGGCTACAGAGTGCTTCAACCTCTAATGCATTATGTCCTTTACCATGCACTGCATAACTGCATCCCTGGTGCATATACTTGCCTAGGCTGCATTTAAACATTGTGCCACCCAAAATGCTGGCTTTGCAAATAGACTCACCAGATTTGCCTTGGTTTTCCCATTCTTTTAAGGTTTGAATATGTCTTTATTTAAAAAATGTGTGTTATATATTATGGTAAAAGAAAAGTATCCTTATCAATTTTCATGTAGGCTATGGATCATGAAGGCAAAGGGCATATTGTATAATGATTTATGAAGGCCTTAAAGGGTTAAATCAAAACTGCACACATTTATTTCAATAAATAAAGAGAAGACTGTATACTACAACATGAGGTTCATCTTTTATTGTCAGTAAGATCCACAAGGCACATTCAGCAGGTGACACATGTATTAACTATATTCATCAATATCTCTGTCATGCAGCTTTTCCAACAAAGCAGGTTTGATCATTTTTTCAGATGTTTACCAATGTAAACTCACAATATCAACCTGTTTTAAAATGGTCTGGTTGCCTTGCAATCTTTCAGGAAAGACATTTGAGCCCTGATCATAACAGATGTTTTAACAGGTTTTGGTGGAATACCAGCTTAAGAAACAAATCATCCATTGTTCAACCCCTTTTATGGATGGCATTTGTTGTCATGATGCACCAATGCAGTGTCAATGAGTAGCCCACTGGTGCTGCATTTGTGCATCATTTGGGCCATGTGCGAGTGTTTCAGCCCTGTATGAGGCATGAATGTAACATTGGCAAGGGCAGCATTTATTGTTCATGAATACTAAGTGTCAAATATAAGTGTTCGGGTTTCAGGTAATATTTACCTCCTCCACAGGCTTTCGATGAAATACACAAAACATAACAACAGAAATCAATAGAATATACTTTAACAGCGACAATGATGTTGATGTAAAAGTATTATGTACAACCATTGTGTTTTGAATTAAGCAGGATAAGTTCTATAAGCACTGTGAGGAATATAATATTTTTTCTTTACAAGCACTGCTTTAGTGTCCATGCCTGATTTGGCTTCATTGCATCATGAATATAGACTGTTGAATCCCATATTTATGAGGCATCATGAGACATGTAACACCTTCACACAATAGACCACAGTGGACTGTAAGCTGTCGGGCCTCAAATCTGCACCAGTCCTAAATTAGCTCCATGGTAAAAAGACCTGAAATTGATCAATACACTTTATCCTGGTTTTGAATTTTCTGATTTCATCCAGTTATTTATGCGGTCTATTAAGGTATAATATAAACTCCCAATAAGGAAATTCTGCAGTTTTCCATTTTCGTATTGCCCTGAGACCAGGAGCCAGGATGGACTGTTTTCTTGATCTACAGCAGTGAGTTCAAATACTTCTCTGTAGCTGGGCAGTATTTATGTTATAATATTAAGTTACACGCGGCACATTTTATTCCCCTTTAGAAACCAGACGGGACGAGGAGCCAACTGTAGTCCCATGTTCTCCGGAGAGTAGTCTCTGCCCGCCTCAGTACTCCGGCACAGGCATACGCTATCCAGCAGAAGTTTAGTCCTGACTAGATCAGAACGATGGCCATTATCCACCGGTAGATAGTCTCCAAGATGGCTAAATCCCAGGAAATACACATCACCTTTCAACATTCACTCGGAACATTCACTATTCTTGGGAATCTCCTGTGTCTGTCTTGTATATATACAGTTTGTGCTTTTTCTTAAGAAACACATAAAATACTACTTGTGTCATTCTTGAGTTCTGTTCTGACGGTAGTACCACAAGCCTGCTACGTATATATCAAAGCCTTCTGGCTTCTTATGTACAACCATATCATGTAGGATTATAACACAGACCTATAACACATTGGGGCCTGGTAGCTCTGGTGTATTAGACTTTGGTACCTTTCATGCAAGACAGCATCAGAGCCTGGGGGCCTCTATTAGGCTGGTGAACACCGGGTACATAATTATAGAGATTTTGTATCTAACCAATGTCCGTCTTTTCTAATCCGATTTGCAACCAGTAAATTCCTATGTGTGTCATACTAAATCCAAGTCCAAATCCAAGTCTAAAGTGGCACATAATCATACCTTGAGGCGTTTCATGTATCAGACCCTGGTCCCCTTCATACTCCTCCACCAGTGACCTTCATGTATTAGACCTTGGCCCCCTTCATACTACCCTTCATACTACTCCTCCTGCGACCTTCATGTATTAGACCCTGGTACATTTTGTATGTGGGAGATTTTGTATGTGTCCTGAGACATTAAATGTATCAGACCCTAGCACCCTTCACGCTACTCTTCATACTACTCCTCCTGCGACCTTCATGTACCAGACCCTGGCACCCTTCATACTACTCCTCCTGCGACCTTCATGTATCAGACCCTGGCCCCCTTCATACTACCCTTCATACTACTCCTCCTGCGACCTTCATGTATCAGACCCTGACCCCCTTCATACTACTCCTCCTGCGACCTTCATGTATCAGACCCTGGCCCCCTTCATACTGCCCTTCATACTACTCCTCCTGCGACCTTCATGTATCAGACCCTGACCCCCTTCATACTACTCCTCCTGCGACCTTCATGTATCAGACCCTGGCCCCCTTCATACTGCCCTTCATACTACTCCTCCTGCGACCTTCACCGGCCATGTCCACCATCTGCATCCTTGTAACCCGGGTGGAGTCAGACGTGGTGCCTCCCTGCCGCTGGGTGAGTTTCTGACAGCTGCCTTTGTCCTTACGCCGACAGCAGACTCGTCCAAAGGCCTTCCAGAAGGCCTGCCTGAAGGACTTACCACACAGACTGTACAGGAAGATGTTGATGCTGAAGTTACAGTAGTAGAGCAGCTGACACACCTGCTGCCACAGGATAGCCTCGTTAGAGCCTGATGTGGGCGAACCCTGCAGGAGAGAACATAACGTTTATAATATATACAATAGATACAGCTGAAGTTACAGTAGTAGAGCAGCTGGCACACCTGCTGCCACAGGATAGCCTCGTTAGAGCCTGACGTGGGAGAACCCTGCAGGAGAGAACATAACGTATATAAATATACATAATAGATAAACCTAAAGTTACAGTGGTAGAGGGGCGGACAGACCTGCTGCCACAGGATCACCTCGTTAAAACCGGACGCAAGCAAACCCTGTGGACAAGATAAGACCAAAATATGACTGCAGGAAAAAGAATATATCGCATACAAGTACATGATTGATAAAGCTGAAGTTATTGTAGCGCTTAAAGGAGCTGGCGCAATATTGCCAGATGATTTACCCACAATTCATCAACACTGTCAATCAAATCTCATGATTCACATTTTCTTTATGGAATTTGGGCCTCCTTTATCCAGCTCTGCCAGCAGCATGCAATTTAATCCATCAACACCAGGTGTCATCTTTGTCTGACCCTCAAATGGCATTGAGGTTAGGTTGCTTGGGAAATAATTGATGTCAAAATTATGGTTATTTGAACAGGTTACAACATTTAACTAATCACATCTGACACGAGTCTCATGCTGACAAGTTAATTGCTGATGTGGACTGACTTTAGGACAGGAGTGCCACATCAGCCAGTGGTGAACCTCTTGATTTGGGAATCACAGCACCTTTTTTCTTAAAGAATAACTACTTTTTGTCAATCATTAATATCAGTGTCCCCTTTTGTTTTTCAGCAGTATTCAAATGTCTTTCTCTGGAATTTGTTACAGGTTTACTACAGAACATGAATGCTTGACTTGGCATGTACAAGCCAAACCTTCTTAATATAGAGAAACGTTAACATTGTATAATATTTTTTGTTACTGGGAATTTTGCACTGTAGTATACTTTCAAAGACATAAGACGCATCCTATATAGGCATGAAAGCAGGTTCTGATTTGCATACATACACTGAAAACTTAGTCCTCACCTTTATGATAGTCATGACAAAGCCGTAGAGTCTGAAGGCATGGCTAGGCAGGTTGAGGACCAGGAAGGTGGTGGACACAACAAGCAGTAACCGCGTTATCTTCAGCTGGTGACTGTGTCTCTTGTCAGGTCCTGTGAACCTCAGCGTGGTCTGAAACCTGGTAACATAGAATCTATCTGTTCAATATGGACTTCACAGAGAACAGAAATGGATCATGGTTCACAGTTTTGACTCTCTTTAAGAATCTATTATCTTTTCTAATCCATGAGAGGAACTTCAAAATTAACCTTTCAATTGGTGACAAATTTGGATTTCCAATGTCAGCCTGACAAGATTCTGATATTACATGACTT
The DNA here is from genome assembly GCA_947462335.1 of Harmothoe impar. Lineage (NCBI taxonomy): Eukaryota > Metazoa > Annelida > Polychaeta > Phyllodocida > Polynoidae > Harmothoe > Harmothoe impar. Next base: position 7,096,749 of record OX381704.1, read on the forward strand.
TCATGATTGGCAACCAGACTATTGAAGATTCAGCAATTCTAGTAACTAATTACAGGATGTCGCTGTCTTTCTTTTTAAAGTTTTTGTTTCTCGTTTTTAGAAATATTTGAATGAGCATATTGATAGAGTAGATTAGCTATTTCACATGTAAGTCATCTATTGTTCATGACATTGTCATCTATGGTTTCCTCATTGGCTATCAGTTATAATACATAATTATTTTTGTGAAGAAATACTAATGTGTAACAATCTTACAAAACACATTTCATCAATTGCTTTGGACATATATAGAAATGTGGAATTTAATGTGTCTTGTGCTGATGTCTTAACAGCCAACCCAAAAAAAAGATGAATTCACAAACCGTACCTGACACTTCCATTGCCTCCAAGTCCCCTGTTATTCACCTGGTTGTGTTTATCTACACAGTTAGAGCTTTCTGTGTCAGCCTCCACCCCGCTACTGTCCCCACAGGTACAGGGCACCTTGTGGCTCCCCCTACTGGGGGACTGTTTGTTGTGGGGCCTGGATGGGCAGAGTTTTACATGATTGTCCATAGTAGCAGTGCCTAACTGCCCGTTAGTGAGACTCCCTCGCCGCCGGTACATCCGTGTTATCCGTACCATAATCCGTGCATTCATGAAGAATATAGAGACAAAGGGTATAATAAACGTGACCAGGGTGTCCACATTGTTGAGTCTTGTTAGTAACTGGATGTACTTCCTCTTTGGGGTGCACACAGGCATGCCATACATGACGACTGTATGTGACGTCCATAGGTGGAAGTTATTCACAACAATAGCCACAGCAGCAAACACACACACCACGATCTTACTCCGTGTTGGTGTGCAGAGCGTCTGGCGCTTTAAGGGGTAGAAGACAGCAATGTAGCGCTCCACTGTGAAGCCCACCACGTACCACACAGACAGGAAGGCACAGACGTTGGTGGTGTAGGTGAACAGCTGGCAGGGACCACTCAGGTGGTAGATCTGGACGTCAAACCACACCAGCCACTGGAACACCAGCATCAGCAGGAACCCATTGTCACAGATAGCCAGGGAGGCCAGGTAGATGCTGGATGACGTTTTACGTAGCGGGTTCCTGAAAGTGGGCATATGCAATTTTTTCAAAATGTTAAATCCAACAATCCCACATACTGTAAAAGTATACTCTTCATTTGTTGGTAGTTTAAATAAAAAAGTCAAAATTTTTGAGCTCCAATTTATTGGATGTACTTACCTGAAAAACACGATAATGGAGATGGTGTTACCAATCAGCCCAATCAAGATGATGAAGGGCACCACATAGACCTCAAAGATGTCCAGGATGAGCTGGAAGCGGAGCTGGTACGGGTCCGTGTAGTACATGGGGCCCTCAGACTGGTGTGAGGTCAGGTTGGACAGGTTGCTGATCCCACCAAACAATGTCATTGTTTCGTAAGCCATTGTTGTTAAGGTAAACCTGACACCAACAGAACTAAAGGTTTAATTAGGTCTCAGACCGTGGTCAGTTGACAATTCTGTACCACCTAAAAATTGTCTAGTCGCTACAGGCAATGCAATGATATCCATTTGGCATTTGTCTCTAACACCAAGGGTTTCATAGCCTTGATGTGAAGACACTGAGTGAGGTGTGATGGTTGAGGAACGGTAACACCATTTTAGTCTACATCATGATGACTACAGACAGGCTGCTGCAGTTTCTGTAGCTGCAATAAATTGTTTATCTGCCTCGGTCCCCGAGGCAAGTCCTCTTTCTGCACCATCACTGTTCAGCAACAATGTTGATGGTTCCGATTCAATCCCTAGAGGGCAGCACCAGTTTTCACTAATTAATCCATTTAATTAGGTGACACCAGGGGAACTATCAAGTCCAGAAACATGGCCCATTGATTCTCAGGTGCATGGGAGTAATTGCCTGGGTTTTTAAATCATCAGGCCAGGTCTAGGCAATAATGTTCCAAATAATTGTGTATCCCCAGATACCCTCCATTAATTAACAAGTTGCACAGGTCAGAGCAATAAGCGTCTGGGGAAATCAATGTTTGTCTCATTTTGAACAAACAGCCAAGGTTGACCAGGACAGGTAGGTATGATTGACTGCCATGAGGCACTTCTGTCTTATCTCTATCCTCCAGTTGGTTGACTAACCTGTAGCTGGGCCGCACACAGAGAGATTGACCATGCCATGACGTCATAACTCAGGATTCATTATTTGATCAGTTTAAGATCTAGAGTCTTCCCTAAGCAGAATGCGCTGGTGGTTAACTGTCCCAATTACTACGATGGAGGCGGGTACAGTCTACTGGTTGACTGGTTTTTATAACATCTTGCTTGTGCAGGTGGAGCCTCCTATGTGGCCATCTTTATTTCTGCAAGTACACATAGAAGGAATGAGCTAGATTTGTGAAAACAATAATGAGGAACATCAACAAGCAATGAGAAATATACATTTTAGATTATTTGAGTTTAAAATGCTGCTGCTGTACAAATTGAGGCATTCAAACATATTCTGAAAAGCCATAAAATCCTTAGATATAAAACTCATAAATGAATGAAATGATCAGTTGCAGTTATGAAGTATTACTATGAAATATTATCTCCACACCCTAGTATCACTATGCATCCACACCCCACCCTCTGCATGTTAAACCCTAATCTATGTGGCCGCTTATTTCCAGGTGTACTAGGAACCAAGGCCTACTTATAGCAGTGTGTGAGCGGGTTACGGCTGGAAGCTGCTCAGTATGAGCTGGTTTTATCACATCCATTCTACAACAGCTGTTACAGCTCCCCTGGGCAAATACCCCACTCAATGTGGTTAGTGCTACCCCTAAGGGAGGTGGGCTGAACCCTAATCAGTTAAATTAGAAAATTATACTTGGTAGAGTGAATATGGTTTGTATGCAGGGATTAGATTTCACCACAGCCCCAACTTCATGTCCTATTTGTTGAATGCTAAGCAGATTAGTAGTAGGTAGATCTTTATTCACAAGTCTTTTCCAGGCAGGGATTAAACCAGAACACTGATTGTGTGTGAGGCATGTCACTTAACCAGTACAGAAAGAATAAAGTGAAAACATTCATGGAGGTATTATGCAAATTGGATGAATAATGTATCAATAGCATGGGCTCTCTCTATTGTCATGGGGGTAATTTATTATACAATGTTAACAACGTTACAGCTAATTGGTTTTCAGTATTGAATAACCATTGCCTTTGTGTACTTGTCATTTTGAAATACAGTCATGTCATATTTATGCATGTAGCAAAGTGCCCAGAGTAGGGGGTCATCATTCATTCTTGTTCACAATGTTAACCCCTTAAGGACGGCATGATGCCTTGTCCTTGGTCTTCATGATGCATGAATGCAGCCCTGGTGAGGGCTGCATTCAAGCATAATGCCGACCCCATGTGGTTGAGGAACTCCTGGAGGGTCGACATGATGCACTATTGCAGCACTGGCGAGTTACTCGCCACGGCTGCATTGGTGCATTATTATGACAAATGTAATCTTTTAGCTACATCTGTCCTTAAAGGGTTAACGAGGTTCATTCAGTTCATTGAACTTCATGGTGCAGAACTAGAAATTAGCCAGACAGGTATTTAAAATCTTTTGGCGGAAACTGACATGCCAACATTATAATCTAGTACACAAAGCAATCATTATATCATTGTGCTGTTTTTAACTAGAATCTTTTATCAGGCTGTTTACTGATGAAGAGAAAAGTCAATATTTAATGATTTGTTTCCGTTATACACAACATCAGTAATTCAACATGGGGTCATTCATCATTTAAAGTTAACAACTGTTACAGCTAATTACCTTCCTCTACAGATCAGCAGCCGCTTTGTCTACTTGTCATTTTGAAATACAGTCTTATTTATGGAGGGAGCAAAGTGCCATGAATAGGGGTCATTATTCAACCTTGTTTACAAAGTTAACTTTATTAATGCAGTTTATTGAATTTCAAGGTGCAGAAAGGGTAATGGCTCTAAATCAGTAGATAAAACAATCATTTCATCATTCTGCTGATTTTAGGGCCGAGTCAACTATTGCTAGCTGAGTGGAAGAGGGGGCCTTGACTGATTTCTACAAAAACGATAATTTCCCCCCCCCCCACCAAAAAGCTAAAAGTTATCTCAACCCTCCCCCAACCACTTTCTGATTTGGAGAAATGCCCCTCTCCCAAATTTGCATGTGATTTATGTGCCTGTGGAATCATGTATGGTATTCAAATGGACCATTTCTAATTTTGATCCCCCAGCATAGAGACTTTTCCCGAATTGCCCCCACCTCGTGGGACTGTTTTTTAATTATGACTACCCCTAGATACACCAAGTACCCCCAGCTGGCAATCAAGGACTTGGCCCTTAAGTGCACCTCAGGCAAAGACCTTAATTCGGCAGTATACTAATGAAGAGAAATGTGCTGCAATATTTGACACTTTTCTCCTGTTTTAATACCATTACTAAATTAACACGGGCTGTTGTCGCCTAACAGGATCTGATCATTATAGATCACAAGGGAAAAACACAGTCATTATGTGTTCTACTGCAGCTCTGTAGGATCTGCATTAACACGGTATGTTGTCACATAAATCTACACCTACACATGTCAGCCCTCATTATGGCACATGTGAGCAGCAGATGGTTTATTTGGCAGAAGACGTTATGGCATCAGTAAAGTACCAGCAGAACAACACAAGTGGGTTTCAAAGCTGTAATAGTACATGGGTATACAGCTAGGTGGTAGCTAACCATGACTGCCTTGTTGGCATGGGAGGGCCACATTGTTTCTTTGTATACACCCACAGACACATTGTCACAGAATCTTGCTAAACTGAGATGTGTGAGCCATTGTATTTGCAACCTAAATTATAACTTATTTGTGAACTTAATTACTGTTACAAAATAATATATTGATCTTCTCTCTAAATGCTCATGGATGGACCAAGTTGATGCTGTGTTGCATTAAAGAGAAAAATGAAGTTAAACTTTCTGGCCAGGGACCCCCTGCCATCCTGTCCCTCGTACTGTGGGAGTAGCTAAAGGTTGAGGCTGTTTGATCACTCATCCTACAGGGGCTGTTAATCCTTCATTCATCCCCTGTGTGTCATTATACAATATGATGCTGCCTTGTGATATCGCGGTATCCCCAGAGACGTGGTTATCTTTTGGGTACTACATTACTGGCCCATAGCATGAGAAGCCAAACACAAATGTGCATCCATTGTCTCTGCACTGCAGATATACTGATTATTAAACATCATTTCCAAATATTCACATGTTCTTTAGATTTGGTTTGGGGTATTGTATTTATGTTATAGGTTGCTGTTTATCATAGCATCTGTATGTACAATGATTACATTCAACTCTACATCTATAAAAGTGCCTTTTGAGATCTGTTCTTGGATGAGCATCATCAAAGATTTAACTAAAATATTAATATCATCTCAATGCAAAGAGCTTTAAGAACATTAAATGTTATCATTTTATGTCTAAATTAAAATTAGAGAACCAACATTGACCCTAATGTCCTCCATCCAATAGCATGCATATTGCCAAACTTTACGGCTTACACATTTGTATTGAGCCCGGTGGACAGCTGACTTAAAAGTATACAGCCATTCCTCTATTCAGTCAAAGGCCTAAGAGAGGCGGTCGCCCCATTGGACTGTCATGTAATATACAAGTGGCACTAACCTGCCTCTGGGGCAATAAGAGCAGGTTCTGGGGATAATAAGATGTCTGGTGAAGGAGTCTGGGGAGTGTCTGGTTGTGTCCACAGGGACACAGAGCTGAAGTCTTGTGTCTGCCACAGGCTTAGGTGCCTATAAGGTTCGCTGTGTCAGCATTCCTCCTGGCATTGCTGGGGTAACCGTCTAAGACCAGCTACTACGGATGTGCATCTTTGGATTGCCTTTGATTTGTCACTAACCCCTTTATATGGCGTGACAGTGTTTGATCCCACCTGCCACCCTTTATGAATGCACCAAGCCTGTAGATTTGGCATGATACATAGAGTTACTCGAGGTGGCTGCATTGGTGCATCAGGATAACTTCTGGGTTGCTATGCATCAGACATGTACATGATGATTGTAGACATGGTAGTGTGCATTGTTGGTAATTAGGAGGGTACACATATAGCTCTACTGGACCCAACCTAATTCAAGGAATACTATGTCAAAAGTTATTCTCTGTACATGGGGAAAAAATGGTGAATAAAAATGATTTCTTTCTTTATTCACGCTAAGACACCCAAATAGCTTGTCCAGTCAGCCTAGTCTCCTAGTTTTCCAGCGTCCCTGAGCTTGGCACCCACACAGAATATGCTGCTTCAAGTGGGACAGTACTGCCATGTGGTGGAGGATGTGGGAACCAACGTGGTCTTTGAGGCAGTGCTGCCATCTTACAGGTAGTAGTCTCTAAATTTGTAATTTAAACGTGTCCTATAAAAAAACATTTAGCAAAGAGAAGTGATTTTTATTAGAGGCATGCTACATCATATATGGCATCGTAGGTCATTTGGGGATCCAAAATATGGAGGTAAGGGAGAGCTTTGTGGGTAAATATCAAAATCCAAATGTTGTCACAAGACAAAACCATGGGCATCTCCCCCGGGGCATCCCCCCTCCCCCTTCCGGGGAACATGACGTCAACCACAATACCAACGACAGCCAGCGGTGCCGCCAGTTGATGGGCGGCTGCCGGGGCGGCTGGGCTGGGGTGTACAGACGGCCGCCGAGTGTAGTGCCATGTGTACGCTGGACGTACCATTATGGGGCCACATGCAGCGCAGTGTACCACAGTGTACCAGGGTTTACAAGTTTAATCTAAACACCTCACACAGCCAACAGACTTCACATGGATCACTCTAACACGATATAGCATCATGTGAGCGGCTTGGATTGGTTTGATGGGTGTAGGATTTACCACTGAGGCCTAGCACAAACAGGTGGAGGACCAAGGACCCTGCTTCACATGGTCCCAGTGTGGCTGCCCCGGGGGCCTGAGGTGAATTCCCGGGGCTAGCGCCGCAATGACCGTGCCTGCCTGTCAGTCACTCCTGCAGTGGCAGTAGAGGAGGGAGGAGAGAGTACACACAGGACACTAGCTGAGTACAGGATTTACCAGGATCTTGGTGATTACACGTGTCACAGACCACTACAAGACTGTATAGAATACATAGGATACACTAAGCAGTTTGGATTAGCTGGATTCATTGATAAGTAGCGGCACATAGCCCCCGGGGACGGGGAGCCTGTGGAGGGAGGAGGGAGTGTGTGACCACATGGCGGCCTCTGTGACAGCAGCAGCAGGGGAAGTAGGTCAGTGTACGGCTGACACTGTGTGCTACCCAGAGTGCAGGGAGCAAGCCACAACAACAACCAGGGTCAGTACAGTTCAGTACAGTCTGTGTCATGTTGTTGGTGTGTGTTGTTGGTGTGTGTCATGTTGTTGGTGTGTGCCATGTTGTTGGTGTGTGTTTTTGGTGGGTGTCATGTTAACGTTGTTGGTGTGTAATGTGGTGTTGCTGAGCTATCATTGGGGTCTGACTGTAGGAGGCTGAGAAGGAGTGAGTGTTGTTGACAACTGTAGGGTTTTGTATATATGTTGATGCGGTGTGGTGTGGTCACCCTCACTCTACACACGTCCCCCTCACTCCATAAATGCCCCCCTCACTATACACACGCCCCCCTCACTCTACACACGTCCCCCTCACTCTACACATGCCCCCCTCACTCCACACACGTCCCCCTCACTCCATACACGCCCCCCTCACTCCATACATGCCCCCCTCACTCTAGACACGTCCCCCTCACTCTACACACGTCCCTCTCACTCTACACATGTCCCCCTCACTCCATAAATGCCCCCCTCACTTCACACACTCCACACATGCCCCCTTACCCAACACATGGCCCCCTCACTCCACACAGGCCCCCTCAGCCCACACACGCCCCCCTCACTCCACAAACGTCCCCCTCACCCAACACACGGCCCCCCTCACTCCACACAGGCCCCCTCACCCAACACACGGCCCCCCTCACTCCACACACGTCCCCCTCACCCAACACACGCCCCCCTCACTCCACACAGGCCCCCTCAGCCCACACACGCCCCCTTACTCTACACATGCCCCCTTACTCTACACATGCCCCCTCACTCCATACACGCCCCCCTCACTCCACACACGTCCCCCTCACTCCATACACGCCCCCCTCACTCCACACACGTCCCCCTCACTCCATACACGCCCCCCTCACTCCACACACGTCCCCCTCACTCCACACATGCCCCCCTCACTCCACACATGTCCCCCTCACTCTACACACGCCCCCCTCACTCCATACACCCCCCCTCACTCCATACACATCCCCCTCACTCCAATACATGCCCCCCTCACTCCATACATGTCCCCCTCACTCTACACACACACCCCCCCTCCTTCCATACATGCCCCCCTTATTCTACACACGTCCCCCTCACTCCATACATGCCCCCTCACTCCACAAACGCCCCCTCACCCCACACACGTCATTCTCTCCCCACACACATGATGTGTGTGATGTCGGTGTGTGATGTGGTGTGTGTGTCTGACTGTAGGAGGCTGGGGAGGTGTGAGTGTTGTTGACGACTGTAGGATGTTGTATATGTTGATGTGGGTGTGGTGTGGTCACCAACACGTCCCCCTATTAAACTGAGCAGTGGCATAGGAAAAGGGGGGGGGGGCAGGTGGGTCCGGGCTCCTCCAATCACTGAGGAGGGGGGCCTGAATATGTTTGGGCCCCCCCAAAATTTGTCAAGACCTCTAATATCATACACACAATTTTCAAACCTCTCCCTCATAGGAAAAACTGGGGACAGAGGTGACTGGAACCCCAAATCAGAACTAGAAGCGACTCAAATACTTCCCTTCCATACAATCTAATATAAGAGTGTATATGATACATTATGCATAAAAATCGATACTTAAAGTTGGTTAAAGTGGGCCCCCTCCCCAATAAAGATTTGCTTCCTATGCCACTGTCACTCCATGCAAGCCCACCGCACTCTTTACACATCCCCCTCACTCCATTCATGCCCCCCACACTCTACACACGCCCCCCCCTAACTCAACACATGTCTCCCTCACTCCATACACGCCACCTTACTCTACGCACGTCACCCTCACTCCATGCATGCCCCCCTCACTCTATACACGCCCCCTCACTCTATACACGTCTACCTCACTCCATACATGCCCCCCCTCATTCCAAACCAGTCCCCCTCATTCCATACAAATCTCCTCACTCCATAAACGCCCTCTCACCCAACACACGCCTCCTCACCCATCACACGCCCGCCTCACTCCATACACGCCCCCCCTCACTCCACACACGCCCCCTCACTTCACACATGCCCCCCTCACCCACACACGTCCTCACACTCTACATGTCCCAAACCCCATCCTTCATCCCCCCCTACCCCACCCATTCCCCCCTTTTTTTCTTTTATTATCCTAGTTAAAAGACCCACCCCCCCTCCCTGCCCTAAAATATCCACCCAAAACCCCCTGGTAATCCGGACTGGCCTGCGCCACTTCCATTTACCTTATACTATATTGCTACATAATTATTACATTTCCTACTAAAGCCTTTAGGCTTAGTTTGTTTACACCCGCTCAATGTTTATGCATTGACTAGGCGTAAACAAACAAACATATTTGTAACTTTACATAATTTAAGTATATAATTATATCACCAAATACCGTCAAGGTGTACTGGGAAATAAATAATCCGGGCCCGCGGCCTCTGTATCTTACTCAGTATAAATGTGCCCCTACATGGGTAAAAAAGGACACGGACGACACAGCGACACGGCCCTTTTAAAAATCGACACGGCCGACACGGCCCTTTTAAAAATCGACGGACACAGAAAAATAAGGGATAAAAATCGACCTGCAGATCTCTTTCTCTAAGTTCTTATATAACTAAAAAGTGACACAGTGACACGCTGTTTTCCCCTAAAAAGTGACACAGTGACACGGCCAAATATCTGACTACCCATGTAGAGGCACATAAATAAATGAATACTATACTATACTATATATGTCTCTCTGTCTCTTTGTCTCAAAGTGGCACACAGTTGGTGGTTTACCATGGGAATTTACTGAGTAGGACAACTCTGTGGTTTGTAGAGTCGGGGGGAAGTCTATTAGGGGGAGCTGTAGCGATTTGGATTGGGGGGGGGGGCTTTTTTTACAACCATTGTGTCTTACCAATGCACTGCTGGTAAGTAACTTACAGGCAGTGTATTATTACATCATGCCTCTCTGTAGCAAAAGTCAGTGATGCTGGCCATCACTCTCCCAGCAGATTTTAGGCACAATATTAGGAGGTGATGTTAAAGTGGGGTAAGTGTTTGATAACATGCTTAACCCTTTAAGGACATATGTCGCTACAAGATTACATTCTTGTCACGATGCACCAATGCAGCCCCGGCGAGTAACTCCATTAATTACCAGTGCTGCATCATGCCGACCCTTTGGGAGTGTCTCAATCCCATAGGGTCGGCATGATGCTTGAATGCAGCATTGGCGAGTTACCTTGGTCGTTATGATGCATTATTGCATTATGCTGTCCTTAAAGGGTTAAAAACTAATGTATAGCAGTGTTTGATGGTGTGCATAATGCGGCTGGTGTGTTAATTATCAATGCTAAATCAACTTGTTGTGACCACCTCCATGGCCATCCCCCTCCCTTGGAGGAAAGCTGAGGGGTAATCGGGGGGAGGCCTTAGTGTTTCTAGGAAGCATTACAAGATATTGCCCCTGGGATAACTCAAGATAACTTATTCACCCCTCGATCATAAATGAGCTGTGAATTGTTCTTGAAATATCAACAAGCGTAGTCTTGATGCATAGTGTAGGTATAGATCTATAATGATAAAACGGGTTGGAATTTGTTCCAGGGACTATCACGGGTAGGCTAACACTAGCAGCTCTAGTGGGATCTTGGTTTATCACCACAGAGCGCAGCTTGTTGCTGGTGTTCAGTCAGGGCCCGAGACCGGGGGTGGCATGGACTCCTGTAGGGGTGTATACAGGGACATGAGGGTGACATGGGTGACATGGACTCGGCCCCTGTAGGGTGTATAAAGAAACAATACAGAAACCAATGCAGAAATCCTCTCTTATCACCAAGGCGCTTTTAACCAATGCAGAAATCATCTCTAATTACCAGACAACTTTAAAACAATACAGAAATCTTCTATTATAACCAAAGTTTTTTAACCAATGATAAAATATTCTCTAATTACCAGGCCACTTTTAACTACTGCTAAAATCCTCTGTAATTACCAGGGCACTTTTAACCAATGCGAAAATCCTCTGTAATTACCAGGGCACTTTTAACCGATGCTAAAATCTTCTGTAAATACCAGGGCACTTTTAACCGATGCTAAAATCCTCTGTAATTACCAGGGCACTTTTAACCGATGCTAAAATCCTCTGTAATTACCAGGGCACTTTTAACCGATGCTAAAATCCTCTGTAAATACCAGGGCACTTTTAACCAATGCTAAAATCCTCTGTTATTACCAGGGCACTTTTAACTTATGCTGAAATCCTCTCTAATTACCCGCTGCCCGGGGCATAGAAGCATCTCAGTGCTGAGTGCCAGGCAGAAAAGGCCATCCCAGAGGGCATCCCATCAATAATCATGGATATACCCAGCTCACATGATGGTCACACCTAACATGGATTATCAAACAAGATTTGATTCACATGCCCGACATTGTCACTATCCTATCCTACCCCGCATATCTTTACCTACACATGTACCTGTCACCCTATTAACATACCTGTCACCCTACACACATACTGTGTGCTTACATCAGGTATACTTTGGGAGGGAGATGGGAGAGGGGGGGAGGTTGTAGAGCTGTGGTTTTTTAGGAGGATTTTTTAGACTGATTAAAGGCCTATGGTAATTAAAGAGGATTTCTTTACTGGTATATAAGTGCTGTGGTAAAAAGAGGTGATTTTTAGACTGATTCATGGCATATGGTAATTAGAGAGGATTTCCGGCTAATGGTGTCATAATGCCTCATGTTAACCCTGTAAGGACAGCACGATGCCTCATGTTAACCCTGTAAGGGCAGCATGATGCCTCTTGTTAACCCTGTAAGGGCAGCATGATGCCTCATGTTAACCCTGTAAGGACAGTGTGATGCCTCATGTTAACCCTGTAAGCACAGCATGATGCCTTATGTTAACCCTGTAAGGGCAGTATGATGCCTCATGTTAACCCTGTAAGGGCAGTGTGATGCCTCATGTTAACCCTGTAAGGACAGCATGATGCCTCATGTTAACCCTGTAAGGACAGTATGATGCCTCATGTTAACCCTGTAAGGGCAGCATGATGCCTCCTGTTAACCCTGTAAGGACAGCATGATGCCTCATGTTAACACTTTTTTTAAAGTGTTTTATTGGGTTAAAATAATACAATTTTCTATGCTAGGGCCCTTTCAGCTGCCGTTTGATATTACATGATTCACATAAATTACAGTATGGCAACCATTGTACCTGTAGTATATTACATGTAATAATTAGAATGGCATGATGCCTCATGTCACCTTGTAAGGGCACTATGATGCATGCTTTCCCTAGTGTATATAAAACGGAATTAGTTGGTTCGCAGGCTGGAGTGCTTGACAGATAAACCAAAGAGGCTATATAAAAGTATGTCTTTTTTCTCACCAATTTTACTTCAATTAATATTATGTGGGGAATATGATCGAACTCAATCCCGTCAGACTAACCTTTAGATATAAGTTGTAGTTAAAAGAAAAACTACATTAAAACACAACATCCTCATTCAGCATGCCTGGCTGCTGAAATATCTTAACATTTCCGTCAATCCTTTTTAGAGGCAAATAACATATCGATATAAAATTTCTGATCAAATACAATAAAATCCCAAATACACAACCAAAGCATGTGCATGCTACAATCTCACACTAAAGTCAATCAAATTGATTGAGATAGTTGAGCAGTACCTTTCTTATCTATCTTTTGTTGCCATGAAGGAAATCGCCATATCTAGGTCAAAGGTCAAAGGTCAGGGTGGTATTACTTCACAGATACTGCCGCACATGCCCAGACAGTGCTGCATATCTGTAAGGTTTTGCCACACAGAGAGGGTGCGGTGTAGGGGGGGGGGCGTTGCCAAGAGGAAAAGGTACAATTTGCTGAGAGGATAGGCCACAATTTGCTAAGAAGACAGGTCCAAAATCCTTTGGGCATAATGCAGAAGTCTCTAGTTTTTAGTTTTTGGCACAATGAGAACATATAAGCCGCACCCGACTTTGGCCTGATTCTATAAGCCGCAGGGATCATCTGAATCACCCCAGGGAAAGACTTGCGTATTAGCCACACCCCATACTTTAGCCTAAGTATATGAGCCATACATAGGGTCAGAGTTCTCCCGTGGCCCTGTGTGGCCTCCTGGTGGCCCGTACCGTCTCCTGTGGCCCATGGGGCCTCCATGTGTGTTAACAGCTTTCTTACCCCCCCCCCCCCCCCAACATACCCCCCTCCCACTTGGGACACTGACCCGTATTGAGTTTTATAAGTGTCCCAGCGTCATGTTAAACTAGATGCATAAACCAATGTATCATAACTAATTCATGGAAAATAAGTTGCATAAACTACCATTATAAGCCTATAGATAGATCTATATCTCTTCTAAAGCCCTGTGGATGTACCGAGTTAGTTATGTGTTGAGGGGGGGGGAGTGAGTGTCCAGTCCTCCTCCCCCAGTCTCGGACTCCCATACTAACACTGCTCCGGTCCCTCTGCTGAGTATGTTATGGGGCAGAGCTTCATCTCACTTGATACCCATTTGCGCCAGTTTGGTGGCACAAATGGGTGTGTATTGGTCAATACACATCCAACTACAGACAGATTATTATCTAGATCAAAAGGGTAATAAAAGTTGATGGGTGCTACTGGGTAATTAACAACTAGACTTGACAGGGGGAATGTGAAGATGTGGATTGGGGTGGGAAGACAACCTGATCCCAGGCTATCCACCTGGTGGGATAGTTGCTGGCCGAGGCTGCTCCTCCCCAACCAGCTTTCATACTCATGCAGCAGCCGTGTACATGGAGGGTTGCACAGTAGGTGGGGGGGGGGGGGTAGGTGTGAAGATACCCCCCTCCCCACCAGCAGTCTCTGTAGCTTATACTAAGGGTCATACTGTCGTTATTCTATGGTGATTCTGGAAATTATACTTTGGAAAAACGTGCGTCTAAGCCGCACCCTGACTTTGGGCCAATCCTATAAGCCGCTTCAGCGATCTGACTCGCATACTAGCCGAGGCTTCTATGCGAGGTTTTATGTTACTAAAGATTTGTATAAGAGGCATGGGCATCTCCCCAACTCTACACAAGCCCCCCCCCCCCACTCTACATGCGTCTACCTTCCTTTATACCACGATTCTGGCTTTTCTTTTATTACCCCGTTTGAGACTTTGGCTCGTGCATTATCAGCCGATACACCTCACTCATGCTTTCCCAACAAGCCATTAGTGCATCACTATACATGTCTCCCTATATTTTATCCTTATTGTTTCCTTACTGCAGTAGGCAGACAAGCTACTGGAATACACTTGTCCCCTGTACGTCCCCTGTTTAAAAGTTAAAAGATATTCCTTTTGTCCCCGGGGTAACTCATTCATCCCTTCAAAATCAATGAGCTCTGAACTGCTCTATGAATATGAACAAGCCTAGTCTTGATTCATGGTGGTGTGGTTACATCTGCTTGGTGTCCATGCAGCCTCCCTTCCCCTGTTCCACCACCAAACTTTCAAGAATGGTCAGCACCTGCCCACTTTAAGTAAAGCTGAGTTAGTTCAAAGTTAGAAGAATGCACCAGTGCTGAAAGCATAGGATAAGTCACTGCTTAATTCTTTTTTGTCATTGCTAAGGTCCTCTAGTGAGCCTGCCTGAGTGCACGCCCAATGACGCGGAATTGAGTCTTTTGTGTGAAGGACCATGCAGTGAGTGTCCCACCATGTGTGCTTGGCATGGATGTGTCCCCTGTAGGTATGTGGGGGCACAGGGAAATCCTCTCTAATTACCATAGCACTTTTAACCAGTACAGAAATCCTCTCTAATTACCATAGACCTTTTAACCAGTGTAGAAATCCTCTCTAATTACCATAGCACTTTTAACCAGTACAGAAATCCTCTCTAGTTATATCTAGTTACCATAGAACTTTGGACCAGTGCAGAAATCCTCTCTAATTACCATAGAACTTTTAACTAGTGCAGAAATCCTCTCTAGTTATTACCATATAACTTTTAACCAGTGTAGAAATCCTGTCTAATAATGATGGCGCTCTTAACCTATCCAGAAATCCTCCCTAATTATCGGGGCCAGAAATCCTCTCTAATTGCCGAAGAACTTTCAACCATTCCAGAAATCCTCACTTATTACAAGAGCACTTCAACCTATTCAGAAACCCTCTCTAATTGCCCAAGAACATTAAACCATTGGAGAAATTCTCTCTAATTACCAAAGAACATTTAACCATAGCAGAAATCCTTTCTATTTACCATAAAACTTTAACCAGTGCAGAAATCCTCTCTAGTTACCATGGAACTTTTAACCAGTGCAGAAATATCTGTCTAATCATGATAGCACTCTTAACCTATCCAGAAATCCTCTCAAACTGTCGGGGCCAGAAATCCTCTCGAATTGTGGAAGAACTTTCAACCATTCCAGAAATCCTCACTTATTATAAGAGCACTTCAACCTATTCAGAAATCCTCTCTAATTGCCAAAAAAATGTTTAACCATTGGAGAAATTCTTTTTAATTACCATGGGACTTTTAACCAGTACAGAAATCCTTTCTAGTTACCATAGATCTTTTAACCAGTACAGAAATCCTCTCTGATTACCATAGAACCTTTTATTTATTACCATAGAAAGTTTAACCAGTACAGAAATCCTCTCTAATTACGATAGAACTTTTAACTAGTGCAGAAATCCTCTCTAGTTATTACCATAGAACTGTTAACCAGTGTAGAAATCTGATAGCACTCTTAACCTATCCAGAAATCTTCTCTAATTATCGGGTCCAGAAATCCTCTCTAATTGCCTACGAACTTTTAACTATTGGAGAAATCCTCTCTAGTTATTACCATAGAACTGTTAACCAGTGTAGAAATCTGATAGCACTCTTAACCTATCCAGAAATCTTCTCTAATTATCGGGTCCAGAAATCCTCTCTAATTGCCAAAGAACTTTTAACTATTGGAGAAATCCTCTCTAATTACCATAGAACTTTTAACCAGTGCAGAAATCCTGTCTAATTATCACAGAACTCTTTAACTTATACAGAAATCTTCTCTAATTATCTGGGCCAGAAATCCTCTTCAATTGCCAAAGAACTTTCAACCATTGGTGAAATCTTATCTAATTACCGTAGAAATCTTCTGCAATTACCAGGGTACCTTTAACCAATGTAGAAGTCCTCTCAGGTTCATTTGATACACATCTTGTTTGCATGGTCAATTGTTTTAAACAATACACATGAAAATGCTTGCATGCCGCCCTATCAAGCTACTTCCACCCCTCCCCCTCGCTGCCTTGTTAATGCTAAATGACAAACCAAGTGCTGAGTGCTGAGTGCTAAACCCCTGTTCAGGTAAGCCAGGCAAAGAGGGACGGGGGCCTTGTTAATGCTAAACAACCACCAAGACGCCATAGCCAGGTGAGCAGGGTAGGGAAGGGGTGCTTTGTAAATGCTAAACGACCACGCTGACCCCATAACCAGGTGAGCAGGGCAGGGAGGGGGGGGGGTCTTGTTAATGGGAAATGACCATCCTGACCCCCTAGCCAGGTGAATAGGGCAAGGAAGAGGGGGCTTCTTAACTGTATAAGGACGACTTAATTCATGATGCCCTTGGTTGTCATAATGCATGAATGCAGTCCTTGCAAGTTACTCACCAGTGCAGCATTCAAGGATCATGCCAACGATACAAGGTGCAGACACCCCTGAAGGGTCAGCATGAGGCACCAATGCAGCACCAGCAAGTTACTCGTGAAGCCAGCATTGATAAACGACCATACTGACCCCATTGCCAGGTGAGCAGGGAAGGGAGGGGGGGGGGGGCTTGATAATGGTAAACGACCACCCTGACCAATGAGCAAGACAGGGAGACATTCGGGATTTTTTTTAGCAAACTCACGGAAGCTCATTATGCTCAAATGTAGCATCTAAATACACTATGACTATGACAGACAGAAAAGGGCCCCTATATAAACAATGACTATGACAGCCAGAAATGAGGCCCTAAATCCACTATGACTAAGACAGCCAGAAAAGGGGCCCCTTAGTGAATTATGATCATGACAGTCAAAGATGGGCCCCTAAATCCACTAGGACTATAACAGCTAAAAAAGGGGCCCCTGAATTTACTTTTACTATAACAGCCAGAAAATGGGCCCCTAAATCCACTATGACCATGACAGTCAAAGAATAGGCCCTTAAATCCACTAGGACTATAACAGCTAGAAAATGGGCCCCTGAATTTACTATGACTATAACAGCCAGAAAATGGGCCCCTTGATCCACTATGACTATGACAGCTAGAAAATGGGCCCCTATATTCACTATGATTATGACAACCAGAAAAGGGGCCCCTAAATCCACTATGACCATGACAGTAAAAGAATAGGCCCCTAAATCCGCTAGGACTATGACAGCAAGAATACGGGCCCCTAAATTTACTAGGACTATGACAGCAGAAAAGGGGCCCCTAAATCCACTAGGACTATGACAGCAAGAAAAGGGGCCCCTAAATTCACTATGACTATGACAGCCAGAAAAGGGGCCCCTAAATCCACTATCACAATGACAGTCGAAGAATAGGCCCCTAAATCCACTAGGACTATGACAGCAAGAAAAGGGGCCCTTAAATTCACTATGACTATGACAGCCAGAAAAGGGGCCCCTAAATCCATTATGACTGACAGCCAGAAAATGGGCCCCTAAATCCACTAGGACTATAACAGGCAGAAAAGGGGCCCCAAAATACACTATGACAATGACAGTTAAAGAATAGGCCCCTGAATCCATAAGGACTATCATAGCCATGACAGTCAGAAGATGGGCCGCAAAATCCACTATGAAAATGACAGTCAAAGAATAGGCCCCTAAATTTACTAGGACTATAACAGGCAGAAAAGGGGTGCCTAAATTCACTATGAATATGACAGCCAGAAAGGGGCCCCTTCATCAACGATGACAATGATAGTCAAAGAATAGGCCCCTAAATCAACTGAGACTATCACAGCCAGAAAAGGGGCCCCTAAATTCTTTAGGACTATTGCCAGAAAAGGGGCCTCTTAATCCACTATGACCATGACAGTAAAAGAATAGGCCCTAAATCCACTAAATTCACTATGACTATGACATCCAGAAAAGGGGCCCCTATATCCACTATGACAATGACAGTCGAAGAATAGGCCCCTAAATCCACTAGGACTATCACATCCAGAAAATGGGCCCCTAAATTCAATATGACTATGACAGCCAGAAAAGTGGCCTCTGAATCCACTATGACCATGACAGTCAAAGAATAGGCCCCTAAATCCACTAGGACTGTAACAGCTAGAAAATGGGCCCCTGAATTTACTAAGACTATAACAGCCAGAAAATGGGCCCCTAAATCCACTAAGACAATGTCATTCAAAGAATAGGCCCCCAAATCCGCTAGGACTATAACAGGTAGAAAATGGGCCCCTATATTCACTATGACTATAACAGCCAGAAAAGGGGCCCCTAAATTCACTATGATTATGACAGCCAGAAAAGGGGCCCCTAAATCCACTATGACCATGACTGTCAAAGAATACGCCCCTAAATCTACTAGGACTATAAGAGTTAGAAAATTGGCCCCTATATTCACTTTTTCTATGACAACCAGAAAATAGCCCCTTAAATTTACTATGACTATGACAGTCTAAGAATAGGCCCCTAAATCCGCCAAGACTATCATAGCCAGAAAATTGGCCCCTAAATTCACAATTTTTATAAGAGCCAGAGAACGGGCCCCTAAATCCATTATGACAATGACTGTCGAAGAATAGGCCGCTAAATCCACTTGGACTATCATGACTATGACAGCAAGAAAAGGGGCCCCTAAATCCACTATTACCATGACAGTTAAAGAATAGACCCCTAAATCCAGTAGGACTATGACAGCAAGAAAAGGGGCCCCTAAATTCACTATGACTATGACAGCCAGAAAAATCAACTAAGACTATCATAGCCAGAAAAGGGGTCCCTTAATTCATTATGACGATGACAGCCAGATAAGGCCCCTAAATATTTAAGGACTATTGCCAGAAAATGGGCCCCTAAATCCACTATGACCATGACAGTAAAAAAATAGGCCCCTAAATCCTCTAGGACTATCATAGCCATGACAGTCAGAAAATTGGCCGCTAAATCCGCTATGACTATGACAGCAAGAAAAGGGGCCCCTAAAATCACTATGACTACGGAAGCCAGAAAAGGGGCCCCTAAATCCACTATGACAATGACAGTCAAAGAAAAGGCCCCTAAATCCACTAGGACTATCATAGCCATGACAGTCAGAAAATTGGCCGCTAAATCCGCTATGACAATGACAGTCAAAGAAAAGGCCACTAAATCAACTAGGACTATAACAGGCAGAAAAGGGGTCCCTTAATTCATCATGACCATGACAGTTAAAGAATAGGCCCCTAAATCCATTAGGACTATGACAGCAAGAAAAGGGGTCCCTTAATTCATTATGACCATGACAGCCAGATAAGGCCCCTAAATTCTTTAGGACTATTGCCAGAAAAGGGGCCCCTTAATCCACTATGACCATGACAGTCAAAGAATAGGCCCTAAATGCACTGAATTCAATATGACTATGACATCCAGAAAAGGGGCCCCTAAATCCACTATGACAATGACAGTCGAAGAATAGGCCCCTAAATCAACTGAGACTATCACAGCTAGAAAAGGGGCCCCTAAATTCATTATGACAATGACAGCCAGATAAGGCCCCAAAATTCTTTAGGGCTATTGCCAGAAAATGGGCCCCTAAATCCACTATGACCATGACAGTCAAAGAATAGGCCTCCAAAGTCGCTAGGACTATAACAGCTAAAAAATGGGCCCCTTTATTCACTATGACTATGACAGCCAGAAAATGGGCTCCTAAATTCACTATGATTATGACAGCCAGAAAAGGGGCCCTTAAATCCACTATGACCATGACAGTCAAAGAATAGGCCCCTAAATCCACTAGGACTATAACAGTGAGAAAATGGGCCCCTATATTCACTATGTCTATGACAGCCAGAAAATGGGCCCCTAAATTTACTATGACTATGACAGCCTAAGAATAGGCCCCTAATTCCACCAAGCCTATCATAGCCAGAAGATTGGCCCCTAAATTCACTAAGCTTATAACAGCCAGAAAAAGGGATCCCTAAATCCACTATGACAATGACTGTTGAAGAATAGGCCCCTAGATCCGCTAGGACTATCATGACCATGACAGACAGAAAAGGGGCTCCTAAATCCACTATGACCATGACAGGTAAAAAAATAGGCCCCTAAATCCACTAGGACTATGAAAACAAGAAAAGGGGCCCCTAAATTCACTATGAATTTGACAGCCAGAAAAGTGGCCCCTAAATCCACTATCACAATGACAGTCAAAGAATAGGCCCCTTAATCCACTAGGACTATGACAGCAAGAAAAGGGGCCCCTAAATTCACTATGACTATGACAGCAAGAAAGGGATCCCTAAATCCATTATGACAATGACTGTCGAAGAATAGGCCCCTAAAGCCACAAGGACTATCATTACCATGACAGCCAGAAAAGGGGCCCCTAAATCCACTAGGACTATAACAGGCAGAAAAGCAGTGCCTAAATTCACTATGACTAGGACAGCCAGAAAGGGATCCCTTAATCCACTATGACCATGACAGTCGAAGAATAGGCCCCTATATCCACCAGGACTATCATAGCCATGACATTTAGAAAATGGGCCTCTAAATCCGCTATGACAATGACAGTCAAAGAATAGGCTTTTAAAGCCACTAGGACTATAACAGTCAGAAAATGGGTGCCTAAATTCACTATGAATATGATAGCCAGAAAGGGGCCAGAAATTTTCTCCAATAACCATAAAACTTCTCTCCTATTACAAGGCCACTTTAAACCAAACCAAAAATCCTCTCTAATTACCAAGGCATTTTTAACTGATGCTAAAATCCTCTCTTATCACAAGGTCACTTCTAACCAATCAAAAAATCCTCTCCCTTATTACCACAACACTTTCAACCCTCTCAGAAATCCTCTCTAATTACCAGGCCACTTCTAACCAATTCAGAAATCCCCCCTTATTACCAGACTACATTTAACAATGGTGGAAATCCTCTCTTATTGCTAAGGAATTTGTAACCAATGCTAAACTCCTTTCTTATTACCAGGTCAATTCTAACGAATCCAGAAATCCTCTCTTATTACCATGGCACTTCTAGCAATCCAGAAATCCTCTCTAATTACTTGGCCACTTTCAACCAATGCAGAAATCCTCTCTAATTACCAAGGGGTTTTCGACCAATGCTTAAATCCTCTCTAATTACCTGGTCACTTCTAACCAATCAAGAAAGCCTCTCTAATTACCACAGCACTTTTAACCATTCAGAAATCCTCTCTGATTCCCAGGCCACTTTTAACCAATGCAGAAAATCTCTCTTATTGCCCAGGAATTTTTAACAATGCTAAAATCCTCTCTTATTACTAGGTCACTTCTAACCAATTACAAAATCCTCTCTTATTACTTGACCACTTCCAACCAATGCAGAAATCCTCTCTAGTTACCAAGGCATTTTTAACCAATGCTTAAATCCTCCCTAATTACCAGGTCACTTCTAACATCAAGAAAGCCTCTCTAATTACCCGGCCACTTTCAACCCATTCAGAAATCCTCTCTTATTACCAAGGCATTTCTAACTGATGCTAATATCCTCTCTAATTACCAGGCCACTTTAACAATACAGAAATCCTCTATAATTATCACAGCACGTTCAACCCATTTAGAAATCCTCTATAATTACCAGGCCACTTTCAGCCCATTCAGAAATCTGCTCTTATTACCAAGGCACTTTTAACCAATGCAGAAATCCTCTCTAACTACCCGGCCACTTCTAACCAATGCTAAAATCCTCTCTAATTACCAGGTCATTTCTAACCAATCCAGAAATCCTCTCTTATTACCACAGCACTTTCAATCCATTCAGAAAACCTTTATAATTACCAGGCCATTTCTAATCAATTCAGAAATGCTCTGTTATTATCAAGGCATTTTAACCAATGCTAAAATCCTCTCTAATTACCATACCAATTTTAACCAATGCAGAAATCTTCTCTCATTACCAGGTCACTTTCAACCTATTCAGAAATCCTCTCTAATGACCAGGCCATTTAACCATTTCAGAAATCCTCTCTTATTACCAAAACATTTCTAACCAGTACTAAAATCCTCTCTAATTACCAGGCCACTTTCAACCCATTCAGAAATCCTCTCTGATTACCAAGGCACTTCCAGCAATCCAGAAATCCTCTCTAATTACTAGGCCACTTTCAACCAATGCAAAAGTCCTCTATAATTACCAAAGGAATTTTAACCGATTCTAAAATCCTCTCCGATTACCAGGTCACTTCTAACCAATCAAAAAATCCTCTCTTATTACCAAGGCCCTTTTCACCAATGCAGAAATCCTCTCTAATTACCAAGGCATTTTTAACAAATGCTAAAATCCTTTCTTATTACTGGGTCACTTCTAACCAATCCAGAAATGCTCTCTTATTACCAGGTCACTTCTAACCAATCCAGAAATCCTCTCTAATGGCAAGGCTACTTTCAACCCACTCAGAAATCCTCTCTAATGCCCAGGCCACTCACAACCCATTCAGAAATCCTCTCTTATTACCAAGGCATTTCTAACTGATGCTAATATCCTCTCTAATTACCAGGCCTCTCTAATTAACAATCCAGAAATCCTCTCTAATTACCACAGCACTTTCAACCCATTGAGAAATCCTCCATTATTACCAGGCCATTTCTAATCAATTCAGAAATCCTCTCTAATTACCAGGGCACTTTAACCAATGCAGAAATCCTCTTAAATTAACAGACCACTGTTAACCAATGCACATATCCTCTCTTTTGCCAAGGAATTTTTCAGCAATGCTGAAATCCTCTCTAACTACCCGGCCACTTTTAACCAATGCAGAAATCCTCTCTAATTACCAAGGGATTTCTAACCAATTCTAAAATCCTCTCTAATTACCACAGCACTTTCACCCCATTCAGATGACCTGTATGATTACCAGGCCATTTTTAATCAATTCAGAAGGCACTTTAACCAATGCTAAAATCCTCTCTAATTACCATACCAATTCTAACCAATGCAGGAATCTTCTCTCATCACCAGGTCACTTTCAACCCATTCAGAAGTCCTCTCTAATGACCAGGCCATTTAACCATTTCAGAAATCCTCTCTTATTACCAAAGCATTTCTAACCAATGCTAAAATCCTCTCTAATTACCAGGCCACTTTTAGCAAATGAGAAAATCCTCTTTAATTAGCAAGGCCACTTTTAACCAATGCAGAAATCCAGGAATCCTCTCCAATTACCAGGGCGTTTCCACAAGGGAATGATGCACTAGTAACCTCTCTTCCCAAGGCTAGGTGAATATGTGTTACATTACATTGTGTATTCTTAATGCTGCATATTTCACTTGTTTAGGAGGCGTTTTGAAAAGGGTCCATGCATGAAATGTGTTACAGCTTTGTCAAGTAACGAACAATGAAGGTCCTTTAAATTCATTGGCTAACCAGTTAGAATACTAACTTCTTTTTAGGTAACAGTGTGGACTCTAGAACTGGACGTGTGGTCTAAAACCACAGCAAACTAGTAAAAGTACCATAAAAGATCATTGACTTATTCCTGGTTCCTGATATCTTGGTTCGCAACCAAGGCTGACCAAACAGAGCATGTTTTCAACATGCTCATATTACATGTGATGGGGCGAAATAGGTCAGTGCCCTGATTAGGAACCGGAGTAATGAGATCAAAGTATCTAGTAGTAGATGGACCATACTGGCAGTGTGTGTGTGTGTGTGTAGCTTTTGCATGCATTTTCTTGACGACAAATTAAAGCATCTGCAATGCAAGAAATCCATGCAAAACCAAGTAGGGTTTATGGGCTGATGTCTATTTTAATCTTATAAGGGCTACAGAGTGCTTTAACATTTCATTGCATTATGTCCTTTACCATGCACTGCATAACTGCATCCCTGGTGAGTATACTTGCCGGGGCCGCATTCAAACATTGTGCCAGCCAAAATGCTGGCTTTGCATATAGACTCACCAGATTTGCCTTGGTTTTCTCTTTCTTTTAAGGTTTGAATATGTCTTTATCTAAAAAACATGTGTTTTATATTATGGTAAAAGAAATGTATCCTTGTCAATTTTCATGTAATCTATGCACCATGAAGGCAAAGGGCATATTGTATAATGATTTATGAAGGTCTTAAAGGGTTGAATCAAAACAGCACACACTTATTTCAATAAATAAAGAGAAGATAACATTTTACATGAGGTTCATTGTTTATTTTCAGTAAGATCCACAAGGCACTTTCAGCAGGTGACGCATGTATTAACTATATTCATCAATATCTCTGTTATGTATCTTTTCCAACAAAGCAGATTTGATCATTTTTTCAGATGTTTACCAATTTAAACTCACAATATCAACCTGTTTTCATATGGTCTGGCTGCATTTCCAGGAAAGACATTTGAGCCCTGATCATAACTGATGTTCTAACAGGTTTTGGTGGAATACCATCTTAAGAAACAAATCATCTATTGTTGAACCACTTTTATGGATGGCATTTGTTGTCATGATGGGCCAATGCAGTGTCAATGAGTAGCCTGCTGGTGCTGCATTTGTGCATCATTTGGGCCATTTCAGAGTGTTTCAGCCCTGTATGATGCATTCATCTAAAATTGGCAAGGGCAGCATTTATGAATCATGAATACTAAGTGTCAAATATGAGTGTTCAGGTTTCTGGTTACATTTACCTCCTGCAGGCTTTAGATAAAATACACAAATCATAACACCATAAATCAATAAAATATACCCTAATAGCGACAATGATGTCAATGTAAAAGTATTATGTACAACAATTGTGTTTTGAATTTAGAACAATAAGGGGTATGAGCACCGTGAGGAATATGATATATTTTCTTTACAAGCACTGCTTTAGTGTCCATGTCAGATTTAGCTTCATTGCATCATGAATATAGACTGTTGAATCCCATATTTATGAGGCATCATGAGACATGTAACACCTTCACATGATATACCACAGTGGACTGTAAGCTGTCGGGCCTCAAATTTGCACCAGTCTTGAAATAGCTCCATGGTAAAATCATCTGAAATTGATCAAACACTATATTCTGGTTTTGAATTTTCTGATTTCATCCAGTGTATTAACGTATAATATAAACTCCCAGTGAGGAAATTCTGCAGTTTTCCACTTTTGCATTGCCCTGAGACCAGGACCAAGGATGGACTGTTTTCTTGATCTACAGCAGTGAGTTCAAATACTTTTTTGTAGCTGGGCAGTATTTAAGTTACTCATAATATCAAGTTACACGCGGCACATTTTATTCTACTTTAGAAACCTGATGGGATGAGGAGCCAACTGTAGTCCCATGTTCTCCGTAGAGCAGTCTCTGCGCGCCTCAGTACTCCAGCACAAGCATGAACTCTCCAGCAGATGTTTGGTCCTGACTAGATATGAACAACGGCAAATATCCACCAGTAGATAGAGGTGATCTCCAAGATGGCTTCAGGTGCTCAAAGATAAAATTCAACCCCAAGGGTGAAGCCACCTATAATCTCTGTTTCACAATAGATTGTCCCATGAGTGGGGACTGGAACCACATTTGGCTCTTTATTTTCATGGACATATTCATACACCAAAAGCTCATGTTTGAGTACACAAAACATTTTTCGGTGTCATATTCCTGGGAATTTCTCATTATTAAACTCAGGAAATACACACCTTCAAACATGACACCCGGAACATTCACTATTCTCGGGAATCTCCTGTGTCTATCTTGTGTATACAGCTTGTGCTTTTCATACAAAATACCAACCTGTGTCATTCTCGAGTTCTGTCTGGAGGGTGGTACTAATACAACAAAGCCTGCGCCAAAACCTGGTATACTTCTAGCTCCTCATGTATAAATATCACAAGTTGGTCTATAACACAGACTAATAACACTACATTGGGTACCTCTGGTGTTTTAGAGCCTGCCAACCTCAATACTCCTCCTGCTGCCTTCAACAGATTCAATGGGTTCATCATAGAGGTCATTAGGATATTGGAGGCCATTTGTCCTATTAGGCTGGTGTACACTGGGTAAATTATTACAGAGAGTCACACTAAATCCAAGTCCAAATCCAAGTTTAAAGCAGCACTTAATCAGAACCTGAGCCATTTAATGTATCAGACCCTGGCCCCCTTCATACTCCTCCGCCTGCGACCTTCATGTATCAGACCCTGGCCCCCTTCATATTACCCTTCATACTACTCCTCCTGCGACCTTCATGTATCAGACCCTGGCCCCCTTCATAGTACCCTTCATACTACTCCTCCTGTGACCTTCATGTATCAGACCCTGGCCCCCTTCATACTACCCTTCATAATACTCCTCCTGCGACCTTCATGTATCAGACCCTGGCACCCTTCATACTACCCTTCATAATACTCCTCCTGCGACCTTCATGTATCAGACCCTGGCCCCCTTCATACTACTCCTCCTGCGACCTTTAGGTATCAGACCCTGGCCCCCTTCATACTACCCTTCATACTACTCCTCCTGCGACCTTCATGTATCAGACCCTGGCACCCTTCATACTACTCCTCCTGCGACCTTCATGTATCAGACCCTGGCCCCCTTCATACTACTCCTCCTGCGACCTTCATGTATCAGACCCTGGCCCCCTTCAGACTACTTCTCCTGCGACCTTCATGTATCAGACCCTGGCACCCTTCATACTACTCCTCCTGCGACCTTCATGTATTAGACCCTGGTACATTTTGTATGTGGGAGCTTTTGTATGTGTCCTGAGACATTTAATGTATCAGACCCTGGCCCCCTTCATACTACTCATCCTGCGACCTTCATGTATCAGACCCTGGACCCCTTCATACTATTCCTCCTGCGACCTTCATGTATCAGACCCTGGCACCCTTCATACTACTCCTCCTGCGACCTTCATGTATCAGACCCTGGCCCCCTTCATACTACCCTTCATACTACTCCTCCTGTGACCTTCATGTATCAGACCCTGGCCCCCTTCATACTACCCTTCATACTACTCCTCCTGCGACCTTCATGTATCAGACCCTGGCACCCTTCATAGTACTCCTCCTGCAACCTTCATGTATCAGACCCTGGCCCCCTTCATACTACTCCTCCTGTGACCTTCATGTATCAGACCCTGGCCCCCTTCACACTTCCCTTTATACTACTCCTCCTGCTCCTGGATAGTTTTTGTCCCCAAATAAATGGACATGTAGGATTGTCTATTCAGCTATTATCGGTCAGCTTTAAAAACCAGATGACGAGGAGACTAGGCTTAGTAACCCTCCTTAACTCGATAAACCAAACCTGAAGTTTTCTTTTACTGTGATAAGAAGTGACGAGAATTATAGAAATAAAGACTGGCTTTACTCAATTCTTATTTGTTGTTCTTTTATAACTCATGTTATCATTCATCGCACCCCGACTTTGGGTCGATCCTATGAGATTATGGTGACTGTAGTACTGTACCATAATAGCACAAAAACCAGCGTAAAAGCCACACCTCGACTTTGTCTTGATCCTATAAGCCCCTGAAGCTATCACTGACACCCAATTAAGATATTTAAGTCATTTTTATGTTATTTAATGAAATATCTGTATATGTTAGGCCTAATTTTCTCCCATAATAACTCTTATTTCCCCCCCTATATTGTCCTGATTGTTCCTATTATTCCGATTTCAAAACTCCTATTTTTCTGAGGCAAAATCTGGTTGACACCCTGAACTTCCACCAGAGGGTGGGGTGGAGCTGAGTGTCACACACCTAGTGTCTAGTTCTCCCTACAGCCACAAGGTGTCCTGGCAGTGCTGGTAGTTGAACCCCTCTAATCAATAATAGGAACAAGACGTTGTCTCCACACATAAAAAATTAAAATGGAAAATAGAATTGCCAATTTTGCAACCCAATCCTATATCTAACAGGTTTGATTTTTATTGGTCTGAATGATGCCATAGACCTATGTCTTTTCCTAATGAATCTGTATTATCTACAGATAAACGAACCCACTTTATTTCTGATCCGATTTTCTTCTGAATATATATGGGATAGTTAGGGATATACTATACCTGTGTATACTTGAATCGTGAGAATTGCGGTAGTGGAGTCCCAGTTTTAGTCTGTGCATTAGTTCTTTAAAGTTCCACAAGGGGGCAGCACCAGCTGCTCCACTCTCTAGGTGTTGTTATACCGATTCTACAGTGAGATGTGGCGCCACCCATCAAGGTAAATTACCTCTCTGTATGCATACGGCCATCTTTATCCACCAGTGGGTAATGTGTGTTATGGATATCAGTCAATACCAAGCACCTACTCGGAGAATGGCGCCTCTACAAGAGATTTGAACCCTACAGAGAAGCCTTCTGATCCCCCATCTGCTGCAGAATGGTAGTTACTTTACATTGAAATGTTTTATTTCCTTGGTTTGAGACAGATCACCCTTAAGGCATGATGAATTTATTTCCGCCCACACACAGAAACAAATGATGATTGGAAAGGCACAAGAACGTCTAATGTCCCAGCGGTTTTGTTTTGATTTAAGTGACCTTGTAATCTCATGGATTGGCTGTTATTTTAAACTGGGAAGACTCTCTTTCAGATTGTTTTTCCAGTTGTCCTAGGGGTTTTCAGGAGGAGGTGAGGGAGGAACCCCACCCCCGGCCCCTCCTGGTCCATTAGGGAGTGTTCATTTTTTAACAACAGGGGGGGGTTGGTGGATTTGGGGGGGGGACCCAAAACAATTTGGACCCCTTGAAGGGGGGGGGGGACTAACAAATTTTAGACCCCTCTTGAGGGGGGGACCAAAAAAATTGCACCCCTTTTTACTGAAAAAGCCCGCGCATTACTATAGCTCACAGGGGTCGGCCGCGCCCAATTTCAAGTCGCCTTAGGGGGGGACCAAAAAAATGTCGACCCCTCCCGTGGAAGGGACCAAAAAAATTTCGACACGCTCGCGCGAAAATCCACCGACCCCCCCCTGTTGTTAAAAAATGACCACTCCCTTAGGAGGTTTTAGGTTTACCTTCAGATTTGCCTTCCAGATTGTAAACCATAATGTAATTTTTCTTGATTGTAGTTTTGAATTACTGAAACAGGGTGACATTTATACTATTAAGGTTTATTTATCAAATACAATACAGGTGCAACTGCTATAAAAACTGGTTCTAAAAGATGAATATTATAGTATTGTCTTTATAGAGGTTACACCAGGTGGAGCCGGTGTGAAGTGAACTTCTAAAAGCTGTGCTGAGCTCTCTCAAGCTGTGTTAAAGGCACAGGCCGAATGAGAGCCTTCTGGTAGAGATGGTCTGCAGGGGATGGTAGTATTAGGGTAAGGCCTTTCTCATCTGTGACCCCCTGCTCCATTACATATTCCCATAGTTTGGTTGCAATATCAATAGAAGAAGGGGATTATCCATGACGAATAATGTGAAAATGCTGTTTTCCTATTCATTTCTATAGTTAAGGCAATCCTTCACTCAAAGGGCTGTATCATGAAAGTTAGTACCATGACATAGCAATTACTTTTGATTTTCTATTAGATAATACAACAAACTAACATAATCCTGAGTTATATGCAAAAATCAATAGAACATCAGTAATCCTGCGACAAGTAGCGAGTCTCTTTAACCCTTTAAGGTCTGCACATTGCTCTTGTTGTCATGATGCATGAATGCAGCCCCGGTAAGGAACTCGCTGGTGCTACAGTCTACAGGATTTTGATGCTCCCAAAGGTTCATAATAATGCATGAATGCAGCCTTGGTGAATAATTCACCAGGGCTACATCATGTTGGCCAATCAATATATAATGTATTTACCTCAAGGTGTTACCATGATGAAAACGAGCATACTACTTTAACCCTTTAAGGACGACATGTTGCTCAAATCTAAGATGAATCTATCGGGTTGGCATGATACTTGAATGTAGCACTGGTGAGTATCTTGCCAGGGCTGTATTCATGTATTATGGCGACTAAGGGCCTAATACATCAATGCATTATGCGGGCCTTAAAGGCGCACTGAACCCACGACGTCATTTGCGTACAAAACTCGGCAGGGTTAGGTCCTCAACTCAGTACGCCTTTAAAGGGTTAAAGGGTCAATGCCCAGGTCGCCAACCATCTGATGTCTTGATTATGTCTGGCTGTGTGAAGGATGAAAGTCACCTCAAGTTCTTCTCCATACCCTCTCAACTTTCCCTGCTGCTAATTAAAAGTGACTCTAAACCTCCTGCCAATCGTTCTGAGAGGGACCTAACCCTATGCCTTACATCCCAAGACTCAGAGGGCAACATCTCCTTGGACACTATATATTTGTTCATGTGCACTTGTACTCAACCCCAGATGCCAAGATGATCAACAAGTTACACGTGTCTGTGTTAGGTGTCCAGGGAAATTAACGATGTTTGTCTGAAAATCATTGCATTTTGGACAAAGGTTGACCAGTTCAGAAAGTCAGCAACAAGCATTCTTCTTCCGTCTTAGGCCAAATAAAAAAAAAGTTTGTTTCAGGTAACATGGGCAGAAAGTCGTTAGGTGAGATTTATTTCCTTAAACTTTTTTTTACAGCCCTGTATGATACCTCTAAATTGGACAAAAAAGTGTAAAAATGGGAAGAATTTAAAATTCTTTCTTTTTGTAAACCTAAAATCGACCCCAATAAAGTGTAAAGATATACCTGAAACAACCCTTTTTATTTTTTGGCCTTAGCAATATGACCATTGGGAGGCACCATTCTACTGGCATCAAATATGCTCCCTCTGGACTCCAGAGACCAGATCAAGCAAATCTTTTGGACGAGCTTAGGGTACAAATAGAGTAGGGTGACATGATTGGTATTGTAATAAACGAGACCTTGTTCCTTATAAATTTGGTAAGTTATTAAGTAAATAACAAGATTGACACAGTTCGGATCAAGTGTACAGGTTGCGAATCAAAGGTTTATTCAGTAACCTAGACAGGCAAAGCTATATCAGTGCGAACTCGGAGCAGGTCAGTAGGCTCGTAGCTGATACGATCGCAGGGCCTCTGTCCAGTATGGATCCAGAGTGGATCCTATCGGATGCTGGCTATATATAGGCGACCAGCCTGCGCTCGCACACGCAGACCGGAAGCCTATAGCAACCTCTGTCCATACCCCAAGCCCAGAACAGGTGCTACCACCTGTCGTCGGGCTGAAGGGTTCGGACGGAGTTCGCAACACAGCATCCAACAGAACCCGCCATATGATTAACCCTTAACCCTAGCCCCTACACTATTTTGAATGAATAGTCCTCGTGCCCAGTGTTTGGACTGGGGAAGTGGTTCGGACACTGGACTCCAAATCCTGGAAAAAATATGAATTGATAAACATGGTTTGTATGCAGGGATAAACTTTCATTTCAGTGCCAACTCCATATCTTAATAGTTGAGTGCCAGGCGGACTGGCAGCAGGTAGATCTTATTGTACTGTGATTTATTGTGATTGACAAATATGGGTACAAGTCCTATTTACATCGGTAATTTACACTCATGAGTAACTTTGATTACATTCTGCAGCGATGTTCAATGAGTATGGCAATCAGGTGGATATGGAACTGTGACATTGTTGGTGATGTCGTGTGACCTGCCTGTATCTGCATCTATTCTCACCTTATTACCTGTTGTCAATTGTGTTGTTGACTGGTCCTGTTCATGATTAGGCCAAATTAAAAAAAGTTTTGTTTCGGTAACATGGAAAGAAACTCTAGGGTCGGTAGGTCGGTTTGTTTTTTTTTAAACTTTTTTTCCCCCCTCTAGAATTGACCCCCAAAAAAGTGTAAAAATGGAGAGATTTTTTTCAAAATTTTGTAAACCTAAAATTGACCCCAAAAAAATATAAAAATAGAATAAAAAATCTTCAAAATTGCATAAAAAACATATGGTTGGCCCTGTTTAGATAGGGTCGGTCGGGTGACCTGAAACAAACCTGTTTTTTTTTGGCCTTATAAGATGTCATGTGTATCGGTGCCAGTACTTTGGCTTAGTTTGGGAGAGGAACTTTGTCCAAATAAAGAACTACCAAACTTCATTGTAAGGCCCTTCCTGTGGCCCAAGGCAGGGTTTAAACCAGTAGACCCACTGCATTATAGGCCCACAGCTTCTAGCCGTCCATGCTCACACAAAGTAAAAAGGGAAGCTAATCTCGCCATTAATACTCTGACTAAACAAATTATGCCAATTTAGATGAAAAGACACATGGATTCACATCTGCACATAATTGTGTTAAAGTTATTGTCCCTCTAATATCATGATATCTTTCCAAGGAAGAAAGGGATATGCCAACATAAATCAATCATTATGCTGCTTTTGATTATTCAATGCTGTGTTTCTGTTATTCACAACCTCAGTTATTCAACATGGGCGTTTGAAGCTTAACAGGGGCTCATTTATACCCAAAGTTAATAACTGTTACAACTAATGGCTTTCCTCCATGGAATAGCTGCTGCTTTTGTGTGGTTGTAACTTTAAAATGCAATCAGGTCATATTTATGAATGTAGCAAAGTGCCATGAGAAGGGGTCATTATTTATCCGTGTTTACAAGGTTCATTGAACTTTATGTTGCAGTAACAATAGAACCAGACAAGAGCCAGACAGACATTTTCTCATGGAAAAAAAGGGACATGAAAACATAAAAATCGAGTATACAAAGCAATCATATATCATTCTGCTGCTTTTAAGCATACTCTTAAATTAGACTGTACACTTACAAAGAGAAATATGACGCCGTATTTGAAGCTGTGTTCCTGTTATTCACTACCTACCTATTTCAACGTGGGCGGTTGTCACCTTACATGGACGATCATAATAAATAACACATAGAAAAGGCACTATAATTATAGTCAGCTTGTCTCTGTGAAGAACAGCACCAGCCACCTACCAGGCAAATACGTGATAGCTCTCTTAGGTGCGCGGACAAACGTTCAGAGCATAATCTTAATCTATAATCTTAAATCTTAATTAAGATTAATTAATCATTAAGATCTGAATGTGTAGCTCCTTCCACCTAGTGTCACATACCCAAACTATGCTACCTGAAGTTTGCTTCAGTATAGTATATATACCCTACACCCAGATGCATCTAAAATAAAATAAAACAGGGGTTGGGGGGAAGAGCCCCCTATTACATACTAATAACTAGTCTATCCCACAATGGACTTACTGCATCTAG
This sequence comes from Harmothoe impar, assembly GCA_947462335.1. NCBI lineage: Eukaryota > Metazoa > Annelida > Polychaeta > Phyllodocida > Polynoidae > Harmothoe > Harmothoe impar. The sequence goes on from OX381704.1 coordinate 7,130,434, forward strand.
TGGCGCCATCTTCATTTGCTTAGTGATACTTTTAAGATAGTCTATATAGTTCAATATGGCATTAAAGCTGGGCCGTCAGGGAATAAGTTCAGCATTTTACAAACATGGTTCCACCAGAGGACAGCAGTGTTTGGACAGGGGACCATGAACATTGTCCAGCTACAATATATTCACCCTATCTTGTCCCTGTAAGAGCTGAGCTCCCAGCCCTTAAGAGCCCTCTTGTGAATCAAAACTGAACTATATCCGAAAGTGCTTTTGGCCTCACTTCAACCATGAAGGTCTAGTTTTAAGATACTGCTCTGAACATTTGTCCGCACACCTGGTAGAGCTATCATGATTGTGCACCTACCAGACTCGCTACACAAGTGTCAGCCTTCATCATAGATGCACTGGACACAAGGAGGGTAAGTGGCAGGCAGAACATGGTATCTGTCAGGTATGATTAGTTACGGCGTGTAACTCTCAGGAGGACGCCAGGGGCTGTCTGAGAGTTACAGAGAGAAGAGTCATTTTTCTGTATACTATGTACTGTAAAACATCGCGTATAAGCCGCGGCTAGTACGCGAATCAGATCGCTGGTGCAGCTTTTAGCATCGGCACAGAGTCCAGGTGCGGCTTATACGCGAGTTTTTGTTCCTATAGTACAGTACTAAAGCCACCATATTCAGATCGCTGGTGCGGCTTATAAGATCGGCCCAAAGTCGAGGTGCAGCTTATACGCGAGTTAGGCTTATACACGAGGTTTTACGGTAATCCTAAACAGTCATAAATGTTGAATGGTACTTGTAAATGTGTTTAGATCATTAAAGACATGCCGTGAGGAGGACAATGAGTTGGCTATTACAGGCTAAATTGGATGATTTGAAATATACAAATTGGTAATTATAGGCATGTCTAGACAAATTGAGCTGTGGTATTACTGTATTACTGTAAACAAGCGTGTACAGACTACCCCCTCAAAGGTGTTATAATGTGTAGAGATGAGTAATAAACTGCAATTCTAAAAACGTAGCTTTTCTGACACTACACTTCCATACACGCAACAGTGGACTGCAGCTGTGGGTATTGAGGGCTATAGCTCTCTAACTGGTGGTGACTTGTTCCCGCAACTGCAGTGTTTACACTGACACCAGCAATCTCGTGAGACCTTGGCTCTGCTCTCGTTCTGCAGCTTGTTGCCCGGAAGCTATGGTGTGTGAGTGGCTGGTCACTGCCTAAGTCTAATGATAATTGGCGAGCACAGAACTGACATGGCCGCCCATATGGAGAAACCCCAGTCATCGCTATACTAGGTACCATCAGAGTAGCATGTATCAGTTACAAAGTGGCTTAGCATTCATTGTGGAGTATGAGGGTTGCTGGAGCCCTGTAGAAACAATGCTCACTTATTTCATGTGGAGAAACAAAGTTACCATTCTTAAGTACTGTAATGGTCGTTCTCCACACCCTCGTGGATAAATGGGTTATCATTCTCCACAGGCTGTTTCTCCATGATGACATCAACAAAATAGCAATGAAATTCAAACCAATCTTTAAATGTATATTTTGATGAAGTTAATCAAGAATGACATGAAATAAATACAGAGATCCACTTTAATCAGTCTGAACTCCTGGTTTCTCCATTTAAAGTGCATAGGATCACATGACACTCGGCTCTGCCTCGTATTATCCAATCCTATGCACCACTCATGGAGAAACCTGTCGTCCAAACAGATTATTGTGGACCTCTGTCTATATATCACCATAAATATCATATTCCGCTCACAATTATCTTAAGTTCTCCATCCCCAACCTCTACATAGCTAAATAACAGGATATAGATATTAACATTCTGGATACAGCATCAGATCCTGTTTCCCTGCCAGTCTCAATCTTTCTGTGACTTAAATGCCAGGTGGGCTAAAAGGCCCAAGGGTTTTCCTTCAATTGAGATGCATTTCAATTTAGAAAGGAGATAGAATACAAATTACTTTAGGCTCTGCCTCTGCCATGAGCGGTGTGCTGCACCCCTTATATCGGGATAAATCTTTATGTGACTTAAAATGATGGTGGGCTGAAAAAAAGGCCTAAAGGAGTTTCTTTTATTCAACTGCATTTTCAATATAGAATAGATAAAGAATATAAATGACTTAAAAAGAAAAAGACCAGCATAATTTTATGTGGCCATCTTTTGATTGTATTGATATCAACTAGCAATATTTTGTCATACATTTTATCAATATATACAGCATGTAGCATTTTAACCCTTCAAATTTAAACCTGAAAGGAACAAAATGAGAATGAGACCAAAAGTGTACACAGCCATACTAATCCTATGCATATACACTATATTCTATCTAGTTTTAAACTACATTTCCCTTTCATTTCACAAAGAGATTGATCAACAAGGCCACAAATGCCAATATAAATAAAACAAATACAAAATAGAAAATCGTCTACCCCTGCATTGCTCCATGACTGGCCCTTGCAGGAACTTAATTGGCTGAGGTATGCAGAGATGAGTGTAGATTACCAAACAACCAATCAAGGAGTCATCATAGGGTTGTCTAGACCAATTAATAGTCTGGTACATTTTTTCTCTCTTGTTACATTATCATTAGCATGAGCTACCTTTTTTCTTTCAGGTTTAAATGCTACATGCTGCACATCTTGGTGGAATGTATGTCAGAATATTACTATTTAGTGTGAATACTACAGTACCTAGTTCTAAGGCCACATAAAATTACGCTGGTCTTTCCTTTTAAACTCAGCACTAAAAATGCCTCAGGGAGATCCTTACACTGTTTTTTTATATTATCTTATACTTTCAATATAGAATGAAAATAATTAAAGACCTCTTACAAGTGCCTTTGACGCACGTTGTACAGATATCCTGAGATCTGTCATCTGAGCTTTATCTTCTTAAATGATATGAAATAACTTCTTTGTAAGGACTGTGAAACTTGACTGGCCAAACTTTGTTTTAGCCACATACGTGAAGTAAACCTGCAATTTATTTAAATATCCAATTCTCCTCAACTTTAAATGGAATTGAAATGAAAGTCCTGGGAAGCCTCAGCTTTCAACTAAAAGCAAGGTGGACTAGAACGTAGACTTCTGTTGATTCTGCAGGACAGCAACCCTCTGCTGCTACTGCTGTCAGAAGTCGGTGTAGGTAGCTGCAAAATATGATATACTGTAGATTTATAGAACAGAAGGACATTTTAGGTGAAATGGACATATATCACATTAAGGTTAATTCCTAGTATCTCAAAATCGTATATAAACCCCTTGAGACTTCTCGTGGGCCATTTACAACATACAATAAATGCTCAACACAAATATGGAAGTGATTGACCGGGCCATATTGATACAGCTTTCCACAGAATGGGTATATTTACTTTGAAAATGAGACTCTCACCTGCTGTGTATTTTAGGTATACGCTCTTTAGGGTAAGACAAATTAACAAAAAAAAAAAAAAAGTGGTCTGTAATAGGGCCTGGGAGGGACCATTTAGTTTCTATAACCTGTAATGTTACTATTCAATTAACAGTAATTTTCACTTGTTTTTAAAACTTTCTTTCAATGATATTAAATTGTTATTTTTCACATTGACCTGCGCTTGTAGGATAAAGAGAGAGAAAAACTGAACCATCCTTAATATTTTCAGTTAAAATTAGTGCATCTGGTGATTTTTTGAGTTTATATATGTATTTATTTGACCAGGTCATCTTCGAAAATACAAATACATCATCAAATGGCACAGGATAGGGTCTGTGGTAAATTTCCACTGAGTACCTATCCGGTGCTTCCTCATTTCTAGTAAACTATTGAGTATAGTATAAGTGAATAGTTCACAAAGACAATTTCTTTTACTCTTTTGCTATTATATCTTTGGACAGGTACCCAAAAGGCAGGAGGAGTGTTAGTCTCTTAGGGGCAGAGAGGATCAGGACACTTAGTAAGGTATGAGAGTGGCTACCGTAGAGGAGGCTTGTCAGGTGACCAGCTGGTGTAAGGACAAGACCTCGGGCCGCGTCTACTTCAGGCAGCTGAGCTCTGCCTCATCCCTCTTTGATGTCACACAATCTGTCTGATGTCACAGTCATTCGCCTCTGGACGCTCAGGTGAAATTACCTTTTAGCATGAAGAAAAGCTTAGTGCAGGAAGTGGACAAAGTATCAGATTAGTAGTAAGAAAAGTAAAATGGGTGAAATGAAGTAAGGAAGAAAGGGACATTGTTTACTAGGGAAACAGTAAACAATAATATTAATGAACATTTTTCTTTTTGATGCTTATACTAATGTGACATTAGTTATACTGCTAGAAAGATGATTAAAAGAATGTTAAATATGTTCCTCCTCATAAGGAGACCTATACAAAACTCATTTATATAAGTGCACAGTCAAATAAGAGTTTGGCCTTCTCATATTTTACGTGGACATCCTCCCTTGTTGTTCGGAAGTGTTATGAGTAAGATGCATAATCCAGCAAGCACCGGTCACACTGACAAAATGAAGGGATCCAGACTTGTCAAATGGTCGTCTTATAAGAAGAGTTTAGTGACGGTCATAAAATAAACAAGTTAAAGGTTGTCTACCTGAGGACCTACCAAGTTACCACCCACAAGACAACACTAGACTCATCTAACTGACAATGTTAGGCCAGGTGGTGGCCAACTCCAAATGACAAGTCTATAGGGTCGTCAAATTCAAAATCCTAGAATAGCTTTATTGGCTGCAAACTACTTTAAATGTGCTTCAATCCTATTCTCAGCATGATGCATGAATGTAAACCTGGCGAGTCTATTCAGACTGCATTCATACATCACGCTGACCCTTTGGAAATGTATTAACAGTTAAGTGAGTATACTTACCAAGGCTGCATTCATGCATTATGATCACATAGAGCATAGCACCTTAAAGCACTATGCAGCCCTTCAAGGGTTAACTTGTGCACTATAACCTCTACTTCACTGCAGGCTAAGCTCACTGGGTTCTGAGGCTAGGCATAATTACTGTCCATGTCTCTAATTCTCAGGTTTGTAATAGCTTATTCATAGAGGTATGTAGGTTAGGGGAATCCCTGCCATGTCCTGAAAGTCTGTATGAGAGTATTTCTAGTCCTCAGTAACAGACTGTTAACACACATACAATGTATGTAGGTGTTATACCAATGAGAGTTTCCTTGCAACTATTGTACTATTGAAATAAACACAAAAGAGGTGTCTATGCCCTACACATATTTGTTTTGTCTTCATTATATCAAAACATTGAATCTTTTACCTTTTTCTAGCATCCCCAATAGATAATTATCAAGATTCTCCAAAGCATGAATGTGTATTTCAAGAATTATGATTAAAATCAACATAGAAATTATGCAATTCATTCCCTCACTTTATACATAATGCATGCTATACTGATACAACCTACAGGGGGAATCCCGAATCAGGCCCTGGTTGACGTGTCTAGGGCTGGCATACATCAGGCTTTGGGCTGGCACATGCCAAGTAAGTGCTTTATCTGACAACTATAGTTAGAACACCTGCTACCTTGTCACATAGAATAGTATGCAGACAACTTTATTTTTTGAGTGCCCCTATTTTAAACTTCATTATCCGAGACAGACCCTCATCATAAGAGGCAAGAGCCCCTTATATTAGTAAACCTTTATCCCTGTCTCTCTGTCCCTAAGGGAGACCTAAAGTACACAGCAGGTGGGAGGAGGTCATGGAGGAGGGCCTTAGATCAGACTAATGGTGCCTTACATTTTGGCACAAATCCCAAGGCACCAGTCTATGAGCAGAGTTTAGGCCACTCGAAATAATAAGCTGGTTTCTCATCACAGCTCACATCATGAAAATCATGATTTGAGGAAAACTCCTTTTTCTTTTTTCTAAAAGATTTCTGAAGAAAAAACATGCAAAAAGAGAAAGCTTTTCTTCTGGCCATAGAAGTGTCTACATTGGAGCAGCAGGTTTGCTTACCGCCTGTACTTGTCAATCTTAGTACACTCTGAATTATTGCCATCAGAACCATTTACTGTAGTTGTCAGAGAGTATTACCCAGTAGGCTAGAAAGTCTGATATTGGCTCTCAAAGCAAGCTAAAGCAAATATCTCTTGGCTATCTAGTGATATAAAATAAACCTTACAGTTGAACATTGAATGCTTTCCAAGAGTGATATAATTCATACCTGTTGCTCCATGAATGTTAATAAGCTCCATGAATGTTAATAACCGAAATTATTCCATCTCTCCGATGCCAATACCATCAGGCATGTGTCATAACAACAGATACAAAACCTAGGCCCTTTACTTAAATGTAACATAATTTGTCCATAAGGACTTACATTGTATGATTCATGTATGTTCATATTGAACAATCGAGCTGGTTTATTAGTAAAACATGCCCTAGGCTAATGTAATATACCATGATAAATAAAAGAAATTTCAACTTCAACTTCATAAGATTGTATTACTATTTAATGTAATAAATTGCATCTAATAATAATTATGCTTCCATCTAAACACTATTAACATCTAGGATGAACATAATCTTTACCTGTAGATGACTCCCAATTAACTCTAATGAACATAAGATGGTATTTCTCATCAATATACTTGTCCTATGTTATATCAGCACTAATTAACATACTTGACTTAAGTTGCATCATCAAGAGGTCATGTATCAGTTGGCATCTGGGCATCTTCTGCATTGGAAATCCGATCAGCTTCACTAGAGGTTCTGCCATATTTCCTGGTCATCCAATATTTAAATTTTCAGCAGTTTTCAGCAGTTCTGAGCATCTATCATTACAGGCTGATCTAAGTCTGATCTATTATTGTATTACAGTTTGAGATCAGGGCCCACCAGACAAGCAGTCCAGAATACATATTGCTGGTGACTGTGCATTATGAGACATTGTTCATTCCTGTGGCTATTAAATATATGTGCATGCAATATGGTCCAACCGATGACATCACTAATTCAGAATTCATTGTTACCTGGCTGGAAAGATCGCGGCAGATTTTTCCATTAGACGCTCTGTCCCCCATTACCTACAGTAAATGTAGATCTGTCTATAAAATTCCCTACTAACTTTCCATCTCCAGTGTTCAAACTGATATGAGTGTCCAATAGCTTGTATAGAAGCTGTTAAGTTCAGGTGTTTATTTATTTTGAGCATTTCACAAAATGTCAATACTGTTGAGAGTTGATACTAAATGTGAATTAGGATATCATTTTAGCATAGAAAGCCGGGGAATAAACACAGCTTGTGGTTGGTTTTCATCACACAGAACAAATGAGAGCATTGCACATTTGGGATTTGGACAGGGAATCATAACATCAGTAACACTTTTTTAAATCATAAATTTAGTGTTGGATATCATGAGCCATTTTGGTGCAGCTGGGACCTCCTCTCAACCAATTAGCTGTTAGTGCGTTTTGAGGATGGCTGCCTTGGCTGTCAATGTACTTGAAAGGATTATGATAGAAATAAGAGCTCTTCTGACAAGAAAGAAATGCAGTTAAAGATATGCATGTATTTTAGGTAACATGAATTGGTCATCTCACAATTACAACCATATGATAGGAGCACACATGATAACATGAGTTGGCGTTTTCTATGATTGTCAACAGGCCACCACCCTTGTCAATTGTGTGACTAAAACGTGGCAGAAAAAAGGGCACAGTAGTAGCAAAGGATGTCATTACAGGTACTCTAACCCAAAACGAGATATAAGAAGGTGACAAATAATGATGACGCAAATAATTACTGTCAAGCAGTTTTTGCTGTTGTGAAGCAACATCTCCAAGGGCGAGTACCGCATTATTTTCAATGACGTATCTTCTTGGAATGGTGCCAGAACAACCTTTCCTCAACAATCTATGTAAAACTAACGTTAAAAAGAGATCTCACATTGACACTATTGGATATGAGCATTTAACTAAGAAAACAAGTAACGCTAAGGCTCCATCATAGTGGACTATTCCCTCATCACAGAAACGTGAAAATAGACCCCAATGATGAGTCATTTCAAAGCCCACTGCATAGCAGGGGACATGCCTTTTATAGGCTGTGCCAAACTTGTCTCAGACACTGGGAGACATAACAGACTACAGATAGGGAGGAACGTAAGAATCTGGGCTATTGATATTGCAGAATATAGAACTTGTGCCAACTGCTTGACAACACTGTATGTACATGAATGTCACGTGGTAGGGTGGGACATTGGCATGACATAACAAGCACCACAGAGCCCATTGAAAGTATACTGGGCTAAAGGTAAGAAAAAACACACTTCGAGTTTTATAAGTGTATTTATCTATATATAGACAAAGGTGCACGAGTTTCAGTCTGTTGACTGGGTTATTTCACGAGTTGACCTTGGGCCGTATTTCACGAGGCTGTAGGCAGAGTGAAATGCAACCCAAGGGTCAACAAGTGAAATAAGCCAGTCAACAGACTTAAATGAGTGTACCTTTGTGTTTATTTTTTATCTTTTTTGATTCAAAATACCGAAATTATTTTAGGGGGGAGCCTAAAAGGGCTAAATTGGCTTCTTTCTATGTCGTTTAAATGTAAACAAACCGCAGTTTTGATGATGTCGCATGGGTATAAAATGGGCCATGGGTTATTTCCGGCCATGGGTTATTTCACGGGGGGTGTGCAATAGGGCGTTCTATGGTTAAGTCAATGGGACAGCCGTATTTGACAAAAAATAAAGTTAATTGTTGACAATGTTTCAATTGGAGAAGATGATATGGCAAAACATTGGACAACATGAACTCAATGGACACAGATGTATTTTTATGAAATCAGCCAAACAGCACAAAGGCTTTCCTCTAGCATGAGGTATCGTAGAGAATGGGATGTTTAGGAATTATGTTATTGCCAATGCTCAGGTGCTTTTCAGGAGTCTTTAACACTTTAAACCCCATGTACTTACATTTTGGTAGTCCTTTTAAACCGTAGGGTGTGTCGAGATACTGGAACATGACTATTCTCTTTTGGCCTGAGCATTGTTCCTCCATAATGTCTGCAATCTGGGACAGGAAATAAAGCACGCCACCATGATTACAATCAGCTCTGGTGGCACCTTTCTGTTAGATCATGAATAACCAGAATAAATAACAGCAGCCATCAGTGAGGTGAGTGCCGCACAATGCAGGCCTCACAGTGCTGTATTGTGCGGCTGATAGGAACAGGACACCATCACGCACACCGCCATAATCAGCTCATCTATCAGACATAGTAGCATGCTTAGGCAAAAGAAAAAAGGTTTGTTTCAGGTCACACGACCAACCCTTTCAAAGCAGAGCCGACCCTGCATTTTTATTGCAATTTTAAAGAATTTTTCTTTTTCATATTTATTACACTTTTTTGCTAAAAATTAATGTGAAATAAAAAGGCGGCAAGCTACATGGATTTATAAGGAATATTGAATACATTTTCACATTTCTGTACCTTTTTGGTCAATTTTTGGATATGCAGAGAGGATGGTTAAAACTTTCATGTAAAAAAATTATTAAAAAAAGGAAAGAATCTGACCTACCAACCCTAAACATTCTACCCATGTTACCTGAAACAAACCTTTTTTGGCCTTATAATAAGCAAAGCAAGTCAACTTGTGCACCCGCTCATCTGGTCGACTTACTGACCCTCGCAACCAAAAAGCCTTATTGATGATAGCTATCGACCTCCTGCTTAGAACTATGGTGAACTGGTCCTACACTGTACATAGTTAGTGTAGGTACACAGTAGAATCTACGGTAGGTCTACAGTAGAATCTACTATAGAATGGATTTACCATAGAATCTACTGGCGATTTACAGTAGATTCTACAGTTTACCTACAACAAACTGTACACCTACAGTACAATATACTGTACACCTACAAAAATGGGAAACCAGCTTTTCACAGTGTATTTTTATGCGATTCTTCAGATCTGCTGATATCAGACTTCCTTTTTCTTAGGATACACACCTTTACATAAGGCTGTGTCTCACGACCTTGGGACAATGTTTTTGTCTCTGACCGGGTGCCGTCTCTGACCGGGTGCCGTCTCTGACCGGGTGCCGTCTCTGACCGGGTGCCGTCTCTGACCGGGTGCCGTCTCTGACCGGGTGCCGTCTCTGACCAGGTGTTAGAAAAAGGTGTTTAAAAAAAAATTATACTCATATATATAAGGATTTGGAAAAACGTTATGGCGGTTGTTATATAATCATAGTTATAATTATAATTAGCCTCCTGCTGTTAGTATTTTGACCTTATCAAGCCAAGCCGGTCAGAGACGGCACCCGGTCAGAGACGGCACCCGGTCAGAGACGGCACCTGGTCAGAGACGGCACCCAGTCAGAGACAAAAACATTGTCCCAAGGTCGTGAGACACAGCCATAAGGGAGTATTCCACCAACGGAATTGGCTGTGATTTCGTCCATCGTTCAAGATTCACCCATAAGTTCAACTTTCATTGGATGACCAAATTACAGCCGATTGACGCCAGTAGAATACTCACTTATCGACTATACCATATAATGCTGTGTATTGTGGACTGGATTGTGAAAGACTGGGAGGGAGAGAGAGAAGAGAGAGAGCATAAGAGAGGGAGAAATATAATAGAAGTACCATTTGTGGTAATAGTCAAGTAGCCACACATTCCCTACAAGCAATGGGCAAGATACGGATTAATCTCCCATTTTGAATTACCGTAACTCAAATCATGGTAGTAGGTATTGATACTGGTTTTTATAGGCATTCATTTCAACATTCAACATATGCACTCTTTTTATATTTTGAGGAAACATTCTGTGGTTAGTCCATAAGTACTCAAAGACACTTAGGTTGAAAACAGATTAATTTCAGAATGTGCTGTTACCAGGGAAACCTCCATTAGGAGGTTCAGAGACATTTATTGTGTCGTGGAATTACAGGAAGCCACTCAATGAAATGCCTTAGAGATTCTGCTTAGCACCACATTCATCCCAGGGAGAAAAGCGAGTCTTGTAGACAAAACACATTAAGTGTCTTCAGTCTCCCTCCTTACATCCATCCCCACACATTTAGCAGCCTCAGCACTAAACTTTCAGGACTGTAATCATTAATGTGATATATGTCTGTTTCACATAAAAGGACCTTTTCTACTGTAAATCTACAGTATATATATATATATCATATTGTGCAGCTACACTAACTTCTGACATCAGTTGCAGCAGAAGGTTGCTGTCCTGCAGAATCAACAGAATTCTACATTCTAGTCCACCTTGCTTTTAATTGAAAAACTGAGACTTCCCAACACTTTCTTTCAAGTCCATTTAAAAGTGAGCAAAGTTGAGGGAAAATGCATATTTAACGATAGAATAAACTGCAGGTTTACTTTGTGTATTTAGCTAAAGTTTGTCCGGTTAAGTTGCACAGCCCTTACAAGGAAGTTATTTCATATCAGCTTTAAGAAGCTGTAGCTGATTTGACCGATCTCAGGATATTTGTACAATGTGCATCAAATGGCCTTTAGGAGAAAACACGACTATATTTTTCTGCTTTGTTTCAATTTTATATTAAAAAATGAGATTATATAATATAAAAACAAGTGTACCTGCATGCTGAGCTTAAGGTCATTTATATTCTATATCCACACAGTATCAAAAACAAGGTCAAAAGGAAGGCTTGCTCCAGAATGACTCCATTTTCTGGCTCTCTTTTTGACTCTCTCAATACAGGGAGTCGGTACTTGACTCCCTTAAAAAGGAGTTATGTGACTGCCCTAAGATAGCTCAGGTTTTGCCAGATCCATGCTGCAACTCCCATCAGAAAGGGAGTCTAGGCACAGGGAGTCATTGACGCTGACCTCCCTTTGTAGAGAGGGTCATTGAAGGGAGGCTCCTTTGAAATAGAGAGTCACATTGGTAAATTCTATCCCCTACACTCTATACAACCATTCCAATAGCTCCCTAGCTGCTCTTTGTACATTATTTAGGTGCAATGCCTCACAAGAAGGGAGAGATCTCAGAAAGATCCCTCAGTACACATTAGTCATGATATAAAGGAACATTCTTTGGGATTTTGGGATTTAACCTTCTCCTGTTTCTACAAATTTGATGTCTACACCAATACATCATGCTTATGCTACAGTTTTAAGTTAACAGTAATTATTTTATAAAATGTAATTTCATTACGATATAAATTTTACAAATTTTTGTCAATAAATTAAAGTATCTGTGATGCACAAAATTTAAACAAAACCAAGTAGAGTTCATGGGCTAAGTAACATTTTCCAGCCACAGCACAATTTACCTCTCCCACTTTGTGTTGTTACGGCATTTGCTGATTTCAGCTGAACTTACCTTTTTACTCGATGTGGGTGTAGGGTGATGACTTCCTTGGATAATGTAAAATTCTTTTAAATTCCATCAACATGTTAGATGTCTAAGTCTATCTTTCAAGGGCTACAGAGTGCTTCAACCTCTAATGCATTATGTCCTTTACCATGCACTGCATAACTGCATCCCTGGTGCATATACTTGCCTAGGCTGCATTTAAACATTGTGCCACCCAAAATGCTGGCTTTGCAAATAGACTCACCAGATTTGCCTTGGTTTTCCCATTCTTTTAAGGTTTGAATATGTCTTTATTTAAAAAATGTGTGTTATATATTATGGTAAAAGAAAAGTATCCTTATCAATTTTCATGTAGGCTATGGATCATGAAGGCAAAGGGCATATTGTATAATGATTTATGAAGGCCTTAAAGGGTTAAATCAAAACTGCACACATTTATTTCAATAAATAAAGAGAAGACTGTATACTACAACATGAGGTTCATCTTTTATTGTCAGTAAGATCCACAAGGCACATTCAGCAGGTGACACATGTATTAACTATATTCATCAATATCTCTGTCATGCAGCTTTTCCAACAAAGCAGGTTTGATCATTTTTTCAGATGTTTACCAATGTAAACTCACAATATCAACCTGTTTTAAAATGGTCTGGTTGCCTTGCAATCTTTCAGGAAAGACATTTGAGCCCTGATCATAACAGATGTTTTAACAGGTTTTGGTGGAATACCAGCTTAAGAAACAAATCATCCATTGTTCAACCCCTTTTATGGATGGCATTTGTTGTCATGATGCACCAATGCAGTGTCAATGAGTAGCCCACTGGTGCTGCATTTGTGCATCATTTGGGCCATGTGCGAGTGTTTCAGCCCTGTATGAGGCATGAATGTAACATTGGCAAGGGCAGCATTTATTGTTCATGAATACTAAGTGTCAAATATAAGTGTTCGGGTTTCAGGTAATATTTACCTCCTCCACAGGCTTTCGATGAAATACACAAAACATAACAACAGAAATCAATAGAATATACTTTAACAGCGACAATGATGTTGATGTAAAAGTATTATGTACAACCATTGTGTTTTGAATTAAGCAGGATAAGTTCTATAAGCACTGTGAGGAATATAATATTTTTTCTTTACAAGCACTGCTTTAGTGTCCATGCCTGATTTGGCTTCATTGCATCATGAATATAGACTGTTGAATCCCATATTTATGAGGCATCATGAGACATGTAACACCTTCACACAATAGACCACAGTGGACTGTAAGCTGTCGGGCCTCAAATCTGCACCAGTCCTAAATTAGCTCCATGGTAAAAAGACCTGAAATTGATCAATACACTTTATCCTGGTTTTGAATTTTCTGATTTCATCCAGTTATTTATGCGGTCTATTAAGGTATAATATAAACTCCCAATAAGGAAATTCTGCAGTTTTCCATTTTCGTATTGCCCTGAGACCAGGAGCCAGGATGGACTGTTTTCTTGATCTACAGCAGTGAGTTCAAATACTTCTCTGTAGCTGGGCAGTATTTATGTTATAATATTAAGTTACACGCGGCACATTTTATTCCCCTTTAGAAACCAGACGGGACGAGGAGCCAACTGTAGTCCCATGTTCTCCGGAGAGTAGTCTCTGCCCGCCTCAGTACTCCGGCACAGGCATACGCTATCCAGCAGAAGTTTAGTCCTGACTAGATCAGAACGATGGCCATTATCCACCGGTAGATAGTCTCCAAGATGGCTAAATCCCAGGAAATACACATCACCTTTCAACATTCACTCGGAACATTCACTATTCTTGGGAATCTCCTGTGTCTGTCTTGTATATATACAGTTTGTGCTTTTTCTTAAGAAACACATAAAATACTACTTGTGTCATTCTTGAGTTCTGTTCTGACGGTAGTACCACAAGCCTGCTACGTATATATCAAAGCCTTCTGGCTTCTTATGTACAACCATATCATGTAGGATTATAACACAGACCTATAACACATTGGGGCCTGGTAGCTCTGGTGTATTAGACTTTGGTACCTTTCATGCAAGACAGCATCAGAGCCTGGGGGCCTCTATTAGGCTGGTGAACACCGGGTACATAATTATAGAGATTTTGTATCTAACCAATGTCCGTCTTTTCTAATCCGATTTGCAACCAGTAAATTCCTATGTGTGTCATACTAAATCCAAGTCCAAATCCAAGTCTAAAGTGGCACATAATCATACCTTGAGGCGTTTCATGTATCAGACCCTGGTCCCCTTCATACTCCTCCACCAGTGACCTTCATGTATTAGACCTTGGCCCCCTTCATACTACCCTTCATACTACTCCTCCTGCGACCTTCATGTATTAGACCCTGGTACATTTTGTATGTGGGAGATTTTGTATGTGTCCTGAGACATTAAATGTATCAGACCCTAGCACCCTTCACGCTACTCTTCATACTACTCCTCCTGCGACCTTCATGTACCAGACCCTGGCACCCTTCATACTACTCCTCCTGCGACCTTCATGTATCAGACCCTGGCCCCCTTCATACTACTCCTCCTGCGACCTTCATGTATCAGACCCTGGCCCCCTTCATACTGCCCTTCATACTACTCCTCCTGCGACCTTCATGTATCAGACCCTGACCCCCTTCATACTACTCCTCCTGCGACCTTCATGTATCAGACCCTGGCCCCCTTCATACTGCCCTTCATACTACTCCTCCTGCGACCTTCACCGGCCATGTCCACCATCTGCATCCTTGTAACCCGGGTGGAGTCAGACGTGGTGCCTCCCTGCCGCTGGGTGAGTTTCTGACAGCTGCCTTTGTCCTTACGCCGACAGCAGACTCGTCCAAAGGCCTTCCAGAAGGCCTGCCTGAAGGACTTACCACACAGACTGTACAGGAAGATGTTGATGCTGAAGTTACAGTAGTAGAGCAGCTGACACACCTGCTGCCACAGGATAGCCTCGTTAGAGCCTGATGTGGGCGAACCCTGCAGGAGAGAACATAACGTTTATAATATATACAATAGATACAGCTGAAGTTACAGTAGTAGAGCAGCTGGCACACCTGCTGCCACAGGATAGCCTCGTTAGAGCCTGACGTGGGAGAACCCTGCAGGAGAGAACATAACGTATATAAATATACATAATAGATAAACCTAAAGTTACAGTGGTAGAGGGGCGGACAGACCTGCTGCCACAGGATCACCTCGTTAAAACCGGACGCAAGCAAACCCTGTGGACAAGATAAGACCAAAATATGACTGCAGGAAAAAGAATATATCGCATACAAGTACATGATTGATAAAGCTGAAGTTATTGTAGCGCTTAAAGGAGCTGGCGCAATATTGCCAGATGATTTACCCACAATTCATCAACACTGTCAATCAAATCTCATGATTCACATTTTCTTTATGGAATTTGGGCCTCCTTTATCCAGCTCTGCCAGCAGCATGCAATTTAATCCATCAACACCAGGTGTCATCTTTGTCTGACCCTCAAATGGCATTGAGGTTAGGTTGCTTGGGAAATAATTGATGTCAAAATTATGGTTATTTGAACAGGTTACAACATTTAACTAATCACATCTGACACGAGTCTCATGCTGACAAGTTAATTGCTGATGTGGACTGACTTTAGGACAGGAGTGCCACATCAGCCAGTGGTGAACCTCTTGATTTGGGAATCACAGCACCTTTTTTCTTAAAGAATAACTACTTTTTGTCAATCATTAATATCAGTGTCCCCTTTTGTTTTTCAGCAGTATTCAAATGTCTTTCTCTGGAATTTGTTACAGGTTTACTACAGAACATGAATGCTTGACTTGGCATGTACAAGCCAAACCTTCTTAATATAGAGAAACGTTAACATTGTATAATATTTTTTGTTACTGGGAATTTTGCACTGTAGTATACTTTCAAAGACATAAGACGCATCCTATATAGGCATGAAAGCAGGTTCTGATTTGCATACATACACTGAAAACTTAGTCCTCACCTTTATGATAGTCATGACAAAGCCGTAGAGTCTGAAGGCATGGCTAGGCAGGTTGAGGACCAGGAAGGTGGTGGACACAACAAGCAGTAACCGCGTTATCTTCAGCTGGTGACTGTGTCTCTTGTCAGGTCCTGTGAACCTCAGCGTGGTCTGAAACCTGGTAACATAGAATCTATCTGTTCAATATGGACTTCACAGAGAACAGAAATGGATCATGGTTCACAGTTTTGACTCTCTTTAAGAATCTATTATCTTTTCTAATCCATGAGAGGAACTTCAAAATTAACCTTTCAATTGGTGACAAATTTGGATTTCCAATGTCAGCCTGACAAGATTCTGATATTACATGACTTTCATGATTGGCAACCAGACTATTGAAGATTCAGCAATTCTAGTAACTAATTACAGGATGTCGCTGTCTTTCTTTTTAAAGTTTTTGTTTCTCGTTTTTAGAAATATTTGAATGAGCATATTGATAGAGTAGATTAGCTATTTCACATGTAAGTCATCTATTGTTCATGACATTGTCATCTATGGTTTCCTCATTGGCTATCAGTTATAATACATAATTATTTTTGTGAAGAAATACTAATGTGTAACAATCTTACAAAACACATTTCATCAATTGCTTTGGACATATATAGAAATGTGGAATTTAATGTGTCTTGTGCTGATGTCTTAACAGCCAACCCAAAAAAAAGATGAATTCACAAACCGTACCTGACACTTCCATTGCCTCCAAGTCCCCTGTTATTCACCTGGTTGTGTTTATCTACACAGTTAGAGCTTTCTGTGTCAGCCTCCACCCCGCTACTGTCCCCACAGGTACAGGGCACCTTGTGGCTCCCCCTACTGGGGGACTGTTTGTTGTGGGGCCTGGATGGGCAGAGTTTTACATGATTGTCCATAGTAGCAGTGCCTAACTGCCCGTTAGTGAGACTCCCTCGCCGCCGGTACATCCGTGTTATCCGTACCATAATCCGTGCATTCATGAAGAATATAGAGACAAAGGGTATAATAAACGTGACCAGGGTGTCCACATTGTTGAGTCTTGTTAGTAACTGGATGTACTTCCTCTTTGGGGTGCACACAGGCATGCCATACATGACGACTGTATGTGACGTCCATAGGTGGAAGTTATTCACAACAATAGCCACAGCAGCAAACACACACACCACGATCTTACTCCGTGTTGGTGTGCAGAGCGTCTGGCGCTTTAAGGGGTAGAAGACAGCAATGTAGCGCTCCACTGTGAAGCCCACCACGTACCACACAGACAGGAAGGCACAGACGTTGGTGGTGTAGGTGAACAGCTGGCAGGGACCACTCAGGTGGTAGATCTGGACGTCAAACCACACCAGCCACTGGAACACCAGCATCAGCAGGAACCCATTGTCACAGATAGCCAGGGAGGCCAGGTAGATGCTGGATGACGTTTTACGTAGCGGGTTCCTGAAAGTGGGCATATGCAATTTTTTCAAAATGTTAAATCCAACAATCCCACATACTGTAAAAGTATACTCTTCATTTGTTGGTAGTTTAAATAAAAAAGTCAAAATTTTTGAGCTCCAATTTATTGGATGTACTTACCTGAAAAACACGATAATGGAGATGGTGTTACCAATCAGCCCAATCAAGATGATGAAGGGCACCACATAGACCTCAAAGATGTCCAGGATGAGCTGGAAGCGGAGCTGGTACGGGTCCGTGTAGTACATGGGGCCCTCAGACTGGTGTGAGGTCAGGTTGGACAGGTTGCTGATCCCACCAAACAATGTCATTGTTTCGTAAGCCATTGTTGTTAAGGTAAACCTGACACCAACAGAACTAAAGGTTTAATTAGGTCTCAGACCGTGGTCAGTTGACAATTCTGTACCACCTAAAAATTGTCTAGTCGCTACAGGCAATGCAATGATATCCATTTGGCATTTGTCTCTAACACCAAGGGTTTCATAGCCTTGATGTGAAGACACTGAGTGAGGTGTGATGGTTGAGGAACGGTAACACCATTTTAGTCTACATCATGATGACTACAGACAGGCTGCTGCAGTTTCTGTAGCTGCAATAAATTGTTTATCTGCCTCGGTCCCCGAGGCAAGTCCTCTTTCTGCACCATCACTGTTCAGCAACAATGTTGATGGTTCCGATTCAATCCCTAGAGGGCAGCACCAGTTTTCACTAATTAATCCATTTAATTAGGTGACACCAGGGGAACTATCAAGTCCAGAAACATGGCCCATTGATTCTCAGGTGCATGGGAGTAATTGCCTGGGTTTTTAAATCATCAGGCCAGGTCTAGGCAATAATGTTCCAAATAATTGTGTATCCCCAGATACCCTCCATTAATTAACAAGTTGCACAGGTCAGAGCAATAAGCGTCTGGGGAAATCAATGTTTGTCTCATTTTGAACAAACAGCCAAGGTTGACCAGGACAGGTAGGTATGATTGACTGCCATGAGGCACTTCTGTCTTATCTCTATCCTCCAGTTGGTTGACTAACCTGTAGCTGGGCCGCACACAGAGAGATTGACCATGCCATGACGTCATAACTCAGGATTCATTATTTGATCAGTTTAAGATCTAGAGTCTTCCCTAAGCAGAATGCGCTGGTGGTTAACTGTCCCAATTACTACGATGGAGGCGGGTACAGTCTACTGGTTGACTGGTTTTTATAACATCTTGCTTGTGCAGGTGGAGCCTCCTATGTGGCCATCTTTATTTCTGCAAGTACACATAGAAGGAATGAGCTAGATTTGTGAAAACAATAATGAGGAACATCAACAAGCAATGAGAAATATACATTTTAGATTATTTGAGTTTAAAATGCTGCTGCTGTACAAATTGAGGCATTCAAACATATTCTGAAAAGCCATAAAATCCTTAGATATAAAACTCATAAATGAATGAAATGATCAGTTGCAGTTATGAAGTATTACTATGAAATATTATCTCCACACCCTAGTATCACTATGCATCCACACCCCACCCTCTGCATGTTAAACCCTAATCTATGTGGCCGCTTATTTCCAGGTGTACTAGGAACCAAGGCCTACTTATAGCAGTGTGTGAGCGGGTTACGGCTGGAAGCTGCTCAGTATGAGCTGGTTTTATCACATCCATTCTACAACAGCTGTTACAGCTCCCCTGGGCAAATACCCCACTCAATGTGGTTAGTGCTACCCCTAAGGGAGGTGGGCTGAACCCTAATCAGTTAAATTAGAAAATTATACTTGGTAGAGTGAATATGGTTTGTATGCAGGGATTAGATTTCACCACAGCCCCAACTTCATGTCCTATTTGTTGAATGCTAAGCAGATTAGTAGTAGGTAGATCTTTATTCACAAGTCTTTTCCAGGCAGGGATTAAACCAGAACACTGATTGTGTGTGAGGCATGTCACTTAACCAGTACAGAAAGAATAAAGTGAAAACATTCATGGAGGTATTATGCAAATTGGATGAATAATGTATCAATAGCATGGGCTCTCTCTATTGTCATGGGGGTAATTTATTATACAATGTTAACAACGTTACAGCTAATTGGTTTTCAGTATTGAATAACCATTGCCTTTGTGTACTTGTCATTTTGAAATACAGTCATGTCATATTTATGCATGTAGCAAAGTGCCCAGAGTAGGGGGTCATCATTCATTCTTGTTCACAATGTTAACCCCTTAAGGACGGCATGATGCCTTGTCCTTGGTCTTCATGATGCATGAATGCAGCCCTGGTGAGGGCTGCATTCAAGCATAATGCCGACCCCATGTGGTTGAGGAACTCCTGGAGGGTCGACATGATGCACTATTGCAGCACTGGCGAGTTACTCGCCACGGCTGCATTGGTGCATTATTATGACAAATGTAATCTTTTAGCTACATCTGTCCTTAAAGGGTTAACGAGGTTCATTCAGTTCATTGAACTTCATGGTGCAGAACTAGAAATTAGCCAGACAGGTATTTAAAATCTTTTGGCGGAAACTGACATGCCAACATTATAATCTAGTACACAAAGCAATCATTATATCATTGTGCTGTTTTTAACTAGAATCTTTTATCAGGCTGTTTACTGATGAAGAGAAAAGTCAATATTTAATGATTTGTTTCCGTTATACACAACATCAGTAATTCAACATGGGGTCATTCATCATTTAAAGTTAACAACTGTTACAGCTAATTACCTTCCTCTACAGATCAGCAGCCGCTTTGTCTACTTGTCATTTTGAAATACAGTCTTATTTATGGAGGGAGCAAAGTGCCATGAATAGGGGTCATTATTCAACCTTGTTTACAAAGTTAACTTTATTAATGCAGTTTATTGAATTTCAAGGTGCAGAAAGGGTAATGGCTCTAAATCAGTAGATAAAACAATCATTTCATCATTCTGCTGATTTTAGGGCCGAGTCAACTATTGCTAGCTGAGTGGAAGAGGGGGCCTTGACTGATTTCTACAAAAACGATAATTTCCCCCCCCCCCCACCAAAAAGCTAAAAGTTATCTCAACCCTCCCCCAACCACTTTCTGATTTGGAGAAATGCCCCTCTCCCAAATTTGCATGTGATTTATGTGCCTGTGGAATCATGTATGGTATTCAAATGGACCATTTCTAATTTTGATCCCCCAGCATAGAGACTTTTCCCGAATTGCCCCCACCTCGTGGGACTGTTTTTTAATTATGACTACCCCTAGATACACCAAGTACCCCCAGCTGGCAATCAAGGACTTGGCCCTTAAGTGCACCTCAGGCAAAGACCTTAATTCGGCAGTATACTAATGAAGAGAAATGTGCTGCAATATTTGACACTTTTCTCCTGTTTTAATACCATTACTAAATTAACACGGGCTGTTGTCGCCTAACAGGATCTGATCATTATAGATCACAAGGGAAAAACACAGTCATTATGTGTTCTACTGCAGCTCTGTAGGATCTGCATTAACACGGTATGTTGTCACATAAATCTACACCTACACATGTCAGCCCTCATTATGGCACATGTGAGCAGCAGATGGTTTATTTGGCAGAAGACGTTATGGCATCAGTAAAGTACCAGCAGAACAACACAAGTGGGTTTCAAAGCTGTAATAGTACATGGGTATACAGCTAGGTGGTAGCTAACCATGACTGCCTTGTTGGCATGGGAGGGCCACATTGTTTCTTTGTATACACCCACAGACACATTGTCACAGAATCTTGCTAAACTGAGATGTGTGAGCCATTGTATTTGCAACCTAAATTATAACTTATTTGTGAACTTAATTACTGTTACAAAATAATATATTGATCTTCTCTCTAAATGCTCATGGATGGACCAAGTTGATGCTGTGTTGCATTAAAGAGAAAAATGAAGTTAAACTTTCTGGCCAGGGACCCCCTGCCATCCTGTCCCTCGTACTGTGGGAGTAGCTAAAGGTTGATGTGAGAACCCAGGTAGTGGGGATGCACATGCCATGATTGCGGGGAGGGGGGGGGGAGGGCAGTGGGGGGAGGGGGGGGGATAAATGAAGCCCTTGAAGGTCTACTCACAAGGGCTACATTCAAGCACCATGTCTACCCTTCATGAGTGTATCAACCCCTTACTAGCTTGGCTTGATGCTTGAATGCAGTTCTGAGTGGTGAGTTACTTGCCAGGGCTGCATTCACACATCATAACTATAAAGGGTATGGGCTAATGCATTAAAACACTATGCAATCCTTAAAGGACGAGGTCAAAAGCACACCTCATGTCGTCCATAATATCTTGAACCAAACAGTTCTTTCTCATAATGATAATTGATCTATATTTGGAAGGATTTTGCTAGTATCTCCATCTAGATTAGTTTTGCTGCGATACCAATTCTCTAGTTGCTACTTGAAAATTCATCACTTTTCTTTACAGCTTCTACAATCCTGGAAAATTCATTAGACACATCATTGATGAGAATAGAGTTGCACGGGACGTTGGGGTGTAAATGAATTCAATCGATGTCATGAGTCTCAGGTGAGAAAACTGTTGACTATCCCGTGGATATTTTCAGAACCTTTAAGTCTACCCCTTACTTAAATGCCACCCTTTATACAGTGTTTAAAGCCTGCAATCCTTGTCCTATTATTGAGAATCCCCTTCCTTCTCCCTCAAGAGCAGTCTGGTCTCTGTACATAAAGCACAACTTGTATTAGGCTAGATAAGAAAAGAAAGGTATGTTTCAGGTTACCCAACCCTACCTATCCAAACAAAACCGACCCTAGACATCTTTATCCAATTTTAGGCTATTTCAGGGTCAATTTGATGTCCAAGGGTTAATGTGACGAGTTAGCGCTGAAGTTTGCGAGTCCATTTTAGGGTAAAAAAAACTAATTGAAAAAATGTGACCTACCCTACCTAGATTTTTAGACCATGTAACATGAAACACACCCTTTATTTTTTGGCCTCACTCATGTAAAGGAATTACTGAGCAATTCTGAAAAGCTTTTCACTTTATTGCAGCCACCTACGTACAGGACAGGAAAATCTGTGACCTTATCTGTTACAGACAGACAGTTCCCAAGCATCCTGACCAGCATGGGAAGATTCACTCCCCCCTTAAGGCAGCTCCCTGGTGGACACTCGGCCCTTATCTCTCCACAGATAAGACATAAGGGCCACAGCCGGTCCACACCTCCGCACAAAAAAATCATACAGCTCCGGCTCTGTGGTGGCTATCCCGGATTAGTTATAGGGTGATTGGTCAGGCATAACCAAGGGCTATTCGGAAATGACTGAGGCAAAACAACATATGACTAATGCCTTACTCAAAAGGACTTAGCCAAATACTCATTGAAATGGAGAAGACTAAGGGGAGTTGGTCAATACTGACCAGCTTGACAGTATTGACTAACCTCCCAGAAAATGACGGACTAGGTTAGCCAGTACTGACTAAGTTCTGGAGTTGAAAGATTATCAGTGCAAGGGGGTTTCTCTCAGTGCTGTATCTAATACAGGTGGGGTGATTAGGGAGGGATGAAGAGGGAGAGGAGTCCACTTATAAATGTACCACATTTCTGCTATATTTTGTCATTTAAATCATCATATATCACAAAATATGAGACTACTCACATATATATTCTGTACGCAAAATATATTTGGTTCTAATCATTACACATGGCTCCCGGATTTACTCTCACAGAAAGAAAGAGAGATACACCCTAACAAATATTTGGTTTCGTTCATAACTTATTCCATTATCCCACTTTGAATTGACATGGTTCTCCTGCTGTTTAGGAATGCATTGGGGGTCGTCATAAATTGGTTTGTGAACTGAGAGCCATCTATGGCAACCATGTGATATGTATGAGGGGAGATGGAAGAAGATTTGTTCTGACTAGATTTGCTGCCTTAAGGATGTAAATCTCTGTATCCTGTTACTGAGCTTTACAGGAGGCCAGGGTACAGGTATATCGCATCATGGCTTTCATGCATTTTATATTGGCACTTGATAAACTTGTGAATGGAATAGGATACATTTATGGTGATATAGCTGGACAGGTTCCTTAGTTCTCCACCTTGCTCTATCTCATGTTCTACCTACACTGGCACCACAGCTATTATATAAAGGTATTCTCTTGATTAATGTTTTATCCTCTTCGAAATCTCATTAAACTATTTTTGATGGGTATATTATTGATAATTTTAACTATGAAATTCTCTTGCTTGGCTTCATCAATGGTTTCCAACTGCTAGAACTATCACAAACAATAACAGGGAAGATTCTCTGATGGAAAAGTTTTAAACAATTAAATCTGACCCTTCATGAGAGTTGACTTTGTTTAAGTCTTATTTGCGTTTCAGTCAAGTAAGGAATTATTGCTATCAGACTTGACAAACAGGACACACTGTGACTCCTAGGAGACTCTAGACAACACTTTCCCCAACCTACGTATCAATGATGAGCCTGTAAGTATAGGACGGGAAATATTTCCCTTATGTAGTAAGAAGCAATTTCTCCCCTTTACTAACAGATACTTTGCCATATCTAGCAGTCTTGGTACTGTGTAACATATGGAGCCAATCTTAAAGTGAAATGTACCCTTTCATCAGTACTGGCAGGCACACTCACACACATCTTTACCACTCACTTCTGCATGTATCTAAAGGCAAACTGATGATTGAAGGCATCGGGATCAGTGGAATATAATCAGTTAGAAGTAAAAGCTGGCAGGTACTTTAATGTAAATATTCCAGGAACGCAATGTCAGAACAGCGTGACAGATGCCTTAATTACAGTAGCATGTATCATGTTAAAATTGATATATCCCAACCGCTATATTATTACAGCAATGCATGTACAGTGCCATATGAGAAGGGGGGGATCCCAGTAAACAAAAAACGTTATACGACATTTTATAACGTTATCTAACGTTTCACTAAGGCTCCTCACTATGGCATAACTTTATCTATAGTTTTAAAACGTTATTCTGACGTAAAATAACGTTTTCTTGTTAGCTGGGATAGTGTACCAGCTCTTCAATGCCCCCTCTCACCAATATAAATTTCCTTCATAATCTTATGTAATGATAAATTAGGGCCATTTTCCAACAGCCGATTTGGATGTCCTGCTGGAAGATATACCCACAAATAATGTGTCTCCCATAGCCAACTGTCGGCAGGTTAATCAGTAGTGATGATAAAAAATAAACCATGTGCATGCTTATAGAATAGGGCTACCATCGGCAGACATGTCGGTCGTGATAACTGCGTTGGTTGACGGCTGCCACAAAACGGCTGATGGAAAATGGCCCCAAGCTACACATATTATGTATCATAGATGGCTCTTAGATGATTTGATACTAATCCTCATCATTCACAATTATTCATCATTGTCTTATGTAACATCTTAGCCCTCATCCTGCATTCTATAATAGGATAAGGCCACCACCCAAGCTTACTGGTATCCACTGTCAAAGCCAGTCACTCATAGCAGGAAAGTTAGTGTTTAGCAATATAGTCTTTGTAGATATCTCTATAGGATATGATAGAAAAAAGAGGATCCTTTTATATCTTAACAGGTTGCCTGTGCTTATGAGCAATGAGGCTTGCGGGTATCAATGAGCATCAAGTTGACCAGGTGAGCAGGTACACGTGTCAACTCACCCTGCTCATGAGAACCATGCCTTAACTCTTTAAGGACGGCATTCCATTTAAGTATCTTGCTCCATTCAAGCACCATGCCAACCCTATATGGGGTTCTACCTTGGCCTGGTGCATGAATACAGAACTGACAAGCAACATTTCAGTAGTCAGATGATTGCACATATTAACCTTTTAAGGAAGGTGTAATGCTTCAATGCATCATGGCCTTAGTTGTCATGATGCATGAATGAAGCTCTGGTGAATATCTTGTCAGGGCTGCATTGCTGAATCATGATAAAGAAAGTCACCTTTTAGTGGCATGCCATCCTTAAACGATGGAGTGGGTCTACAACAGACAAAATGGTTCTGGGCTCACCGACCACCGCCTTCATTGATAATAATTGGGTCTTACAAATGACATCATTTAGCCACATGCCATCCTTAGGGGATTAATCATTGATGTGATTAGTCTAGGAGTTGGATAACTAATTTGTATATTAGTGTACATTCATATGGTTTGATGGTCATGATTACATCATTTGGAAGATTATATAATTTACTGCACTGCACGAGCTTTGCCCTTTACATCGGATTTACATTTGGTGTAAAGGCCGATTTTACAGACCATTACAGACCTTTACATACATGTACCATAAAATTTACTTAAAATGTAAAGCTGATCAACATCGATCTTTGCATGGCTTTACTACCCTGATCAAAGCTCGTAATGGCTGTATTTACACTTTGTGCAAATGCCTGTAAATGTTAGTAATTTCGAGCATTACACCTTTCACAAAGGTCTGTAAATATGTGTAATTTCGAGCATTACACTTTGCACAAAGGTCTGTAAATATGTGTAATTTCGAGCATTACACTTTGTACAAAACTCTGTAAATGTAAGTAATTTCGAGCATTACATTTTGCACAAAGGTCTGTAAATATGAGTAATTTCGAGCATTACACTTTGTGAAAAACTCTGTAAATGTTTGTAATTTCGAGCATTACACTTTGCACAAAGGTCTGTAAATATGAGTAATTTCGAGCATTGCACCATGCACAGAACTGTGTAAATGTGGGTAATTTCGATGCTTACACATTGTAAAGCCCATGTAAATTTAATAGTTTAACTCTGCGAAACCCTACCATGGGATACATCATTTTTTAGGGAATGGACATGTTACCATTTATGGAACATTTTATTCATTTTCATCAATTGAAACATCATTTGGGGGACAGTTGTGGGCCTCCAAGGCCCCTGGAGGCCGGGGACAGGCCCCTGGAGGCCGGGGAGAGGCCCCTGGAGACCGGGGAGAGGCCCCTGGAGGCCGGGGAGAGGCCCCTGGGGGTGAGGGACGGACTGAGGGAGTGAGGGGCGGACTGAGGGAGTGAGGGATGGAGTGAGGGAGTGAGGGACCGACTGAGGGAGTGAGGGGCCAACTGAGGGAGTGAGGGGCCGATTGAGGGGTGGATTTAGGCAATGCTCTCCCTGGTTCAATGTTATCCAGTATTTTGTAGACTGCATGCCATCTTCGCCTGAAAGATAATAATAATAACTTTTAGGTTCATGATTTCTATGAGACATTATACATTAGGGATGAGTGTAGTCAGAGATACAGGTGAATGGCCATCAAGCTCAGTGATATTCAACTTATGCTCCAGAATGGTACTTAATGACTATAAAATAAATCATATCCATATACATTGCTATACTAGTACATGTATGTATGATTCAAAAAGCAAGGTATATGACTGTGTTTAAAATGTTTTTAAATTGTGACTTCATTGCCCCGTAAGGGGTAAGGAAGGGTCATTGGTGACCACTGGTACCCAACTCCCACACCCCCTCACGGTCCTCTCTCCTTACCTCGCTCCACCCACACTCATACTCGCCCTCAGTCCCCGGCTCGTCGCCGTCCACACCACATCTCACCAACTAAGTATTGGCCACTCTCTGGTACTGGGCTACCCCTGTCCCAGAGAAAACCTCATCAGCAACTGCGCCAGACCGACTGCATAATAAGTATACACGTTCACAGAACTTTTAAAACCTTTTACAGCACATTTTACCCAGTATACTGCAGTTCGGGCTTAGCCAGAATTTGGTGTGACCACTCGGCCAGCGCTTCCAAGATGGCGCCGACCAAGAAGGCCACCGGCATGACGACCAGAGGGAAAGCTCCCAAGAGGGTCGGCACAAACAATGAAGGCCCCCTGGGGAAAAATCCCTATAAGACGAAGCCGAAAAAGCCGGAGCCGACTGAGATACCACTGCTGCCTATTATCGTCCCCACAGGTGCACGACCAATTACCAAGGTCAGGAAGGCCGTGGTGCACGACCTGACGGCAGCAGGCGACAAGTCCAACACCTCCATGAGGGTCAGCGCCCTGGAGGGAGACGTCGAGCAGATCAAGACGAAGGTCAACACGATACACGACAAGTTGGACCTTATCATCGAGACCAACCTGTCACGCTCACAGAACAGGTCATCACACAGCACGCCCCGCAAGGCCCCCCGGCCCTCGCAGGCCGACCCCCCCGGGGCACTAGGAACCTCCTGCTACGGCCCGCTGGGGCCACTGCACCTGGACGACACACACCGCCAGCCCCTGACCGGCAACCTCGGCCGGGGTATGGGGGCCAACAACTTTATCACACAGGAGCTGATGAAACAGGCGTATCACCCTCAGGCTACGGATGGTAAGGCCCTGTTTATTAACAACCCATTTCAGCGCCAGCTACTGGCTAAGCCATACATGTACTTAGACCGCCCCGGGTGTACCACTTTAAAGCAAAAACTTGACGCCCGACATACCATGACCGCCCTGGAGTATATCGATGCCCTGTCCACTCTCATCAGGCGCAAAGATGCGTACCCCAGGGAGAACTACCCCGGCATGATGGAGCATCTTACAGATATCACAAAAGATGCGCGACAAAGATCATGGGAAGGGGTACTTACGTGGTCCCAGTTTGTGTTCGACAGCATCGAGAAGGACGACTTCACTTGGGCGCACTGGCATAAGATCCAACAGGCCCGAAACATGTACTCCTTTGCCCCGCCGGCCCCGCATAAGGCTCATGGGGCGGGGTCGACGCGCCAACAACAAAGTCATAACGCCAACACGGCTTCCAGCGCGGTCAACACGGCCGCGGACTTGTGCTCGGCGTTCAACTCCCAAAAGGGATGCAGGCAGAGGTCCCACCATGATGGGGCTCAACACTTCTGCCAGTATTGCTTCACATCAGTGGGAAAGTTATGTACCCACAGCACATCCAGGTGTGATAGGAAGCACAGAGACATGAACGGGGGCCGCTCACAGTTCGACCACGGACAGCAGCATGCCAACAACAACAACAATGGCTTCTGGCGATCGGGCGGGGACAATCACAGTCAACCGGCCGCGCCGTCAAAAAACGGCTAGGCGGGTCCGTGGGCACACCGATCGGCGCCCGCAGACCCGACGACATGACCAGTAAGTCCTACACTTGCCCAATCTTCGCCATAAACCAGTCACATTGTAAAGATTTACACCGATTCGTAATCCCAAAGCAGCCTTCGCCTCCGCATGGGGGCCGCCATATTAATGATGAAAACGTCACCGGGTCGTGTGCAGACAAGATGGCGGCGCCCACGGTGGGCCGCCATTTTGTTGCGCATGACGTCACTGATTCGGGGAAGACGCCTCCCACAACCCACCACGGCAAACATGGCCGCGCAGACCTTCCGGAAACCCCGAATCACGATGCCGACGTGACTAAAATGAACATTTCTGCAAATATTACAGCTCACCCGGCCAAAAAACCGGACAATACGACAGCAGCAGACAACCCTGCGCCGACCCACGCCGACAATACGAGTGAAACAACCACGGGAGCGCTGCAGGCCCTGAACATAGACGCTCGACCATTCACACCGCTTCAGCAACAAAACAGTGTGAGTACCGATATCGACTTCACAAACATTAGACTGTCATGTGAGAAAGATGTCCTTAGTCCAGGTGTCAACATTGTTCCTCACCATTTCAAGTCACATAGACAAACATTTTGGCCACACGCTAGTATCAATAATGACAAATCCTGTAATGCTGATATTTACGAGAAGGTTAGGGCCACAGGGCTACCAAATGCGTTGGGTGCACGCATCCCCCTACCTACAGGCCTCAACATCGAACAATGGGAAAATAGACTGTCAAAATCTAAAGAACACACGCAATTGCTGGACTTTATGCGGTACGGGTTCCCGCTCGGGTACCTGGGCCCCGTGTCCGACAATCAGCAAACCCCAAATCATAGTAGCGCACTAGAATACCCCAATCACGTTCAGGAATTCATAGATAAAGAAATAGCATTGGGCGGCATCAAGGGCCCGTATGACCATCCCCCCTTCAAAGAGTGGTGTCACGTCTCTCCCCTCATGACACGGGCAAAAAGGGACACGGAGGAGAGACGTGTCATAACAGATATGAGCTTTCCCAAAGACTCCTCGGTCAATGCATTTATCATGAAAAATACGGTAGTTGGGAAGCAACGCGCTCATAGCCTACCAACAGTGGAAGCAGTAAGCAAGGAGATTATGGCTCGAGGACAGGGGTGCTATTTGTCTAGCCTAGACATAAGCAGAGCTTATAAGAACCTGAACAGTTGTCCCCTGGACTTCCCTCTTCTGTGCTTCAAGTGGGGGGGGAAATATTACATGGACCAATCAGTTCCCTTCGGATCCAGGGCTAGTGCGAGTCACATGCAGCAAGTGGCAGAGGCCATAGTGGGAATGTTAGCCGAGGCAGGAATATACTCAAAAATGTATTTAGATGACATTATAATTGTCTCATCTGACAGGTCACATGCAGAAGCCGACTTCGCCCATGCACGACACCTACTCCAGCAGCTCGGACTACCGGAGGCAGTGGAGAAGGCCCAGCCACCGGCCATGGCTGTCACATGGCTAGGAATTGTGCTGGATACTGAGTCTATGACTCTATCCGTACCCCCCGGCAAGTTGCAGCAGGTAAAGGAAAAACTAGAAAAATTCGCAGCTAGGCGTTCTGTATCTAAAAAACAATTCCAGAGCATGCTGGGCGCATTGCTACATATAGCCAAGTGCATCGCCCCAGCGAGGCTCTTTGTAGCCAGACTTCTGGAAACACTCAGGGAATCCAAGGGGCGGTATGTACGGTTCAACGGAGAGATGAGAAAAGACCTCAGATGGTTTAGAGAGTTTGCACAGGACTGGAATGGGGTAGGCATAATATCACCCCGACACTTCACACAAACATTGTATGTGGACGCTTGCCTTACCGGTATCGGGGGAAGCAATGGGCAGTCAGCATATGCTGCCCAAATCAGCCACAGGGACGACCCGGTAACAAACATCTGTCACCTCGAGGCTGCTAACGTGGTGGTGGCCCTGCATACATTTGTGGGGACCAAGGACTATGCAGGCCACATACACGTATTCTGTGACAATGAGGCGGCAGTCAAAGTGTTTAGCTCAGGGAAAGGTCATGATAAAATTCTACTAGATTGTGCCCGGGCTGCCTGGATGATACAGGCAATGTACAACATAACAGTGACATACGATCATATACCCGGGGTACATAATAACTTTGCAGACGACCTCAGTAGGGCCCATCTGGCCAGCAAGCATTCTCAAAAGGCACTAAGTCACATTAAAGCAACGAACATGAATGTGGTCAATTGTTGTGACTATGTGCTAAGAAACCTTCAACCATCTATATATTCTAGATCCGGCCTTCGCATCACTTCAGCAAAGAGCAGCATCCAGACACGAAAAGTCAAGGGCCCCTGGGACGTTCAGGAACCGAAACGCCACGGTCAGGGAGTACTTGGGCTTCTCCTACACCATGAACTTCAGCCCTCAGAGCCCGTCATACCAGGAAATGACGGCCTACCTGGAGTTCAGCATGCTCAGGGCGAAGTCACCAAAGACAATGGCAAACATGGTCGCCCACATACGAGTCTACATGAAGGATGTGGGGGCAGACCTAAAGCCATTCTACCACCCAAAGGTCCTCTCAGCCCTGGAGGCAATAAAGAGGGACAAGTCATATCTCCCGAGGCCAAAAATCCCCTTACCAATGGAGGCCCTCAGGCGGGTCATCCAGGCTATCAGCGACGACAAGCCAGGACGACTTCAGAGTGCTATAATACTGGTGATATTTCATGCCGCATTGAGGCAGTCAGACCTCCTACCCCCGGCGGTGAGGCGGTTCGACTATACCTACCACCTCACAAGAGGAGACGTCAGGCTATTATCAGACTTCGGCATGCTCAGGCTGAAAGGGGGCAAGACACTGCAGCACTACGATCAGACCCGAGAAGTCACAATCCACGCCTCCAAACAGCAGATGTACTGCCCACTACTGGCCCTCAGAAGGGTCATACAGGACACACCAACACAGAGCCCAACCGACCCAATGTTCATGTTCCCAGACTCACGTGCACCAGTTCCGACGACATACATGAACGGGGTCTGGGCAAAGGTGCTGGCAAAACTGAGGATCCCAAAAGCCCCCTTCAGCCTGCACTCCCTGAGGAAGGCCGCGGCCACTGAGGCCTCCAGGGCGGGCTGTAGTGATCAGGAGATAAAACAATTCGGCGGATGGACATCTGAGGCCTACAAAGCCTACATCGTCAAACAACCTCAGACAAATGTACAGGCGGCAGTATCCGCAGCAATCTACAAATGAACTTGAACTGTCATAACTACCAACATTTATCAAATCATAATGTCTCCACCCTTTTACACCCACCCACCTTCCCACATACAATCATTGGCAGGTTTGGCCCTTATTTTATTACCAATCAATTGTATTATGTATACGGTATTTTATTATTATATTCATACTTCTAGGTTGTCTCTATTAAATACAACCGTAAAGTTTATACGCTACTAAAAATAAACTTTATAACCCAAGCCTGCCTTCACTCTCATATTTACCTGTGGGGATCATTAATGGTGACTTCATTGCCCCGTAAGGGGTAAGGAAGGGTCATTGGTGACCACTGGTACCAAACTCCCACACCCCCTCACGGTCCTCTCTCCTTACCTCGCTCCACCCACACTCATACTCGCCCTCAGTCCCCGGCTCGTCGCCGTCCACACCACATCTCACCAACTAAGTCCCACCCACCCACACCTCTATTTTCAATAGTCATAAAACGGTTATATAAAACTTCATCAGTTATCAACAATGTTCTTAATCATCAATCTTTTACCAATCAACAAAGGTTTACCTTATTTTATTACCAATCAATTGTATTATGTATACGGTATTTTATTATTATATTCATACTTCTAGGTTGTCTCTATTAAATACAACCGTAAAGTTTATACGCTACTAAAAATAAACTTTATAACCCAAGCCTGCCTTCACTCTCATATTTACCTGTGGGGATCATTAATGACTATTATAATAGACAAAGGAAGTATTATGTATATTGTTACCTCTTGCTGCAGCTTGTATAAATGATAAGGGAAGGTCTCAAGCACAACATGCTGTACCTGTGTCCAGTAGCAGAGTGTGGAGGCGACTCTGTATGTAGTACAGCTATGTGGGTCAGAGGTTGTCACACCTGGCTGCCCTCCCATTGTCTTACCAGCAGCATGCGGTGGTGTTGTCATGGTGACCACAGGTAGTAGGCACGGGAGAGGGTGGTGAACGTGTCCTAACACGTGTAGCGGTGTGTGTGACGGAGGGGGGGGGGTATACACATTAATTACATACGCACCAAGGGGGGTGGTAGGGATGTCATTGGTATCCAATTTATACCAATTTCGATTATCACTATTTTGGTCTCGAAATTCCGATTTTTTTCGATCGATACAGATAAATAACACATAAATAACACTCAAAAGGCATGTGTTCACCTGTTTTCCAAGCCCAAATGGAATACATAATACTCATATTCATATATTATCATTATTAGCTAGTTGTTAGATTGTCAAGTTATACATTAAATTATAGAGCAGAACTATTTCTTTCTATGAAAGCTTTAATGCCCGGATTTTTTCATGCAAATAGATAGCCAGAAATGCTATAATGTACCTTATTTCAACATTTTACTGAAGCTTTTTTCAAGGGTAAAACTAGGTAAAAAAGTGTATCGATTTAACCCTTTTGTCGATACGATAATCGGAAATCCAAATATACCGAAATTTCGATGTGATAGGTATCGATGACATCCCTAGGGGGTGAGGGGTGAGGCCAAATGTATACAGATGCGTACAGGGTGGGGGGGGGGGGGGGTCAAGGACCATTCAGGCATACGCATTGTGTACACATAGGGGTGTTTTATGGTCATTTTTCGAAAATAACAATATCTTTTTTAGGTCCAAATACTCATATATTTCCCCTGTTAAAAGCAACCAATTAACCCTGAATTCGAGACCTTTGATATAAAGACTCAACACTGCACGAGTTTTGGGATTTACATAGGATTTACATTTGGTGTAAAGGCCGATTTTACAAACAATTACAGACAATTACAGACATTTACAACATTTTACACCAGTTTTACTGAAGTGGTAAATATATGTAAATATCAAGCAATGAAAAAAAAAGACAGGTAAATTTGTGTAAATCTTTAGCACAATCGGAGAGGGAAACGCATGCATCCATTGTATTTGTTTTCCCCAGTCCCCCATCTACGGGTATGAAGGGGGGGGGGGGGGGGGTTAGCAGGGCTCCTTGTGGCGTCAGGGTTGTCTGGGAGGACCCCTAGCCTAGCCAGCATGGCGCTTATTGTGATAATGGTGCAGCTTACAGCAGATGTTAATGTTTGTAAATACCAATCAATGTAAAGGCCAGGTAAATTGGTGTAAATTTAGAGCACAATCCGCACACCGATTTACAGTGACAATTTCAAAGATTTACACCATTTTTACTTGGAAATTACAAAAGTGGAAAATCCATGTAAATACCAATCAATGTAAAGGCCAGGTAAATTGGTGTAAATTTAGAGCACAATCCGCACACCGATTTACAGTGACAATTACAGAGATTTACACCATTTTTACTTGGAAATTACAAAAGTGGAAAATCCATGTAAATATCAATCGATGTAAAGGCCAGGTAAATAAGTGTAAATTTGAAGCACCATCTTTGCACAGAATCCCAACGAGCTTTACATGTTTTTACATGGAATTTACATGTTGTAAAACTCAAATCTCGTGCAGTGCTGGTTGTTGATGGCAATGGAAAACATATGGATTGAGGATAGGTAGAAGCCTTAGCTGTGGACATATAAGTAAGGAAAATATGCCAATATTGCTCTTACTTATTTGCCATTCATGAGTCATTATGACAAAGGGCATAGCACATTGAGGCACTATGCAGCCTTGAAAGGATAATCATACTTATTATTCTGATGACATACATTTCTCCTCCATTATCAGAAATAATCAAGTTCAGTATTATTTCTAATGTAATTCAAGGACCATTATCTCTCAGCTCTTTCTACCCTCTTGATTTCTCAACCTTTCTTGGTTTCTCCAGAGTCCTTCAGACAATATCTGGTTACAAATAGGCACCAACTCCCTGTCAGGTCTACACCACAATAACCTGAGGGCAAGCCTCCACACTGACACGTCTACATCCATGTGTCATGCCTCACCTTTAAGGATGGTATCTCGTTAAAAGATGAACTTGTTGTGGTAATGCATTAATGCGTTAATGCAGCCCCTGAAAGTAGCTTGCCTGTGCTGCATTGAGCATCTTGCTGACCCTTTAGGAGTGTCTCAAACCTCTAGGGTCTGCTTGGTGCTTGAATGCAGTACTGGCAAGTTATTGCCAGCACTGCATTCATGCACCATGATGAGCAAGGACCACCCTAAAGGATTAAAGGGCAAAGACTACGAAATGGGTAAGTGTGAAGACAATTTGAAATGCGGTAGAATCCACCTACTACCACCTATATCATATACCACTCACTATGCTATAAATTGCTTATGTAAATCCATGAAACCCCTACAACAATCAATGGTGGTCCCCCTTCTCTGTAATAGGATATGAGAATTCAAATCCAGAATGCATCGAGTGCCATCAGTTTCTGCTCACTTCATACATATTACATGAACTGCAGTACATTCTATTCCCCCCTCCTGGGATAGATCCATTTGTAGCTCAAACCCCAGGGAGTCCCTCCTATTCAATTGCAAGTACAATCCAATCTGTGGGTAACGATACATTAACATCTGATGAATACAGAATACCCAGGCAGTTTCTCTGTGTCACACAGATATAGAGATGTTCAAACAGATACAGTATAAGAGTGAGGGGAATGTCATGTAGGAGATTCTACGTGGCCGGTTCAATTGTATAACAGATTGGCATCATGTTGTCATGGCTACCAGAATAGCAGGTGGTTGCTAATGAAGACATCTACCTGACCAGTCAATCATATCTACCATACCCGGGGGCATAAAGTGACCTCCAGCTCTGTGCTTTTAGATTGTTTTCATGTCCACTGTTGATATGCTGTTATCATTGAAAAATTACATACAATAATACTATCCTATTCCACAAGGGAATCAGATATCCATCGATGACAGGAAATAGCACTAAATACCAAAAGTGATCAATACCATCAGTTCACTTAGTCATCATTGTATCAAACCCCAGGGAGTCTCTCCTATTCAACTGCAAGTACAATCCAATCTGTGGGTTTTGCTATAGTCAAAAATGCCTGATAGTGGAAACTGCTCAATAAGCTGTATCTAATGACCAAAGTCTTGCAAAGAATTCAAATCTAACCTAGATGTAGATGAAATAAATGGGAGCAGATCTGCTCAGAACTGGTTTGTTATGCCTTTGTATTACAATAAACCAAACCTAAATTGGGTGATTGGACGATTTTCGTCTGATGCAGGAATAACTAACTGGTCAGCATTTCTTTTCTTCACCAGTTGATGCAGGGACACAGTGTTTTTGGTTCTAGGTAATTCAGTGTGGGAATCCTGCATGATGATTGACTAGATCATAAATTGATGTTTGATAAAGCTGGCCAGAATCTCAGAGTTAATGTCCACCTGATTCTGCCTCATACAATGGCTTTGCTAAAGCAGTATAAGATGTGCCTCCTCCTTTTACTGAGGCCAATCATGTGTCTCATATTTTATCCAGGCTCACCTGAGCTAAGATGTCCAAAGGCAATGACTATGACATCAGATAGATTGTATGACATCAAAGAGGGATGAGGCAGAGCTCAGCTGCCTGAAGTAGACGCGACCCCAGGCCTCCTGATCCTCTCCACCTGTGAGAGACTGACACTCATCCTGCCAAAACATTTTGACTTTAATATAGTAGCAAAAGAGGCATTGTCTTTGAACAGAACCCTATCAGCAGGTGTACTAACTTCAACAGAAAGTATAGCAGATGGTCAACAGTTTCCATCTCTTTCCCTCAAGCACACGTGAAAGCAAAAAACATACTAAAACAACAAAAAGTTACAAAAAAAGATACTTACGCCTTTTGGACATTTACTCGGACATTTCCCAGTAAAGCCAACAAAGGCAAAATTAACCGGAATGGATAAAAGAGCATAAAGGTCCAAAGTAAGTCAACATCCTGGTTCAGGAACCCCTGAAACCTTATTTCTAATATCTCAACCACAAAAGTGCCTACTTGGGAGCAGCAGTGTCTCTTACCACCTACACTGCACGAAAAGTTGGATTTACAATTGATTTACTTTTGCGTAAACATATTATTTACGTAAGGTTACACATATTTACGTGATATTGGTCTGTAAAAGTAAAATGACGAAAACGTGTCTTTTACTGACTCAGTATACAACGGAACGTCCCTGTTTACACAAATGTAAAATCAAGTAACCATCTAGTTTACGTTGCCATAAAGCCAAGTAAATCTCAATGTAAACCTCATGTTTACATGACATAAATGTCATGTTTACATGATGTAAACCTCATGTTTACGTGGCATAAAACTCAAGTTTACTTGACATAAACCTCATGTTTACATGACATAAATCTCATGTTTATGTGACATAAACCTCATGTTTACATGATGTAAACCTCATATTTTCTCTGTTTACGCAAATGTAAAATTCAGTAACTATCTAGTTTACGTGGCCATAAAGCTAAGTAAATCTCAATGTAAACCTCATGTTTACATGACATAAATCTCATGTTTACATGATGTAAACCTCTTGTTTACGTGGCACAAAACTCTTTCATAAATCTCATTAACTCCTAGGACAATCAAGGGTATTTATTCTGGGATGGTGGTGTACATTTTATTCAGGAGATTAGGACTCCATCATTCAAAGATAAATCATCAAATTAGATGCTTTGTAGTCAGGCAGGAGGTAGGTGCAGGCAGGAGGCAGGCAGGTTCAGGCAGGAGTTGTGTTCCCATGGTCAGACAGCAGTGGCCTGAGGAGTTCACACTGCACCCCCATTATATAGGAGGTGTAGTGCTGGTCATGTGACCAGAACGAGACTAGCTCCTGATTGGCTGAGGGATCATTATTGCACTGACCACCATGGAGCGCACTTGGGGAGGCATGGAGATGTTTTCTGTAAATATCATGTTTACATGGCATAAACCTCATGTTTACATGATGTAAACATGATGTAAACATGATGTAAACCTCATGTTTACTTGACATAAACCAAAGACAACTAGGGGAGATTGTAGCTCGGCCTGGAGCTGGCAGGACTGGCTAGGAAGCTTCCTACCCGGGCCACCTGCCCCAGGGCCGGCTACAAACTCCCCCAGCGCTTCCTACCCGGCCCTACCTGCCCATGGGTCGGCTACAACTCCCCCTACTGCTTCCTACCCGGCCCCACCTGCCCCAGGGCCGCCCAGCTAACAATAAAACGTTATTTTACGTCAAAATAACATTTTAAAACTTTATATAACGTTATGCCATAGTAAGGAGCCTTAGAGAAACGTTATTCAACGTTATCCCAGGTAGAAAAATATCATGATAGATATCATTATTTATCATGTTGAACCATGATATATCATGGTTTATCATGATAAATCATGATAAATCATGTTCTCTCCTACCACAATCAATCATGGTAAATAATAATTTATTGTTATATTACCTCCTGAGAGGGGAAAATGATTTTATCCAATTTTTCATACTGAAAAAGATGGTACCAAAAGTTTTAATCTATTTTGATGCATTATGACCTAAATGTAAGTTGCCATAGCAACATATACACTAAAAAAACTGTATTTGATTTCAAATAGGGCTTTATTTCCCTCATAGGAACATATAGGGCGATTTGGGTATCTAACTTTCTGTTTATTCAATATTGTTCATTTTGTCATTGACATATTTCTATATTGTATATGAGCTGGTGGGCGACTGTGGGAGGTGTAGGGCTTCTCTACCTGGCCTACCCCACCCCTAGAAAGCTGTTGGAGGTGGTGGGCGACTGCTGGAGGTGTAGGGCTTCTCTAGCCAGCCTACCCCGCCCCTAGAAAGCTGTGGAAGGTGGTGGGCGACTGTGGCAGGTGTAGGGCTTCTCTACCTGGCCTACCCCGCCCCAAGAAAGCTGTGGGAGGTGGTGGACGACTGTGGGAGGTGTAGGGCCTCTCTACCCGGCCTACCCCGCCCCTAGAAAGCTGTGGGAGGTGGTGGGCGACTGTGGGAGGTATAGGGCCTCTCTACCCGGCCGACCCCGCCCCTAGAAAGCTGTGGGTGGTGATAGGTGACTGTGGGAGGTGTAGGGCTTCTCTACCTGGCCTACCCCGCCCCTAAAAAGCTGTGGGAGGTGGTGGGCGACTTTGGGAGGTGTAGGGCCTCTCTACCCGGCCTACCCCGTCACTAGAAAGCTGTGGGAGGTGGTGTGACCAGTGCTTCCTACCCGGCCCTACCTGCCCCAGGGCCAGCTACAAGGATGTTTGTCCTTTTGCATTTGCACCCCAGCCCCCCCCCCATTGTAAGGTCAGACTGTAGTAAACTCGAGTATAAATACTACTATAGGATACTATAGTCTATAGTCTGTGAAATTACTATAGTAAACTATAGTAAATACTTTATTTCTAATGGTAATGGTGGACAAAATAATATACCAGACATTTGGATTTAAAAGGGTTTTACAAAATCAAGTAAATTTGTCATTGAAATTTACTTTGGTTTGCAGAAGTGTGTAAATTTGTGATTGGGATTTACTAGCATTTACACAGAAACTAAATTTGTCAGTGGGATTTACTGGCCTTTAAGCAAGTCAGTAAATCTGTGAGAATGTAAACCCAAGTAAATCTGACGTAAATCTGAAAGCCCATTGGTGGTACGGGTTTACTGACATTTCCGTTCTCGTAATTCCCTAAACTCATGCAGTGCTACTTATACTCATCTCAGCTCAGACTGACATATTGTGAGGTCTGTCAGAACCTCTTCCTGCAGCTGCCAGAAAGCATTACTCAGCATTAAATTGAGCCACCAAGTCCTATTGAGTTGACTCAATCCCGTGGGGAGTCTGATAACTTTGGCTTAATCATTCCAGTAAATCTTTTTTCTGTTGAAGTTTTTGATGAAGCTGAGTCAGACTTTTGTGGAATCTGAGAACAAAGGCACAACTTAACAAAGAGTGGAAGCTGTATATGAGCCTGCAGAATCAGATTAATGGCAAAGCTGCATAATCCTGTCTGTCTGCTTAAAGCTCTCCTACCTAAGTACATTCACAAGAAGCAGATTGTAAGGTTCCCATGGGATTCTGCAGTCCCTATTTATTACTTCATCCTAATGTGCTTGTTACTATCTGCATCAGGAGCTTTAAGGTCTGCTGTAATTCATCTGCTTCTATGCTGAAGTACACAATTCTTTGCTGACTATGCTATAAATATATCAGTGACAAATGAAGAAGCATTTTGAAGTCTTTTTTCTTTCTGAAATATTGTGAAAGTGATCCTTATAAGGGATATTAAAAACTTATAGATGGAATTGAAAATCCTTGTTTGTATGTAAACTTTCTTCTGGATTTTAGATTAACATTGACAGAGACCAATAAAGTTAAGATCTATTAGGCACTAAATAACATATAGTCATATTAATGCTAATGAATCTAAAATGGTAATCCTCATCAATGTACTTGTCCTGAGTTAAACCAGTGCTCCTAAACACACTTATCTTAATTACATCAACAGAAGCTTATGAAGCTGTATTAGGCAATGTGTGGATGTCTTTCTATATCAAAGATTCCAATCAGCTTCACTTGAGGTTCTGTAACGATTCCTGGCTGTCCCATAATCTAATTCTAGATATTCTGATCATCTAGTTATCTTTACAGGCTTATCTATAAGGTCCAATCAGCCATTGTATGACAGTTTATGACCTGGGCCTGGTAGACCTGCAGTCGTAAATAGAAGACAGCAGTCCAGAATAGAAACATGACATGTTGCCTGACAGCTGGCATGAAAGATTCATTGGTACCTAGATCCTGATAGGTACTCCTGAAGTTATGGTCCAACCTGTGACATTGCTCGTACACAATGCATCGTTACTGAGTCAGGTAGATCCCAGTAGGTTTTCCATTATGTGTTCTGTCCACCATTACCTACAGATCAGGAAAATTGAGTATTTGCTGACCATGAAAAATGTATGCAAGAGAAATAAGAACTGATCGGTGTGACCAAATTTAAAATGCAAAGTTCTATTCCTTGTCATTAATGTACAACATACAACGTTTATTTATTTTGAGCATATCACAAAATGACAATATTTGAAGCCAAATTGGAAATTTTATTACTGTAGGATAGTGCAAAATATTCAAGGCTCATGTTTGGTTTTCACTTCAAAGGACACATGAGACCATTATTTATCTGGTTTACATCAGTAAACTACTCTCATTGGTGTGCTTCCCACACCGTGCACCCGTTATCTATGATGGAGATACTCTGAGCCAAAAAAACAAAATTGGAAAGTAAACAAAGGCATCTAGTTTCTTAAAGGCAAATAATAACTTCTCTTAGTTGGTTTTTCCCTATGAAGTGATAAATAAGTGCTCCATCATGTTCAAAAAGGTGTCCACTTGAAATGGTGCCGGAAATAAAAGTATTTTGCCTTTTGCTTTTCCTCAATAATTAATGTAAAAACTAAAACTTTTCAAAAAACATGTTCTGTTTTGATCAAAAAACAAATAATTGGGGTCTGCTTGCAGCGCTAAATCTAACTAAAATGGAACCTCTATCAGGAACAAATCAGGAAGCCCATTTGATATGAGCTTCAATTAAAGGCAACTTCAAGAAAAACCTCCATTCTATCAAGCTCTTACAAGTCACAGCAAAATGAAAAAAAAAAACTTCAGCTATCATAGGTATGCTGGCAAAGCAATGAACAGCAGCAAGAGTTTCCTCAGGTGTCTGAGAGAAGAGGGTTTATAAAAGAGAAAAAAAAGAGAAAATGTAGAGACAACATTCTATATGGTACGCCAATGACAAAAGTGCATGTGTCATGTTTTACATCCTAAGAAAAAGTCACTGGGTGCTACCAGGGCATTAGATACACCCATGATGGAACAAGGTGTCTTCCCTAGATCTATCAGCAATTTTAATATTATTTAAATTTATATTTTATTCCAACTTGTTGCTCATCGTCATATAAAAGGTCTAGCGAAGATAAATTGTCTTATTTATGGGAAGCACAGGGGCAATTTGAATATGGAAATAGACTTTGCAAGAAGAAATATGAGCTGTGACATGTTAAGTAGGGAAAAGCAAAAAAGCCTGGAGAAAAATGATTTCTGTTGCCTGAAGTCTGTCTTGCAATAGAGTGACACTTATAGGGCATGGACTATCTTACTGATGGTGTAAGTGGACAGCAAGGCAGCAGATATGGCAGGTCTTTTTCTACAAAATACTCTGTGTTTCTACTATGAAAAGCTGTCAGAGTTTATATGTGTATATACCGTGTTACTCGCTCCCGCTCTGTTCCTTGTTATCCGGTGGTTAGTTATATATTCACTATAAAAGATCACTTATAATGATTTATCTAACAACAATAGAGGATGGGCCCATCTTCTATCTGGACTGAATCATGACAAGATGTGGTGTTAGAGGCACTTTTACAAAGGCACTTTATTCATGAAAAAAGTTGCATACTTTACACCAAATTATATTTATAAGCTTCCAGGTTCTTCTATACTAGCAAAATGATAAAATACTTAACTGAGTCTTCTGAAAGCAATAACAAGTGAATTTGAGGAAAATAAGAAAGCACTATGGTAAAATTTATATCTTTGCATTATTCTTTCCGAATTAATATGCTTGTTGAGTGGAAAAACTACAATTTCATATTAAACATCACTGTACCTCAACAATATCTGCAGGGCGGGAAATGAAGCAGACAATCCTGATGATGCCCAGTCCTGACCAGCTGATGCTGCCTTTCTCTTAGATCATAAATAACCAGAATAAATAACAGCAGCCATCAGTGAGGTGAGTGCCGCACAATGCAGGCCTCACAGTGCTGTATTGTGCGGCTGATAGGAACAGGACACCATCACGCACACCGCCATAATCAGCTCATCTATCAGGTATAATAGCAGCTACCTTAGTGCCTCCTTTAAGCGGCCGGGTGCTTATAGATACTGATATCACTTTTCCCCAGGACTTGGTTGCCTTTTCTAAAACTCAGTGCTTAAACTAGTCATTAATTTATGCAGTTTATGGCTTTAGAAACCAAGACACAGTGCTTGTGAACCCATGGAATCACTGTAAACGTAAATATATTTTTTTCACCCACTTACAAAAAAGTACAAATCCGCTTGTATTCAAATTTGAGCATTTTGGATTATGGTAGTTGTTTAACTACACTGCATGAATTTTCACATTGTACATATTTCTGAGGATTTTAAAATGTGCAGAAATTCAAAATTCATGCATTATGGCAGCAAATGGCATATTATATGTAGCTATGTGTGTAAGGATATCACTCATATGGCATATGCGTCCTTTACACTGTGCATAGAGCCTCATCAGCTTATCTGCAGAGATGCCTAAGTGCCTGATATCCACACAGATCTCGCCGCAATCTGTCCCTCCGGCCGCTCCAGGAATGTAATATGTAATAATCTCCTGAGGCACACTTATTAGAAATGGGAAGTAATAACATACATGTCCATCCCTTTAAGGGGCTTACACAGGGATAAGGGGCTCACACCAGCCATTACTGTGGGTGGTGATGTTGTTCTCTTGTACGGTTGTATGTGCAATCACAGCCTATATATTAGATAATGATAGGTACATAGAATCATTGATGATGGGCTAATAAGCACACATACACACACACTATTTTTGCTTGACAATATCCAAAGGAATCTTAGAAATGTGTTTATACTGTGTGCTCATTACGTTGAATAAAATATATCATATTAGTATTCCTATCCCCCAGGTTCTTGCCTCCCCTAGCCATCTTAATATCAGGTGAATTCCATCTTCCCACGCACTAGCCATAACCAAATATTTAATGCTGTCTCTAAAGCGATCTAACTGGAAGCTTTAAAATGTTTAGATAGATGGATAGATTTTCAGCAATGAGAACAGGACTTGCACCAACAACTTCTCCACAATCAG
Organism: Harmothoe impar; assembly: GCA_947462335.1. Classification (NCBI taxonomy): domain Eukaryota; kingdom Metazoa; phylum Annelida; class Polychaeta; order Phyllodocida; family Polynoidae; genus Harmothoe; species Harmothoe impar. Next base: position 7,174,392 of record OX381704.1, read on the forward strand.
TGTCTTAGACTACCCCTGGGGATGCAACCCAGACAGCTCAAATATTTAGGCCAAATATGATATTTATTTGGGCAAATTTGGTAGCCCATCTGTACTCTTATGAAACACAGTAAGCAATGTTGGCTGAGAGGAATAGTATGGAAGGTGAATTGGCACAGAATTGAGAATTTGTCTCAAGTAGTTCATTTCAATTTAAAGTTCGGTAAAGTTGAGGTGAATTGGATATTCAACTATAAAACTAGAAATAGAAAATGTTGGTGAGAAATATGTTTGCATCAGGCTAAAACAAGAGTAATATTTCAGATAGTCTTGACAATCCAAAACAGTGCACACAACATGTGGGTATTTTGGTGCAGCTATGGGCCTCCCAAAGGCCTGTCCGACCACCTGATAGTTGAGTCAGAAATGGATGTATCTCAGATGAGGGATGCAACACACACACAGTAATCATGTGAGGGATGGATCGTAGCAAATCAAATGCTGCACCCAGAATGTTAATATCTATAACCTGTTATCGAGCTATGTAGAGGTTGAAGGTGGAGCACAATAGAATTGTGAGTGGAATATGATATTTAAAGTGAGATGTGAGATAGTGAGGGCATTGTCCTCTACAGGACTCCCTCCACACTCATACAATGTACTACTCATGCAGAGAATATTTAATATTTGTGAGACCATATAAAAGTATATCAATATGTATTTTGTTGCGTAAAAGAGACCCATCCTGTAATCAAACTAAATTATTTATTACAGATCATCTGTTCCCAGAGGCACACAAAGGACTATGCTAAAATCCTCCCCTGAACTCCAGTGCCTGGTGGTAACCATTCCAAAGCAGGACCTGGAGGAGGAAGGATACAGTCTGCATACATAATGTGAATTACATTTTTGTCCTCATGATGCATGAATGCAGTGCTCAAGGGTATCTCACCATTACTGCATTCAATGCTAACTCTACAGGTTCAAGACACTCCAAAAGGGTCTGCATGATATAGCAATGCAGCGCTGGTGACTTAATTGTCAGGACTGCATCGGTGCATGATGACTACAAATGTCAGTTAACTTGCTACCAACTCCATCTGCCACCAGCTCAATTACCTTCTGGAGCTGTGCCCATAGTGTGGTAGAGTTACCTGACTGCCAACTCTCCAGTATAAAGCTGCTAGTTGTACTGAGTTGTAGACATGAAGTCAAGTGTTTGGCACCATTAGTCAGGTTTACACCTTTCCCACAGGTCCTTTCATCACCTACTGTGTACTTTAGGTCTTACCGAGGGACATCAAGACAGACATAAAGAAAGTACTTAGCTACTGGTGACCATCATGGTGAGATATATGAAGGAAGCTAGCTGGGGCCTGGGAAGGACTAAAGAGGTTGTGTGGTGAAGGTAAAGAGGGGTGAGAATCATCTGCCCATATGTTGTGCCCATATTGGGCGGTATAGGTAAGTTGTTTCCTTAGGTCACGTGCAGGGACTAAAGAGAGCGCTAAGCTGCTTGTGACCGTTATGGTGGCATCTGGGAAGGACTAAAGATGTTGTGTGGTGAAAGTAATTTGTAATGTACAGAGGGGTAAGAATCACCTGGAGATGTGCCCATATTGGGCTGTATAGCGAATGTGTTTCCTGCTGTCCAGGCCCTAGGTGCTATTAGACTACTGTGTACTTTAAGTCGTGTGCAGGGACATAATAAAAGTGCTAAGCTGCTTCTTACCATCAGGGTGAATGTATAAATTTACTTTAACCATTTCTACAAGTCAAGTACTATGATACAACCCTCCTTACCCACTGAGAGAAACACCACACACTATGTAATCTAACATTGGGATAGACGATCATATTGGCATATAAGATCATATCGCTGCAAGCCTCTGAATAGCAATCCAAATGCCCACAAAGCCATAACATGGGGATATAATCATATGTATGCTCAGAAAGTAGCCTATATAGCAGAGGTCCTCAGGTGAGTGTGTTACATTGGGTGCTCCCTCTGGAGGCTAATATGTTCATCAATAAGCCATTAAGGGGGCTAACCTATTGGCAACACATCTACTCTACAGCTACTCCAGGTGCTCTAGTGCAGATAAGGGGAGGGACCCGGAATACCCTGATGTAAATCACATGCGTAACTTTGTCCAGTTCAGGACCCAGTTGATATCACAAGGAATATACTCACCCTCTGCACGTGCAGACACCCTGTACTGTACAGTCACTAGTAGCATTCCACTCCTACATCTATTTCAGTCATATCACCATGATATCTTCATACTGATAGAGTGCTTCTATAATTCCTTATAATACACTGTTAAAAGTCAGTGTAGCTGCACAACATGATATACTGTAGATTTACAGCATATTGTACGGTATTAGTGAACATTAGCAGTATAATCTACAGTTGGTTTACTGTTTAATAGGACATATTTACAGTGCCGTAACTCCTGCTGACTTATATTCAGACAGAGTAATCCAATACATCAAGTAGTTTATGTCCAGCTGTGTCCAGCTGTGTAGTGTGCTCCTTAATTGATAAACTTCCCAAGCGCAGTCCCCTGTATGTGAGTAAGTGTGTCCACCAACTGCAGTCAGTACTGTGGTAGGGCCCTGCTGCTGTCTCAGCTACATATAAAAGGCCTATATCACAAATAGTTGAATCACATTAACTGAGTGTTTAACAGTGTCCATTATGTCAAAAGTGAACTCTTTCCATTATATCTGAATAAGGCTTCTTCCATGCCCTGCTGCTCTCTAATACACTCCTGTCCTGTCTCCGGCCTCTATGCTGCCTGCTACTGTCTGCTGCTGCCACTAATCCAACACCATAGCCTGCACACAGTCTGGTAAAAGACAATAGCGCTTGGCCATGCCTGACCAATGTCTAAATGACTAACTTAGGATAGCCACTACAGACTAAGGGCTGGGCATTTAGATTATCTGTCCAGTACATGTGACAAGATATACTCCTGTCCTTATCTCAGGGCTCTATGCTGTCCATTGCTGTCTGGCGCTGCTACTAATCCAACACGGCAGCCTGTACACAGTCTGTTATAAGACAATAGTACACAGTCTGTTAAAATACAACTACACTTTAAGACACCTAAACTTTACTCCTAGTTCAGGTCAGAGAGTACGCTTGCTCCCTATGTCATTTAGGCCTTTAGAAAGGTAATATCCTACACAAAATGCAAAGCACTTTTTCACCTCCGCCGCGACTCCCAGAACTGACCTCCCAGACTAATAGTTCTGCAGCAACTAGTGGTAGTACATGCCCTACACCAGCATACAGCATACTGACTGCCAGCGTCCCAGCAGCTCAGCAGCTACCACAGTGACAACTGCACCCCTACCAGGTCTGTGTATACTGTCAGTAGTTCTAGTTTCTGTCACTAGGGGGCTGGTGCTGAGCAGAGCTGAGCTGAGCAGTGCTGTGCAGCAGCAGTCTCAGGCCCCAACTCCGTAATAGTATAATCTGAGCAAACTCATATCAAAAATGTATTTGACTAACTTCAGAAGTTGACCAATACAATCCTGCACACCAACTCCTGTGTATAGCCTGACAGGAAGTCACAATGTGAATATACCAGTCCCATTTGGAAAATGGAAAAATGTACTGGTTGAGCAAGTATGGTGCAGTGGCAGAGGCCTGACTGAGAGTTTCTGCTGCTGACTGGTCTGAAGCCATCTAAAAGACAACACCCAGCCACAACCTGCACAACCTGTCATCTTGATGATGAAACCCATTGACAGAACCTGCTATCTTAAAGACATCACAAAGACAAAATGCAGCAGCTACCACCTTTGCCTTTATTTTCCTTTCATCCCCAAACATTGCCATTCTTTTGGTAAATAAGAAATTAGACAATTTGAATTGATAATCAAAGTTTAGCACTTACATTAACATTTCTATCTAGGTGCACCAATGCACCAATGCAGACCCAGCAAGTAACTCACCAGTACTGCATTGGTGCATCATGCTGACCATTTAAACGTGTCTCTACCCCATATGGTCGGTATGATGCTTGAATGCAGCCCTGGGGAGTAACTTGCCAGGGCTACATTCATGCATCGTACTCACCTAGGGCATGATGCATTAAGGCATCATGCGGCCTTAACGGGTTAAACTAGTACTCTGTACTATCCAAGAGTAAACTAATACATTTAAACCTCTGCGCTGCATCTTGTACTGTTTCAAGGAAATAATCCTTTCATAAAAGACTTTCAGTTTCCCTATGTAGCTCTATGTTACGTTAACCAAATCGTAGAGCCTGTGCATGGTTAATGAATCTGCTGAGCCATGTGTCACACCTCTAGTGGGACTAGGGCAGCACAGTTCAGGGAACCCTGATGTTAAAGCCTCCCAGAGCCCCCTGAAGTGATTGACGAGCGTCTCTTAACACATATAGCTAGCAGCTAACCTGCTGTAAGGAGAATTTATTACTAAAAGTCACATCCTGACTATATACAACATTTATCAGCATGACAACAAGTGAGTCTACTGTACCGCGGGCAGGATGATGGTCAGGCGCTGGAGTGTATGAGATGAATGGCCTGAGGGTGAGGTGCGGCCCATACAGTGCAGCCCCAATACACAGGAGGCTACTGGCCACCAGTCCTTGACATATTTCTGGTACCCACCCTAAATCTGCAATGCAGATTGGTATGTCACAGGGGGACCAACAAAAGCTGTTTGGGTTATAGATAACCTACCTTTTTTTTATGCCATTTCCCGATGGGGGCCAGTGTTGATATCCCGGTAGGGGTATATCTGTGTTGTTATCAAGATATATGAGAGGTCAGCCGCATATATGTCCCTGCCAATTGTCACTGACATGGACTCTGACAAAGTGGACCAGAATGCCTGTTTTAGTAGGGGTACAGCTGTTTTTTCAAGAAATAGGAGATTGCCGGCCACATATACACTCCTCTTACCCCTACACAATAACATATTCAGTAGCTGCTACATGTCTTGGTTTTATTAGTTTTATACAATGGCTCATTGCCCATTCAACTTCATAAGGAATCATGAAAAGTCACCTTGAATACCAGATCTGAAGCTTTAACCAAGTAGAAGGACCAGTCATGGTACATCTAAAGATAGGGGCAAGCTGGTGTTAATTATCTTTGTTGTTGAATTAAACTTGAGATATGCCAAAATGATGGATGATGGATTTTTAATTTTTTAAATGAGGACTACTGTTTTATTACAGAGTATTACACAGGACACGCTGTGGTTTTCATTTGTAACTGAAACAAATATAGCTGAGAAAATCTATGCGTCAACAAATTTCTATTTGAAAGTGTCACCTTTGAGTAAATGTTGAGAAATCATATGCATTGAACCTTTTTAAAGGTGAACCTTCAGTCTCTTTAACATCTACAAAGTAATGAGTTGTTTCAGGTTGGGTTGAGGCTAAGTACAAAGGGTGAATACAGCTGTAGACTGGGTTTAAGCTAATCAACGTTCTTACCTTTGGCTGTTTGAAGATTCATGTTCTCACCATGTAGCGTGTGGTCCCAATTCTAATCTACAATCCTTTCATATTCAACAAATTTTGACATAACAATTACTGCATTCAATAAGAACTTTAACAAATGACTAGCCAATTTGTCATGTCCCAAATGCCAAGCCAGATGAGTTGAGGACTTGAGTAGAATTTAATTTCCTCTCTTTCAGTCCCAGCACGCTTACCACAGGTAGTCCTGTGAATGATTAATACTGAGGGATGAGGCCTCAGGGATGGGATTTAACCCTTTAAGGGCCACATACAACTTAAATTATACTATTCCCTTTTCATCAACATGAATGTTTTCATGAATGCAGCCTTTGCACATAACAAAAAACTCCCATATTCCAATATGATGGCATAGGGAAAAGTGCATAAAAATACTATGCAGTCCTTAAAGTGTTAAAGGTGTGACTGGTTGCCTTACACACTGAGACTCAGCGAACACTGATAAATAACAAATTGTCTTTGTCCTTGCTGGTTACTTTGATGTACCAAACAGAAAAGCATCTATCTGTCTGCCACCTTTGTAATTACAGTGTGCTTTTGGATCTATTTGAGTCCTTGATAAGTGGTGGGGGAAATTAAGGTTTTGCCAGACTCATTTTTCATCTTTTCAGCTTTGTGCCCCTAGTAATTACTTTGCATAGAAGTGTGTGGTATATATCTTACAATTTGAAGCAGACCAGTGTAACAGATAGCCTCCTTTCACCCAGTCAGGGCTTTATCTCATTTCTTAAGAGTCTAACAGTCTGCTGGCTGTGTCTCACGACCTTGGGACAATGTTTTTGTCTCTGATCGGGTGCCGTCTCTGACCAGGTGCCGTCTCTGACCGGGTGCCGTCTCTGACCGGCTTGGCTTGGTAAGGTCAAAATACTAACAGCAGGACTCTAATCATAATTATAACTATGATTATATAACAACCGCCATAACGTTTTTCCAAATCCTTATATATATGAGTATAATTCCCCTATATATAAAACGGCATTAGTAAGTACCAGCGAACTACCCCATTGAAATAGCATTGAGTGCTTGACAGGAACAGATAAACCAAAAGAGGCTAGATCAAAGTGTGTACTTTTTTCAAAGCTAACTCGAATCATTTCTTCAATTGTACTTGATTTATATTTACAGTAGCTCAAATGCAACAAGTGTTCTCCCCATTAGATTTATTGTCATAATCCAATTGAAATTTAAAGAAAAATCGAAATATAATACATATATTCTCGTACAGATTGCCTGGCAACAGCAAGGAGAAATTTGCTCAGATATCCGCCATTGTTTTGTCATTTACAATGGCCTTAAAATAAGGTCATTCAAGAACAAAAAGGGTCAAATGCAACGGAATTACACAGTAAATACCCATCTGCCTAACCCCTAAAAATATTATGTTACATTTAATCTTAAAGCACAAGTTATTTCAGGTTAAACTTCTGAACCGAGTCCCTCCGAGAGAATATGCTTGGAGAGTGAGGTGCGCCAGCCAGGTAGTTGAGGACGCACGTTACCATGGCGATCACTAAGGGCTATCTGGTGCAGTGGGACGCTCTGTCCTATTCCCGCGAAGTTTGCGGCCGAGGGTAGCTCAGTCAGTGCTGTGTGTGTTTGGGTGGGAGGGGGGGGGGCTGAGACTATCACGGTATAGGCATATAGACTCTCATAGTAGGCCTATAGGCATATAGACTATCACGGGATAGGCCTATAGACTATCACGGGATAGGCCTATAGACTATCATAGTATAGGCCTATAGACTATCACGGGATAGGTCTATAGACTATCTCAGGATAAGACTATAGACTATCTCAGGATAAGACTATAGACTATCACGGGATCCCCCCACCCATAATCCCGGCCCCCGAAGGGGCTGGTTCTTTTTGAAACACCTTTTTCTGACACCTGGTCAGAGACGGCAGCCGGTCAGAGACGGCATCCGGTCAGAGACAGCACCCTATCAGAGACAAAAACATTGTCCCAAGGTCGTGAGACACAGCCTGCTGTTCATTTGTTGTTGCCAAACACAAAGTCTATTGATGAATTAGGTAGAGAAGAGTTCATAGTCATACATCAGGTTGCATTATAAACCACACAATGCCACTATGTGCTACTATTAGGGTGAAGAAAAACAATGGGGCTGGGAGTGTAACAGTTGTCCTAGAAGTCTCCACATTACAGGAGCAATGCAATTTACCCTGCAGTACAGTATTGTACTACATCACAATCTGTAGAACTGTTTTAGAGTTAAGCGAAGTTCATTGACCTTTTTGCTAACAGATGTCCAGATTAAAACTGTGGCTGCATAAAGATTACAAAATCTATTGTTTACTCTATCTCATCCAATACAGCACTTCCAAAATATTTTTGATTCCATATTCAAACATTGCCTCACTATTGCTGCCTGCCGACCCTGTGAAAGTGAAATGTATTCTTGTCAGTTCTTGATGGCAAAGCGCTAAAAGAATTGGATCCCATTGTTTCATGCATACTTGAGAGATTTAGAAACATTGGTGAAATAACAATTTTAAGCTCTATGTGTGCATACATCCAGTAATTTTTGCCTTGTCATCTATTAGGTTGGGATAGATGATGCAATGTTTGTCTGTTACTACTATTTTACTGAACGATGCATATACATTATTGACAGTAAATATTTTAGTACTGCTGCAAAGTGAATTTACACATTTGTAACAAAATAACCAATCCCAGTGGCATTGCTTTATACTAGCTTCGAAATGTAGGATATCAACTCATTTCCTAGATCACTTGCAAAGGTGCTAACATTAATTATGATTTGATCACATTGCATTACTATTGCTACATAAAAATAATTTAAGCAGTCCACTGAGTAGTGTAACTAGAGAGAAACATGCTTAAACTAGCAGCATATACCTTTTGGGCACCAGGGGGAACTAGTGTAGCCGCTACTTGCTAAGGCCCCGCTGCCCCTCCCCCTTTGGCTCCGGTCAGTATATAAGGGCATAAGTAGTTTGGCTTACCTTCCATTCATTATGTAATAGGTCGTTGATCAGGTTTATGACAACTGGTAGGTGGGAGAATCCAAACAGCTATCACCAATTGTTAGAATATGTAAGGACCCAGGGCAGAGGTATAAGGGAGTTGATCACGGCGTGTACTCACACTCACAGTGTGAGGAGGACAAGGAGGGGTAATTACCTGGGGGGGGGGGGGGGCACTTCCTCAGTATTACTGACTATGTTTGAACATGATTCCAAGGGAAAGGGTATCTTTTTGGGCCCTAGGCAAGGGGTGCTTTTTAGGCAATTTTAGAGGAAAAGGGATACATTTCAAGGCACATTGACTAGAAAGATTCTCAGATAACAATTTAATCTACAATTTCTCAACTTTCGATAAGGGAATTTCTCTTGTGGTCCCCCATCATTAGGGCACTATATTTTGCTTAATTTCGTGTTTAAGGTGATAAGGGTCCTAAATTTGAGGTCATGTTCACACATAGTTACTATAAAAAAGATAGGGAGTGCCCCCCCCCCCTGGGGTAAACTACTAGTATCAGCTTTCTGAGCGCTGTGTGGCCGAAGTCTGTAGGACGACGTGTCAGTAGTGCTGGCATGGCAGGGGGTGTGTGTGGGAGGGGGGCTGCTACTACTGGTGTGAGGCCGCTCTGGGGTCGTTATGGCAAGCTCTAATGATATTCGTTGGTGGGAGGTGCATAAGACAACCTGTGGGCAGGGCCTGGTGTTTGGCAATCATAGCGTAGGGCACAAGATGGATGCACTCTGGCGGGGACAGACCCCCTTTAAATGGACTTAAATTGGTAACCTGTATTTGTAACTGAGCCATTATCTGTGATATATTGCCTATTTCATAACATTTGCAAAGGCTCTCAAAATACTTCTAGAGCTCTAAAGAAATCATGGTGCTTTGTTGGTTTCAGATCTGCTTCAACATGGCTGCATATCTAACTCAATGGGATGTAAAGATATCTCACTTTATAGCTTCAGTGGGATTAGGGGTGCTTGGTGGTGAATTGGTAAGGTGAGAAGATCATCTCAACAGTCCATTAAATTAATGTAGATATTAATTGAGTGCTACTATCATAATCCAATAATGCTCAAGTAAGCTCTCAGTTTTACAGATGGCTTGGACAACAGATTCTAGGACTCAGATTCTAAAACTCCATCTGTAACCGCTCAGGCTGATACCTCATACTACAGGCTACTAAATTGTAGCAATTGTTTTTGTCAATGAAAGAGAGCTTGTTTGAGTTTCTGCCTCATTACAAAACACCTCTTGCTTCAAGATGTTTTGTTAAAAACACTAAGGTTTCATCACACTGCATGTGTTTAAGCAACTTCAAGTGATCGCTTTAGACGCTTCAGGTTAATTTATTCCATGTAATGTCCCCAAAAGTTCATAACAGCATTTACATAGCTTTTTGGGGCATTTAGTCGAATAAAATATATTTAAGGAGTTCCTTTCTTTTTGAAATAAATGCAAATGTTCTTACAGTGACATTTAACTTGCCTTATTCATCTGTTTGAGTGCGGCAATAAAATGAAATTAATGTGTGGGCGTGACAATGTGAAATTGAAAATTTCCGATTGAAACAAAACACCATCACAATTCTTTCTCTCAGCAGGGGAACACAGTCTCTCTACCTTTGTGGAAATGAAACTTGACAGTTTCAATTATAAAATGCAGCTGCAAGGCATTCTATTGACGTACTTAAGTAGACTCCAGGTAGGTTAGAGGCCCATTGTAACAAACAGGTTCAAGTGTCCCCAATGACCCATGAGGACCTCAGATACTCCACTTGACTTCTAATGACCTTAAATAATGCTCTCCTTGATGCAAAAGCAGCACGAAGGTTGTTTCATCTATTTCATGGCGAATACCTCAACTGCATTAATTAAGAAATGACCCTGCCCAGGATTTTACTGCTTGTGCTTTTATCAGAACTGATTATGTAATCATTATTAAATAACTTTTTTTCAATTCAATGTAGTCGAATATTGACTTGTATTTTCATAAAATAATTATAATGCAGCAGTGAACAAATATTGAGACTGCCAGGTTTGGTCCTTTTAACATGATCAAGGAATTCCTCAGTATTGTGGGACCAATAAACCTCTCCCTATGGAGAAAATTGGCAAAGGCAGATAGTTGAGAATCATTGAAGGTGGTTGTTTATCTACCAATTTGTTCAAATAAGACAGTGACACATTCCAAGTTTGATAGGGGGTAGGGAGATTAGGAATTGTCAATTAGACAGATGAGAGGCAAAATCGATAAGGTGAACATTGAGACAACATCCAGTATTTGACAGTTTGAAGAGTGCTACTCAAATCTGGTAAATCTGACAAAGGATTGTCCACAGGATACCAAGATACCAAGAACCTAATAATTGTTACGTATTTGTTCTGCCGTGTTTGCTTCAGAATGGATCTGTCTTGTTTTTAGCCATTCCTTCTGTCTAGTAGTTGTTGATCTTGACAATTTGAATTGACAAATCTCAATTTTCCTTCTTGTTTCATGTGTGCAAGAAAATTCGGACCCCTTGAGGGGATAGACACAAATACCTTGGGGAGTCAAATCAAGCCCCCACCGCATTTTAACCAGAACATGTAAATAGCAAAAAGGGGTCTGTTATGATCAATTTCAACCTGTTTTTGGGGCATGGCAGAAAAGGCTATGGTCTTTTATTGTCAGTGAACCAAACACTTGCACGGAAATTCACTGAGCCCCACAATGTTGTTAAAGAATGACCACCCTCATTATAGTTGTTATACAGCTGTCATACAAAAACACAGACTACACTACAGCCAAGCCTTTAGAAGTAAAATCAGATTCACCAGATTTGAGAAACACTCTTCTAAAAAAGCTGACCATCAAGTCAACCATTTGTCAACCAGTGTTAGGTTGAGGACGATACCCCAGCATAAAACAGCTTGTGGAAGGAATCAAAACAGGATCAAAGTACCTTGAATGAGGTGCTTACATGTGGACATGGTCAGGTACAGGTAGTTAGTAAATTTACATGCAGTAAAATCTGCACTCCGGGTATAGTGCTTGGAGGCATCAAAAAGCCATTCACTGTGATTCATGAGTAGCCAATCGTTGTGATTGGATCATTAAGTGGTTTTATCTGCACACATCTAAGCTTCTACCTTGGGTTTTGTCAAAGGGGTTAATCAAGTATGGCCAGCTGAGGGCTAAAGGCAGGTACTGCAAAGCAGCAAAGGGTTTGGGCAGGTCTATAAACCATGTTGAAGGGATCAATACAGAATCAAATAAATGTATAGTACTTTTATATACCAGTCACCATGATGCAGGAATGCAGCTTTGGTGAGAAGCTCGCCAGTACTCATTCATGCATCATGATGATGCATCTGTTATGTATCAACCCTGTAACCCTGTTGACATTATGCTTGCATATAGTGTTGCAAAAATATCATTATTATGTTTTGACCATTGACGAGAGTACACCAACAGTAGACTATAAAAAAAACACATGAAACTTTTTCATGTCTGTGGTAATGGCCATAAAATTGGTTTAAAAACAGACTTATTGGTTTCAACACCTATGCTTTGAGAAATGACATGCGTCCCTTTCAACTTTTGCATAAAGGAATTCAAATAGAGCAATCAGATAAAAGATGAAAGGACAGTAAACACAAACATCAATCTGCTAAGCAACAGAAAGGCTCAGAATACTGAAAATTGTACATCAACAGTGGATAAACGCACCATGCAGCTGTTAATGTCTCCTCTACATCCAGAAGAAACTAACCTTAGGCTAGACCCATCAAGTCAACACAATGGAAAGAGCAGGCAGGGTGTGTCTTTCTGCAAAACTGTAGTTATCTAGATCTGATATCAGCTGCTCTGTTTCTCCATCATTCAGCTATTGGCGTAGAGGAACCTAATGCCTGTATCCTGTCTAAAATATAACAAAACACAAACTCCCAAAGTGATTACGACCAGCTAGAAGTCCATTTTAGGAAGCTGCATTGACTTTATGCTATTAAGTTGACGGCTGGAAATGAGAAGTTAGTCTGAACCAAACAGCTGAGTGTTGACCTGTCACACTGTATAGCAATGCTGCATAGTGCATTAATGCATTACGCTTGAATGAGTGCCAGCTAAACCAATAGTTAGCAGTGGCCCTGTCTAGTCAATCCAAGTTACTACTCTCATTGTTGGTTTTATGTCTCTGCCCACCATATTACCACTGCCAGAACATGCCTGTTTCCATATCACCATGCCCCCAAGCCTCATCCCTTCTTTATGTCAGCCACTCTACATCCCTGACCTTTGCCCTTCTCCAATTACTTCTACCCCTCCCCCCCCTTCAGCCAGCTATATACACACCTCATCGCATACCTCCTCATATTTGACAGTTGCCTGCTGCCTAATCTGTTTTTACACACCTCATCTAGCAGTCTTCATATCTGGATGTCCAACGTGCCAGCTCCCATTTTTCCTGTAGTAACCAAGTACAGTGCCCCATATAGAGTAGTATAGCATGTTGGTTACTCTATCTTTACCTCTGTCAGCATCCAATGTATCAAGACACCTCCTTATTACCTCGTCAGACACCTCCTCAGCTCAGTTTAAGATGAGCACTCAATTGGACAATGAAGAACCAACGGCAGAGCAGGACATAAAGGATACAGTGACTGACAATGGAGGCAGGGGGGACACTAGTGTACAGAGCAAACTGTCACGATTCATCCACTTTCCCTCTGGCTGTTCCTGGAGCACTAGTCTGGCACCTGCTGTGGTCACGTCGGCAGGCATTGGTCTGACTGTAGGATGTAAATGTGCTGTGATGATCATGGGTTGCTTGCCTGACCCGTACCACATACAAGTATGAGTAGAAAATTGTACATGTGCATGTGCATGTGCAGCAGTCCATAGCTCCTGGACTGATAAGTGGCAGTTTAAGACTAAGGGGGCACACATGGCGACAGAGGGGGAGGCATTACATACAGTACAGACTGTATGAGGATACATAGGAATTACTGAATCATTCATCGCTGAACTAAAAAACCAACTGATGATAAGTAGACGAGATCACCCGTCAGCTGCTAAGGCTATCACTCCTATACTGCACAAAGTTACTGTTACAATTAGGCAATAGCAATAGTAAAGTATACATCTGCCTCAAAGCACTGTTTCCTATGGGGGTCGGCAATAGGCAATAGCTAAGGCAGATGGTTCTGCCTCCACTGATGTAGTTTCTATACATCACAGTGGCTGTAGCTCATCCTTTGAGAGCCACACTTCTCTTAGTGTATAAATGCAGCCCAGATGCGTCTACTAGGTATATTAATTTGCTATTCATCATGCTCATAGAAACCATCAGCCCCACAGGTGGCCACATCCTACATGCTTGTTGGGTGATCAGCTTTTGTTGGATCAGGACCTGGGGCCTCTCATCCCTTTTCACAGTCACCTGCCTCTTGGCATTTTGGTCCATTGCTGTTTTCTTAAAGAAAGTTTAATTGGCAAAAAAGAAGTTTGGCTTATTCACAGACTTGACAAGCAGGATACACCAGCTTAAGGAAAGTCCTGGTCAGTGTCAGAAAGATTGAAAGACATAGTAAATAATGGGTCTCAGTAATGCACCTATTAACTAAATAAATACACTAATCTCAGGTAGCATATGGGAAGACAACACAGACCTGTTTGATCGCAATCTAGACGGATCAATATCAAGATAAAGCAATAACAAGATATATAAAACAATGGGAAAGCCTTACAATGAGTGAACAGACCAATTCCAAGGGCCAACCAGTGATGGCTGATAAAAGGTTTGTATCATATCAGCATGTAGTATCTACCTTTACATGCCAGGCTACAATCAAATTATATCTACAATTATACCGGTACTTAGGCCACTTCAGGAAAAACATGTTTTTCAATACCATGTGCATCACAACAACGAATCTTTTGGGAAATTTTCTTTTTCTTTAAAAGAACAAATGAACAAAAGAAAAAAGAGAATAGTAAATCTTTAGATATGCTGATCCTATGAATGCACACCTTGAAAAAGCACTAGTAACTCTTGGTTTGCGGAGACAGAGAGGGATATAGAGAAGGGGGAAAGGAAGATGTATGGAGGAGCAGGGAAGCAGAGAAATAGAGAGTGGGGGAAGCAACCAGAAGGAGATGGAGAGCAATGGAGGAGATAAAGATTCCAGCTACCCATCATCTCCCATACTCATAGGCTCATTATCAAAATGTTCTTTTGGAAAGTTTCAAATTTATACAAATCCAACCATCTAAATGATTCCATGCATTTGCTGGCCTGTATATTAGTCACTAGCCGACGAAGAGCATAGTTTGAAGTTCTTCCTGTTCATGCATTAGGGTAACTTTTTGCAAAGCATGGATAACTATAGCTGTCGCTGAGCTTATATTGCAGACTGATTTCTTTTTTTTTCACATTCTAACTCAATTTAACTTGACTACACTTCAAATTTTACTCCCAGTAAGTGATCTTAGCTTATATGAAGTGCCAGATTTCAATCTGATGCATATGTTTTCTATAACTGTAGCTGACAGTGATCTGTGTGAGCAGATCATGAGGGGCAGCAAGATGGAGGACCAAGCAAGCAGTCCAGCAACATCAATTTAGATAACTGTATTCCCTCAATAGGTTTATGAAGTGTCAATATAAAATGTATGAAAGACATGACACATTATACCTGCCCCTGGGGTTATACATCTCAATAACAGGATATAGGGATTTACATCCTGAATGCAGCAAATGCCATCAGCACCAAACTTTTCCCTCCCCCCTCATACATATTTAATGGGTGAAGTAGATCGTTGACCAATTTGACCAATTTATGACAGCAAACAAGGTATGAACAACCAGCAGGAGAACTATATCACTTTCAAATAGAAAAATTGAATAATTGATGAACAGAGGTAGACTCTTCTTTGGGGTATGGACCACAGTTCTGTATACAATCTTATAACAGAAACAATCAAGACGGCTAAGCCAAAGCCAGGTCCTGACTCCAATTCGAAAGAGAGTTATTCTGGGTTATTTCTGAAAAGAATCACATTGACTCTCTTCCTTTCTATCCACACCAAGTCATATATATATATCAAAAATGTCATTGGCCCATGCCCCAGACCATGATCCTATGGTTCCCGTCAGAGTCCATTCTTGATGAATAGAAAATCTCCCAGGAGCATTCGGATTGGTGTATCTCACAAACATACATTTTCAATCAGACATGGCATCAAGATAAGGAGAATGTCATGCTTCAGATTCAATGTGGACGGTATGTCAATCCTGTTGTCATGGTGACTATACGCCGGCTGCGTATGTACCAACGCCATCCAATCAGAACATTGGTCTAAAGGTAACCATACAACAACCAAGGGGATATCTCTAATTTCCATAGATTTATCCCTCATCCATATGTTTAGCATAGTCACAGATGTCCATAGCAAAGAATTATGGGTTCAAAATACACTATTTACAGTGAGAAGCTGGGGTAACTGTGGAAACTTCTTGGAAGAAGATGATTAGAATTCAGGCAATGAGCTCTAAAGCAAAAACTGTTGAAAGAATGCCAAATATTTGACGTTTTCCCCTCGCAATGTCACATTTTCTGAAGTGGGACTGATGTGAGAAGGGGTGGGCAGTAGTCCACCCTTCTAGTGCAAAACCCCTACTGTGATTAATACTGGGAGGCACTCACATGGATCCAAGACAATTTGAGAATAATTGATAGATACTTGATACAGTTAGGCCCCAGGGAACCTTGCAGTCTGATTACATGAGAACCTTACAGCCTGGTTCTATTGTAACGCTACATGCACATGACAGAAGTATAACAAGAAGGCAGTCAGACACAATTATACAGGCTTGTCTATAGGCAAATTTGTAGATGATCTGTCCGTCATGCCAATTAAGCAGCAATTTAATCAAGACAAATGGAAGGTTTGCAGTATTGCAGGCAATTTAGAGATTCATACTTAATTTCTGACCAATTGTGGAGGAATTGCCTACTGAAATTGTATCCTGTTGACTGGAAACCTTGACATTTTCCAATCACAGATAATGAGGCCATGTATTTAGCAGTGTGCAGCAACATAATCAATGTAACCAAAATTACATTGATTTTGATTTAAGTAGTTTCATTGGAAGACCTGATTTGTACCCTCTGGTGCAGTGAGAGTATTGAGGTTCAAAATCATCCTGACATACCTAGCAAAGTAGAGAGTTAAGGTATCAAATTCCTAAAAGGAGATGAGAGAGAATATTTAGACAAGTTTGGATTCAATGACTTAGCTCCTTTTACCAACATTTTAGTGTAAGGCTAAGATCTCATTTTAGTTCTGTGTGATGCCATGTAGTATTACTATGCTAGAAGATTCTACAGAAAAGGTGAGGAGTTAATAATGTTTAATATAAATACTACCTTTATAATTACAAAATCAGCTAGATCCAATTGTCAAAAACAATAATAAAATGTGTTGAAAGCCATATCGGCCATAACACTACATGTTTTCTCTTTGTGAGGGTTTTGACTTTTTTTTTATTGACAACAGAACTATACACATTATGTCCAGGTTTGAACCATGATATCAAGTTAGATATGATGATAACAATTGTTTGTTCATATGGATTACATAATATATCAAGTCTTCTCTGTTCTGACTTCATGATGCTGAGTCATGAAACAAGGTGACAAATACAAGAGGAGGTTTTTCCAACCAATCTCGGTTTTCAGGAGGGATCAGGAAGGGTTAAGGACATTTTAATCAACCTGATGAATAAAGTATTAACTGTTTTTGATGTTTCTGTGTGGGATCTTTCTTTGAAAACAATTGAATCACTCTGAAATGAATCCATTTTTTTTCATCAGCTTTAGCCTTTGCGCTGAAGACTCTTTATGTATTCAAAGTAAGATATGCAAACTGAATACACACACTCAAAAGTCGTTTTTCAGAAATGTTCAACCAAAATGATTCATTGTGACATATTGGATACAAAACCAGTGCCAACCTAAGTGTTGAGGCAGCTTTAACCAGCTCTATTTGCCATCACTAATTACCTACTGGAGCTGTGCCCATAGTGAGCTGTAACTGGTCGCTCATCATCCAGCTAACAGGTGCTTTTAGCGTTGAGTTGTAGACCAGGAGTAAAGGCTTTGGCACCATTAGGCAGGTTTATGGTCTTCCCAGGTAACCCATTCTCACCTGCTGTGTACTTTGGGTCTCTTGCAGGGACATAAAGACAGAGATAAAGCTATGTAGCTATTATGGTAAGGTCTATGAAGGAACCCAGCTTGGGCCTAGGAGGGACTAAAGAGATGGTGATGGGAAACTCACAATGTGGATATAGAAGGTGTGCTTTTAGTCATTGAAAATGGTCAATCTAAACGGTTTTCTGTTTGTTTTGAAAGTAGGGGGAGGTAATTAGTGTCAGACTTCCAGCTGAAAAGTCAGGCATCCAAGGGAGTTGCCGGTATACAGCCAAGAATATCCACAAATGTATAGACTGGGCACTTAAAGCGGCATAATCACTGAGAGTGCCCCATTCAAAATTCTAGTACTGTTCTAGTCTACCATGGGGTAGCACCGTGAGTGATAATATTGCTCCTTTAAAGTTTGGAACATAGGGTATTGTATTGATTGCCAATGTATCTTGTAGTTATTATTACCTTAGAGTTGTTATGGTACATAGTCAGTGCACAAGACACACACATCTACCAAATAAACACACTATATTAGTAGTGTTAAGGAAGACAGAAGAGACCTGCTTGACATTGTCTAGACAGAAAAACAGAAAAATAGCCAGTTTTGACAATACATATGAAACAAAAAGGATACAGACATTTTTATGAAGCGGCCTGCATATGTCTTGGAAGTTGGTATCAGCAAAATCAGAACAGAAAGGTTGTTGCCAATGACAGCTAGCTCCATCTCTCACTACAGATTGATACTGAGATGGGTGCCTGATGACTGAGAGACATTGATGGTAATAACCTCACCAGACATCATTACAATCTGTCCCAGGAGTCGCCCCAGGCATGTACTATGGGTGGTTATATCATATTCTTATATGGATGTAGATGCAATCAAACCTTAGATGTCAGATAATGATGGGTCATTGATGATGATGAGGATTATCAGTAGATCAGCTAAGAGCCACACAGTCTTCTGTAGGTACCATTGCAGTAGGCTATGACATATATCCAGGGGGAAATAATGATACTGGCCTTCAGGGCACACCTACCAGCTTTAAGAGATATAATGGACCAGACACCACTGGCTCCCACATTATTCCATATCACAATGCCTTTGATCAACAGTATGCCTTCAAATACATGTAGAAGATGAGTGTATGAAGGATGCTAAAAGCCCATGAAAGAGATTATCTAATTGTCTCTGGAGCTAAAGTTTTACAAAGTTTTGGTAAATTGCTGTGAGTATTCCTGCCTGTACTGAAAGGTTTATTTCACTTTAATGTTTGCTCTGCACAGTTTCGTGAAGACTGCTATATATGGCAAAGCATCCAACAGTAAAGCTAGAAATACTCATGAATTGCCTCTAGCTACATTAGGGTACTATTTCAGAAATATCTATTACTTCCCATGCTGACAGCTCATCACTGTGAGCCGGCTATTACTGATAAAAGGAAACATCTTCCTTTCATGTTGTCTCCATATTGTGCACAGTATCTTGAAGTCTACTAGATACTGCAAAGCATCCAACAGTAAACAGAACATGCTTGCTTCTTGCTGCACAAGGGACATATTTACATCTTAAAGTAACAGGTGTCTCATGTTTGTCTGACAGCAATAACTCTGTACAATGCACAGATGACTTGTTCTCACTGAGCGCTTATTGTTTCTCCAACATACCTGTAAATTTCTTATTTTCCACATTTTATTTCAATACATCATATTCAATTTCACCATAACTTTTTGGAAAACTTAAATGGAAATGAAAGCAAGCGATCCAAACTTTTATGATGTGTCTGTTTTTAATCTGATGTTATCTGTGCCTGTTCAAGGCATAAGGTTCTCCTCGAGAGAATGTCCCCTATAAACAATCTGAAAAGTTATTGTCATTAAGGTTACTGAAATTTTCAGGTTAGAGAATTTCAATTCATACACCTAACTCAATTTTATAAAGTGTCATCTAAAATGCATAATAGCCATGAAACAATATACCTGCACCTTCGGATTTCCATAACAGGATAGAAGGATTTACATTCGGAAAGCAGCAAGGGCCATCAGAACAAATTTCTCCCTCCACCCCTCAAACATATTCCATGGGTGCAGATCGGCCCCAGTTTAAAACCAATTTATGACAGTGCATTCCTAAAGAGCAGGAGAATCAATTTAAATTGGGATAATCTAAAAAGTTATAAACAGAGCTGGACCATTTATGATTTCTTTTGGAATATGAGTCTGTATAGACTCTTACGCACAGAGAAAAAGAAAGGAAAGCCACATCATCATTCCAACCTGCTTTTGCGAGAGGGTTAAGTAAGGTTGGACTTTGGAATCTGGATGACTCTCTAAATTTGTTTCTATAGGGAGGCTATACTCTCAATTGTTACTTTTCATACTTTGTGATATAATATGATTTCAGAAAGAATTGCTATTTGTCAGACACATGTCCTTTCTTTTCTTTGGCAAGGAGTGTGGTGAGTCACCCCTTCTAACGCTGAATCCCTACAGAGGTAAATCCTTAAAAAGAGGCTTATGGCTCTAACCAAGACAATTTGAGAACAATAAATTGATACTGGATAGAGTGAAGCCCTGGGAAACTCCCAGTCTGAATTTGTGATAGCCTGGTTCTATTGTAATGTCACCTGTACATGACAGAAGTACATTCACCAGGCAGTCAGACACCATTATACAGACCTGTCCTCTGGCAGACTTGGAGGCTGTATTTCCTCATGACAACAGCATTTCAATCAAGCAAAGTGGGAGGCGTGTGGAATTGCAGGCAATTTCTAAATCAGTTCATAATTTCTGTACAGACAAATGGGGCGGGGATGGCTTACTGAAATCTTAATTGTTCACCTGAAGTTTTAGCATATTCCAATCGGGGAAAATCAGGCAATGCCTTTAGTTTGCAGCAATGTAACCAAAAATCACTTTGATTTTGATGAGCAGTCTGAAGTCTAAAAGGTGTCACACAGATACCAAAGCAAAGTTTTAAGGAAAGAGAATTGATGATTTAATTCCTTATAGATATTAGTGTAAGGTTAAATCTTACTTTCAGGTTGTGCCTTGACATTTTTTAGATTCATTCTATTTTATCCTGTATTACCAACAAACATATATAGTGTTATAGGGAAATTCTAATAATGTGGGATATATACTGTAGTAAAATTTGAGATGGACATAATTGATAGAGTTATGTCAAGAGGAGCTGGCGCCAACATGATTTTAAAGTTAACTTGTCATGAACTACACCTACAATCACCTCTTTTACCTTCTGGAGAAGTGCCCAGATTGGGTAGTACAGCCAACTTGTTGCCCACTCTCCAGTTTACAGGTGCTATTAGCACTGAGTTCTAAGCATAGAGTAAAGTGTTTGTCACCATTAGTCAGGTTTACGGCTTTCCTGCATGTCCTTTCATCACCTACTGTGTACTTTAGGTCTTACCGAGGGACATCAAGAGAGACATAAAGACAGTGCTCAGCTGCTTGTAACTATCTGAGTGACATCTATGAAGGAACCTACCTAGCTGGGGCCTGAGAGGGACTCAAGTGGTCCTATGCTGAAGACAATGTGTAATGCGAATATTGAAGCTCTGCTTTTAGTCGTTTGCTTTAGAGGTAATGGAACTTTGAGGGCCACACTGTCCTTTGATCATCGAAATAATAAGGATGAAATGACCTAATGCAGTGAAGCACTTAGTGGTTCTAAAAAGGTGTTTCAGTGATTTGGGTAAGGGTCAACTCGCCTGGGAGGACCATACAAGGCTCTATACAACACTCTACCATATGAAGGACAAGCCAGAGCTCCACCAGTCAGCTGCCCTTGCCCTAGCACCCAGCACACCCCTACACATGCACATAGGTCTGCAGTTTTAGTGACTTGCGTCCTAAAGTATCACACCATTATTTGAGGTGATACTTTGGGGAACCTGTAGTTCAACTAAATTCATATTTTCCTCAATGTCAAAGCCATATGAATGTGATATTATCCAACAAACCAAAACTGTAAACCTTAAGTGCTTCAAAAAGTTTACCCGCAAGCTATTACCAAAAGCAATTTTACTAATTAAAGGTACATTGCCAATGCAAGGCCATACAAAACAATGTCTTCATCATAGTAAGTTCCAGTCTGAGACACTCTTGGATAAACTTGGTACTTCTTAAGTGGAAGGGGGGAGTTAATTACCACGAGACTCCAGTTAGGTAGGAAACCTGTCAGGCACCAGGGGAAGACGGAGGTGAATAACGAGGCAAACATCTGGGTCAATATATCACTGTTATGAGCTCACTTCCACAGACAATTATTCATGATGTAATCATTCCATCTTCACACCCTGTAACTTCTGTCATTCCCACTCATGGTAGCACCTGACAAGACACAATGTTGTAAAGCAGGGGGAAGTCTACTTCACTAACTCAATGACATCTAATCATTTCATCTTGTCAGGTTCACAAGAAATGTTTCTTTCGCTGGTGGAGAAAGAAAATTATATTACAAAATACAGTGCATTTGTGAGAGAATAGTTGATGTACTGAGATGTTTATGGGAAAAAAGGCATATATAATGCAGGCTTCTTGATTTGGAAAGGTTTCATCCAAAATAAGGACCTTATGTCATTACCCCTACAAGGGTGGCAGAGTGCTTTATTGTGCTATATGCCCTTTTTCGTCATGATGCATACATACAGCCCTGCTCAGTAACTCTCCAACAAAGCATTTATGTATCTTGAAGATCCTGAAGGCTTGATACATTCCCAGGTTCGGCATGATGTACCAATGCAGCAATTGTAAGTTACTCGCCTGGGCTACATTGATGCATCATGCATCATGGCAACACACCACCCTTAAAGTTTAACAAGTGTTTACCATTTGGAGAATCATTGTGGGCGTCAAGGGATATTCATATTTATATTGCCTATTAACAGATTAACATGATATCATTTCAGAATTCAGATATTGTGAGGCAAATTGAAAGTGGGGAACAGTATGGCAATTGTGAACAGGGGTGTCATGTGATATTAGTTTCACAAACCATCGGAAACAATCTTTATAACAGAAACTAATTCAATTTCATGATAACCTTTTGGAAAATTAAAATGGAAATAAAAGTAAGCGATCCAGTATATAAGGATTTACATTCTAAAAGCAGCAAAGGCCATCAGAACAAATTTCCCACTCAACCCCTCATACATATTCCATGGGTGTAGTAGATTGCTTCCAGTTCCAAACCAATTCATGACAAATCACATTGCATTCCTAAACAACAGGGGAACCACATCAACTTAAAAGAGTCAAGCCAAAGCAAGATTTCAACTTCTTTTTGAGAGGTGCTCAAGTAAGGTTGGACTTTGAAGTCTAGCTGACTCTCTAAAGTTACTCATTCTGACATTTTCTGTAGAGGGTCACTTCTATGGTTCTATGTAGAGCTACCTGTACATGACAGAAGTACATTTGGCAGACAGTCAGACACAGTTATATAGACTTGTTTTCTGGCACATGTATAGGGTTATTTCCTTCATTCCGATTCAGCAGCATATCAATCAAGCAAAGTGGGAGGGGTGCAGGTGTGCAGGCAATTTCTACATTAGTTCTACACTACTGAGAATGGGGTAGGGATTGGTTTGTGATATCTTATAACCTATTAACCTGAAACCATAACATTTTCCCATCAGAGACAATCAGGCAATGCCTTAAGCAGTGTGCAGTAATGTAACCAAGGTAACCAAAAGTCAACCAGCTCTGATTGTACATTACTGTGGCTTAAAGGCGTCACCCAAATACCAGAGCGAAGTATTAAGGAATCTCAAAAACATTTCATTTTTTTTACACTTTAGTGTCAGTAAATTTCACTTTCAGCTTGTGTTTCGATATGGACGCAGATTCTATTAACTCTTAAAAGGCGGCAAGATGCCTTAATGTATCATTCCCTTGGTCGTCATGTAACTTGCCAGGGCTGCATTCAAGTATCATGCCTACCTCATGATTCAAGCGTCATGCCAACCTTATGAGGTTCAGACACTTCTGAAGGGTCAGCATGATGCAGCAATGTAGCACAGGCGAGTTACTCTCCAGGGCTGTATTGGTGCATCATGATATGCGTCCTTAAAGGGTAAATGTGGAAAAATATCATCTGTTTTAAAAGAAATGAGAAAAAGTTGTAATGATCCCAGTTCCATAATTTCTTTTCTTCTCTCTTGTTCTAAGGGATACTTTAGGTTCAGATCCTTTGGTAATCACAGTCTTTCTGTCCTAATTAGTTTGAATTTCACTTTCCATTGTGTTTCTGATATAAAAGGTGGCTTTGGAGTTGGTGTCAATAGCACTTCTCATTCATTTACAACTTAGTTTGAGATCCTTCCTTGTAATCATCGAGACATTTGGTGTAATTAGTGTAACTTTCACTTCCGATTGGGTTTTTGGTGTAAAAGTCTGCTGTGAAGATGGGTTACTCACAGAGGCTGATTCAGCATTGTCCTTAATTAGGCGGGCCTCTCATGTCTGAAAGTAGAGAACAGGATGATTATTGTGAACAGGGGTGTCATGCAACATTAGTCCCACAAACTTCTGGAAGCATCTGTTCTATACAAGCAGGCCAAAGGCATTAACCCTAACATTGAGGCTTGCTTGAGTTCAAATACTCATCTTTTCCTAACAGTAACACATCACTGGTTGCTTGAAGGATAAAAGTCCATAGATAAAGCCACGTTGGTTATAGACGATACAAGTTAGTGCCAAATGTGTCCTGGGTTTTATCGTTATACAGACATGCCTGCTGTGGGGACCTCAGACAGCAATAGGGTTAACTGGTCTGTTAGCTGCCTGTACCTCTGCAAGGCATATCAGCAGTATGCATGCACTGCCTGATAACAAGTGTCCCAGGCCAGTCATAACAAGTGAGTCTACTGTGTACTGTGGGCACGATAATGGTTTATCGGTGGAGTGTACAAGATGAATGGCCTGAGGGTGAGGTGCCGCCCATACAGCCCTGATACACAGGAGGCTACTGGCCACCAATCATAGACATGTTGCTGGTTCCCTAAATCTGCAATGCAGATTGATATGTCACAGGGATACCAGCAAAAATAACCATGGATGACATAGCGGATACTTTTGTACTGCCAGAGTGATGAGATTGGTCAGCCACATACATGTCTGTTTGCCTGCCATTGACACCGACATAAGGGGACCAGAGTGTATATTTTAGTAGAGGTACAGCTGCTGCTTTCAAGAAATCCACTCCGCTACCTTTGGACACAATAATATATTTAGTAACTGTGCCATATCTTGGTGTCATTGCAGTTATACAAGGCACTGACTCAGATGCTACATTTAACTTAAATCAGCAATCTGATAACATTTTGAAAAATTTGACTAAACAATAATTGTATCACGCCAGTTGAGCTGAGATCCCAAATTAGATTTAATTTGTTCTCATTTAGTCCCAACACTCTTTACACAGCTAGCTAGTCCTTTAATACGTTACGCCCTCTTGTCCTTGTCATGGATGTTGTCCATGGCAAGTAACTGCCCACTGATGCCTTCATATATCATGAAAACAAAAGGAAAAGGGCATTTAAGTACCATACAGTGTTAAACGTGTGACTGATTACTTGGGACACTGAGACTCTGTGAACACGATGAATAACAAGTGGAGTTGTGAGTCATAAGTGCCTCATGCACGGTCCTGAACAGGAAAACACCCATTTGTCGGAAGTGTACTTTCGGATCTATTTTGGTAGTTTATAAGTGGTGGGGAAATCAAGATTTTGTCAGAAACTCATTTGTCACCTTTTCATTGTTGTACCCTTGTAATTACTTTGTATAGAAGTGTGTGGTATAAAGCTTATATGTTGAAGCACACACGTGTTGTAGATGTTCTCCTTTTACCCAGTCAGGGGCTTATCCCATTTACTAAGAGTCTATCAGTCTGCTGTTCAATTGTTGTAGCCAGACACGAAGTATTTTAATGAATTAGGTTGAGCAAAGCTGGTTCATAGTCATACATCAGGTTGCATTATACACCAATGTGCGCTTCTATGAGGGTCGAGAAGGTGGAGTAAAATGGGTAGCATGCATTTGGATCTGAGCCATTACCGTTGATATATTGCCTTTTTTGTAGCATGTGCACAAGCTCTCAGAATACCTCAGGAGCACTGAATGAATAATGATAAATTGTTGGTGCAGTTCTCCTTCAACATGGCTGCATATTGAATTCCAGAATTTAAAGATATCTGATTTTATAGCTTCAGTGAGATGGATACTTGTTGGTGAATAGGAAAGTTGATACAGACTATCCCCAGAGTCCATTAAATTGACACAATTGTTTACTGTGGTGCTATGATCATCTTCCAATAATGCTCAAGTAGACTATCAGTATCACAGCTGGCTGAGACACAGATTCTAGGACCTAGATTCTTAACCTTCATCTGTATTGGCTGATGCTGATACCCCATACTACAGGCTGCTGAATTGTTTAGAGAGTCATGCAGCATCAAATACCTAGACAATTGTCCACTTATTAAGTTCCACAGAGTCAATCATCTCATTTGTCGCAGCAACCGCTTAAAATCTTTATTTTTGTGAATAAAAGAGAGCTCGTTTGAGTCTCTACCTCATTATACCTTTGGCTTTAAGATTTCATTACACTGTATGTGTTTAAGCCAATTCAAGATGCCTTCAAGTAAGCTTCAAGTTCATTTATTCCATGTAATGTCCCTGAAACTTCATAACAGCATTTGCATAGCTTTTAGTGGCATTTAGTCAAGTGAAATAAACTTAAGGAGTTCCTTTCTTTTTGAATTATATGCAAATGTTCTTACAGTGACAATTAACTTGCCTTACTCATCTGTTTGAGTGCGGCAAGAAAATAAAATTAATGTGTGGGCGTGACAAATGTGAAATTGAAAACTTCCAATTGAAACAAAACACTGTCACAGTTCTTTCACTGAGGAAGGGTAGACAGTCTTAGTGGAAATGAAACTTGACAGTTTCAATTATCAGATGCAGGAATACTTCTCCTGGAATACTTAAGCTGACAGGGATCTCTCTGAGCCTACTTGGATGAGACATTGCTCTTGTGGCAGCCATTCATAAAACACTCAATATGGTTAGGATAGTCACGATCATCCAGCCCTGCTTGGGTTCAGTTGCATTTATCACATGGCAAAAAAAAGTTCGGTCAGATTGACTTTTTACTACCTAAATACCTTAATAATGGGCCGATTTGCATGCCGTAAAAACTGACATAAAGCACAAAAAGAATCAATGATGGTAAACATTGTAAGATTGAAAGATTTTTATTCAATCAGTAATCACGGTTTTCACTGCGATCTTCAAAAGTTGAAGACCAAATATGTACAAATATATATACAATATATGACTACATATGATCATTTAGTAGGCACACCTAGGATGCTGACTATAGCGGCGTTATCTCATACATACTTATTTCCAAGAGTTATTTTGTAATACAGTTATCAGGGTGATGTTGATTACTAAATCCTGATTTTAGGGAGGTTGAGTGTTGGTTAGACTCTGTGTTCATCATACAATCAATGACATATATGCAATTAAATGAAGAAATATGGTAATATATGACCGCTTTGTTTTCTCTAATCTGTTATATCAATTATATCGGATCTAAAAGAGGTGAGCAATGCTGGTGCACTGTACTTGACCTTCAGCCAGTGATATATGGGCATGTCTTAGAGATGCTAAGATCTCACTAGGGTAGCAGATAGATAGCAGTGCTGGTGCACTGGACTTGGGTGGTTTCGTGAAAGTTTGATTTGTTTATAGCGGGAGCAGTGCTGGTGCACTGAACTTGCCAGGATAGTGGTTATTCAGTTACGTTTTTAAACGTCTAGGTACAAATTATATAGATGGGATATTAAAGTGACATGGTCCGATGATTAGGGCTCAAAAATCAATTTTGTTAAAAATGAACAGAAATGTTCAATAGGGTCCTACTACATGCCCTACCTATTTTATTAACTTTATTCCCCATTAATTCAGCTTAGAATTCAGTCAATTGCCAGTTTTATGCTCAATTTAAGACTTTTGGAGTGCACGCTATAATTCCCCCATTGACAATACACTGTAAAATACTGTATCTCGGCCATGTTGGACCCTCTAAATGGGGTCCTATTGGTCATAGATGACATTGTATTGTTCCCTATCCTCCAAATATGATATTGTACTAACATTTGGAACACATTTAGGTAGGATTAAAAATATTGAAAAAATCGGACCATGTCACTTTAAGAAAACAAAATTCAAATAATAATAGCAGTGCTGGTGCACTGGACTTGCTCGTGCTGTGTTGATTCAGTGTAAGCTTGATGAGATAATTGTGGGAGCAGTGCTGGTGCACGGTACTTACCAGCAGAAATGAGATATGTATTAGAACCTAATATCAGTATAGCAGTGCTGGTGAAATGAACGTTAGGCCTTGGCAAATGAGATGGATTAGATATGGTGGGGAGCATTGCTGGTGCAATGAACAGACCCATATAATCACAATGTACTTTTAGCGGGCTAGGTTTGCATGTCTCAACTTGACTTGGGTGAAGTCCATATTCTCTATACTTTTTCTTGAACTTAGCACGACATTTGATTTTCTGTATATCTAGATCTAGAGAATTCCAGAGTATGGACCCCCTGTGCATTGGTGATTTTTTTACCATTTGCAACTTAGACCTGGTCATTTTAAAGCGTATCTTATTTTCTGCTCTGGTCCGAGGGTTTTCATTTACAATGATGTTGTCTTCTACCTTTGACAATTTATGCATGTACATTAGCAGTTGGCAGTCCCTTCTCTTGACAAGTCTGGACATATTACATTGTGTATGAAGATCATCTTGGGTGATATCATGGGGATTTCTTACACGTATACAGGTTCTCAGACCCCGATTCTGTATAGTTTGGAGACTTTTTTGATCCACCTGAGATGCACTATCTAACATGGAACTACAGTATTCAAGAGAGGGCAGGATGCAATGTTTATAAATATCAAGGCATGTGTCCTTGTCAATACTATCTCTGATTCTCTTTGTCCTCTTTATTTTGTAGCCATAGTTCTTTCTTATGCCAGACATGTGGGTTTTCATGGAGAGATTCTCATCCAGCGTGACCCCTAAATAACAAAAACTTTTGACCTTAGTTGACTTATTCTCACGAACGTGATGCAACTCAGGTGGAGGGGGGGTCCAGAGCAAATTCCGGTATATGGTCAAATCCTTTTATATTTGTGTACTAGAGGTGTTG
This sequence comes from Harmothoe impar, assembly GCA_947462335.1. NCBI lineage: Eukaryota > Metazoa > Annelida > Polychaeta > Phyllodocida > Polynoidae > Harmothoe > Harmothoe impar. Next base: position 7,203,344 of record OX381704.1, read on the forward strand.
GTCAACAAAACTGGATGGGTGGCTGCAGTTAAATATGTTTGCGGTAGCCATGGCAACCATTGCAATTGGACATGTTGAAATCCCGGACACATACATACCCCTTTAAGAAATCCAGGGCTATAGCACTGAAAAATGTAGTAATGCATGAACATAGGAATTTTGTCTTAATTGTGTTTTAAGCGCATATGAATGCAGTATCAACATGAATACCTGTTTCACCCATTATGTATTTCCTTTCAGGATACCCGGTCCCTTTAAATTGGGCATTTTCTCACTTTTCTCACTTTTTTGCAGGTCTAAATAATCATCAACTTTGCAGTTCCCTACTGCCAAACATGTGATATATGTATTTACACTTTTTACTTAATTCTATTAGCTTATTACATCATCTATTGAGCTGTATAGAACAATAAGCCATATCTCTGCATTATACCTCTGTCTTTCAATTTTGCCAAACGGTGTTAAAGGGGTATGTATGTTGCCAATATCTAATACCCTAGGTGCACTAACATATTAGAATAAAGATAATATATGGATATAATACACTGAATGAAACTTTATTGTTTTTTGTTTTTCAGCTAGCTGTGCTCACTGTGCAATGTCCTAATGCATTTAAGCATGTATGGGGTACAACAAATTCATGTAGTGTTACTGGAAAAATGGAATCTTTATATTTCCCTCCATCTTCCCAACCTCCATTGTCAACTTTAACCTAGATAACAGTCAATTGCAGGTTCAAATAATACCCTTATATCTTATCTAGGAGTACCATGTTGTAGTGCCCTTATATATTAGCACAAGCAGAGAAATTCAAGAAAAACTCCTTAAAGGGGTATGTATGTGCCTTAAGTCGGTATGTATGTGGCTACAAGTGCTACAGTATGCAAAAAGGCCATAGTGATAAATTTTTGGGCCATTCATGTCATGCTTTGGCATCATAGAAACAAGTTACAGTAAATTACAATATCACTCCATGCACTAAATACATCACCATGGAAACTAGACAGTATTTCCTTAAAGCGGTATGTATGTGCTTAAAGGGGTATGTATGTGTAAATCATACTGGAACAGGAAGTGACGATCATTTTCACGGGTAAATAAAGGGCAGAAAGCTCTCACTCCTGTTGGATTGCATGCAACTAAATGGCCTTTTTGATGGGAAAAAGGTGAACAGTTAAATATAATTTGCCTGGATGGTACAAGAAGATCACCTTAAACCAGTATGTATGGTGAATTTTACACTTCAATTATTCAGAACGATGGTGTGAGGAGAAAGGAAGCAGATGGGAGTAAAATGTCTTTTTGATAGCACATGTTATGTATTGAAATATGCCATGTAACCCAGGAAGCAGGCAGAAATACTATACTTCCCTTGTGGGCAGGGCAAAACTATCCCAGAAGACGTAAATACCTTAAAGGGGTATGTATGTGCCTTAGGTCGGTATGTATGTGGCCACAAGTGCTACAGTATGCAAAAGGCCATAGTGATCAATTTTTGGGCCATTTATGTCATGATCTTGCATCATACAAACAAGTTACATTAACTTACAACATCATTCCATGCACTAAATACATCACCATGGGAACTAGACAGCATTTCCTTAAAGTGGTATGTATGTGCCTTAAGTCGGTATGTATGTGGCCACAAGTGCTACAGTATGCAAAAAGGCCATAGTGATCAATTTTTGGGCCATTCATATACAGTCATGTCGCGGTAGTCCGGGCAGTGCTGTGCACTGCCCAGACCGCCTGGGAGCTGAATCGCCCGGGTGCTTGAAACAGTGGTGGACCAGGTGAGGAAGGGGGGGGTCACCCTAACACAGCCCTCGGTAGTAATGGTAGGATGGGATTCTGATAGGTTTGTTCCATCAGCCAACTGGCAAATTTGATACAATTTGGATTAGCCAAAAATCGTCATCAAATAGTTGAAGATTATTTCTATATGGGATCTACACATCTTCATCCAAAAACAATTTGTAACTGGTCCAATGACCCGCTGAGTTCAATAGATTAGAACCATGGTATTTATATCATAATAAGTGTAATTGGCAAGCTGACACACACATAAATCGTTCTCTCTGTTAAAACCCCCCTGTCCCACCCACCCATTGAACTAGCCACACACATCTTATGAGGACCACTAACAATGGGAGGGGGGTGACAGTGTCCTCCGAATCACTGTCATAACATATCTAGCAAAGCTTTGTGCTGAGAGGTTGATGCTAATCCCAGTGTATCTGTAGATTTCAAACTGTGACGCGAGATGAAAGGGTCAATTTCTACCCTAACTCAAGGTGCTAAATGCTTTGTTTGAGGGATGCCTTTGTATAATACATGTGAGCGGTCTGGGGTATTGTTATATACTATAGTGTGAGCTTGTGGTGTGTCCTCCTCTCCACTATCACTCATACAGTCATGTACTTGGCACCGACAGGGGATTAAGGTATCTTGGTACAGGGACCACCCGGTATATTGAGCCTTATTTTTATGATAAACACACACTCTGTACAGTAGATGCACTGACCGGTAACCGGATCATGAGATACCCAGAATACTATATATACTATTTTAGTGTAATTAGGGCCGTGCAGAGGCAGCTGTGCCCAGATAGTGTAGTACCCGGACTATCGTCGCCCGGACTAAGGTGACGTGACTGTAATGCTTTTGCATCATGCAAACAAGTTACAGTACTTTACAACATCATTCAATGCATTAAATACATCACCATGGGAACTAGACAGTATTTCCTTAAAGCGGTATGTATGTGCCTTAAGTCGGTATGTATGTGGCCACAAGTGCTACAGTATGCAAAAAGGCCATAGTATTAATTTTTGGGCTATTCATGTCATGCTTTTGCATCATACAAAATGTTACAGTAACTTAGAACACTACTCCATGCACTGAATACATCACCATGGAAACTAGACAGTATTTCCTTAAAGCGGTATGTATGTGCTTAAAGGGGTATGTATGTGTAAATCATACTGGAACAGGAAGTGAGGATCATTGTCACTGGTAAATAAAGGGTGGAAGGCTCTCACTCCTGTTGGACTGTATGCAACTAAATGGCCTTTTTGATGGGAAAAAAGGTGAACAGTTAAATATAATTTGCCTGGATGGTACAAGAAGATCACCTTAAAGGGGTATGTATGGTGAATTTTACACTTCAAATATTCAGGACAATGGTGTGAGGAGAAAGGAAGCAGATGGGAGTAAAATATCTTTTTGATAGCACATGTTATTTATTGAAATATGCCATGTAACCCAGGAAGTAGGCAGAAATACTATACTTCCCTTGTGGGCAAGGCAAAACTATCCCAGAAGAGGGAAATACCTTAAAGGGGTATGTATGTGAAATTGATTTTTTTTCAGGTAATGCTCTCCCCCACCAGCTGTACGAGAAAAATAAATTAAATTTTCACCCAGGGTGATGCAATGAAACAATATACAATGATAAGACAGAACAAAGAGTGCATTTTAGCTTAATTTCCTTTTCTTTTTCTTTTTTTCATTAAAAAAGATATAAAAAACGTCAACTTTATGGTGGTTTTTGGCCAAAAAAAACTGAAATAAGGTGTAGATAACATGTAAAGTATACATTTTCTGGTAGAACTAAACCCACTCTAACTTATAGTGACATTTATATACCTGTGAACATGATTGGGGTGAAAATATCCTAGAAAAACCCCAAATTAACAGTTGCATCACGTTGGTGAGAATGAGTCCGTTATGACAGAGTTATCAATTGTGAGAAATGGGTCGGTGATGGTTTCTGTTTTAGGACGGGTACCATACAACACTTGCATGGTTTTCTCACTATTGATGGTTAACCTGTTGGTGGCGCACCATGCTGTAATTTGATCTAGATCAGGCTGGCTGACGAGGGCTAGATCCTCAGTCGATTTGCCATCATTTATCATGACTGCATCGTCAGCATACAGGACAATCTTAGAGTTTTCAACAACATTAGGTAAACCATTAATGTATACCGAGAAAAGAAGTGGCCCTAGAATGGACCCCTGTGGGACACCGTAGGTAACCCTTGTGGGAGCTGACATCTTATCATTGGCTAGTGTACAGTGTATTCTATTTTCTAAATAACTTTTAAACCATCTTAGGACCGATTTGTTGGCCCCAATTGTTCCTAGTATGTTCAGTAATCTACCATGGTGTACTGTATCGAAGGCTTTCCTCATGTCTATGAAAAGACATGAGGAAAGTCTTCCCTGGCCGATGGCACTGTATATGTGCTTGGTCATTTCATGAACTGCGTCTGCGGTAGATCTACCCGGTGTAAAGCCAAATTGATAGTCAGACAACAGCTTATTTTCTAGCAAGTGATCCATGAGCTGTCCATGGACCACCCTTTCCATTATCTTACTCAAAATGGGCAGTAGGGAGATGGGTCTCCAGTTGCTAAGATTTTGTAAGTCACCTTTTTTGGGGATCGGGATAATAGAACCCTTTGCCCATTTTCTAGGAAAAATACATCTAGTTAGACAATTGTCAATCAGTATCTTTAACTGGGGTAGTAATAGCAGAAGGAAGTCTTTCATGACCTTGGCATTGACATAGTCTACCCCTGATGCCTTCCTAGCATCTATCTTCTTCACATATCGGGTGAGATCCTTTAGTGTGACCTGTCTGAAAAGAAATTCACCCTCACTGTATAACTCGTTATCTACGACCTCTTCCATGAGAATGTCACCATCTAGGTGACTAAATTTTTCTGCTAGTTTTGTGCCCACATTGCCATAAAAATCATTTATAAAATCACTGGTTAAATCTACTGGGACCTCTGTGCCATTATCCAAGAGGTGTATAGAGGTTTTATCGGACTTAGTGTTACCAAGCAACGCATTAATAATGGCCCAGAATTTTGCCGGGTTGTTCCTGTGCTCTGCTACAGATAATTTAACTTGTCTAGAGAATTCCATGTGTATAGTCCTATTGGTTAAGGTTCTTAATCTCTGAGCAGTTCTAAGACTTTCCAGGTCCATACCCCTAGACCTATGAGCCCTTCTATATGCCTCATTTTTTTGTCTTATCATATCCAGGACGTCTGGAGGAAAACATCTAGGGGTGTCCTGTCTTACCTGAAAGGTTTTGACAGGGCAGGTACCATCAAGATATGTTATGAGGGTGTCTTCCATTAAGTCCGATTGGCTTTCAGGGTTATCAATTGTACTCAAAATTTCCCAATTTTGACCCTCTGTGATTTCTTTGAGTGATTCCACATCATGATTCTTATAAACTCTGCTTGTAATTTTGACCACCACCTTGATATTGATATTGATCGTGTGTTTGAGAATGACAAAAGTCGGAACATGGTCAGACAATAATAGGTTAAGGATACCATATTTGGAAACTTTGTTACTATTTGTATAAATATGATCAATGAAAGTAGCCCCTAGTGGGTGTAGCCTAGAGATGCCTGTTTGTAATAATCTCATATTAAAATCTTTAAGCAAACCAAAGATCTTTCCACATTTCCTACTTTCTCTATGTACCATATCAATGTTGATGTCACCAATAATGTGTATTTCATGTTTCCTGATTGACCGTTGAGCTAGGATGTTGTTCAGGGCGGTAATGAAATTAGGAAAATTAGTGTTTGGTGGCCGATAACATGAAATGATGGTTCTAATCCCATTGTTTGGCTTCTTGATTGTGAGAACCAGAATCTCGGCATCGTCCGACATAACATTCATATCAAGTCTCACACTAGTGTATGGGGCAAAATCATTAGAAATATAGCAGATAATACCCCCCGCATTGGCACATCGGTCCAATCTATAACTTACATGGTTAAATAGTACATATTGATTATCACAGTCTGAATCACAGAGCCAGCTCTCACAGATGCTGACAATGTCTGCCTTAAATAAATGTTGGTTTAGTGCAGCTATCCGTCCTTTGGCTTTAATGCTTCTCACATTTAAACCTACCAACTTGACTCCCTTCATATCCATAATTTCACCTACGTCAAATAAACCCATGGTGGTTTCTTTAAGTGATATCTTAGACAATTGATCCCCCTGCTATCGGGGATTGGCATGTCTCTTGACGGTATGATGCAGTTTCCAAAAACATGGGTATGTGTGCAGGCAGAAGCCTTAATAAATATCAGCTTAACTAGTGCAGTGTAGAGGTGCAGAGGTGCTGGTCCCAGGTCGTAGCATAAGCTAGGGCCTGGGACGGGCAGTTGACGCCAGCAGAGTAGATCCACCATTAGACGACCTTACCCTTGAGAGGTGTGGATGAGGTTGTGTAAAGGTGTGGTGGGGTATTGATACCCGTCGATTGTCGATTCAGTTATCCAATACATAAAAGATAGCGATGTATCTATACCTATGATACCAATGACATCCCTAGTTACAAATGGGCTCAGGTATCCCCAATGACCCTGATGACCTCAGATACTCCAGTTGACCTGTAATGACATTGGAGAACACTCGTTGCAAAACATTGTTTCTTTAATTTCATGGCGAACATCTCAACCACATTATGTTACCATTAAAAAATAATATTTTGTTCATTTCAATTTAGTTTAATATTGACATGTCTTTAAATGAAATAACTATCACAGAGCTATCAAATTACTGATGATTTTCTCATGAGACAACACCCTTAGTAGTTACTGCTAGAGTGAATCTTTGTCTATGTCTACCAATGAGTCTGATCATATCAACATGGTCAGGTTTTAAGGGCGCCTTGCAGCAATGGGCTGAGTCTGTTCATCAGGATCAACCCTCGAACAGGGGATTTCTCAGAATTGTTGGCCTAATTAATTACTCCTGATTGAAGAAATTGGCAAAGGCAGACAGTCAAGGATAATTGAAGGTGGTTGTTTATCTGAATCTGAATCAGGCAGCAACGCGTTCAAAGCGTGATAATGCCACTGTGAGAAGTAGGGAGATTAGGAATTGTCAATTAGATTGGTGAGATGCAAAATTGATAAGAATAAAAGCTTGCACACATTTATTCCACCCACTGACCATGAATTGGCAGCAATATCAATGAGCATGAAAGGAGGCAGGGAGAGAAGTATCCTGGATAAATTCTAAGAAGATTGAAAAAGTGTTCAAAACATACAGATATATTCGCTTGAAGGATTGTGAACCAAAGAGATAAAGGAATATATCCAGTAACTACAAGATAAACCATATGATTGATACAGATATTTTGCGCTTTTATTGTTTCAGAATGGATCTGCTTCCTTCTACGATCAACTGCTTTTGTACCATCCCTTCCGTCTACTAATTGTTTCTCTTTAAATCGTGCTTCCTATTTTATTTGGGCAAAAAGATGCCTTGAGGAGGTGGAATGTAAAACTTTGGGCAAACCAAAAACATTTCAGGCCATTCTAGCCAAAACATAAATCTCCACTGCCACTGGAATGAAAGCCCATCTGCTACATCTTCAGTATTGGTGACAGCCTCACACACCAACACTACAGCATTATGCTTTTTGTAAAACCTTTAATTATCTTGATCTGATACCAGCTGCTGTAGTTTTCCATCATTGACCTGCGTAGCAGAATGTGGTATCTGCTTTCTGGATAAAAATGCATTATATTTCCTAAATTAAATACGATAAAAGCTATTGCTCTGAGGAGAGGATGACAATCTCTGTACCCTTTTGGAAATGAAGCTTGACAGTTTCAATCACAAATTGCATCAGCAAGGCATTCTCCTGGAATACTTAATCAGACACCAATCTCACTGAGCCTACTTGAATGAACAGGTCAGGTTCTGGTGGCAGCCAGTCAGGAACCACTCCATGTCTGTAGTTTCAGTAATTCCAGCCCAACCTAAGGATTGATCATTGCTGAGAGTACACTGGCATATTTTGCAGTATGGGCAACAACACTAGACTATAATAGAAGCACATGGAATCGTTACCGGTCTGTGGTAGGGACACCAAAATTGGTTTTGCAAATAGACATATTGGTTTCAGTACCTTTAAGAGATGACATGTTTCCCTTTAGACTTAATTAGAGCAATCAGGAAAATAGGAAAGGGACTTTACACACAAACATCAGTCTGCTAAACAACAGAAAGATTCAGAAGAGCTAACACACAGTTAAAGTCCATAAATTCACCATGCAGCTAGTTAAGCCTCCATTAAGTCTACAATGGCTAGACTTATCAAGTCAACATAGTGGAAACAGCAGGGAAAATGTTTGTTTCTGTAAACTTTAATTACGGTGATCTGATAACAGCTGCTCTAGCTCTCCATCATGCACCTGTTGGTGTAGAGAATCATATGCCTGCATTCTGCCTAAAAGCATTACAAAACACTCCAAAGGTGGCTGCAATCAGCTAGACGACCAATTTCAGCAAACTAAGTCTAGGGCTCATTTTTCATTCATATAGGAATAATCCTTACCCAGCCATATTCATAGTCCTGCTTATTGATGACATGCAGCACATATATCAGGAGTAGAATGTCCAGTGGGGGCTAATATAACCCCTGTCCACTCTATCAAATTAACTGCTCTCTCTATGTCTCTGGGCCTTTATGTCTCTGCCAGAACTAAACTTGCGTATCACATACCAGCCGGTCCCTGAGCCTCATCCCTCATTCTTTATGTCAGCCACCCTACACCCCTGACCCTTGCCCTCCTCCAATTACTTGTTGCTCCTTCCGTCACTCCTCTATACTTCCTTCCCTTATTGTCTTTGTTATCAGTGTGCGCCATCCTCCTCAATCTATGTCTGTCATCCCTGCCTTCTTATATTTAACAGGTGCCTGCTACCTTGATCTGTTTACCTACACCTTATCTATAGACCAATGCAGTAACAACATGTGACCTTTTAGAAAAGCTGTTGATAAAAGATTTGAACATTTTGAAGCATGACAAATACATAGATCATATAACTTAAAACCCTAAATACACTATTTGAAAGATAATTCTCCTGTGAATCGCCTGGTATGAGATCTTTGCAAAGATAGCCATCACAGACAATGTTGTGAGGATTCTGCTGAACCAACTTAGGCTCAACTGCCAATGGAAAAGTCACACTTTGTTGCTGCATTAGTCTTCAGCAGTCTTTAATTCGGTAGATATCCAAATGGTTAGGTTGCCTTATGCCCCTGTAGTAACCCAATACACTGCACTATATGGAGTAGTAAACCATGCTACCCACTTGATCTCCCACTCCAGCATCAGCCTATGTATCAACACACCAAAAAAGGACAGGACCTGGGTTCAGCTTTTTCATCTAGATCAACCCTCAAATGAGGAATTTCTCAACATGTTGAACTAATAAAGCACTCCTAATTGAAGGAATTGCAGATGGTTGAGAAGGATTTAAGGCTGTTGTTCATCTACAATCTGAATTGGCATGATCACAGTTTGATAATACCACTATGGGATTTAGGAAATTTAGGGATTGCCAAAGTCAATCTAAACACCTCGTCTTCTCTAAAGTAGAGACTGCCTGAGCATACTTACTTATCAAGAAACTAAAAGACAACTGATGATGAATTGGTAATGTCACCCTCAGCTGCTGAAGCTATTACTCCTATACTATCAAGTTACAGACAGTTGGGCAATAGCTAAGGCAGATGGTGCTGCCTCCACTGAGGTAGTTTCTATACATCACAGTAGCTGTAACTTATCCTATAGGGGCCACCCAGCTGGTTATTGTGCTCTGTCCATTGTCTTGTCATTGTCTGGTCAGTCTACTAGACATATATGCTATACATTCTGCTCATGGGAACCATCAGCCCCCCCCCCTGGTGGCCACATCCTACATGCCTGTTGGGTGATCAGCTGTTGTTGGATCAGGACCTGGGGCCTCTTCTGCATCAGCAGATGTTACATCTGTCTCATCTCTTTTCACATTCCTCTTGGCATTTTGGTCCATTCATTTTTTTCTTAAAGAAAAATTAATTGGCAAAAAGGCGTTTGGCTTATTCACAGACTTTACAAGCAGCATATACCAGCTTAAGGAAAGTCCTAGTCAGTGTCAGAACGAGTAACGAGCATGGTAAATAATGGGTCTCAGTAATGCACCCATTAACTTAATAAATACACTTATCTTGGGTCGCATACAGGAAGACAACAGAGACCTGTTTGATTGCCATCTAGACAGATAAATATCAAGATAAAGCAATGGTAAGAAATATAAAATAATGGGAAAGAATTAAAATGAGTGAACAGACCAATTCCAAGGGCCAATTGGTGATGGCTGATAAGAAGTTTGTATCATATCAGCATCTATAATCTACCTTAACATGACAGGTTGCAATTAACTTATATCTTCAATAATACTGCCACTTTGGGAAAAACATGCTTTTCAATACCATGTGCATCACACCAACTAATCTTTTGGGAAATTCTTTTTTTCTTAAAAATTAAAAAAAAAAAAACATTATAAGAGAGATAGAGAGGGGCAGGGAGGCAGAGAAACAGAGACTGGGGAAAATGGAAACAAACAGAAGTAGATGGAGAGCGATGGAGGAGACAAAGACGTAGTGATACATTCTGCAGACTCTCTGTGTTGGTGGTGAGATACATCCAGGCATCAGTCTCCCGGCAGATTCTTAAATGAACACACGTAACCTACCCTGGATAAAGAGAGCCTTGTAGAGACGGTTTTTAACCATATCGGGTGGCCCCCATCTCTCACTACAGATAGTGAGATGGGTAACTGACTGTTGAGAGACTGTCTTCAGTAATGACAGCAACATTGTGGTGTAGCACTAGCAGGTTTTCTGTATAGACATCTTAATGGTAACAACCTCACAAGATGTCACTACAATCTGTCCACCAGGTCACACCAGGGATGTACTATGTACATGTCTGATGTGCCACGCTAACGGGTACTGGGAATGATAACATAGATGTCTATCTAAGGGGATCTGAATGGCATTAGTGTGGTGGGTGGTCGTATTGTCTCAAATGGATGTAGTTGTTACAGCTTAAATGTCAAATAACGATGGGGCATTGTAAATAATGAGGAAAACTATTACATCATCTGGGAGCCATATAGTCTTCTGTAGCTAACTTTGTAGCAGGAAATCAATGGCTCCAACATTATTCATTATCCCAATGCCTTTGATCGATAGTTTGCTTCTAAATACATGCAGCATACAGTGCATAAAGGATGCTAAAAGCCCATGAAATATATTATCTCACTGTCTCTGCAGATAAAGTTTTACAAAGTTTGGGTGAATTGCTTTGAATATGCTTGCCAGGACTAAAAGGTTCAGTTCACGTTGATGTTGGCTCTCTTCAGGTTGCAAAGTTTCATGAAGACTGCTATATACAGCAAAGCATCTAACAGTAAAGGTATAAATTACTTCATGAATTGCCTCTAGCTGCACAAGAGTAATATTTCAGATATCTCTTAGTTATCACGCTGATGGCTCATCATCAACATGTTGTTTTCTCACTGTGAGCCTGCTAGTGCTGATGAAAGTGTCATCTTCCTTTCATGTTGTCTCTGCATGGGGCACAGCTTCTTGAGGACTATGAGATACTGCAAATTATCCAACAGTACTTGTTGAAGTTCTGTCTGTTTACATATTAAAGTGTGTCTGACAGGGAAAACTCTTTACAAAGCACAGATGACTTTTTCTCACTCAGCTCTTATATTTTGGCCCCAACAGACAAATTTCTTGTGTTCATTTTAGTTTAATACATTATATTCATTTTCAACATAACTTTTTGGAAAAACTTGAAATAAAGTAAGCGATCCCAACTTTGTGTCTGATTTCATTCCGATGTTATCTGTTACTATTTAAGGCATAAGGTTGTCCTCGAGAGAATAGTTATAGTCATTAATATTATTGAAATATTCAGGTGAGAGAATTTCAATTTCATAAACATTACCCAATTTGATAAACTGCCACTATGAAGTGCATAAAGGCCATAATATGATGGGCCTGCACCACATCTCAATAACAGGATACAGGAGATTTACATTCTGAAAGCAGCAAATGCCATCAGAACAAATTTTGCCGTCCACCCTTCATCCATATTCAATAGTTGCCATAGATGACTCCCAGTTTTTAAACCAATTTATGGCAACTGACAATGCATTTCTAAACAGCAGGAGGGCCATATCAATTTAAAATGGGATAAAAGAATGAATTATGAAGAGAGCTAGGCTAGGCTCCTTTTTGTTTTTTTCCTCTTGGGAGATGGTCAAGTGAGGTTGGACTTGGAATCTAATCTCTAACGTTACTCATTCTATGTTGTAGAGAGTCCCCTCAACTCTTTCTTCTCTATCTGTAGCAAATCATAGATATACCCAAAAAGTTTCATTGGGCCATGCCTCAGCCCTCAAGCCCTTGACTCGTAAGCGGAGTCTGTCCTTGATGAAATCAGAATCCCAGGGTACCACTGGAGTCTGTTAGTGTCAGACAGACATTGATCTTCAGTCAGACACAGCAGCAAGATAAGGGAAATGTCATGTTGCGGCTCAATGTCAATGTAGGCCAATCCTGTTGTCATGGTTACCAAATCCCACCTGGGCATCTCCACATACATGTTGGTGTATTACCGGGAGAACTTTACTGACCTGAGCCAATCAGGTTATTGGTCTGGGTAAAGCTACAACACAGTGGCATCTCCAATTACCATAGATTTGTTCCTCTTCCATACGTTCCGCACGATCTGCACAAGGAATATCCAATGGCCTCAAGCTTGTAGATTTTCATCATTTTTAGACAGTAGGGGGCATGTGATGAATACATAATCTCACTTATAATTTAGCCTAATATGATGCCTAAACTTCAACTCATGAAAAACTTTCCCCTTTTTTCTATATTTAAAGAAAATACTCTGGTGGTAATGGATATTCAAGTGCTAAAAGACCTTCAAGTTAAAACCCTTTATTTTCAGCGGGAGGCTTGAGTAACTATTGAGACCACCTTGCAGAAGGAAATCAGTACAGTAAGTTAATGTGTAACAAAAACACCTTAGAATATACTTTCAATATGTACTTCTCATACCTTGTGATAAAATGTGATTTTAGAAAGTGATTTTTTTGTCAGACACATTTCCTTCATTTGTTTACAGTCATACAGCTATGAAGAGATTCTTTTAATGTGGGATATATACTGTAGTAAAAGGAAAGAGAAAAATCTGAAGTAAAATTAAGGTTTAAAATGGGCATGATTGATCGGCTCTTATGCCATGGAACCAGTGCCAACATGACGGTAGAGTTAATTTGTCACCAACTATACTTGCCCTCACCTTTATAACCTCCGGTAGCTGTGCCCATATTAGGCGGTGTACCCAACTTGTTGCCTGTTATACAGCCTACAGGTGCTATAAGTGCTAAGTTGTAGACATGGAGGAAAGCCTTTGGCATCATTAGCTAGTTTTACAGCCTTTCTGCCTGCCTTGTTCTAACCTACTGTGTACTTTAGGTCTCGTGCAGGGACATCAAGACAGACATAAAGAAAGTGCTAAGCTGCCTGTAACCATCAGAGTGACATCTATGAAGGAACCTAGCTGGGGCCTGGGTCTAAAAAGGTCCTATGCTGAAGACAATGTGTAATGCAGATATGGGAGGTATGCTTTTATGGAGTGGTTCTTAACGGTTTAATGTTTTTGTTTTTCTGCCAGCAAAATTCATATTGGTAATTTATGTTATTTAACATAAACACTTTGTAACTCAATAAAAAACTTGATAAATAGGCAGAGAGACATTCACAGATGGACTGGGTACTTGTTGAGGGGAAGGGGAAGGTAATTAACATGAGGCTCCCTGTTATGTAGTGGTCCTGTCAGGCACCAGGGATATGGAGGTGTCAAAACTGATTTCCGTAGCTCTATGTCACGTTAACCACATCTTACAGCCTCAGTGTGCATCGTTAGTGCCTCTACAGGGATGTGTGCCACACCAGTCAGTGAACCCTCATCCTCCTAAAGCTGCTAAAGTGATGGACAAGGGCCTCTTGACACCTACCTGCTAACCTGCCATAAGGAAATTCACATTTGTTACCAAAGTCACACCCTGATAGTAAACTGGATCAGTTTCAACTGCAAGGAGTACCAAGTAAGTCTATGGCCTGCACAAGGCAGTCAGCGACCAGGGAGTGTAGGTGAATGACCTGAGAGGGGCAGGCCATGCAATACAGGCCCAATACACGGCTGGCTACTGTCCATTCATACCAGCCATATTGCTCTTCCCCTAGATCAGCAATTGGTATGTCACAGGGGTACCGGCTAAGGCTACAATGGTGCTCTTTCACTGCCATTTGGAGGTCAGCCAAATATATATGCCCGCACCACTTTTTCTCATTCTGAACACAAAAGACATAATGGGGATGTTACATGTCAGGAACATCTCCGTCTTATCACCCCCATCTCATGATTCCTTAACATTGATAACCTCAGGTGGCTCCCAATGTGCCTCCAATTGATGTCTGATGACATCAGTTCACCCTGTTGGCGTGAAGGACCTCCTTTGTAGGGATTTCTGAATAATCACCTTTAACACTGGAACAGACAGCTCTAACTTCAGTATAGGGCCCAGTCACAAACATGGAAAGGGTAGGTTAGGGCAATTTGGTGTTAAAGTCTCATTCTGATGCTGGTCTTAAGGATGCCAAAATGATGGATGATGTATGTGCCTGCTCAGCCCTGGTGAATCACTCTCCTTTGTTTCTAAAGTTTTGGTACTTCGTTACTTTTTAAGCTGGTGCTTTGCTGGCCCTCCTTCATAGATGGCATAGTGTATTGTGTGTTTCTAGTACTTATTCTAACTGTGCTGTGATATTTTGCATATTTTGGCAAAATGTGATGGGAAATAATAAATAATATGCGTGCTGCCACCAGCACAATATCTCACTTGCCTATTGTGATAGTAAAAGGGGCATTCTATAGACAGCCAATATGAAATGAGGTTTGGTACTGTGGGACATTCATGACTGCATGTTTCCTACTATTGATAATTTGAATATTTTTAAAATCCAGAGAGATTAGCAGGTACTTTCAAATTTCCTAATTAAAGGAGCATTCAATTGACTGTGAGTTGACAAACAGATGCTATATAAAATTAAGCTAAGCAACATCGGTCATGAAATACTAATGTCTTAGACTGTATAACAATTTAAGATATAAGGAAGTGTCCCTTTGGCATCTCAGTAAGAGTGACTAGCTGGGAGTTATTCAATAGAAGCATCAACAAATGACTTACAGTCTCCACAATCAATACTAAGGATCTGTAGATAAGTAATACAGAAGGATGAGGCCTCTGGAGGAATGATGGCCCCTGTTAAGGGCTGCATGATACTTTAATGCACTATGCCCCTTATTTGAATGGATGAATGCAGCCCTGGTAACTAACCAGTGCTATATCAAAGCATGATATGTTGATAAACTCCTGACCAGGGCTGAGCAGGCACATAATGGATCAATATAGCACAGCAATTTCTTGAGCAGGGGCCATTCATGTATCATGATGACAAAGGGCATAGTAGTTTAAAACAAAATGCAGCCCCTAAAGGTTGAAAGGTGTCATTACCAGGTGAGACTCTCAGAACAATGAATGGACTTCTGGTGCTAGTCATCAGTTGGCTAGGACCTTACTGTGGTGACCTAAACAGGAAAGCACCCAACTGTTAGTCACTTTGGTAATTACAGTGTGCTTTAAAACCAATTTGGGGACCTGATGAATGGTGCTGGAAAATGGGGTTTTGTTAAAGACTCATTTGTCATCTTTTCATGTTTACACCCTTGTTATTGCATTACATAGAAGTGTACATAGCTTACAATCTAAAGCACACTAGTATGTTGGATGACCTCCTTGGTCTTGTTGAGGACAGAAACCTTATCTCATTTCCTCACAGCCATTTGGTAATCATTTTGTTGCCAAACACAAAGCATATTTATCAATGGAGCAAAGAAGGAGTGCACTGATGATAAATGAGGGTCGTGTTGGCATAAATCCTGAGGGTGAATTTGGAGAGTACAAACCTCTTCTGTGAGTTATCTCTGCTGTCCTTCCATTGTTGGTTAAATAAGGAGAACCAGATCCATCTCACTGTGTAAAGTAAGTAGGAGGTGACAGAAAGTAATGCACTGTCTAGAAATAAATGATTGAATATTTTGTTTACAAAGAAATGGTCATTTCCTTACCAATTGACTAGGGTTTTCAGTGGTTGTTTAGAAACCCATATTTTCTCTAAATTGGTATTAGGGTTAAAATATTGATGTTTCTTGGTAAAAAGTAAAAGAGATAAAGACCAAGATATTTTTTTCAGTGGTTGTAATGTTCGATAAACAAGTGCTGCATTTTTTTTCAATAGTACTCCATTAATGTTATGAGATCCTTTTAATGTAGACTTTACTGTCTTTACTGAACCTCACACTATTAGGAACAGCTCAGGCAGCATGCATAGACTTAACGGCTTCCCAGGGCAGGTTATCACCTTGGTCTTGGGCATTGACATAAATATTGGTTAATGGAAATATCTCTTGGTAAATCATTATGATATCCTGAGTCATCTGGTTTGTTCTTGTAGCAGAAGTTCAGAAATGGAAACTAACAAAAACTAAGATATTCTTTTTCAGGGGCTGAAATATTCCATTTTTATATTACAATAGTACTCCATCAACCTTTTAAGGTAGACTTTACCGTCTCTACTTAACCTCACACTAATATGGACTGCATGCATAGACCTTACGACTTCCCAGGGCGCCTGACATGAATCATCCTATATTCTGACCATTCAAGAGAACACTTCAGTGATGTATAGTATGACAATAACACCAACAGTTGGTTATGGTAGAACAACATGCAATAGTTCAGTGACCTGTCTGAGGTATGAACACCAAAATTGGATTCGGAAATAGATTGGTTTTATTACATTTACTTTAAGTGAAAACACATTCCCCTTTCTATCTTCGTTAAAAATGGTCAGAAATAGTTTATAAATTATAATTTATAAATAATGGATTGTGAAAACAAGGATCAGTTTGCTAAAAAAAGAGAAAGGTTCAGGAGAACCATCTACAGTGAGTAAACGGATTAAAGGTTCTTTATGTACAGTTTATTAAGGCTAGACTCATCAGGTCAACTCTACTTATAATACTTACATAATATCACTACAGAAGCAGCAGGTAAGGTTTTACTCTATGTAGTGTTACTGTCCACTAGTGTTAAGTCTGTTCCAATTAACAAAGCCAGCTTTTGCACGAATAAATGTGAATTTTCACAGATCAATTTAAAACTATGGATAGAACATTACGGTTCAATAGGCTTAGTCTGTTCAGCTGAAAGTGGATACTCTCTACTCCAAATAAGGAAGTCCTCAGCAATGCAAACTTATAAATTATTCCTGATCTAAGAAATAAGCAAATGGCTGATGGTTGAGGAAAATTAAAGAGGGTTGCTTATCTGCAAATCTGAATTAGGCAGTGCGCCATTCACAGTTTTATAATACCACTGTTGGAAGTAAGAAAATAAGGAATTGTCAATTAAATTGATGAGAAACTAATGAATCAAACACATCAATAACAAATTTTAATGATAAAGTATAGAATTTCTCATTAACGAAACAAAGTCTTGGCAAGTATCTCAACAGTGCTGCATTCAAGCATAATCCTGATCCTACAATTTTCCGGCCATTGACATCCAAGTCTTTGACCATTTCAGAATGGATCTGCTCCTCTGTTGGATCACCTTTTGTCTCATTCCTTTTGTTGCCTTAATTAATTCTCTTTTTATGCTGACAAGTCACCAAATTCTTGTTTCATGTAATCAATCCTAAAGTGGGACTCTGCTGCTACGGTTGGAGGCCTGTGTAGATTTATAATCTGGAGGGCCATGCTTTAACAAAGGAGGGGGTTCATAAACCTTTCTTTGCTGGGGGTGGGGAGTTTTGAATCCCTTGAAGAGGGAACGAACGCTCTGGGGAACCAAATGAATTTTACCCAATTTAGCAAAAGAAATGTAATGAGTTACTGAAACATTAAGAGGTTTGCCATGATCAACTTGGACCAGTTTGTGGGGCAGGGTGGCAAGGATATCAACTATTCCTGCAGGGGGGACTGAAACCTTACGTGGAAATCCACTGAGCACCACAATGTTGTCAAAAGATGTCCACTCCCATCAGGTCTGATAACCTCCATATAGATAACACAGATCATATTGCAGGAATCAGCCGGTGAGATATTGTGGGTAAACTGTACCTTAATCTCAGGTTCCCCAATGTAATACATAACCTAATTGTACTGGTGTGTCACTGAAATAAATGCCTTTCTAATCTGTCCTTGCTATTGATGACAGATTTGTCTACCCCAGCACACTACCTCTAACTTTAAGGAATCTGCTTTCTGTTAAAACCTTGACAACTTTGATTTTATATCAGTTGCTCTAGTTCTCCATCATTTGGCTGCTGGTGTAGAGGAACCGGATGCTTGCATCCTGAGTGAAAAGGTCACTGACATGAATTCCCAAAGTGACTAAAACCTTAACAGCTAGATGTCCATCTCAGGAAGCTGGATCGATTTTAAAATGTGGCTGCTATCAGGTCGGGAAATGAAAAGTCAGACTGAACTATGGAGCTGGGTGTAGACCTGTCAATGACACTGTATGGCCATGCTGCACTGTGCATTAAGGTCTGTTTGTTGTCATCTTGTATAAATGCATCCATGGTGAGTAAGCTGTCAGGGCTATATTCATACTTCATGCCAACACGTAGTGGGTGTGTCAATCCTGCATGTGTTGGCATGCTATGTTAATGAGTAACATGCAAGTGCTGAATGCAAGCATGATGACAAGAGGCAGTATATTGCCCAAGACTTGACAGTTAAGCGGCCATTTTAGAGAACAGCATTGATATCTTGTTAAAATATGCTGTTACCAGGGGGAACAATGAGAGCTGAAACTGGTCTGAAACTGCATGGTGAATCATCACCCAATTGAAGGGATGTAGTTTCACAGTACTTGCCATCTGATAATGTATCATTCCTTCAACAAGGAATACTCAACCTATTTTGGGTTTAGTGATATGTTTTTCATTTACTGTCGGACTGTAGCAAGGAATATCATCAGGAGCTCTGATGGTCTGAAATTTAGATATGATTTACCAGGAAACCAGCTTCACTTTTTCATAATACTACAGTCTTCTAAACTCTGACAAATAATGGGTGTGTCAAATAATAGAATAGGTGAAAAGGTCAACAGAATAGAAAAATATCATTTCCTTCTCAATCTTCACTTTGATCAACTTCATCATCCACTATATCCTGAATATTGCTTTTCACTCCTGTATCAGCCTGTGTGTGATCACACATAAGCTTACACTCAAATAGCAGTATGATTAGCCAGCAGTAATGCAGGGCATGAATAATTGATTACCACAACTAAGAGACAATTGCTGAGGTTGCATGATTCATATACTGCGGGAAGCTACCAGAAGGTAGTAGATCTATAGCCAGGCAGATGGTTATAGCCTCACTGAGGAAGTTCCTTGTGCATGAATACAGCATTGGTAAGTTATTTTCCAGGACTCCATTCATGTAGCATGGCATCCAAAAGGGAATTCTGCCTTTAGGCACTATTAACAGTTATGGTTGATTGCTTCTTGCTTTGTTGCTGTGTTGTTACCTGTTTCCCATATATATAAAACGGCAATAGTTGGCACCAGCAAAACACCCCATTGAAATAGCATTGGGGGCTTGCCGGGAACAGATAAACCAAAAGAGGCTATATAGAAATATGTACTTTTTTCAAATTTAACTCGATTTTTGCCATAAATTTTATCTATTTATTATTATGAGGGTTCTTTATACACTTAGTCTTTCCCTGGCTCGATTAATTCCTATTTTACCATTTCATATAGTAGAATAGAGGCATTTTAATACACATAGGACTACTCTTGCACAGTGCTTGACAACTAGAAGAGAATAACTAAGATTTATCCGCCATTGTTTTCAACTCAAGTAACACATCCAAATAACAAATTTCCAGTAAAAGAGTTGTCAAGTGAAACGTATAAGCATAGTATATATCTTAAGTGTTATTTCCATTTAATGTCACATTAAAATAATTACAAATGATAAAGATATCTAGGCTGAAACTTTCCAATCGGCGCTCAGTAATTTGCTTGGAATCTGCTAAGAATCTGCTTGGAGAGTGGGGTAGATAAGGACGCGCCGTTACCTTGACGATATCTCTAGGCGCTATCTGGGGCAGAGGGACGCCACATCGTCATGCAGTTTGCCGCGCTGCGTGGGGGTGGGGGGTGATGGGTGGGGGGGTGATGGGTGGGGGGGGGGCTGACGGGTGGGAGGGTGACGGGTGGGGGGTGACGGGTGGGGGGGGGCTGACGGGTGGGGGGGTGACGGGTGGGTTCGGGGAGTATAGCATACACTACGTATGGATGTGTTAGTGTGGGGGGGGTGGTACTATCACGGACCATAGGCCTAGACTGTATTTAAAACATAATCACCAGCTGCCGAAGGCACTGGTCTATATAAAAACAAATGATGACTTATGGGCCATCCCTGTAACATTCTTAAACAGCTGGAGATGGACAATCTTATAGGTGGGAGCTCTATTATTAGCTACTGCATTCTCACCATTCACCTGGTCTATGTGATAACCAATGATGATGCATGGGTCATCTCTGTAACATTCTGCAATGGGACTAACGTACCAAAAGCCTCTGTGTAATTTATATTGGTAGCAGAGGTATCACTCTCATACCAGTTCCTTTATGTAGACTCAAACCCAACTCCATAAAATTTGCATTAACTTGCATTCGCTAAAGGTGCCCAAAGAGAGTAGTATTGTCTGGGCCCCATTGAATACAATGTGACTGGAATCAAAGGGCTAAGAAAAAGTAGTTTTTCCTTCATTAAATGGCTCTAAACAAAAAGAAACCTCATTAAATGGCTCTAAACAAGAAAAACAAACAATGGGCATTGGCATTTGTCTGAGGGGGCCTGAGAGCGTGACCAGGGAAGGGGCTTATTTGTGGATCTATTTCAATTCAACCAATCAGTAATTGGGTTAATGTAAATGATTACCTAATTGGGCATCTGTCTTACTGAATGTTGTCCTACACTCTGTGGTGTCCTTTCTCAGTTTTCTGTTACTATGGAACTCCTTGGGTTTAGGAAATTGGGAATAGGTTATCAGATTTAAGAGAAATGATGTACTTAATGTGCATCAAGATTTTTCTCCAGATTTCGTATGTTGGATTATCCATCCTTATACTCTTTGAATAGTTCCCTCTTATCCTAGAAAAAGAGGTATTGGGAATATGTCAGTGTTTTGCAGGTGTCTTTCAACAATTGTTGGTTCTGCAAAAAAGAGTCAATTTTTGTCACTTGTCCATCTTACCAGACAAAAGTGACACAGCCAGTCATTTAGCCTTTATCCTCTCCAACACTTCCAGGCTCTCTGCAGCTCTGCTTTGCAGGATCAGTACCAGCTACAACAGGAATTTTATTTAGTTAAAGGAGATTCTTGGCATGATTAAGGGCATCTTTATCTGGCAGATAAAATTTCCTAAGTCATCCTACACCCAATACTGACTAACTTTGTCCATTTAGGCAGGACCAATTTAGTCGGCTTTACTACGACTATTCACAGAATAGCGTGTCAGCAAGGACTGGATAAATATTCCCTGACACTTGCCCTTTGGAGAAGGAAGAGCTCAATATGGTAAATGAGAGGCTTGCTGATAGCATCCACAGTTCCTTTACCCTCCAGGGGTGGCATGTGCACTGATCTGGTGCTGCTGCATTGGTGCATTTGGGTGGCCCAACATGAGTTATTGACCATTGAAGGGTTTGTATGATGCACACATGCAGCATTGGCGAGTTACCTGTCAAGGCTATATGAATGCATAATATGTGCAAAGGGTATAGCACATGAAAACACTATGGCCTGTTAAATGGCTAAACCATGCAAGATAGGTCATTGCTCTCGAGCCAAATCCAAGAGCTTACTGGTCATGCATACACTAGCACCTTTATATTGTCTCAATTCCCAGTAGCTTGCACAGAGAAGCGCCCAGTGTCAAACCCCAAAAGGTTGAGGTATGGATGATTGCAATCACTGAAGATAGCCCTCAATCTAGGGCCAAAGTGGATGCTCCCTAACCCCAATTTCCTTCACAGGTTTCCCTTGACAAAAGTTGATTTGAACTGAAATGGTTCGAGGAAATATTCTACTTTATATACACAAGGAGTTGCCCTGGTGTATGTACAACCTCAATAGGGTTATATCATATAGGTATGGAGAAAGTGGGATTAATCCTTCCAAATGAGAAAATTCCTCATGCCCCTTTAAGAAAGGAAAGCATTTATGAATTGGTATTGAAAAGCTATTGGATAGAGAAACATACTGGTAACATTGCTAATCTTAATAAAACCCTGCAAGGCTGGGAAAGAGGTAAATCCCTTAGCTTACCAGTAATGCCAGAATAACCCCATCATGTTTATACATGCACCATTTCCCACAGTGCACAGATCCCAGCTGCCATATTCCCAGAGTTTAAGGGAGGAAATGCATCTATATTGCCCACCATGGCTGAATAAATATGCCCATGCTGTGCCAGACTTGGAAAGGATCAGTGCTTCGAATCAGAAGCTTACTGATAAAATCAATTGTGGGTAACTGCACCTTTAACCCTTTATTGGTAAACTTAAGTGACATTAAGGCAACACTTTTTTTTCATAATGCAGTGAATAACCTGACGGCATAATAATCAAAGGGCATATCACATTAAACATAGTACAAAACCATCACAGGGTTAAACCAGTGTCTTTATATTGTATCTTTTGCAACAGCATGCATGGAGAAGCCCCATCTGCCACATCCTAGAGGTTAAGCTCCAGATAGGTTGGAGTATTTGTAGATGACGCTGCTCTGAACTCAGTCAGGGACGGATTCATATGTAAGTAACCCCCTGCATATTCGAAGACTCCCTCTTCAGTGATGAACTTTGTCCATTGAGGCTGGATGCAGTGACAAAAATAAAATTTTCTTACACCAATAAGCGATAAATCAACTCTACCCAATGAAAAATTCTTTTTGCATCAATGGATAGCTGTTGCAAAGCATCTATGAGCATCTATGAGCTCACAGGTCATTCCAAGAGAGTGCACCTGCCATGCATCCAAAGATTAGAGAACCGATACACATCTATAGCTAGTGCCTATAAGGACCCAATAACTTCCCACTGACTGTGCCGCTGCAGGGAAGGGGAAGATCAATATGATCATTGAGAAGATTACTGATAATATCACTTGTGGTTGGATGATAACCCTTTAAGGACAGTGTGTCACCCCATAAGCAACAATTGTCAACATGATGCACCAATGCAGTGCCAGCTAATAACTCGCTGCTACAGCATTGATGCATCATGCTTACCATTTCAGAATGTAATGACCTTGTAGGATCAGCATGATGCATGAATGCAGAGAGTTACTCACCAGGGCTGCATATATGCATCATGGTGAAACAGGACATCACAAATGAAAAGATTATGCCATTCTTAAAGGGTTAAAGCCTGCAAGGCATGGATCTGCAGAGTGTAATACCAGAGCTTACCGGTCATCCATTCACCACTGCCTTTATTCATCTCACCATGTCATACCTTGTGCACAGAGAAGTTCCAGCTGCCACACTCCGGGAGGTTCAGGTGCGGATAAGTCAGTTTGCCGTTTAAGTAATGGAAGAAGATTAAGTAATGGAAGTGTTGATACCAACCCAAATGCTAGTGCAATAAGGGCACAGCAACTTTCAAACAATGCATTTATCACAATAACAATAGCAGGGTGCAGTAAACTCATTACTTAAAAACAAAGACGGGAATCGTAATAGTAATAAAGGGGGTGGATTAGGCTTGTTTATGGTAGGCTTTTATGGAGACTTTTAAGCATGCAACATGACAATAGGCTTTCTGTTTCATTTCAATGGCCCTTTTTGTCCCTGTCTGACTGTATATGATTATTGCATGATCATTCCAATAAGAAAATGAAAGAAAAGCTTTATACAATATGACATCATTTACTTCTTGTGTCCTACCATATATACATGTAGACCCGTGAGATCTAACATCACTGTCATCCCTTTTAGAGTGAAGTCTCCTAATTGCAGACAGCACCTTTTTCTGGACAATCTGCAAGATCTAGTTATAAACTTTTGTATTCCTGATGAAAGATTGAATTATCAATCAATCAGATATAAAATATTAAACCTGCCAGATATCAAATATTAAACCTGTCTAGCAATGGATGTATGGGATTTTCCCAAATGTTGAACTGCTTGTCTTAGTTAAATCTCCTGAGGCCTTTGTAATCAGACCCAGACTGTAGTTAAACGATTTCTCTTCTGAAATGCTTTGAATAGTTTTAATCAAAGCTTTAAGAGCTGCGTAGTGCATTCATATTATCATTCAGACCCTATCACATTGATATACTACAGATCTATCTACAACTGTAGTTATTTGTGTGGCATTGTATATTAAGACTTATCATGATTTATTAAATCTATTACTGTAGTCTATATATTATTAATATCATAAATTTTATCATATTTATCATACAAGTGAGGGCGCAAACAGATTCCATCTGTTTGCTAGCCCTCACTTGTTTGAGAAGATACTGGATTTACTATTTTGGAAGGAGTTGTGTTTGGAAACGCATTAGGCATTTGGAGGTGTGTTTGGGATTTATTTCAAAGCTGGTGAGGAAATTTGTTTACTTGATGACATAGAGGTTATAAATGTCAACAAAGGAATTCCTTCTGTTATAATGGAAACTGATTTTATTAATAATTAAAAGGGCAGCAATCAATTGACTTGGATGAAGATTGATATATTGAAGAGTTCCTAGACTTTCTAAATGTCTAGTGGAATTCCTAGATATAGAGTTTCTAGACACATGTTGAAGAGTTCCTAAACATGTGGATGAGTTTCCTAGATATGTGGAACAGTTTCTAGATGGGTTTCACGCCTGACTTGTATCTGAAATTCCCTCTCATGAAGTCCATATTTAAAGGGCTAGTATGAGTGTTGTGGGGCCCCTAGTCATGTTGTGGAGCCCCTAGGTGTGGTATGGAGCCCCCACACGTGTTGTGGAGCCCCTACACGTGTTGTGGGGACCCTAGTCATGTTGTGGAGCCCCTAGGCGTGTTGTGGAGCCCCTAGACGTGTTGTGGGGCCCCTGATCAAGGTTCTGAGTGCTGTGTCCACATGGCCAAGGCTCCCACTCCTGCAACTCCGGCGACTCCCGCTCCCATGGCTCCCATCTGTGCGACTCCTGCTCGTACCGCTCACGTTCACTGGAAAATATAAGAATTTACATATAAAATGGCAGAAAAAGAACTTTAAACTTCTGAAGAACCATGGCCTTTTATTTAAAGTCACTACCGGGTATTTACATGTATTAAACCACAGACAGCTCTATTAACCTTTCTGAGTGTTAAATGCCGGGTATTTACATCTATTAAAGCACGGGCAACTCTAACAACCTTTCTGAGGCAGTACTGTGGAGTTTAAGGTCGGACATGTATCAAACCATGGGGGGGGGGACAAAAGGTTACTAATATGCACCTAGCTCAGAGACCCCCCCTGAAGTCAAAAATTGGGTAAATGACCTGGGAATAGATTTTTATATAAATTCAAGGTCTATATTTAGCAGTGCGTTAGTGGCAGTACTGAGAATTAGGCCTAACCCCCTGAAAGTATCCTATGAAAATTGGTCACATTGGGCGCTCAGTCAGTATTGTGGAGTTGATAATTGGCTCTGTAGACCAAATTTCAGAGACCCCCCTTGAAGTTAAAAATTGGGTAAATGACCTGGGAATCAATTTTTATATGAATTCAAGGTCTATATTTAGCAGTGCGTTAGTGGTAGTACTGACAATTAGGCCTAACCCCCTGAAAGTATCCCATGAAAATTGGTCACATTGGGCGCTCAGTCAGTATTGTGGAGTTCATAATTGGCTCTGTAGACCAAATTTCAGAGACCCCCCCTTGAAGTTAAAAATTGGGTAAATGACCTGGAAATTGATTTTTATATAAATTCAAGGTCTATATTTAGCAGTGCGTTAGTGGTATTACTGACAATAAGGCCTAACCCCCTGAAAGTATCCCATGAAAATTGGTCACATTGGGCACTCAGTCAGTACTGTGGAGTTTAAGATTTGCTCTGAAGACCAAATTTCAGAGACCCCCCCTGAAGTCAAAAATTGGGTAAATGCTGACCCGAGGAGGAGTGGTTGGAGCCCCTAGACGTGTTGAAGAGCCCCTGATCAAGGTTCTGAGTGCTGTGTCCACGTGGGCAAGGCTCCCGCTCCTGCGACTCCCGCTCCCGTGGCTCCCGTTTGTGCGACTCCCGCTCGTACCGCTCACGTTCACTGGAAAATATAAGAATTTACATATAAAATGGCAGAAAAAGAATTTTAACTTCTGAAGAACCATGGTCTTTACTACAGGGTATTCACATGTATTAAACCACAGACAACTCTATTAACCTTTCTGAGTGTCAAATACCGGGTATTTACATCTATTAAAGCACAGGCAACTTTAATAACCTTTCTGAGGCAGTACTGTGGAGTTTAAGGTCGGACATGTATCAAACCAGGGGGGGGGGACAAAAGGTTATTAATATGCACCTAGCTCTCGAACTAAACATGATAGAGAGATAAATTGAACATTTCTGAACTCCTCTTGCCAAGACGCTTCGTTTGGCACTATAATTGGCTCTGAGGAAAAATTTCAGAGACCCCCCCTGAAGTCAAAAATTTGGTAAATGACCTGGGAATAGATTTTTATATAAACTCAAGGTCTATATTTAGCAGTGTGTTAGTGGCAGTACTGAGAATCAGGCCTAACCCCTGAAATAATTCCTTGAAATTTGGTCATATTGGGCGCTCAGTCAGTACTGTAGAGTTTAAGATTTGCTCTGAAGACCAAATTTCAGAGACCCCCCTTGAAGTTAAAAATAGGGTAAATGACCTGGGAATTGATTTTTATATACATTCAATGTCTATATTTAGCAGTGTGTTAGTGGCAGTACTAAAAATTAGGCCAAACTCCCTAAAATTATTCCATGAAAATTGGTCACATAGGGCGCCCAGTCAGTACTGTGGAGTTCAATATTGGCTCTGTTCGCAAGGATCAGGGATTTTTTTCTTCTTTCGATGATGGGGAGGGGGGGTCAATTCATTTTTTTGATTGGAGTCAAGGATCGTCACTTTTTTCTTTGGATGGGGGGGGGGGGCGGCGGAGCCTTTTTCGCAAGGATCAGGGACTTTTTTTCCTTGGGGGAGGGAGCAAAAGGTTGTTCGTTGGGATCTGGAAGCGATTCATTTATTCAGAATGCACCGCCTAACAGTTGTTCGCAAGGATCAGGGATTTTTTTCTTCTTTCGATGCAGGGGGGCCTCAATTCTTTTTTTGATTGGAGTCAAGGATCGTCACTTTTTTCTATGGATGGGGGGGGGGGGGGGGCGGCGGAGCCTTTTTTGCAAGGATCAGGGACTTTTTTCCTTGGGGGAGGGAGCAAAAGGTTGTTCGTTAGGATCAGGAAGCGATTCATTAATTCAGAATGCACCGCCTAATGGTTGTTCGCAGGGATCAGGGATTTTTTTCTTCTTTCGATGATGGGGGGGGGGGTCAATTTCTTTTGATTGGAGTCAAGGATCTTCACTTTTTTCTTAGGATGGGGGGGGGGGGGGGCGGCGGAGCCTTTTTTGCAAGGATCAGGGACTTTTTTTCCTTGGGGGGGGGGAGCAAAAGGTTGTTCGTAAGGATCAGGAAGCGATTCATTTATTCAGAATGTACAGCCTAATGGTTGTTCGCAAGGATCAGGGATTTTTTTCTTCTTACGATGATGGGGGGGGCGTCAATTCTTTTTTTGATTGCAGTCAAGGATTGTCACTTTTTTCTTTGGATGGGGGGGGGGCGCCGCGGAGCCTTTTTCGCAAGGACCAGGGACTTTTTTCCTTGGGGGAGGGAGCAAAAGGTTGTTCGTTAGGATCAGGAAGCGATTCATTTATTCAGAATGCACCGCCTAATGGTTGTTCGCAAGGATCAGGGATTTTTTTCTTCTTTCGATGATGGGGGGGGTCATTTTTTTTTATTGGAGTCAAGGATCGTCACTTTTTTCTTTAGATAGGGGGGGGGGGGCGGAGCCTTTTCACAAGGATCAGGGATTGTCACTTTTTTCTTTGGATGGGGGGGGGGGGGAGGGCGGAAGCTTTATCGCAAAGATCAGGAATTTTTCTCTTCTTTCGATGATGGCGGGGGGGGGGGGTCAAAATTGAAAAAAATTAAATCTTGTTTCATTTGGACATGTAAATAGTCCATTTTGATCAGAATTTTGTCAGGGTTTCATTTATGGCCTCAGCTAAGCCCTAAATAGAGTGGAACACGCTTTTCACGGACATCGCGGTACTCGGAAATACAAATTCAACCCAAGACAAATTCAACCCAAGAAACATCAATTTTTTCAGCAACCACTGGGCCAAAGTTGATGCCCTTTGGAGACAGTAACCCAGGGGTAATATAGGGGACTCGCTGAATAGTTCATAATTTTAGGACGATTTTTTTTTTTTTTTTCATTTTCCCATTGGATTCAAGCACAAACACACACATTCCGATGGTCAATTTCTCGGAAAGTACTGCCTTGAACTAGAAGCCCTATGAACACAACAATGTCTGTGAATTATAATATATAAGGGACTCGCTGAATTTTTCAGAATTTTCGGAACAGTTTTTTTTTTTTTCATTTTTCCATTGGTTTCTTCTCTCGGTTTACAACATTTCGGGGACAAATTCAACCCCAGTACTCACAATTTTCGGAATATAACCACAATATCTCGTCCTGGTATACTTCAGATGTTTATATAATGCGTAGGGTATGTTAATCTGATGTTAAACATGATTAAATAAGCCTACCTTGAGCCAAACCGTGCTGTCATTTCTCAAAGTCAAGTTGAGCAGCGACGAGGCCGTATATAGGATTTCAACAGGGTTGGGGTGGTGAATTGACCCAAACTCAGGGGGGCTTGGGGGGTCATAAAGATTTTTCTTTTTTAATGGGATATCGCAATCTGGGATATTAAACATGTCATCTTTGATATATATTACGGGCAGATCTCAAAAATTGCTCTAAGCCACCCAAACAAAAAGAAATCGTTGAGCAAATTTTCAAGTTATTCTAGTAGTATTCATGTTTGAGGGTCGTGCCGCTTTTGGGTTTAGTCACTTCTACATGTTGGATTTCTTAATGAATCGTATCATTAGAAAGGCCTAATACAGGAGAGTTCAGAAAAAAATATGTTGGGGCTCCCTCCCCCCTTGTACAATTTTTAAGAGCAGTTTTCATGTTTGCATCGAGCCACTGTCACTCAGCGCCCATAGACTCGCTATTAATTGGGGAGCCAGGTGGGCAAAATGTCAATATTTAAATTTAGGTTTGAGTGGAATGCTATACTTACTTTGAGAATGGGTACCCCCTAATTTGGGTATGCTGATTTCGAATCTGCTGTGTGTAGAGCCATACAGGTGTCGGAACAAGGTCAAATATGAGGTCAAAGGTCAAGGTCACCCAAAAAATAGGTCAGATCAGAAAATTGACTTATAGGGGCAGTGCTCAGTTAATATAAATAGCAAGAGTTTGGTATTTGGCATCATGATAGATCTATATGAGTTGAACATCCTCAAAAAAGTTATTTGACCTTGGCCGAGGTCAAGGTCATATTTCTCAAGGTCAAACATGGAAAAATTGACAAAAAAGGCATATATACTATCTTTCAATAATCGGTACTCATAGGAATAGCATCCCAGATATGACTTTAAATGTTGATATGATGCTGACATAGCTTAGGGACAATATTGATTCGGAAATTCTAAGAAATATGTAATATTGCCATAGCAACAGCCACAAAGGTCAAGGTCAGCCAAAAAATTGGTCAGATCAGAAAATTGACTTATAGGGGCAGTGCTCAGTTAACATAAATAGCAAGAGTTTGGTATTTGGCATGATGATAGATCCATATAGGTTGAACATCCTCGAAAAAAATATTTGACCTTGGCCAAGGTCAAGGTCATATTTCTTAAGGTCAAACATGGAAAAATTGACAAAAAAGGCATATATACTATCTTTCAATAATTGGTACTCATAGGAATAGCATCCCAGATATGACTTTAAATGTTTATATGATGCTGACATAGCTTAGGGACAATATTGATTTGGAAATTCTAAGAAAGATGTAGTATGGCCATGACAACAGCCACAAAGGTCAAGGTCAGCCAAAAAATTGGTCAGATCAGAAAATTGACTTATAGGGGCAGTGCTCAGTTAATATAAATAGCAAGAGTTTGGTATTTGGCATCATGATAGATCTATATGAGCTGAACATCCTCAAAAAAAAGTTATTTGACCTTGGCCAAGGTCAAGGTCATAGTTCTCAAGGTCAAACATGGAAAAATTGACAAAAAAGGCATATATACTATCTTTCAATAATCGGTACTCAAAGGAATAGCATCCCAGATATGACTTTAAATGTTTATATGATGCTGACATAGCTTAGGGACAATATTGATTTGGAAATTCTAAGAAATATGTGATATTGCCATGGCAACAGCCACAAAGGTCAAGGTCAGCCAAAAAATTGGTCAGATCAGAAAATTGACTTATATATGTTAAAGCACTACCGCCGTACCGGGTAGCGTCTCACGAGTGAAAACTTCGCCATAAAATGTGGTTAAAATACCTTATTTTTAATGGAAACAAAGCCTAAGCGTTACAAAACATACTATATTTGGACGTACAATAGCTGAATTAGGCCCTACCCCCCCAGAAAATTTGGTTGAAGTGTTTTCAAACATGGGCGCCCAGCCACGCTGTCATTCAAACTTCTATCATTTGATCATTGGCTCTGTTTTTTGGTCTTGGCAAGTTTAGAGCCCGGTCTTTGTCATTTTGCGAAATAACCCGGTTACTGAGCTGTCCGCAATTTCAACCCCCATAATAGAGAAGCCTAATCTATCAATATCAACAAAAATTGCGGACTTACATTTCATATTTGAGCTGTAATCGATGAAATTAACCAATTTGGTACCGATTCATCGTCCCTCGGCGTTCCACTGTCCGCCATGTTGGATTTTGATACCGGAGATTGCCGAAGCGCTCGATAAACAAATTATTTTTTGATCAAGGCGGTAATACTGTCCAAAATATCAGCAAATGCCTCTATATTACCTGTAGGAGTACTAATATTACCTTGAAAGTCCACAATTTGCTCTATTTCGGAAGATAAAAGACGTTCATGCCGACCCCCGAGTAAACCGGATGTCATTTTTGATGTCGTAAAACGGGGAACCTTTTCTCAAGAATCCGAGGGGTCAAGTTTCGGCGACTTAACTTGGCCGAAAATCAATCAATCCTCCTTAATTTGGCCATGTAAGTAGTAAATTATTGCGGATTATCAAAGAATAATATGTTTTCTTTAAGTTGTCAGCTTTTAAGGCAGGAGAAACAATGATAAGTCGTGGAAAATGGACTTCAACCGAGACGAGTCAGTGAACTCGCTGACTCGCCTGCAAATTAGTGAAAAGTTGACAACTATTATAATATGAATCTGTTTAATCATGAATATTAAAATCACAAGGGAGAATGTAATGCGGCTTAGTGACTCAGGTGTGTATCCGTCTCTGTCCTCCCCTCTCCACCCCTGATGTTATTTAAGTACACAGCCAGTGTACCAGACAGTCCCAGGTGGGAGCTGTGCCGTCCATCCCGGGTGTAGTGAGGTGTGGGATGAGGCAGGGCTGGGGTCTGAGGAGGTAATCAGGCACCAACATTGTGTACATGTAATGTGGATCACAGCTCCTAGGGGGCACATCCGTCTGTAAACACCTCTATGTCAAGAATCTCGACTTAGTAAAATATGTCCCAATAAAAAAAAACTGATTGCTTGTACCTAGTCTGTTTTCTTGTGGCATTGCAACATCGGGATGGAGAAAATATTAGTTCATTTGAAAAGGGACTCAGTGATATGAAGACAATCAAGCAGGAAAAAATTCAACTTACTAGTGGATATACAAAAGAATGACAGTGTGTCTAGTGCCACCAGCCACCCTCTAACTCCAATTACATTTATTGAACTCCTTGGACAGAAGTTAAATTGAAAAAAGCAAAGGGTTTTGAGATTTGATTATTTTTGTGTACAGATAGGGAACAACCTGATAATATCAAATAATGAGGTATATCTTATACAAACTGCCCACAACAATCCATCTCTAGCATTGACAACTTTTATTTTGAATGATATTAGTTGTTACTGCTCTCGCCTCTCTGGTCCCCATGCTATTCTGGTACAAGGCCACACAGTCCCAGGTGGGAGCTGGGCTGTCCATCCCGGGTGTAGTGAGGTGTGGGATGAGGCAGGGCTGGGGTCTGAGGAGGTAATCAGGCACCAACATTATGTACATGTAATGTGGATCACAGCTACTAAGGGAGATATCTATCAGTAAGTGGTTCTATGTTGAGAAACTCAAATTAGTTGACAACTAATCTCCCCATTGCAAAAGTATGAGCAGATTGTTTTTCATCTGGTCTCCTATGAGATGCTATGTAAAGCAGCAGACACCTTCTTTGATATTGTGGTGTAGGAATATTGGAACGAAGAGCATACTAGTTCATTTGAAAAAGGACTCACTGATAGGAAGACATTCAAGCAGGAAACTATTTAAGTTACAAGTAGGCATACAGCAGACAAGTATTGGAACCACCAACTGGGAGTCTAGTCCCACACCAGCCCCTCACTAAATCCAATTACATTCATTGGCTTCCTTCTGTAGAAATTCAATTGGGCTGAAAGTAGTTTTGGGATCGCACTTGTTTGTGTGTACAGGGAACAACCTGATGATATCAAATAATTAAGTATGTATTACACAAACCACCCACAACTACAATCTATCTTCTGTAAGATTCAGATGATATCCATGAAATAAGCATTATAAGTTACTTTAATCAACACTACTGTGTGGAACTATGTTTATCACTTGTAATATTCAACTCAAGAGAAGGCAGGTGAGAGTTTAAACCAAAAGAACCTAATGATCTATGCCAAGATCATCAACCGAACATACAGTACATCCCTGCACTGTCCTCTCCCTTTCCCTTGAACCCATACTGCCAGAGAGTCTGCAAGCTGTGCTTAAAGATCCTCGACAAGATCATTGATCATACATGCACCTCTAGTCAAGGCCATGTTAATCATTTATTGGTCTGTATGTGAACTGCTAAGATCGGCAATCATAACCATAAGGCCATTAAACATGTAGAACCCTCTGCCTCCCTCCTCACTCCCTCCCCACCCCCTTACACAGAGAATGTGTTGAGTGATTCTGCAGCTCCCTAATCATCACTGAAGTCATCTGTTAATAACCTCCCAGCCTTCACCCTAATTGTGCAAGAATAAGGATTATTAAACCAACAGAAAACCAGATGAAATGTCACATAATTAGCCATGAATCATGCCTAACCTACCTTAATTAGGCCCAGAACCAGCCCCCGTCACACACTGCTACTGCCAGTAATGACACATCTGTGATAACAAGCAGGCTGTGGTGACTGGGGGTTGTTCAACCAGAGTTCTAGTAACTCTGGCCCCAATTACACAAGCTCATTTGGGGGACAGGAGCAGAATCTGTCACAGATTTATGTAAGAAATGCTAAAGGTGGGAGTAGGGGTTGGTAGGATCATGATGTCATTAAATTAATGATGTAACAGAATTAAAGCACTCTGCAACTTTAAATAGTTGAGAGTAACGGAAGGATGATTAATGAAGAATGGTTGCAAACTCTGCTCTGATTGTTTGAACAAAAATTGTGCAAGTAATGCTTATGGCAAAGAGTAAAACTTGCACTTGAGTCATGAGGACAGATTTGGAAGTCATTGCCAAGTCATCTTCCAAGATTCATTGAGGGGTGTGTTGCTATGAAATATCTTAAATTGAATCCCTCCTCATGATATAGTGCCTACTTTGTAGCATGCATAGAGGCTATCAAGATCCATAAGGAGGTTTGATTTTGGTGCACATCAAGGTCTAGTAGAGTTCACCATGGTAACATATGAAATCCCCATGACATAAAGATATCTGATTTTAGAGGCTCCATAAGAATCTGGATGCTTCTTGCAAGAATAAAAAAGTAATAAAGTCCACCATATCTGGTTTCATGAGGTGTAATATAAATTGAGTTCGGAGATCAAATGGAGTCACTATTTTTCCACTTGCCATGCAAATATAGCCTACTAGGCTCTCTATTGACCACAGGTGGATCGGTAGCCAAGAGGCATACACACGGAAAAAGAGAGATGTTTTCATGTTTTGTAGACTATGTTGCGTGGGGGTTGGCCTGTCATGGTAGCCCTATTTACCTTCCAGTGTCCTACTGTAGTTAGGGATGTCATTGGTATCCAATTTATTTAGATTATCACTATTTTGGTCTCGATTTCTCGATTATATCGATTATTTTGATACCACAAGAATAGTTATATCTGCTTCAAATAAGGGTATTTTAATCAATTTTTCATCCATCCTTATACTGGAATATTTAAGGATAGAGATTTGGTAACACCTTGAGCACGATTTGAAGACCAGTTCCCTCAATATTATGGGTCTACAAATTGCACAATTCTTATGCTGAAATATAAGGTAGTTCCAGATGGAATATTTACACAAATTTTATATTTTTAGAAAGGTAGATTCTGGGGCTATCTATAAATTGAAAGGTGTATCGATATAAGAGTTTTGTCAATGCGATAATCGGCATTATAGAAATGTCGGTGTATCGATTCTGGGGGTATCGATGACATCCCTAACTGTAGTATGCTGCACCCAACCACACACCTGTGTGGTGACTGGAGAGGGTGGGGGGGGAGCTGTGTCAGGTCATTTTGACACCAGCCTCTACCCTATCCATATACCTTTGGTTTTAGATGTCCCTGCACACTATGTACAGTTTGGGACATCTAACATTGATAGGTAAATAGGTGACTATAGGGCTACGTATATCAAAGCAGCATGGTACCTACTCAGCACTTTATCAATTCAATTCAACCAATGCACTACCATCCATGTAGACATTAGGATGAGGTAGGCATCAACACAAGTATGAGTCATGGACCAGCCTTTATCCCAAAACAAATAGATAACCGAGCGGAGCCATTGACAAATACCTAGAAAACCAAGACATTGCAATATTAAGCCAAAAAAGTATGTTGGAAAGGCCCGCGGAAAGGTTGGTCCTATTTTTTTCCCTTAAATTTCTTTATGTTGAAAGTACTTAGAATAAGTTGATATGTCCATGTACGGGTCATTAGGATGACTCATTGATTCTTACAGTAACTAGGAATATCGTGGAATAGCTGGCTATTCTTGTGATAAAAGAAATTTCTTGAGGGCAGACAATTAATGAGGCATGGGAGCATGTTCTTCCTGATCAAAATTGTGCTAAAAAAATTCTACAAGAAATCCCCAAAATTGCTTCATAAAGGTCAGCCGTTTTTTTCATGGCTCATGGAATCAAACTAAAGTGAGAAAATCTCGTAAAGTTGACTGACACAGTAGCTTTAATCTAAGCAGAGGGATGACCCATACCCGGCCTATGTAGGTTAGTACTACACGATAGACAAACAACCCATGTAGACATAGAGGTGGGGCTCACCACCCAAATATACACCCAGAATGGTGTCAGTGTTATCCTGACACTGGCCATGGTGCACTCTCTTATAAGGGTCTGACAATTCTGGACTCTTGGAGGCTGAAATAGAGGATCCATTGTGCCTGAATGGATTTGAGACATTTGAAAGATAATAAGGACACATTTGGTAAGTGAATATGATAATACTAAAGCAGGTACACATCAACTATTTACTGATACACCTGCCATTTCTCCTTACACAAATGTACTTCATATCATGACTAGAAACCTTTCATCAGACACTCTATTGTCAAACTGTACTACAAATACCTAGTTTCAAGCATAAGCCTCTTTCTTGTAAAGTGTACACTCATGTCACCTTCAGAATGGAAAATATAGAACATTGTGTTCTCAACAAGACGTCTTATCCACAGTATGATTGCCTTGATGAGCAGAAAGTGACCTATAATGTTCAAGAAATTGGTGTCAGTGGCTGGAAGTATCGGATATCAGTAACCCAACTGGGTCTAGCAAAACTGGGTTGACTTCTTATTTTAATTTGGCTTCTTTCCACTTTGTATGGTTTGCGAATTTTACAATTATTGAGGGTTCTAGAAGAGTTGAGGACAATATTTTATGTGTAAATTAAACACAACTAAAAGTAATGATAAATTACTACCATTTAGATCAAGTTATCCAATTTATGTATCATAGTTAAAGTTTAACTATATATCTGAAATTGAAGTGCCCTGAATCAAGGGTTAATTCATGGGCCTACATTTTCAAGTCACGCTACATGAAACCAAACCTTTCTGTTTTTACTTCAAAGTGGTTAAACATTGATTATGTGTTGCATGTACCCGGCTGTTCTGAAATATCTAATCATTTGTTATTGTTTACAGATTGATCGCCTGATCTACTCGATGAATGTTCACAAAAAGGATACCAGTCAAAACTGCAGATTCACTGTCAGTTAAGCGAGTGGACTTGCATGCTGGCAGACTAACTGACATTATTATCACATAAACACCAATATGGCACGGAGCAAGGGTTCTGGGCTGGGTGTAGATGATTCATGTGATTTTATTAATTTGTCTGGTCAAAAAAATCACCAAGAATCAGAATCCCACCAGAAGAGATCTAATATAGTACATAAACTCATCTATGATGCACATGTGCCACTCCTCCATGCAGTTATCCACAACAAGGATGATATGGAGCTGCTAGAGGTTATCCACCTACTGTTGGAACATGGAGCAAACCCAAATATAGCATGCAGCGTAAATATCACCACCAGAGGGGGAGAAGCTACATGGGTACAGAGGACAGCCTTACATGAAGCAGTAAGACTAGGGAAGACTCAAGTTGTGAAGATGCTTCTTGATGCTGGTGCTGAATGTACAGCATCTGACGGGTTACCAAACCCATTGAAGTTGGCCGTACAGAATCAGCACTGTTCTCCCGATCTCATCAAGCTTCTGCTAAAATATGGTGCTGATCCAAACAACCATGATGATGAACTTGACAATGTTCCCTTGTTAGTTGCAATTATGAATGTCAGTTATTCTGAGAATGTCATAACTATTGTGAAGCTCCTGCTTGCTGCCGGAGCTAAGTGCAAGATGCCACGTGGGTTACATAATCCACTGGCACTTGCATTGAAGAGATCCAAGTGTCAGCCTTATCTTATTGAGCTGTTGCTAGAGCATGGTGCAGATCCCAATGATCATGATGGTCAACCTTACAGTATTCCTTTGTTTATGGCACTCAAAAACATCGGGCACAAGTGTCAGGAAAGCATAACTATTGTCCAGCTCCTGCTAATATCTGGTGCTGTATGCAAGTTCTCTGATGTATTACAGAACCCACTGGCGCTGGCATTAGATACAGGTCATTGCTTGCCTGATCTCATTGAGATGCTCCTGAAATATGGTGCAGACCCCAATGATCATGATAATCAATTAAAAAATGTTCCTCTGTTAAAGGCAATTAAAAGAAGCAGGTACAGTTGTCAGATTGGCTTTAGTATTGTGGAGCTTCTGTTGGCACATGGGGCCAATCCTAATGTCGCAAACATTGTTGATAAAAGAGAAAAGCCCTTTCCTGAAGCAATACCAAAATATGTATTGCAACACCCACTGCTATTAGCACTAAAGCATAATGGTTGCCACCGGGTCTCATTGAGGTGCTGCTAAGACATGGGGCAGATCCCAATGGCATTAATAACAATAATAAAACTGTGTCCATCCACTATCCACTGTTAATCACATTAGGAATTAAAAATAATCAACACTATGAACACTATAGTGAAAGTGTTGTCAAGCATAAGCATTTAAGATGTATTGTTCAACTGCTTTTGGAGCATGGGGCAAACCCAAATATAGTACACAGGGTATATGTAGGAGCCAAATCTATCTATAGGACAGTGCTACATGAAGCTGCAAGACTCGGGTTGACTGAGGTGGTCAAGATACTCATTGATGCTGGTGCTAATTATGTGACATCTAATGTACTAGAAGACCCATTAGCACTGGCACTACAGAGAGATGATTGCCCCCCTGATCTCATACTCCTACTGTTACGCCATGGTGCATGCATACATCCAGCACAGCCTGAGTATGGCATTTATAATGCACGGGCGGGTCGTCTACAGGCTGGGTGTGACATCTATAGGCACACACTCCTGCTGCACTGCCTGACAACATTTACCTCACATGATGAACCCAGGTTTCTACAACAGCAGCTGGACTGTGTGTTTCTGCATGGATGGGACATTAACTTGGTAGATACTGAACACAGAACAGCTCTGGAACATGCGGTGAGAAGCCGTGGTCACAGTAACAGTGCGAGGTGGCTTATCAGGCACGGGGCACACACAGCACTACAGGTCACTCTG
Organism: Harmothoe impar; assembly: GCA_947462335.1. Lineage (NCBI taxonomy): Eukaryota > Metazoa > Annelida > Polychaeta > Phyllodocida > Polynoidae > Harmothoe > Harmothoe impar. The sequence goes on from OX381704.1 coordinate 7,241,889, forward strand.
CTTAAAGACTACTTTCTGACAGACCGTATGCCTCGTTTCCCTGATACACCTCTAATCCTGCTGCAGGCTGGTATGAGGGTCTCACATGCAGCACACACACAGCTCAGCAACATGAAGCTGGCTATTTCCAGCTGGCTGAAGGAGGAGGCTATAGAGGATGCATCAGGTCTCAGGAGAATGCTGAGAGGTCTGTGGTCCGAGTTGGAGAAGGTTGTAAAACCTCAAGGGGCAATGCTGAAAAAATGGAAATTCACATTCCCTGACTATAGCAATCGGCAGATGCATGACTTGCAGGAATTCAGTGATGAGTCCCTGAATGTCTACCCAGAGCTCACTCACATCCGTTCTACAAAGGACTCTAGAAAACAGTACATACATGTATTAAACCTGATTCACAGGGTTCAGGACTTTCTGAGTCAGCCCCTTTCACTACAGCTGCACTGCCGCCACTTCATCCGGGAGACTCTGGTGTCCCTTCACCCCTCAGTGGTAAAGAGGCTGCCAGGACCACCCAGACTAAAGCGCTACATTATGTGTCATGACATATGAGCTCACAAATTGATGGTGGCATATTAAGAGAATATTGAAGCATCTGTGAGTTATTTTGAGCTATTTACATGTAACTTAAATTGATACAAAGTGGCTTTAGTCTTTATGAATTTGGGGGAGTTTATTTTTTATTATATAAAGGCGTCAGAGTTTATATGGGTATATACGTAGTTACTCTCCCGCGCTCTCTCTATATTAACCGTGGTTAGTTTCTTATTCACCCAAAGGGAGAGCCTTGGTTAGCGTCACACGGACGCACGGTATTTGAATCGAGTCGCTTTCAAAAGTTGCTTTGCTTGTAACCCTATAAAGCTCCATGTCCCGTAGAGGCATGAACAGCAGCTCTCTAAGTGCTTTGGACCCCCATTTGTGTGCAAAAATTAACTCAATAAAGCCCTTCTCAAACCTAATTTGCACACAGCATATTTACATACCCCAGATGCTTTACGTAAGCATAAGGGTATGATGACAATGCCAATGCCCTAAACATGATAAACCTTCTTGCACCACATGTAAAGACAGTAATATGATCCTATATTATAATATGATAGGGTTGCATTTCGATGGCTGCCAGTGTTCCGAGGCAGTCAATAAAGTCCATGGAATTTCTTGGTTAATATTGACTATGAATAATGAAGGTGTAACACTAGCCAGAGGGATAATCATGAGACCTGAGACGTGATAAGCTTGTTAATAACATATGCTAAGATTCAATACTATGGCAATATGTATACCATGGTTCTATAAAGGTTCAGTTATAGATGAACCCCATGTTTTGACTAAATGATACAGGGTGAATGTAGAGTTGTGTGGGTGTTGAAACATAGTATTATGTTCAATTGAGCAGGTTGCAGCAGGAAATATTAATAACCATCCATAACATATTAGTTGACCAGCTCATTTGGTGATTTCTAAAATTCTGGTAAACACAATATAAGTAATAGCATTCATTGCTACTAAACTTTTTGGGTCAAATATTAATCCTATTTTTCCTGCACCCGAGTTCCATTAGTCATTGTGTTAGCTTTTCTATGTCAGTGTTATTAAATTGGATAGACATATTACTTGTTATCGTCTATATCATCATAACCAAATGATATGTCACTATAATTGATTATGAGTTTTCGAGCTCTCAAATTGTCGAATTATTTGTATATAGCCCAGTGGACTGCTGCTGTAGGGGTATACATCGATTCCTTTATTCAGTAAGAGTCCAGGAAGGCTGCAGACAAAGAAGGCAGTCCCACCATAGGACAGTCAGGTGATATACAAGCAGCACTGACCTGCCTCGGGGGTAATAAGAGCCATTTCTGGGGGTAATAAGATGTCTGGTGTAGGAGTCTGGGGAGTATCTAGTCGTGTCTGCAGGGGACACATAGCTGATGTCGTGTATCCATCGAAGGCTTAAGTATCCACAAGGTTTACTCTGTCAACATTACCCCTGGCAGACGCACACATATATATATGATCTCAGCATAACTGACTCAGACAAGGAACTAGGTATATGCATTCTAAGATTGCCTTCGCTTTGTAACCTAGTTGGTCAAATTGGTATTGCAACCACACAAAAATGGCACTTCTCATTCATATTTGATTAATGCTCTCTTTTCCCTGTGATATGTCTAGACAGAAACATTTGATCCTGACCAAGACAGTGTACGTGGTAACTCTGAAAATTAGGAAAGGTATCAATGTGGTATTGGATTGAAAAGTTTACTGCTGACATTGTTTGTGGCTACTCCCCTATGACCCAACCACCCCCTCCCCCCCCCCAGGACTGTAGAGGGGGGATCATTGGGATAGAGGCAATTTCCTGATCTCGGTGGCCACTTACCTCTTAATCTCAGAGCAAGAGATCCCATCTGCCACATTTGTAGAGATTGAATGGATCTATGGGTGCTAGAGCTATAGGCCTCTGTTGCATACAGTATTTTGTGATCAGTGGTGGACTCATCTGTCAAAGGCATATTGATGTTAATGCCTCAACTTTGTGAGGAAAGCTGGTTGACAATATTTTGCTGTTTACAATCGTTGGGTAAATTCAGAGCAATGTAAACAATTTGGATGTTCCTTCAACAAACATATACCGAATAAAATTGGCATGGTAAGTAGATGTGGTCCTCACTCTGATAACCTTTTCTCCAATGACAGTTGTATCTCTTACTCTTTTCCCATGTCATGCATGTTAACAGCCAGTTACCCAGACAGACTCTGAATGAGGATGTTTTGTCTATCAGTGGTTCATAGAACTGGCTGTCATGTTATCCCTGATCAGCGTGTTGACCAGACAGTATACTGTATCTGTACATACAGTCACTGCACGAGAATGTCTATTTAAGTATAACTTAAATGTCATTTTTGTTACTTAAATGTCAAATTTAAGTACATTTAAGGTGAAACTTAAATGTCAATTTTGACATTTAAGCAGCATTTTGGTGTACTTAAAGGCACTCTTTAAGTCGACATTTAAGTAGAATTTAAGTTGATTTAAGATGCTTAAATTACATGGCGAAGTGGTACCTAAAGGTCATTAAATAACATGTCAAGGTCCAGGTGTCCCTCACTAAAAAATCACATTTAAGTATTTATAATGACCTTTAATGGACATTGCCATTTTCTCTACTTTTTATTTAAATGTCATTAAATTTCGTCATTTTATATTGGAACATTTTTTATTGAGGGGTTTCATCCTCTTTATCCTTTTTCTTTGGACCTGGGGCAAACCACCATCTGAGGGGTGGCCAGGGGCGCCTCCAGGGGGTCTGGGGGACCGGCACACGCCTCCTGGCGGCCGGGGGCGCCTCCAGGGAGTCTGGGGGACCAGCACCCGCCTCCTGGCCGCCAGGGGCGGTCCCTTTAGGCCGGGGGCCGCCCCCTGCAGGCCGGGCTGCCTAGTAGAAGGCATGGCCGGTCTCTGAAAGGCATAAACAGTCTCTGGAAGGTATGGCCGGTCTCTGGAAGGCAGGGGCGGCTGTTGCTATAACCTCAAGAAACCCTCAAAATAATGTATAATAACGGAATCAGGATCCCAAAACTCCCCTGGTTAGTATCAAGGGTTGTAGCCCTCAAGAAACCCTCAAAATAATGTATAATAATGGGATCAGGGTCCTAAAACTCCCCTGGTCAGTATCAAGGTGTGTAGCCCTCCAGAAACCCTCAAAATTATGTATAATAATGGGGGCGCCTCGAGCCTCCACGGGGTATGGGAGGCTGGCACCCACCCCTGGCGGCCGGGGGGGCCTCCAGGGGGTCTGGGGGGACCAAAAATCGCAGGTGGACGTCCAGATAATCTGTTATTGAAATGAAACAGCAAAATTATAAAATTGTTATATATTTCATTTAATATGCAAATATACAGAAGCTATGCTTTCCATAAGTGAATACAAAATAACAAGTATTATACCTACACACCTGCATTGAACACATCCTGTCCTCACTGTGACCAGCTACTGTGTGTGCATGTTGACCACTTGGTGTGTTACATGTACTACTGCAGGTACATATAGCTATGTAGGTCAGTGGTCTCCATGGGAACAACCCCTATACATCACATGCTTCCCCTGCTAGCATTGTCTTAGTTATAACACCTCTGCTGCCCTGAATGGGGTATGTTTGGCATGTTGGTGGAGGGGGGGAGGGGAGGGGGGTGTGAATAGAGAGGGAGGGGGTACCAAATTTATGAATTATCCTTATTATTATTAATAAGTTGTCAATGCTAATAAAATCGATTTCTGTACACTGTTAGCATCATGGGCACATTTCTATTTTTTCCCTGTGATGATTAGAACATATTATACGAGATCAGGGAGCCATTTAGGCATTATTGGAGCTTTTTCTTAACTCAGCCGGTCTTTTACACCGTAACCCAACTGTTCTTACTCTGTATGCGAGGATCCCAATATATAGACTCCAACGTGCCGAATATTCTATGTCAATCGCACAGACCTGCTTGTACAAATGTTCATCACGGCTACCTTATTGTATAGGAATCTGTACCTAGGGAAGTGCTGTTATTTTAAGGATGATAATTGTAATGCATTTGTATTTGTTGTGGTCAACTGGAAATCCGGTGACCGTTTTGGCTGTAGTCGAAAGACATTACTGGATAATGGATTTATGCCAATAAAAAATATTCAAACTCAAACTCAAACTCATAATGCCGGGATCAGGGTCCCACAAGTCTCCTGGTCAGTATCACGGGTTGTAGCCCTCCAGAAACCTTCAAAATAGTGTATAATAACGGGATCAGGGTCCCCTTACTCCCCTGGTCAGTATCACAGAATGTAGCCCTCCAGAAACCCTCAAAATAATGTATAATAACGGGATCAGGGTCCCCCTACTCCCCTGGTCAGTATCAAGGGTTGTAGCCCTCAAGAAACCCTCAAAACCATGTATAATAACGGGATCAGGGTACCATAAGTCCCTGGTCAGTATCAAGGGTTGTAGCCCTCAAGAAACCCACAAAATAATGTATGATAACGGGATCAGGGTACCATAAGTCCCCTAGTCAGTATCAAGGGTTGTAGCCCTCCAGAAACCCTCAAAATAATGTATAATAACGGGATCAGGGTACCATAAGTCCCCTGATCAGTATCACAGGTTGTAGCCCTCTAGAAACCCTCAAAATAATGTATAATAACGGGATCAGGGTCCCAAAACTCCCCTGGTCAGTATCACAGGTTGTAGCCCTTCAGAGACCATTAAACAGTGTATATCTAAGTTTACCATAACTTCCTGGAAATGTCGTTTGATATTTCCGGTAAATTTTAGTTTGTCTTAAATTTCCTTGAAATGTTGTTTGATATTTCCGGAATATTTAAATTGAGCTTAAATTTACCGGAAATGTCAATTGACATTTCCGGTAAATTTAAGATATCTTTTATTTCATGGCAAGCTCCAAACGACATTTCCAGGACATTTCCTGATATTTTGGTAGACTTAAATAAACTTAAATAGGAATTTTCATGCAGTGAGTGCATCATCCACCACCGCTGTAGGGGTGGGTGAAATGTGACTAATGTAAACATGAGTTGACCAGACCATCAAAGGTTGGTCTGGTGCTCTCCATAAGTTGTGTAGGGCAATGCTGTTAGTGTTGAGATAGAGATCTGGGTAGGTCATTGAACCCGGTCACACTAAAACATGTTGGCTGGTCCATGCTAGACCCAATTAGACTGAACCAGACCAGAGGAGCACTCATGCCATCAGCCATAGACAGGGGAAGCTGTAACATCATTATGTAAACATGAGGAGACCAGACCGCCCCAGGCTGTACATCAGGTTTGCAGAGCCTTGGTATGAGGTCTGTGTCGGTCAATGCACCCTGGTTATACCAGGACATCATTAGTAACTAGATTATACCAGACACAACTGGTCTATAACAGATTTTGACAGCTTACAGGTAATAGTCATCTATAATGAAGATTCTCCAGGTCAAGCTGAAGTATGTGATACCCATGAGAATAACTTAATTGAAACACAATTGTTTACTTGAAATCTACTCCTTTGTTGCAATAAGCAAGGTAAACAGAAAACAATCCCATGTAGGTTTTTGAAATATACCCATAATAACAACTTGAATTGTTTGAAATCTACCCCTCTGTTGCAATAAGCAAGATAGAAAGAAAACAATCAAGATAAAAACAAAACAATGTGTTGATCTAAACAAGATAGGCATCACTGCTTATCTCTTGGTGTTAGCTGCCATGTCTGCTAGCAATTGCCGCCAGGTCCAATACCCAATGTGGGCTTCCCTTGACAGTAGTCAAATTGAATTGAAATAGCTTTTTGAAATATAGCTGTTTGTCATGATAGGATGTTGTTGGCAGCAACTTGAATTGGTTTGCAACAAGAACAAAGAAGCTATAGAAAAACATAACCAAATCCAGCTCAAAGAGAGGACTTTGTAGTGTGTATAGTTTATAGGTGAGATGAAATCATAAATGTAGAAGTTGCTGTTATCTTCAAAATGTAATGATGCTGTGGGAATGTTTTTTTTAGTATCTATTGTGTCAATCAGAATACAGAGAATAAATCAAGTATGGAAAAACACCTTGCAGTGAGGAAAAGAACGCTTTAGAAGGTAGATGAATTTTTAATCAGAGAAACAGGTATTGAGAGAAAAACAACACACAATATGATGCCTTTTGAGGTTTGATAATTTTGTATTGCCTTGTTCACAAGTTACATCATTTATGATGCATGATCTGATTGTGCATTCAAGAACATGTGTGAACCATGTTAATTGTGGGAGAGGAGCATGACCAGGTTGGTAGTGTCACACTACACATCCTCGGTGGAGCTCACTTCACCTCATGGCAGCAGTGAGCACATCACCTCCTTTATCTTCCCCTCTCTCCCTCACTGTATTCTCCTGAACTACCAAATGATGTGCTGACTGTTGTATGTTATGGACAATTGTTCTTGATTTACTGAGAAAGCACGTTTTTTATTCCTCTTGTGGTAGGGACATATTTGGTTAAACAGAGATTCCATTCTATGGTTGAGGGATGCACTGTTAAATAGGGTTTGCAGCTTGTTTCCTATAAAATTTCAAATCTCACTGCATTTGTCCCAAAGATATCCTTTACTTTATTCCAAAACATTTAGCTTCTCTTTGCCTGAACAGGTTAACACAGTTGACACTCCAGGCAGGTAGCTAACACAGATGGCCATGAATGAGACTTGGTAGTGGTGGCCACTAGGAGAGAGTGATTAATGTGTCACACTGGGAGACTTAAAGGTCGGCCCTGTGATGTATTACTGATGGGCTCTCAGGCTTTAAAAAGAAAACAAGAGCTTTAAAGTGTTTTGCCTTGTTTTGTCTTGCTTTACATTCACCTAGGTAGTCAATTAGCCCCCTGCCTTGTCTGTCTCTACCTTACTCGGCTCCCCTCTGCCTTATTCTGCCTTGGTCTGCATTTACATATATGTAATTAATCTTTCATATCTTTCATATCTTTCATATCCTGTCTTGTCATGAATGACAACCAGTATATATATCTTGTATTCATTATGGCTAGTTTAAAGCCTCAACGCGTTGAAATCATGGGTAGTCATGAAACCTACATTTACATAACTAACTTCCTTAGTAACATACCTTTTATACGTCAGGCCAGTAGTTTGCCAGTGCTGCAGTCAACCCTAAAGAAACCATAAACTCCTGAAAAGTTGTTATGATGCATGAATTCACAATGACATCATGCATAATAATGAGGACAATAAGAAAGTATGCATGACGTAGAGGGTTTCTGGCGGTATAATAAAATCTTCAGTTGAGGAGAGCATATAACTCTGCTCAACTCCTCTATGGCAGCAGTAAACACTTCCCCTCCTTGATCTTCCGCTCACAGCTCCCCTAAACCACCACATAATGTCCTGTCTGCTGTACATTATAGACCCTGAACTGTTATATTGTGAATGATGGCTTTCTTCACTCTGAAAGGCAGAGATCTGGCTGCCTCAGCCTGTCAAAGGCAGCTGGTCTGGACAATAAGGGTCTGAATGGAGCAAGAAGAGGTACTCCAGGGTATTGTTCTGCACCTGTTGGTTCAACTGTGGTATGGATATTGTCGAACCAGCTTCCTCCTTGCCTTCAACTGAACTTCCTGTGAGTTAAGAGGCCCTCTTATACGACTGTCATCTGCCATCAAACATAAGCTATGGCATGTACCTCAGATGTGTGTGACATGTCAAAGCATAACTATGTGTATTCAGAACCAGGCTAGTTTGTTTGATATAGAACATCAAATACAGAAGAAGGTTAAAAAAGGGCAAAAAAGGGCCGAAAATGTCCTTGTGAGTTATAGACGTTCCTTATCCTAATTACCCGTGTCATCTTAAAACCTAGTACCAAAAAATTGGACCACTTCTGTTATCAGGCAATAAAATGCCATAAAGGCACTTACTAATCTTTGAAGCTAATTCCAAAACAAATTACCTGACATCTAGTTTTTGCCTCATTCAGATCAGGTTTTCTTATCCCCGATTTACCGGGGTCCATTAATGTCCACAGACATTTGCAATCCTTTAATGTTTCGAATCATTGACAGGAGTTACGAGGGTGGGTATTGGTTAAAGAGGAACTGAAAAGACTGACAAGAGCCTATTTATATTAAAAGATTTTGGTTTGGACTATTTGGACAAAAAATGTATATATATATATAAATTTAATTTATTTCTGCTTTATATTACTTTATTTTCTGGAGAGGTATAAAAGAAAAAATGAACAAAAATTAGCTGTTATATTTATTCAACTTTAGGCAAAGAGAGATATAGATACCTCATATTTTGAGAATTAATGGTTATTGCATGGTTATTGCATGGTCATATCATTGAAGTCAAGATGACTTTGACCCAAACAGTCTCACTATTAGAAAGATGAGGAGTTCCTAAAACTCCTTTCCTTTAGATGGGTAGTCCTACCCCTGTTCATTAGAGCTTGGTCTAAAGTCAGCTCTTCTAAGTACCACATACACTGACCAGCCTACAGAAGGGGCAGGGACAGTGTACTTTAGGGCTAATCTCCCTTGGTGTACTCCTTGCCAGGAGCAGCTATTCTGCTGAAAATGGTATAGCACACATGAGGTAAAGTTATGCCATCTCTTAGGGCTAATCCTCATTAGTGCCTTATCCGATCTTGCAGCTTTCCTGTCAGAGGCTGGCTGAAAGCGTAAAATTAATTCCCTTCTGTTTATGTGATTCGAGCATTTGTCGCATTGATCACATGATATTTTTGCCATAGTTTTGCAACAAATGTCATCAAATGATTACAATCTCCTTTAGCTTGAATTCAATATTAATTAGCTTCCTTTGAATAAGCAATAAAACACACAGTTGAACCAAATTAGTTTTCAGGCTCATCCTAATTATCCCTCAGGAATGGATCTGCCTCTGTGTTAGAGCCTCTTGGTGTGTGCCATTCTTGTTGTTGCTGACTTCCTTTGCTAACAACTTGTTCTGTTACAACTTCTACTGCTGATGAGTTTCCCCATTTAACACTTTATTTGTACTGTTAATTGTGGCATGTGATCTTGTCCTTTCCTTCTGCTTTCTATTTCCTTTCCCGCAACCTTCACTGTATTCAATACAGATTGGACCAAACAGCATTTAGATCTCCAGTAACCCATTATGACTCACAGGGTCATGGAGATTGACAGAGTAGGTACACGTTTTGCACTTATGTGAGGACCGTAACAATCAATGGCTGACCTTCTGCTTTGGGGGTGGGGGATGGGGGACTGCATGAAGCTATATCAATCAGGAACAATACATATATATGTGTTCAATGATTATCAATTAACTCCTCCTTCCTGTGTAAAAATGTGAGGAAAAGGACATTGAAGGTTAGCATATAAAAATATTAGAGACCTATTTGTTTCATTATGTCCTCATGCTTTTCCCTACCATCTACCCATCTATCTGAAGACAGCAATGTATCCCAACTGTGCTCTTATTATAGGTGTCATTGATAAATCATCAATATAGATGACACCTTGTCAGTCATGTACGCTACTATCAATACTGGTTGGCCTAGGGGTTTCATTAGAAGGAGATTGGCACTGTTACCTGGCTACAAATTACCTGGAAACTTTATGAAATGAAGACTTATGATTCAAAGTCCTCATGTTTCTCTCTGTTGCTAAACAAGCCACTCAGGGTGATTGATGCCACTATCAGTATACACCCAAATACCTCGAGTACATTCCTTCTTCCATACAAATACCCTCCCAAAAGGGTGACCTGAAAAATCAGATTAAACACTGTTTCAAGGTTTCCGATTATACCAATGTGTATAGGGCTTATCAGTTGGCAAGAAGCAACTCTACACAGGATCCCTCCTCCAGTGCCGACCACATGTATAGACACCAGTAAGATGGTGTAGGAGTCAGTGATCCACACGGGTTGTTCCAGGTACAAGCTGCAGATAAAGCACATTACTAACGCCACACCTGACACAACAAACACTAACAGCCCTGGCTGTACCTTATTCAGGTAAAAACCAGCCAGAAGAATGTAGAAAGACTCAAATACAGCCGCAGCTACTAGAGCTAGGTATCCAAACACAAGCCAGCTTGTGGAACTTATTGCTGCAGTGTGGTATAAAGTAGAGTTATCTGCAGATTGCTTTGAAGTAGAATACTTGTCTGCAGAATCTACATCCATCAAAATGTCCTGGTTATTTGCAGAAGCGATGAATTCTGGTGTAAATCCATAAGTAAAGTTCATCCAAGGCTGAATTAAGCAGATCATTCCTAGTATACACCCAAAGATGCAGGTTGAGATGATGATGTTATTTGACTTATCAAAAAATATCCTTGATATGACAGTTATACTGATCATAACACACACAAGCTCAATAGACAAATGACTCAAAGGCACAAGGGATGCAGCCAGGAAAAACAGACAGTTGTAGCCCACTGAGGAAATCCCCATCAGCAGAACATGAACATAGGACTCTCTCTGCAATGTAAGTTTTACTTTGTTGACAGACATCAATAGTGCTGCAATAAACATCGTACCAATATATCGCAGGACACCAAGTTGGAAATCAGGCACTTTTCTGCCCAGGGCCTGGACAGCTGCTCCAGATGAGACCCACAGAATACAGCAAAGCACCGCGAGGCCGTAGCCAAGCGAGGTCTGCTTCAGGTGCGTTTCCATATTCCTGTTGAAAGATGCATATTGATTTAGTAATATAAAATATATGAAATTTACATACATTCTATTACTGTGTTCACTAAATAAAAGGGATATCATTTTCCCCTAAGTATCTTGTGTATAAATATGTCTTTAATAGAATTTAATGTCATATCACATTCTTAAAGCTGCTTTTATACTGTTATTGTTAGATCCACTTACTAGTCCTGTCAGTCCCCTAAATAAGGGCACAGATCCTGGACATAGATTGTTTGTGTGTCTCAACAAGAGTAATCAATATGAATACTGCATCTAGTCCCACTGTATGAATCAGAAGGAATATCAAATAACCTTCTACTATAACAGTTTTTTTAATAACCAAGTTGATAACTGCTAAAATCATATATATATATATATATGCTTTTAACAATTATCAATATATCCATATAATGTAGGACTGAATTGAACTAACCTGCTCGGACCTTGGATAGCTACTATCTTGATGCATGTACAACACTCTGGTGTGGTCCTTGAGAAGTTATAAAAAGATGGACATGGTTTATGAATTTATATGGGCGTAATATTAGGCTAAAGATGAACAGCTATGTTTCAGGCGATATATATGAACAAGCAGCATTTCCCTCTAAGGCATCTCAAATTTGCTCAAAATAAGATAAAAATGCCATGCTAATTTCTCATCACCACACACATCAAATCATAGGCATCTTTATTATTATGTTGACAATTTCAAATGAAAATGTTGACAGGTCATGGGAAATAGAAGCATATTTGTATCAGATAAAAGCTTATACTACAATGCATTCAGCTAGAAGAAACTTTGCAGCCCAATAAACTCAATCTACCAAAGCCTAAACTTTGTTTGCAAAAACCCTATAATTTACTTACTGATTAGGCCCCAGCAAAAAAAGTAAAAGCATCTGATTTTCTAGAGTCAGGTGATGAGAAACAATATTTATTAGTAACCACAATTTGGAATATAATATATGTTATGGGTTCCCCTACACATCCATTTAAGAGATCACATGACTTCCAGCAACCCACCGCATTAACCAACAAAAGATAAACCTAAACCTATATCTTACCCTCATTCGGTTATGGCTGAGGCACAAGTCCATAGTAAAGACAATCCTTCTCGCTAAAAGACTCCCTGGGAATGGTATACATACAAATGGTTCCGCTACAAACCCTCTTCCACAAAGCTCCAAATGAGTGTTGAAACTTTGCACCCTGTTTTAAATGCCTTCAGAGAAAAAATAAGGAGAATGGTTGGTGAATCTGTGAAACTGAATCTGAGGGAGTATTTTTCCTGCAGGTTTCTTCTGCAGAAGCTGAGTCGTAAGTTATCATCCTGGGTCGTATGTTATCATCCTGGGTCATAAGTTATCATCCTGGGTCGTAAGTTATCATCCTGGGTCATAAGTTATCATCCTGGTTGAAGAGTGAAGGAGGGGGTTTTGCCACGTCCCCTCAACATTGTAAGTTATCATCCTGGGTTCCTAAGGACAGCATACTGCATTACCAAGGACAGCATACTTTCATTGATTTCTAGTCCTGCCTCCAACCTGCGATCCCCTATCTATGTTCTTAATTCATACAATAGATACAAAAGCCATTCCAACAGTACATCATTTTGAAGATAACTGCAATTTCAATATTCATGATCTCATCTTACCCAGAAGCTGTAAACAATACAAAGTCCTTTCTTGCGCTTATCTGTTTGTGCCACATTCCCATTCAAGGCACAGCCAACAATAGCAAAGCAGTACATTTATAAAAACCTATTTCAATTTAATTTGATTTCTCTCAAGAGAAGCTCACACTGGGCATAGAGGTTGTTTGTGACTGCAGTTGGCACAAGGGTCTAATCTAAGTACCATGATGTGACTAGCTACAAGGGATGCTGGTGGTTCTACACAAAAGGGTTGGCATGATGCCTAAATGCAGCACTGGCAAATTGCTCATTAGGGCTGCCTTCATGCATCAGGACTATAACAGGGCATCATGGATGCAGGTTTAGTTTTGGGTCTAATTTGGTGCAGTATGATGCTGTCAACATGTCTCGGTGTTACCAGTGATTATTGACTCCCACAGACCTTCATATCACACTCAATTTATGGCCTCTACACACCAGGGATGCTGCGGTCAGCTCATGTTTGCATCAATAACTTTACACCCAGTGCTAATGGAGACTGGTGCCTGGGATGGATTGGTCATGAATAACATTACACCCGCGCCAATAGACAGGTTATGGACACTATGTGACTGTCCAGGCACCATGGGGGCACCAGGCTGTTTACAAGCAAAGCAGGGAGAAAGATTTAAAGAGACAGCAGTCAGTAAAGAATAAATATACAAGCTGATCAGACTAACCTGGGGCAATGTGGTCAGCTTGTGTTAACATCAATAATATTAATCTGCTCCTGCACTCACAGAAAGGCTGGTCAACTCGATAGTCATGAATAACATTACAGTGCCTCCAATAGACTGCTGATGGACACTACGTCACCAACCTTATGCAAATTGGTTTTGAGTAGGATTGTATTAACTTTTGCATACAGATTAAACATGTCTGCTTTGTGTAGATCTGAACGGTAATTTTAATCACATTTTTCAAGGGGATGTCCTGAAAGCAAGATTAGTTGGCAACAATGCATAAAACCATTATCAACATTAAACTCACTCCTCTCCATGTATACATAGATACATCCTTTTAAGCAGCTGGTATATGACTACTACAAAGGACTTACTTACGGCCTTTATATAATGCATACATCCAGATACAGAGGTCCTAGTGATCACACAGTATACCAGACTGTTAGACTTCTACACACAGACTGATTACACTGTAAGAAGTAAGTACTGTACACCTAAATCAAAAGTTGCTGGCAACTGACTCCCTGTATCTGAACATTAACTTTTACTGTACATTTACAGCAACTTCTACTGCAAGTAAACAGCAGTTTCATATTAATGTGCATGCATGGAGAGTACTTTCCTGCATAATAGTTTACACATTGTGGTGTCTAAATACAGTAACTCTTAACAGTGTAGATGCCAATCTAATTACCCAGGACTAATTACTTAGACCACTTGTCAGCCAACCAACTCAACCACTAGGGACCACACACCTAGTTTATTGCAGCATCTTAATACTACTAGTGGAAATGCAGTGACAATGGGGAGAATGCTATTTGATATGCAAACTCAATTTATGTATCACAACTCAGATATTGTGGTCTTTATTACTTTCCATCCTACTGAGGAGCATCCATATTCTAACAGAGCCTTGAAAAATTATCTATCTTTTTGTCATGGGGATTTGATATGTTACAATGGTGAACTAGAGCTTGTTCCCAAAGACCATCATTCTCCTTTATCTTTGCTGGTATCTGAATAACCTGCATGCATGCTACCAAATATGATTTCACGGGTAGAGATTCAATTTCAAATTTACCCTGCAGTAAATCATGCTGGATGACTTGGTTATGACTTCTAAATCGAATGACTTTCAAATCTGCCCTTCTGTTCGCGAGTTTCACTCCATACCATATGCATTCTTTACACAATTACCCCCACTTTTAAGAACCTGCCCCACATTCATAAAGACTATTAAAGCCATCTCATGCCAATAAAAGTTGAAATGTTTCCCAGGGCTCTTGCAGCTGTAAAACTATGGTCTACTGTCATGTTTCTCCAGCATTAGGAGTAACTAGGAGATATTTCCATAAACCAATAAAAGTCACTGAAAGTAAAGAGTGTCGCTGAATAGAAAAAACAAGGGTGTGCAAGTGAGAGTCAGCCTATCCAGACTGCAAGAAAGTAGCAATGCTGAAATCTCCAGTCTACGTATCACAATGGTGGACTCTAGGTTCTTGGGATTTTTCTAAATTACCAGGTAGGTAGCATGTTTAGTAAGGGAAAAGTGGTGTGTTACTTGTCAGTGCAATGTATTGAGAGTCCAATGGAAAGCAATAACTACTGTGCTGCTTAGAGCACTTTATAGTATGCATGACACTATCTCAAACACTTTTCAACTAAGCACAATGTGTTCATACAGTCAGAGTGGAGTCTAAAACCATCCTACAATAATCATTCCTCCCGTAACTATTAACTATTTAAAATTGCAGAGTACTTTAACTCTGTTACATCATTAATTCAATGACATCATGATCCTACCAACCCCATCTCCCTTCTTTATCACTTCTTACATAACACACCATCAGTGCAGGTTCTGCGGTGTAATTGGGGCCAACGTTACTAGAAGCAAAGCCCGCACTCTGGTTGAACAACCCCCAGTCACCACAGCCTGCTTGTTACCACAGAGGTGTCATTACTGCAAGTAGCAGTGTGTGACGGGGGCTGGTTCTGGGCCTTATTGAGGTAGGTTAGGCAGGATTCATGACTAATTATGTGACATTTTATCTGGTTTTCTGTTGGTTTAATAGTCCTTATTCTTGCCCAATTGGGGTGAAGGCTGGGAGGTTATTAACAGATGGCTTTAGGGATGATTAGGGAGCTGCAGAATTACTCAATACACTCTCTGTGTAAGGAGGGGTGCGGAGGGAGTGAGGAGGGAGGCAGAGGGATCTACATGTATAATGGCCTGATGGTTATGATTGCCGTTACTGTGATCTTAGCAGTGCACATACAGACCAATAAATGATTAACATGGCCTTGACTAGAGGTGCATGTAGGATCAATGATCTTGTCGAGGATCTTTAAGCACAGCTTGCAGACTCTCTGGCAGTAAGGGTTCAAGGGAAAGGGAGAGGACAGAGCAGGGATGTACTGTATGTTAGGTAGGTTGATGATCTTGGCATAGATCATGAGGTTCTTTTGGTTTAAACTCTCACCTGCCCTCTCTTGAGTTGAATATTACAAGTGATAAACATAGTTCCACACTGTATTGTTGATTAAAGTAACTTATAATGGTTACTTCATGGATATCATCTGAAGCTATCTTACAGAAGATAGATTGTTGTGGGTGGTTTGTGTAATACATACTTCATTATTTGATATCATCAGGTTGTTCCCTGTACACACAAACAAGTGTGAACCGAAAATTACTTTCAGCCCAATTGAACTTCTACAGAAGGAAGCCAATAAATGTAATTGGATTTAGCAAGGGGCTGGTGTGGGACTAGACTCCCAGTTGGTGGTTCCAATACTTGTCTGCTGTATGCCTACTTGTAACTTGAATAGTTTCCTGCTGGAATGTCTTCCTATCAGTGAGTCCTTTTTCAAATGAACTAGTATGCTCTTCTTTCCAATATTCCTACGCCACAATATCAAAGAAGGTGTCTGCTGCTTTATATAGGAGACCAGATGACAAACAATCTGCTCATACTTTTGCACTGGGGAGATAAGTTTCCAACTAATTTGAGTTTCTCAACATAGAACCACTTACAGATAGATATCTCCCTTAGTAGCTGTGATCCACATTACATGTACACAATGTTGGTGCCTGCTGACCTCCTCAGATCTGCATCATCTCATGACTCACTACACCAGTGATGGACAGTCCAGCACCCACCTGGGACTATGTGCTACACTGGCCTTGTACCAGAGTAGCATGGGGACCAGAGAGGCGAGAGCAGTAACAACTAATATCATTCAATAAAAGTTTTCAATGCTAGACATAGATTGTTGTGGGCGGTTTGTATAAGATATACCTCATTATTTGATATCATCAGTTGTTCCCTATCTGTACACAGAAATAATCAAATCTCAAAACCCTTTGCTTTTTTCAATATAACTTCTGTCCATGGAATTCAATAAATGTAATTGGAGTTAGAGGGTGGCTGGTGGCACTAGACACACTGTCAGTGATTCCGAAGTTATTCTTTTGTATGTCCACTAGTAAGTTGAATTGTTTCCTGCTTGATTGTCTTCATATCACTGAGTCCCTTTTCAAATGAACTAATATGTTCTCCATCCTGATGTTGCAATGCCATAAGAAAACAGACTAGGTACAAGCAATCCGTTTGTTTTTATTGAGACATATTTTACTAAGTCGAGATTCTTGACATGGAGGTGTTTACAGACAGATATCTCCCTTAGTAGCTGTGATCCACATTACATATACATACAGTGTTGGTGGCTGATTACCTCCTCAGACCCCAGCCCTGCCTCATCCCACACCTCACTACACCCGGGATGGACAGCACAGCTCCCACCTGGGACTGTCTGCTACACTCACTGTCTGCTACACTGGCTGTCTACCTGAATAACATCAGGGGCCAGAGAGGGGAGAGACAAATAGCCACCTGAGTGACTAAGCCGCATTACATTCTCCCTTGTGATTTTAATATTCACTTGATTTATGATATGATATATATGATAAAATTTATGATATCTATAATATATATACTAAAGTAAAAGACTTAATAAATCATAATGGGTCTTGATAAACAGTGCCACACAAATAACTACAGTTGTAGATAGATTTGCAGTATGATACATTTATCAAAAAGTCTGCAATTAGGATACATTACTCTAGAGGTGATGCCCGTGATGTTAGGTCTCGCAGGTCTACATGAATATATATGGTGGGACACAAGAAGTAAATGATGTCATATTGTGTGAAGTTTTTCTTTTCTTTTCTTATTGGAATGATCATGCAATAATCATATACAGTCAGACAGGGACAAAAAGGGCCATTGAAATGAGACAGAAAGCCTATCGTCATGTTGCATGCTGAAAAGTCTCCATAAAAGCCTTCCATAAACAAGCCTAATCCACACCCTTTATTACTATTACGATTCCCGTCTTTGTTTTAAAGTAATGAGTTTACTGCACCCTGCTATTGTTATTATGATAAATGCATTGTTTGAAAGTAGCTGTCCTACCATGGCCTTATTGCACTAGCATTTGGGTTGGTATCAACACTTCCATTACATAATCTTAATATAAACGGCAAACTGACTCATCCGCACCTGAACCTCCCGGAGTATGGCAGCTGGAACTTTTCTGTGCCCAATATATGACATGGTTAGATCAAATAAAGGCAGTGGTGAATTGATGACCGGTAAGCTCTGGTATTACACTCTGCAGATCCATGCCTTGCAGGCTTTAACCCTTTAAGAATGGCACAGCCCTTGAATGGGGGAGGCCTTTTTTGGCTATGATGCATGTATGCAGTCCTCGTGGGTAATTCTCTGCATTTATGCATCATACCAATCCTACACTCCCAAAGGGTCCGCATTATGCATCAATGCAGTGTCAGCGTGTTATTAGCCAGCACTGTATTGGTGCATCATGTTGACAAATGTTGCTTTAGGGGTGATACACTGTCCTTAAAGGGTTATCATCCAACCACAAGTGATATTATGAGTAATCTTCTCATTGATCACATTGATCCTACTCCTTACAACAGCACAATCAGGGGGAAGTTAACTGGTCCTTATCGGAAAAAGGATCTGGTATGAGAGTGATTCGTCTGCTACAGCTTTGAACAGCACAGAGACATCTTCTGATGACTGCCTCTGTCACAGAATGTTAGAGATGGGCCCATGCATCATTATTAGTTTTCATATAACAGGTGAATGCTGACCATGTAGTAACAAACAAGGAGGCATCTATTCATGTAGGAAGAGTTTGGCATGCCCGTCTTTTGGAGCTGTTGCAGAATGGTACAGATATGGCTCATAAATCATCATTAGTTATCCAGTAGCAAACAAGGAGGCATCCTTTATCTACACCTGCACTGGAGAGAAACTTACCAGTTTTGTATCAATGCAATGTTCAAACCCTACAAGGTTGATACATTCCTGCAAAGTTCTAATGAAGCATGAAAACAGGTGTTACTGGATTTGCCAGGGCTGCATTCAGGCATTACAATGACAAAGGGTATTGAACATAAAAGCACTATGTGGCTCTTACAGGGCTAGTTGTTGCCAACGTAATGTATAGAAACTATGTCAGTAGGGAAGGGCCACCTGCCCCAATCATTGCCTAATTCCTAGTAACTACATGAAGTATAGGAGCCATGCATGCCAAACAGGGCCAGCCTCATTGTTTTTTCAGCCTCAGTTCCTACCACATGACCTGCCCTCCCATTGGCTCTTCATTCTGCCACTAATTTTTTAGAGTGTGATGATATACAAGAGGATGAAGAAATGTTAGATTAGGCAAGCAATATGGAGGATATAGAGACTGCTTGATAGGTTAAGATGAAGTAGGCAACATGGTTTACTACTGCCATAAGCGGCAGTGTTGTATAATGTACACATGTAAGGTGTTGTTAGGTATGTACAGCACTTCATGCTACTGTACCTTGGCAGGTTAGTAAGTTTAAAATTATATGTCGGATGTTGTCCTATGTTATGAATGACTTTGCATCTTCTCTAATCCCTACCTACATGAATCTAGTCACAACTTCATAAGACATTGCTTATAATATGATGAACCATACAATATTTATAATCAAAATGTCCCTACTTCATGACATGAACATTACTCAAGTGTCTTATTATATTTACTTATCCCGTTGATCAGGATTATTTTTTGGCAAAGGTTTGGAAATATCTACCCATACCTATTTGATGTTGTACATACACCATGGCCACTCCTTGTGTATACAATGTAGAAGATTTCCTAGAACCATTTCAGTTCAATTTAACTTTTGTCAAAGGAAACCTGTAAAGGAAATTGGGGTTAGGGGGTGGTTGTTTTGCACTTAATCTTCAGTGGTTCAAATCTTCTTGTGCATGGGTCTGACCTGTCCACACCTCGACCTTCAGGGGCTTGACATTTCTGGCTTCTCTGTCCAAGCTACTGGGAAGTGAGACAATATGGAGGTGCTAAGGTATGCATGACCAGTAAGTGGATTTGGCTCAGGGTCAATAACCTCTCCTGTGGGGTTTAACTATCTAAGGGGACATAGTGTTTTGATAAGCTATGCCCCTTGCACAACGATGATATAGCCCTGACATATAATTTGCCAACGCTGAAATCATGCATCACGTCAACCCTTATGGGGCCACCCTAATGCACCAATGCATTGCAGATAGAGTATACACCTACACTGGATTGGTACACAATGATGACAAATGTAGCTTTATGGCAACATGCCATCCTCAGAGGGTTAAAGGAGAAGTCATCCACCATTGATGCTATCAGTGAGCTTCCCATTCCCCACATTGAGCTCTTCCTTCCACAAAGGGCAGCTGTCAGGGAGTATTTATCTAGTCCTTATTGGCACGCTATTCTGTGAATAGTCCTAGTAAAGCCGACTAAATTGGTCCTGCCGGAACGGACAAAGTTAGTCACTATTGGGTGTAGGAAGTTTTATCTGTAGGGGGGGTTTTTGGAACTCTTACCTGACAGCTGTCTAAAGATGCCTCTAGTCATGTCCAGAACCTCCTTCAACTAGATAAAAGTCCTGGGTACTTGTGTAATGTTGTAGCTGGTACTTATCCTGCAAAGCAGAGTTGCAGAAAGCCTGGAAGTGTTGGAGAGGATGAAGGCAAAATGGCTGCCTGGCTGTGCCACTCTAGTCTGATACGATGGACAAAGGACAAATAGCCTAATTCCCCAGTTCCTGCATTCTCTGACTGATTTGACATCATGCTCGTTCCATATTCATAAAATTACCCATTTTCCCACAAAAATGATTTTTTTAAAGGAAAATGTGGAATCTTTTTACTTACAAAACAAATTGTTTACTGATTGGATTCACACAAAGGCATTTGAAGCCCTGGCTCTCTTTCAGAATGTTACAGAGGTGAGCCATAAGGCATCATTCATTATCATAATGCTGACAATAGTTAAACACGTAAGGATGCATCCATATAATGCTACATGTTCATCTGCCTCAGCATGTAACAGAGATGGTGCATAAGTCATTGTTAGTTATCATAATAACTGGTAAATGCTGACCACGCAGAAACAAACAAGGAAGCAATCAGCAGCCATAACTCTTAATAGTGTCTTAAAACAGAATTTCCTTGGTCGTTGTGAACCATGAATGGAGCCCTGGAAAATTTATAACACCTGACAGTGCTGTATTCATGCACGATGCCAGTAACCACCTTATTTGGGATAGAACCATCTGCCTAGTTATTTGCTGCTATCTGGTAGCTTTCTGCAATACGAGAATGCAAAAGCAATATTGAGGATCTAAATTTTAGACCATCAAAACTGCTGATGATATTACTCCCCACAGTCCAATTAGGAACATAAAAAACCAAGATAGGCAGAATGCAGTTTCTTGAAATGACCCTCTCTCTTTTAAGCCCATGGCTCCATACTGCTTTAATGCATTATGCACCCTGTTGTATGAATGCAGCACTGGCAATATACTCGTTCAAGTATCATGCTGACAACCACAGGAGACACCCCCTAAAGGTCGGCATGAATGTAGCCCTGTCAACTTACTCACCATGGCTCTATTCACACATGACAACAAACAGACATTAATGCACTGTGCTGTATGGCAGTGACAGGTCTGCACCCAGCTCCTTAGTTCAGGATAACTTCTCATTTACCGACCTGATAGCAGCCATATTTTAAAACTGATCCAGCTTTGTGAAATGGACGTCTAGCCGTTAAGGTTGGAGAAATAGAGCAGATGGTATCAGATCAAAAAAGTCAGTGTTTTTACAGAAAATGGAATCCCTAATAGCTAGGTAGTGTGTGAGGGCTGGACAAATCTGTGGGACATATAAGATAGGTGCTCAATCCAATGACAAGGCAGCGCAATTAGGTTGGGGATTTGGGAACCTGAGATTAAGGGTGTTTTTCATTGCACCTATAATATATCACCGTCCTGGCTGATTCCTGCAATGTGGCCTGTGTCATTTATATGGAGGCTATCAGGCCCTAAGGGAGTGGTAATCTTTTGACAACTTTGTGGGGCTACAGAGGATTTCCATGCAAGTGTTAAGTTCCCCTGCAGGATAAGTCGATATCCTTTTCCACCCTGCCCCAAGAAACAGGTTCAAGTTAATCTTGGCAAACCTATTGTTGGCACAGTAACTGCACTTATACTAAAATGGGGTGAAATTGCTTTGATATCCAGAAACATTTGTTCCACCTCCTCAAAGGATTCAGCTTTTTCAGGTACCAAAGAAAGATCTACCAACTGCCTCTGTCATCAAAACATGGCCCTTTGGATTGTAAATCTGCATAGGACTACAACCTGAGCAGAAGAATGAGCAGGACCCAACTCAACCCACTTTAGAATTGATGACATGAAACAAGAAGCATGTTGGTGATTTGTCAACCTAAAAAGAAAATCAATTAGGAAGCAGAAGGAATGGTACAAAAGTAGGTGATCTAACAGGGAAGCAGATCCATTCTGAAATAATCAAAGAAGATGAGGTCAATGGCAGGAAAACTGTAGGATCAGCATCATGTTTGAATGCAGCCCTGTTGAGTTACAAGCCAGGACTATTTTTGTAAATGAATTCTTTATTGTATCATTTAGATGTGTTATTGCTGAATTTGATTCATTAGTATTTCATCAATTTGATTAACAAATCCTTATTTTCCTACTTCCCACAGCAGCATTATTAAATTGTGTTGGCTATTCAGATTGCAGACCCTTTCTAATCTTCCTCAACCGCCAGCCATTTGTCAATTTCTTAGATGAGGAATGATTAATTAAGTTGACAATGCTAAAGATTTCCGTATTTGAAGTATAGGATATCCACTTTTGCCTATTGAATGATTTTGTTCTATGGATTAATCTGTGGAGATTCACATTTACTTGTGCAAAAGCTGATCATGTTAATTAAACCAGGCTCAACACTAGTGGACAGTAGCACTTTATAGAGTAAAACCTTACCTGCTGCTTCTGTAGTGATATTATGTAGGTATTATAAGTAGAGTTGACCTGATGAGTCTAGCCTTAATAGACTGTACATAAAAGAACCTTAAATCCGTTAACAGCCTCATAATGCATTTATTCACTGTAGATGGCTCTGCTGAACCTTTCCTTGTGTTCACAGTCCAATCAACTATTTCTGATCATTTTTAATGAAAATAGAAAGGGGAATGTGTCTTCACCTAAAGTAAATGTAATAAACCAATCTATTTGCGAATCCAATTTTGGTGTTCATACCACAGACAGGTCACTGAACTTTTGTGTGTTGTTCTACCATAACCAACTGTTGGTGTTATTGTCATACTATACATCACTGAAGTGTTTCCATGGAGGGTCAGAATATAGGATGATTCATGTCAGGCACCCTGGGAAGTTGTAAGGTCTATGCATGCAGTCCATATTAGTGTGAGGTTAAGTAGAGACAGTAACGTCTGTATGGAAGTGTTTTCATCAAATAATGGAGTACTATTGAAATATAAAAGCAGCAAGTTATGAAATATTACACCCCTGAAAAAGAATATCTCGGTCTTTATTACTTTTACTAAGAAGCATTACCAAGAAGCATACATATTCTAACCAAATCTCTGTATTTAAATTTCTATAGATTCAATATGTTGCCATGGTGAACAAAGCCCTGATGAAATATTATATACAACCCGTGATATAGAATATTTTTAGTCTTTATTGCTATACGCTATCAAACCCTCCATAGTTTGAATTCATTAAATCCAATGTGTTGCCATGGTGTTCGAGGTGTTGAGGTGCCCATATTACATGTTTTTGTGAAGCTCACAAAGTACCTTTGGTTCATGTAACTAAGTAGACCATAGATCAGAGATAATGGTCCAATTTACAATATTACTTACTGAGGAAACAGTGGATGGCTTTGTAATGCCTCCACACTTCATGACCATTTTGTTGCCTGTGAGAATTTGCCATTAGTCACACTTAATGAGTCCTCTCACCAAAGCCCATACTACTGCTACCAGCTCACAGTGATTGGCTTAGTAATGCCTCAAAAGCTGCAGGCTGTGAGTACATACTTTACTACAGAGCATCCTGAAAGTACCTCCACATTACCCTGCCCATATTTAACTACCTGGTTAGAGTTCCTTTGATTCTGAGTAGGTCCTCTCCATAAAGTGTCAAGACCTTAATGCCCCTCAAATTAAAAGAAGAATGGATGGTTTCTCATCAAATATTACTAAATAAGCTTTGATTGGGAAATAGCATACTAGATTACTGACACTATAAGCTTTAAGCTGATACTGAATATGACAATATTTGTTACTTCCCATGTACTTTTTTCATTAGAATATTTTTTGATGTTTTAATCTTCCAAAACACAGGCATTATTATGTTTATTTATCTTTAGTGGCAGTGGCCAACGGTACTACTAGAAGGTCAGATATAATGTATGGTCCTCATGGTGACCGGCTCATTGGCCAAGTGAAGTTTACAACCTTTTCCTGTTCAACAAGGGCAGTGCCCCCTGAAATACTCTAAAAATGCCACTGGCTGATCTGCATGCTATAATTAAAACTGTCAAGTGTTATAGATGCGTTTAAATCATTATACCATATCCTAGAATCTGCGGTCTCGGCCCTTTATAATACTGAGCAGTATTCAAAGACGCTAATAGCACTGCATAAATATTTACATCAATTTAATGGTATATGGGGATGATTGGCGTCATTTCCTTTATTCACCACAGAGTACTCCTAATCTCATTAGGACTATAATGACATCCTTAAATTCAATATGAAGTCAACTTAAAGCAGGAATGAAATATCACCCTTTACACATGAAGAACATCCCAGATATTCAAATATGCAATCTTTGGACGAGCTGCATTTAGGTACCTAATCATTACTTCAGAGCAATAAGAGAGTTAACAGGGGATATCGGACCTATGATATACTTTTATGCAGTGAGATAAGTCATTCTACTAGCCACAGAAGGGACAGGGGAGACAACTCACAGACAGACTTGAAGACAGGCTTGCTATGCGATTCACCTACTATTTATGTACTAGGACTGTACCCCTGATTTATAGGCTTTGTGTTCCGCAGCAGAAAGTAACCTTGTAGAGTATAAAGGCCGTTAGGAAATGAGGTAATCTCAGTGCCCTCAACAAGATCAGGAGGATCATCTATTATATACCACACATGGAATTACAAAGGCATAAATATAATATGCTGACAAATGAGTCCCTGACAAAACCGCAATTTCTGTAACTACTTATCAGCTACCAAAATTGATTGAAAACAAATTGTAATTACCAAAGTAGCTAACAGATGGGTGCTTTCCTGTTTAGGACAGCACAGTAAGTTCCTAGCTAATTGATTACTAGGACCAGAAGTCCATTCATTATTAATCAGTGTTCACAGAGTCTCACCTTGTAAGCCACATCATTTAACCTTAAAGGGCCACAAAGTACTGTGTCCTTTGTCATCATGATGCATGAATGCATGAATGCTGCCTGCTCAAAAGGATTGCTACATTAGTGTCCTTCAGGAGTTAATTAACATATTATACTTTGATACAGAGCTGCTTACCCACAATACAGCTAATTATCAGTCCCATAGGCCTCATCCATCAGTATTACTTATTCAGACCAATAGTATTGATTGTAGAGACTGTAAGAGAGGAGATTTTACTGCTTGAATCCTCAACTGGTCTAGTTTGGCATGCTCAAGCATGATAAATCTGCCAGTCATTTGTTATAGCTTTTATTGAACAACTCTCAGCTAGCCACTAAGGCCACAAGAATCTACCTTGTCAAACAGCTGAAGGCATTAATATTTAATGGCTGATGTTGCTTTTAGGCATCGCTGAGCCTTGCTAATAATGTGACTGATAAAGGTTTGATGAGCAGCCATTTGCACAATATCACAACACACTAAACTTAGAATGGGTACAACAACGCTGGAACATAAAATAACCAAAATGTAGTCATAACTAATGGTGCTGATTTATCTGATAATAAAATACATTTGCTTAAACCCATTCTATACCTATATCATTTTTGTGCAATACCCCAGGCTTAATCAACTGTTCACAATACAGTATGCCATGTATAAAGGTGTTAAAGGGTGAGCAAAACACCAAGCTAGATACCTCTAGAAATGAATGGAGGGGTGCCTTACCAGGGCTGAACAGGCACATACATCATTGATCATTTAGCAAGATTAAGGGCAGCATCAGAATGAGACTTTTAACACCAGTTTGCCCTAACCTGCCCTTTCCATGTTCGTGACTGGGCCCTATACTGAAGTTAGAGCTGTCTGTTCCAGTGTTAAAGGTGATTATTCAGAAATCCTTATAAAGGTGTTCCTTCATGCCATCAGCGTTCACTGAGGTCATCAGACATCAATTGGGAGGCACATTGGGTCATCTGAAGTTATCAGTGGTAAGGAATCATGAGATGACTGCAATGGATCAAAACGTTCCTGACATGTAACGGCTGCATTATGTCTTTTGTGTTCAGAGTGAGAAAAAGTGGCGGGGGCATATATATATATGTGGCCGACATCCTTTACAGGGCAAATGGCAGTGAAAGAGCACCATTGTAGCTTTAGTTGGTACCCCTGTGACATACCAATCTACATTGCAGATCTAGGGGAAAAGCTATATGGCCGGTATGAATGGACAGTAGTCAGCTGTGTATTTGGCCTGTATTGTGTGCCCTGGACCCTCAGGCCATTCACCTCACCCTAAGGCCATTCATCGAAAGACACACTGGCTGCTGACTGCCGTACGGTAGAGTCTGCACTTCTTGCAGCTGAAACTAATCTAGTTTACAATCAGGGTGTGACCTTGGTAACAATGTGAATTTCCTTATGGCAGGTTAGCTGGTAGGTGTCAAGAGCCCCTTGTCCATCACTTTCTACAGCTTTAGGAGGATGAGGGTTCACAGACTGGTGTGGCACACATCCCTGTAGAGGCACTAAGGCTGCACACTGAGGCTGTAAGATGTGGTTAACGTGACATAGAGCTACGGAAATCTCTTTGGACACCTCCATACTGAAGGAGCTGAGGGGTGTTATAGACACTGTGAGTTTTTCAGGAGAGGAATACTCCCTACCAACAATACCTGATTCCAAATATATTAGTGTCTGAGTTAATGCACATTAACATAAGAGTCCACAACATTCTTCATTGGACAAGCTCATGAATGAGTGTGTTGAAAATGGTTGTAATTGGGAAACGTATACTGGTGGATTCCTTATTGTTGTCATTATTGTCATTTAGGGGCTTTTCCATAGGACAGTTGACAAGGAAATTCGCTGAATATTGTGTATTGTTTTCTCTTTCTTTAAGTCCTAGACCGACTCCCCCAAATTGCAAAGGGGGGCCTGAATATGTTTGGACCCACCCAAAATTTGCAAGATCCTATTCTTTTGTAAACATAATTCATAAAAAGTACCTCTCCCACATAGGGAAACTAGCTAGGGGGTAAAGGAGACCCAATCAGAACTAAAGGGGGCTCAAAACTACTTTGTAATGCAATTCAAAGACAGGAATGTATATGCCCCACCATATATGATAGCTAATGATTAATACTGGTTGTATGGGGCCCTGTGGGACCCCCATGGAGATTTACTTCCTACACGCTGTCATTACACAGGCAGTGCATGCTGACTGCCCACAAGTCATGCAGAGGTACAGTCAGATAACAGATCTAACGCATTGCTCTATTCTGGTCTGGGAATGTGTCTATGAGGACAACGCCCTCACTGATTATGGCTTTGATCTAGTGGAGCCGACTTCTCACATAGAACAGGAATAGGTTTACATTGGGGTAAAATTGTTTGGCCTGCTCCTATACATTCCCTGAGACTGGGGTAGTTGGTCACTAGGGAATGGGTGCAGGATGATTAGGGGAGGGGGTGCTGAGGGGGCTCATTTGGCCAATTGCAGAAAAGGAGTAGATTTTCAAACGGTTGAATAACAATTTCTGGCCATTACACCAGTCCTCCCATAATATGGATTCCAAATATTCATTGATGGCAGATAGTTGCTGTAGAAGTTATCACCTGTTGGTTTCTGGCAGTTTGTTTCTAACCCGTTCCCCACTTTCAGACATGAGAGGACCTCCCTAATCAGGGACAATGCTGAATGAGCCTCTGTGAGTAACCCATCTTCACATCAGACTTTTACATAAAAAGCCCAATGGAAAGTGAAAGTCACACTAATGACACCAGGATGTCCTAATGAATATTGAAATGAGCCTAGTATAATGTATCCCATATCCAAAATTTCATAAAGATAATGAACATGAGGTGTAACTGATACCAAAGAAAAAAAAAACTATGTTCACCTATCACATAGTTCCTAATGAAATCTTTTCCCAAAACATATTGCTTTACAATATCCGAATTCTGAACTGATATCATATTGATAGGCGATATGTATATGAATATCCTTTGATGGCCTTCAGATAGTATACAGTCGTTAACCTTTAAGGTTGGTGTGTTGCCACGATGCATGATGCATCAATGTAGCCCAGGCAAGTAACTTACAATTGCTGCATTGGTGCATTATGCCGAAGCTATGGGAATGTATCAAGCCTTTAGGATCTGCAAGATACATAAATGCTGTGCTGGAGAGTTACTCATTGGGGCTGTATTTATGCATCATGAAAAAGGGTACACCAACATCTCTCTCACCAAGACGTTGTACTTTGTAAAATAAACTTCTTTTTGCACCATCGAAAAAGAAATTTCTCATGAACCTGATCAGATGAAATGGTTAGATGTTATTGAGTTAGTGAAGTAGACATAACTGCCCCATGCTATATAAAACAACCTTGTGTGGTGTCAGGTGCTGTCATGAGTTGGAACGGCAGTAAGTACAGGGTTTGAAGGTGGAATGATTACATCATGAATAATTTCCTATGGAGCTGAGATCATTACAGTGATATATTAACCCAGATGTTTGCCTCGTTATTCACCTCCAGCTCCCCCTGGTCCCTGACAGGGTTTCTACATAAGTGTAAGCCTCGTCATAATTACCTCCCCTTTACCCTTGATTAGTACTCAATCCATGTGCAAGTGTCTCCACCTATTTATCAAGTGTCTTATCGAGTATTTATGTTAAATAACATAAATTGCCAATATGAATTTTGCTGGCAGAAAAACAAAAACATTTAACCGTTAAGAACCACTCCATAAAAGCATACCTCCCATATAGATCTGCATTACACATTGTCTTCAGCATAGGACCTCTTTAGAGGCCCCAGTTAGGTTCCTTTATAGATGTCACTCTGATGGTTACAGGCAGCTTAGCACTTTCTTTATGTCTGTCTTGATGTCCCGCACGAGACCTAAAATACACAGTAGGTGAGAAAAAGGCAGGCAGAAAGGCTGTAAAACTAGCTAATGATGCCAAAGGCTTTCCTCCATGTCTACAACTTAGCACTAATCGCACCTGTAGGCTGCATAACAGGCAACAAGTTTGGTACACCACCCAATATGGGCACAGCTACAGGAGGTAATAAAGGTGAGGGCAAGTATAGTTGGGATCAAGTTAACTTTAAAGTCATGTTGGCGCCAGTTCCTTCACTTGACTCAACCAATTATTCCAATTTCAAACTTTAACTTTACTTTAGATTTATGAAAGCTGTTCTGTAACAGGGATAGGCCGGGTATGAACTATATTGTCATACGACTGGTCAAGTGGTGAGGGAATTCTACCTTGGAAGGCTATGTTAGCCAAAGTGAGGTTTGCTATGTACATGCGTCTATCATGCAAAACATAACGAGGGGATCAGAATATGTCTATATAGGAATCGCAGATCTATATCCCACAGGCCCTTGTAGGTTTACCCAGCCCAATTTCCTGATTGGCTGGGTCGGTAAAGTTCTCCTGGCAACATCCATGTATGTGGAGATGCCCAGGTGGGATTTGGTAACCTTGACAACAGGATTGACCTTGAGACATTGAGATCGAGTCAGCGACATGACATTCTCCTTATCTTGATCCCATGTGTGACTGAAGATCAATGTCTGTCTGACACTCACAGACTCCAATGTTACCCTGGGATTCTGATTTCATCAAGGGTGGACTCTGCTCAAGAGTCATGAGTTCAAGGTCAATTATACCAAATGAGCCAAGGAAATTTTTGATATATTTATATGATTTTCTACAGATAGAAAAGAAAGAGTTGAAGTTACTCTTCACAAAAGAAAGTTAGACTCCTTTTAGAGAGTCATCTAGATTCCAAAGTCCAACCTTGCTTGACCATCTCCCAAAGGAAGTTGAAATCATGATGTAGCTTCACTCTTTTGTTCTGTATGCATAAGAGTCTATACAGAGTCTACTCCAGAGAAAACCATAACACAGATAGCAGACGTAAAGAGCCCCCTGGAGGCAGAGGTCATATATTATAGGTAATGCCGGGAGGCTTGTACCTGACCCTGACAACTGCCCCATACAAACATAACGTGCCTATCACATACCCCTCTAGGATACAACTCTGATCTGCTGACCACACCTACAAAAGACGACAACCAGACATGACGGATCCCCATGGGCTGCTCCTTGTTCTGTTAACATGTATCTCTTACAGGCCTCTCTAAGACAGATACCTGATCTGGTAACCAAAGGAACAAAGGTTCATAAAGAGCCCTAACAATACAAAACATCTGTTTATAGCCGGGAAGGATGGAATATGTATTGCCCCATTGTTGATGTGTCCAGCTCTATATACAGCCTTTACTGAGAAAAGTCACAGTTAGTGACCAGAGATGACCATATAGCTTTTCCACACATTACATTTAAATGGTCTTGCATGATTTTATGCAAAACATATTCTACAATCCAGAGTTTATTGTTGTATTTCACCTATTCATATTACACTGAAACATACTTATGGCTGCACCTCATGTTGCCACCCATACACTGACTATGGAACTGTGATTTAAGACCCTTAAGTCTTTCTTGAATCAATTTCTATATGCTTCATCTTAGGACAAAGAAATCACGGCTGCCAAGCATTTAGGATGACAGAATATCCGGTGCTGCCTCTTGTAAGAGGTGTGTTTTAAGGAAATTCAGGCTTAAGTCTGATGTCAATAAGTGATGTTGTTGCCTAGTCATCTGTGATACTGATAAGAATTACACACCCCAAACCTTTTACACCTTTTTTCAGGATGTTTTCAATATCATGTAATCCTCAGATGTTTCACTGTGACTCTTTGAATAAGGCTGCAGTGAGGGAGTAGGGAAATGTAATCTAATAAATCAGGTCTTTTCATGCTACCAGTGTAATAATGGATTCAGGCACTATTAAATGCCCCAGACATAAACATAAACTGAATGAACATGTGGCAACAAAACACCATATACTGAGACTGTTTACAAAAAGAAATTACTGCCACTCATAAAACACCAGAAAGACGCTTATTTGCCTCTGATAAAAAAGTACAAAAAATAAATCATCTGCCATTATTTTTTTCCCTCATCTCTTCCCGGCAGAGCTGCTTTGAATTCCACAGACCGTTGCAGTCATTAAGGACAAGGCTGTTATGAGGCAGGTGACAAGATAAAGGGTGTGTAAAAGAGGAAAGTAGACGCTGGACTGGTATCCCAGGAGAGAAATGAGCTATATAAGGTGACAGCTTCTATGAGGGTAGGAGTAGCGTATTAATTACTAAAGTAGTCCTGTCCTTCAGATGCAATATAACTGATAATACCTGAACCTGATTACTGGTCCAGACCATAGAGAATGTTGCCACCCAGATGGAGGGGTAAGAGGCAAGCCATCTAAACTGAAAATAAGAACTGAGACCGTTTAATGGTTAGCAACTGTACATTGAGGGCTCAGGAGAATTTGTACATACAGGCATACAGCCTAGCTAGCAAAGCGAGTCAGGGATAGAAGGGTTGAAAAGTAAACTAAAGAAGACTGACAAAAAAAGTGGTAAAAGATGGTTTATAGATTTAGGAAGCCTACGAGGCAGTTAAAGGATGAACTTCCCGCTTCTGAAGATTTTGAAAATATACTACATCTTGAGATAAAAGCTAAGGCAGATGGCTCTGCCCCCGCTACAGTAACACAGGTTATATTATAGTGGTTGCTGCTAGACATAGATAGATGTGTGTCTTCCTGCGTGTTACCTTGTAAGTAGAACCCACCTGTTCTATACACTAACTAGGTAACTAATGATGAGGGATGGTCCCCTGCCTTAACAGCTATAGTGTTTGTAGGACACACACCATTGAAATAATGGGTCTGCATACTGCATACTGCTTTGATGTGATATGCTCTTTGTTGTCATCATATAATAATACAAACCTGGTCTACTCATCCATTATAGGAGAGGAAAGGATAAGTGTGAGAATCATTTACTTCTTTAGAGGATTTGAAAAAATTAAGGACCTTTAGGATAGAAAGCTGTCTTTATTTCAGAAACACAATGGAAAGTGAAATTCCCACTAATTAGGACAGAAAGGCTTTGTGATTATCAGAGGATCCGTTTGTCAACTCACAGTCAATTGAATGCTCCTTTAATTAGAAAATTTGAAAGTACCTGCTAATCTCTCTGGATTTTAAAAATATTCAAATTATCAATAGTGTGAAATATGCAGGCATGAATGTCCCACAGTACCAAACCTCATTTCATATTGGCTGTCTATAGGATGCCCCTTTTACTATCACAATAGGCAAGTGAGATATTGTGCTGGTGGCAGCACGCATGTTATTTATTATTTCCCATCACATTTTGCAAAATATGCAAAATATCACAGCACAGTTAGAATAGGTACTAGAAACACACAATACAGTTTGCCATCTATGAAGGAGGGCCAGCAAAACACCAGCTTAAATAGTAAAAGAAGTATCAAAACTTTAGAAACAAAGGAGAGTGTTTTACCAGTGCTGAGCAGGCACATAGATCATCCATCATTTTAGCATCCTTAAGACCAGCATCAGAATGAGACTTTAACACCAGTCTGCCCTAACCTGCCCTTTCCATGTTCATGACTGGGCCCTATACTGAAGTTAGAGCTGTCAGTTCCAGAGTTAGAGATGATTATTCAGAAATCCCTACAAAGGCGGTCCTTTGCGCCAACAGTGTGAACTGATGTCATCAGACATCAATTGGAGGCACATTGGGAGTCACCTGAGGTTATCAATGTTAAGAATTCATGAGATGGAGCTGATAAGACCAAGATGTTCCTGACATGAAACATCCCCATTATGTCTTTTGTGTTCAGAGTGAGAAAAAGTGGTGCAGGCATATATATTTGGTTAACCTCCAAATGGCAGTGAAAGAGCACCATTGTAACCTTTGCTGGTACCCCTGTGACATAGCAATCTGCATTGCTGATCATGGGGAAGAGCAATGTGGCTGATATGAATGGACAGTAGCCAGCCGTGTATTGGACCTGTATTGTATGGCCTGCCCCTCTCAGGTCATTCACCTACACTCCCTGGTGGCTGACTGCCTTGTGCAGGCCATAGACCTACTTGGTACTCCTTGCAGTTGAAACTAATCCAGTTTACTATCAGGGTGTGACTTTGGTAACAAAAGTGAATTTCCTTATGGAAGGTTAGCTGGTAGGTGTCAAGAGCCCCTTGTCAGTCACTTTCTACAGCTTTAGGTGTGAGGGTTCACTGACTGGTGTGGCACACGTCCCTGTAGAGGCACTAACACTGCACACAGAGGCTGTAAGATGTGGTTAACGTGACATAGAGCTGGGGATATCTCTTTGGACACCTCCATACTGAAGGGGCTGATGGGTGTTGTAGAGACTGTGAGCCTTTCTGGAGGAGAATACTCCCTACCAACAATATATGATGTCAAATGTATTAGTGTCTTCTTGGTTAATACAATTACAATATGAGTCCAAAATACAATATTGCTTCCTGGACAACTTTTTGAATGAGTGTGTTAAAAATGGTTGTAACTGGGATGAACATGCCAGTGGACTTATTTTTGTCAGGCTGTCCTAATGAATATTGAAATGAGCCTAGTATAATGTATCCCATATCCAATATTTCATAAAGATAATGAACATGAAGTGTAACTGATACCAAAAAAAAAGACCTATGTTCACCTATCACATAGTTCCTAATGAAATCTTTTCCCAAAACATATCGCTTTACAATATCCGAATTCTGAACTGATATCATATTGATAGGCAATATGTATATGAATATCCTTTGATGGCCTTCAGATAGTATACAGTCGTTAACCTTAAAGGTTGGTGTGTTGCCATGCTGCATGATGCATCAATGTAGCCCAGGTGAGTAACTTACAATTGCTGCATTGGTGCATTATGCCGAAGTCATGGGAATGTATCAAGCCTTCAGGATCTGCAAGATACATAAATGCTGTGTTGGAGAGTTACTCATCAGGGCTGTATTTATGCATCATGAAAAAGGGTACACCAACAAATCTCTCACAACGACGTTGTACTTTGTAATATAAACTGCTTTTTGCACCATCGAAAAAAATATTTTCTCATGAACCTGATAAGATGAAATGATTAGATGTTATTGAGTTAGTGAAGTAGATATAACTGCCCCATGCTATATAAAACAACCTTGTGTTGTGTCAGGTGCTGTCATGAGTTGGAATGGCAGTAATTACAGGGTTTGAAGGTGGAATGATTACACTATGAATAATTGCCTATGGAGGTGAGATCATTACAGTAATATATTAACCCAGATGTTTGCTGCGTTATTCACCTCCAGCTCCCCCTGGTCCCTGACAGGGTTTCTACGTACATAAGTGTAAGCCTCATCCTAATTACCTCCCCTTTACCCTTGATTAGTCCCCAATCCATGTGCGAGTGTCCCCACCTATTTATTGGGTGTCTTATTGAGTTACAGAGTATTTATGTTAAATAACATAAATTGCCAATATCAATTTTGCTGGCAGAAAAACAAAAACATTAAACCGTTAAGAACCACTCCATAAAAGCATACCTCCCATATCTGCATTACACAATGTCTTCAGCATAGGACCTCTTTAGACCATCCCGGCCCCAGCTAGGTTCCTTCATAGATGTCACTCTGATGGTTACAGGCAGCTTAGCACTTTCTTTATGTCTGTCTTGATGTCCTTGCACAAGACCTAAAATACACAGTAGGTGAGAAAAAGGCAGGCAGAAAGGCTGTAAAACTAGCTAATGATGCCAAAGGCATTCCTCCATGTCTACAACTTAGCACTGATAGCACCTGTAGGCTGCATAACAGGCAACAAGTTGGGTACAGCACCCAATATGGGCACAGCTTCAGGAGGTAATAAAGGTGAGGGCAAGTATAGTTGGTATCAAGTTAACTTTAAAGTCATGTTGGCGCCAGTTCCTTCACTTGACTCAATCAATTATGCCAATTTCAAACTTTAACTTTACTTTAGATTTATGAAAGCTGTTCTGTAACAGGAGTAGGCCAGGTATGAACTATATTGTCATACAACTGGTCAAGTGGTGAGGGAATTCTACCTTGGAAGGCTATATTAGCCAAAGTGAGGTTTGCTATGTACATGCGTCTATCATGCAAAACATAACGAGGAGATCAGTCTATATATATAGGAATCGCAAATATCCCACAGGTCCTTGTAGGTTTACCCAGCCCAATTTCCTGATCGGCTGGGTTGGTAAAGTTCTCCTGGCAACATCCATGTATGTGGAGATGCCCAGGTGGGATTTGGTAACCTTGACAACAGGATTGACCTTGAGATATTGAGATTGAGTCAGGGTCATGACATTCTCCTTATCTTGATCCCATGTGTGACTGAAGATCAATGTCTGTGTGACACTCACAGACTCCAATGTTACCCTGGGATTCTGATTTCATCAAGGGTGGACTCTGCTCAAGAGTCATGAGTTCAAGGTCAATTATACCAAATGAGCCAAGGACATTTTTGATATATTTATATGATTTTCTACAGAAAGAAAAGAAAGAGTTTAAGTTACTCTTCAAAAAAGAAAATTAGACTCCTTTTAGAGAGTCATCTAGATTCCAAAGTCCAACCTTGCTTGACCATCTCCCAAAGGCAGTTGGAATCATGATGTAGCTTCACTCTTTTGTTCTATATGCATAAGAGTCTATACAGAGTCTACTCCAGAGAAAACCATAACACAGATAACAGACGTAAAGAGCCCCCTGGAGGCAGAGGTCATATATTATAGGTAATGCCGGGAGGCTTGTACCTGACCCTGACAACTGCCCAATACAAACATAACGCGCCTATCACGTACCCCTCTAGGATACAACTCTGATCTGCTGACCACACCTACAAAGGACGACAACCAGACATGACGGCTTACAGGCCTCTCTAAGACAGATACCTGATCTGGTAACCAAAGGAACAAAGGTTCATAAAGAGCCCTAACAATACAAAACATCTGTTTATAGCCGGGAAGGATGGAATATGTATAGCCCCATTGTTGATGTGTCTAGCTCTATATACAGCCTTTACTGAGACTATGGAACTGTGATTTAAGACCCTTAAGTCTTTCTTGAATCAATTTCTATATGCTTCATCTTAGGACAAAGAAATCACAGCTGCCAAGCATTTAGGATGACAGAATATCCGGTGCTGCCTCTTGTAAGAGGTGTCACTGTTTTCAGGAAATCCAGGCTTAAGTCTGATGTCAATAAGTGATGTTGTTGCCTAGTCATCTGTGATACTGATAAGAATTACACACCCCAAGCCTTTCACGCCTTTTTTTCAGGATCTTTTCAATATCATGTAATCCTCAGATGTTTCACTGTGACTCTTTGAATAAGGCTGCAGTGAGGGAGTAGGGAAAATGTAATCTAGTCAATCAGGTCTTTTCATGCTACCAGTGTAATAGTGGATTCAGGCACTATTAAATGCCCCAGACATAGACATTGAAAAAAGGAAAACTGAATGAAATTGTGGCAACAAATCACCATATACTGAGACTGTTTACAAAAAGAAATTACTGCCACTCATAAAACACCAGAAAGACGCTTAATTGCCTCTGATGATAAGTACAAAAAATAAATCATCTGCCATTTTTCTTTTCCTCATCTCTTCCCGGCAGAGCTGCTTTGAATTCCACAGACCTTTGCAGTCATTAAGGACAAGGCTGTTAGGAGCTATGAGGCAGGTGACAAGATAAAGGGTGTGTAAAGGAGGAAAGTAGACGCTGGACTGGTATCCCAGGAGAGAAATGAGCTATATAAGATGACAGCGTCTATGAGGGTAGGAGTAGCGTCTTTATTAAATACTAAAGTAGTCCTATCCTTCAGATGCAATATAACTGATAATACCTGAACCTGGTTACTGGTCCAGACCATAGAGAATGTTGCCACCCAGATGGAGGGGTAAGAGGCAAGCCGTCTAAACTGAAAATAAGAACTGAGACCGTTTAATGGTTAGCAACTGTACATTGAGGGCTCAGGAGATTTTGTACATACAGGCATACAGCCTAGCTAGCAAAGCGAGTGAGGGATAGAAGGGTTGAAAAGTAAACGAAAGGAGACTGACAAAAAAGTGGTAAAAGATGGTTTATATATTTATGAAGCCTACGAGGCAGTTAAAGGATGAACTTCCCGCTTGACTTCTGAAGATTTTGAAAATATACTACATCTTGAGATAAAAGCTAAGGCAGATGGCTCTGCCCCCGCTACACTAACACAGGTTATATTACAGTGGTTGCTGCTAGACATAGATAGATGTGTGTCTTCCTGCTTGTTACCTTGTAAGCAGAACCCACCTGTTCTATACACTAACTAGGTAACTAATGATGAGGGATGGTACCCTGCCTTAACAGCTATAGTGTTTGTAGGACACACACCATGGAAATAATGGGTCTGCATACTGCATACTTCTTTGATGTGATATGCTCTTTGTTGTCATCATATAATAATACAAACCTGGTCTACTCATCCATTATAGGAGAGGAAAGGATAAGTGTGAGAATCATTTACTTCTTTAGAGGATTTGAAAAAATAAAGGACCTTTAGGATAAAAAGCTGTGTTTATTTCAGAAACACAATGGAAAGTGAAATTCCCAATAATTAGGACAGAAAGGCTTTGTGATTATCAGAGGATCTGAACCTATTGTATCTCTTATCCCTAACAAGAACAAGAAACACGAAGAGAAATTGACATTGGGCAACTAGATATAAACAGTATCATGCCTATGATTGCCTTTTACATAGTCCTTAGTGGCCTGTATCAATGAACAATACACAATACAGCCACAATAAATGCACCAAAACAGGACCTTCAGAATAAACACCTGTAATTGACTTGGGTATCAGCCCTGGGAAAATGTAAGCGTGCCCCCAACATTATCGAGACAGAAGAGTATCTGTCAAGCATAACCTTTTTGCTACTTTCAGATCTCTCTACTATAACATGTCCTCTGTGTGAGACAAGTTGTAACTGATATGCCTTTTATGATGAAAGTTTCTTGCTACCGTGCTTTCTTAATCAAGAAGCTTGCATTATATACAAGCATATTCTCATCTTAATATCTCAGTACATAGACAATTCATTGTATTCTGCATACAACGCAAATTTTTTGCCAACCTCGGAAGAAGCGTTTTCTTCCTGAATCCAGACATGGTGGAAAGATAAGATGTTGCACAAAAAGCTACCAATACACTATTCAATATCAAGGTGCCACCACGAGTGGGAACAGGAGTAGTTACTGACTGAGCGCCCAATGTGACCAAATTTCATGGAAGACTTTCAGGGGGTTAGGCCTAATTCTTAGTACTGCCACTAACACACTGCTAAATATAGACCTTGAATTCATACAAAAATCTATTTCCAGATCATTTACCCAGTTTCTGACTTCAGGGGGGGTCTCTGAAATTTGGTCTACAGAGCCACTTATGAACTCCACAATACTGACTGAGCGCCCAATGTGACCAATTTTCATGGGATACTTTCAGGGGGTTAGGCCTAATTCTCAGTACTGCTACTAACGCACTGCTAAATATAGACCTTGAATTTATATAAAAATCTATTCCCAGGTCATTTACCTAAATTTGGTCTTCAGAGTCAATTATGAACTCCACAATACTGACTGAGCGCCCAATGTGACAGTTAAATATAGACCCTAAATTTAGGTTTAAACGTAGGTTTATTATTTTACAAAATTTGAATTTGGCACACCCTGATACAAAACACTAAAAGTCAAAATTTCTGTTATAATTACAGGGACTTCAAGCACACATCAAGGACCTCACCTACACTTCGGGGTCTCCAACACACCTAGGGGCTTCACACCACGCCTAGGGCCTCCACACCACACCTAGGGCCTTCACACCACACCTAGGGGCTCCACAACATGCCTAGGGGCCGCACAACATGCCTAGGGGCTCCCCAACATGCATACTAGCCCTCAAAATATGGACTTCATGAGAGGGAACTTCCGATACAAGTCAGGCGTGAAACCCATCTAGAAACTGTTCCACATATCTAGGAAACTCATCCACATGTCTAGGAACTCTTCAACATGTGTATCTAAACTCATCAATGGGTCTAGAAACTCTATATCTAGGAATTCCACTAGACATTTCGAAAGTCTAGGAACTCTTCAATATATCAATCTTCATCCAAGTCAATTCATTGCTGCCCTTTTAATTATTAATAAAATCAGTTTCCATTATAACAGTCATTTATAACTTCTATGTCATCAAGTAAACAAATTTCCTCACTAACTTTGAAATAAATCCCAAACACACCTCCAAATGCCTAATGCGTTTCCAAACACAACCCCTTCCAAAATAGTAAATCCAGTATCTTCTCAAACAAGTGAGGGCTAGCAAACAGATGTAATCTGTTTGCGCCCTCACTTGTTAATTTTACAACTCTAATATCTCTCGATCACACATAGCATCTAGAGCCTAAATGTTCTAGCTCTTGGCTGTCAAGAATTGACAAGAATGTCATATACATTCAGGATATCATTGGGCATCTAATGTCACCTTGTACACCGAGAAAAGCATCCAGGATATTCAAACATGCTATTTGCAAATTAGGTTTTTCTAGACAGTAAAGGCTGTTAGGAAATGAGATAATCTTTGTACCACAGGCAAGATCAAGCTTTTCATTTTTTAATATTTGTGCTATACTGTTACAACGGATCAAAGATAAAACAATGACAAATGAGTCTCTGACGAAATCTTTATTTCTAGCACTACTTATAAGATTGATTTAGACGCACATTGTAATTACCAAAGTAGCTAGCAGATGGGTGCCTTCCTGATTAGGACAGCACCGTAAGTTCCTGGCTAACTGATTACTAGCACCAGAAGTCCATTTATTATTCATCAGAGTCTCACCCTGTAAGGGGCCTTTTAACCTTTAAGGGCTCCATATTGCTTTGACGTACTATGTCCTTTGTCATCCTTGTACATGAATGCCACCTGTTCAAGAAATTGCCGTGCTACATCAATGTGATATGTCAACCCTTCAACAAACCATGCTTTGATATAGCACTGGTTAGTTTTTCAGGGCTGCATTCATGCTGCATCATGACATTAAGAGATGTAGCTCTTAAAGCACCACGCAGCCCTTAACAGGTGCCATCCTTCCCCTAGAGACCTCATCCCTCTGTATTACTTATTCACAGAAGCTTAGTATCGGTTTGTCACGACTGTAAAAGAGGAAATTAAATTTAACTTTTTAATGTGCTCAACTG
The DNA here is from genome assembly GCA_947462335.1 of Harmothoe impar. Classification (NCBI taxonomy): domain Eukaryota; kingdom Metazoa; phylum Annelida; class Polychaeta; order Phyllodocida; family Polynoidae; genus Harmothoe; species Harmothoe impar. Next base: position 7,282,570 of record OX381704.1, read on the forward strand.
TTTTGGGCTGGCTTGGCTTGTTCTAACATGACAAATCTGAAATTAATTAGTTGCAGTTTTTATTGAGCAGCTCTCAGCTAGCCACTGTTACTGAGATGTCAAAAAAAGCTACCTTGCCATACAGCTAAACGCATTAGTATTTAATGGCTGATATTGCTCTCAATCATTGCTAGGCTTTATCAATATACCAAAAATTGACTGATAAATGTGAGATGAGAGGCCATTTGTCAAATGCATTTGGATTACTGGTTGTTGTATTAAGTTGGAGGACAAGAGGCGGTCTCACGTGTTTGTCAGAGGGTCACAGGTAGTCAAAATTTTGTCAATTTTGCAAAATAAGCAAAATTAGCCATAATTACTGGTGTTGATTTGTCTGATAACAAATACATTTGCTTAAACCCACCCATGTATATTCCCTGTAGTACCCTAGGCTTATTTAGCAGTTTACTGTCCACAATACAGTATGCCATTTATAAAACTCCAAGATAGATATCTCTAGAAATAAATGGGAGAGTGCTTCAACAGGGCTGAGAAGGCAATACATCATTGATCATTCTGAGTCCTTAAGACCAGCATCAGAATGAGACTTTGAGCACCAGTTTTCCCTAACATGCCCTTTCCATGTTCGTGACTGGGCCCTATACTGAAGTTAGAGCTGTCCATTTCAGTGTTTTGGTGATTTGTCAGAAATCCTTATAAATGCAGCCCTTTACACCATCAGCGTTAACTGAGGTCATCTGACATCAATTGGGAGGCACGTTGTGGGCACCGGAGGTAATCAGTGGTCAGGAATCATGAGATGACTGCAATGAACCAAGACGTTCCTGACATGTAACGGCTGCATTTTGTCTGTTGTGTCCAGAGTGAGAAAAAGTGGTTGGGGGCATACATGTGGCCAACCTCCTTTACAGGGCAAATGGCAGTGAAAGAGCACCATTGTAGCTTTTGCTGGTGTTCCGGTGAGATACAAATTTGCATTGTGGATCTAGGTTATCGGCAATATGGCCAGGATGGGTGGACAGTAGCCAGCTGTGTATTGGGCCTGTGTTGTGTACCCTGGACTCTCAGGCCATTCACCCTACCTGAAGTCATTCATCCACACACACACTGGCTGCTGACTGCTGTACGGTTGAGTCTGCACTTCTTGCAGCTGAAACTAATCCAGTTTACTATCAGGGTGTGACTTTGGGAACCAATGTGAAATCCTTATGGCAGGCTAACTGGTAGGTGTCAAGAGCCCCTGCTCACTCACTTTCTACAGCTTTAGGAGGATGAGGGTTCACTGACTGGTGTGGCACACGTCCCTGTAGAGGCACTAACACTGCACACTGAGGCTGTAAGATGTGGTTAACGTGACATAGAGCTGAGGAAATCTCTTTGGACACCTCCATACTGAAGGGGCTGAGGGGTGTTGTAGACACTGTGAGACTTTCTGGAGAGGAATACTCCCTAGCAACAATACATGATGTCGAATGTATTAGTGTCTTCTTGGTTAATACAATTACAATATAGTCCAAAATACAATATTTCTTATTGGACAACTTTTTGAATGAGTGTGTTGAAAATTGTTGTAACTGGGATGAACATGCCAGTGGATTTATGATTGTTAGGCTGCCTAAATATGTTTGGGTTCACCCACAATTTGCCAAGATCCTATCCTATTGTACACATGATTCATAAAACGTATCTCTCCAACATAGTGGAACACAAGGGTAAAGGGAACTTGGGCCCCAATCAAAACTAAAGGGGGCTCAAAACTACTTTGTTATGCAATTCAAAGACAAGAATGTATTTGTGCCACCATATATGATTACCGATGATTAACACTGGTTGCATGCTGACTACTCACAAGTCCTGCAGAGGTACAGTCAGATAACAGATCTAACGCATTGCTCTATTCTGGTTTTGGAATGTGTCTATGAGGACAATGCCCTCGCTGATTATGGCTTTGATCTAGTGGAGCCGACTCTTGCATACAACAGGAATAGGTTTACATTGGGGTAGAATTGTTTGGCCTGCTCCTATACATTCCCTGGGACTGGGGTAGTTGGTCACTAGGGAATGGGTGCAGGATGATTAGGGGAGAGGTTGTTTAGGGGGCTCATTTGGCCAATTTCAGAAAAGGAGTAGATTTTAAAACGGTTGAATAACAATTTCTGGCCATTACACCAGTCCTCCCATAATATGGATTCCAAATATTCATTGATGGCAAATAGTTGCTGTAGAAGATATCACCCGTTGGTTTCTGGCAGTTTGTAAGACTAAACCGTTCTCCACTTTCAGACATGAGAGGACCTCCCTAATCAGGGACAATGCTGAATGAGCCTCTGTGAGTAACCCATCTTCACATCAGACTTTTACATAAAAAGCCCAATGGAAAGTGAAAGTCACACTACTGACACCAGGATGTCCTAATTAATATTGAAATGAGCCTAGTATAATGTATCCTATATCCAAAATGTCATAAAGATATTGAACATGAAGTGTAAAAAAAGACCTATGTTCACCTATCACATGGTTCCTAATGAAATCTTTTCCCAAAATATTGCTTTACAATATCCGAATTCTGAACTGATATCATATTGATAGGCAATATGTATATGAATATCCTTTGATGGCCTTAAGATAGTATACAGTCGTTAACCTTAAAGGGTGGTGTGTTGCCATGCTGCATGATGCATCAATGTAGCCCAGGCGAGTAACTTACAATTACAGCATTGGTGCATTATGCTATTAATTTAAGTTATGGGAATGTATCAAGCCTTCAGGATCTGCAAGATACATAAATGCTGTGTTGGAGAGTTACTCATCAGGGCTGTATTTATGCATCAAAAAATGCAGAAAAAGGGTACACCAACAAATCTCTGACAAAAACGTTGTACTTTGTAAAATAAACTGCTTTTTGCACCATCGAAAAAAACTTTTCTCATGAACCTGATAAGTTAGTGAAGTAGACATAACTGCCCCATGCTATATAAAACAACCTAGTGTTGTGTCAGGTGCTGTCATGAGTGGGAATGGCAGTAATTACAGGGATTGAAGGTGGAATGATTACATCATGAATAATTTCCTATGGAGCTGAGATCATTACAGTGATATATTAACCCAGATGTTTGTCTTGTTATTCACCTCCAGCTCCCCCTGGTCCCTGACAGTTTCTACATAAGTGTAAGCCTCGTCCTAATTACCTCCCCTTTACCCTTGATTAGTACCCAATCCATGTGCGAGTGTCTCCACCTATTTATTAGGTGTCTTATTGAGTTACAGAGTATTTATGTTAAATAACATAAATTGCCAATATGAATTTCGCTGGCAGAAAAACAATAACATTAAACTGTTAAAACTCCAAAAAAGCATACCTCCCATATCTGCATTACACAATGTCTTCAGCATAGGACCTCTTTAGACCATCCCAGCCCCATCTAGGTTCCTTCATAGATGTCACTCTAATGGTTACAAGCAGCTTAGCACTTTCTTCATGTCTGTCTTGATGTCCTTGCACGAGACCTAAAATACACAGTAGGTGAGAAAAAGGCAGGTAGAAAGGCTGTAAAACTAGCTAATGATGCCAAAGGCTTTCCTCCATGTCTACAACTTAGCACTGATAGCACCTGTAGGCTGCATAACAGGCAACAAGTTGGGTACACCGCCCAATATGGGCACAGCTACAGGAGGTAATAAAGGTGAGGGCAAGTATAGTTGGTATCAAGTTAACTTTAAAGTCATGTTGGCGCCAGTTCCTTCATTTGACTCAACCAATTATGCCAATTTCAAACTTTAACCTTACTTTAGATTTATGAAAGCTTTTCTGTAACAGGGGTAGGACAGGTATGAACTATGTTAGCCAAAGTGAGGTTTGCTATGTACATGCGTCTTGTAGAATATAGGCACTCTTGTTTAGTAATAGTGGCGGCAAAGCACCGACCTGACACCTGGTGTATAGTGTATGTTCGCGCATGCGCAGAGTTGATTAAACAGACCATGTATAGATCAACATGGAGGAGGACGTTAATCCAATCTAGAGCCTTGTGTCCTTTATTAAGCCAATAGGTTATGGAGCCCAAGCTACCTTTCCACTGCACAGGAAAGATGAGTGAATGTTTGGAGTAAGTTGTGAGAAAGTTGGAAGGGAGGATGATCGCTAGAAGAAGAGTTACTGCTGCGTGAGAAATCGGCGAGCAGGTGGCTGGATAGCCCCGGGCCGAGGCAGGGCCGGAGTAGACTGCAGCAAGTCCGGGCGCCGTGAGCGATATTGGGAGGTGTTCGTCAGTCTGTCCAAGCGTGGTGCCGAGAAGGGAGGCGGCCTGAGGTCGGACAAGGTGCCGGGAAGGAGGACGACGGATAGCCAACGCCGGACAGGGCCGTGGGAGCCGTGCATGGTCGAGTTGAGGGGCGATGTCAACAGGTCGGTAAAAGTATGTGTAGGACTGATGCCGTGAAGTCTGCAGTACAGGAGTAGCAGCAAGATGGCGAGGTCGCCGTTTACGATGCAGCTGTAGGTGGAACTCGGAGGTGGAATGATCACTGCATTGTTTATCGACGTGGGAGGATGACAATGTCAGCATGGCAGTTGCCGTTATAGCAGAGGACGTGTCAGAGGTTGTAGAAGACATGTTAGAATGAAGATGACGTGCCAGTGAAGTGGATGACGTGTCAGTGAAATGGATGACGTGTCAGTGAAGTGGATGACGTGTCAGTGAAGTGGAGGAAGTGACTGTATGCCGTGGAGCAGAGAGTGTGTCCAGGGACACAGTTGTGGACACTAAAACAATGTGGTGCCGTCAAGATACACACGGATTTGACGCCAGTGAGTTATGTGTAGTGATGCCATCGAGATGCTGTTATGAAGCAGAGGACGTCATGAAGGTAGCCTGTCAGGTGCTACAGGACGTAGTGTGATAGTTACAGACAGTGGTGGTGTTCTACAGGAGGTCGTGAAGGTAGTGTTTCAGCTGTGTTAGTGGATGCTGTAACACTAAAGTAGACGTTAGGAGGCTGTAGTGGACGTCAGGGGGTTGTAGTGGACGTCAGGAGGTTGTAGTGGACGTCAGGAGGTTGTAGAGGAGTGAACTGTGGATACTTGGCTGTGTGAGCATTTTGAGGGGCTTGTGTAAGGTAGTTTCTATGTGTGGTATGGAATGGAAGTCACAACTAAAAATGGCAGCAAGTATGAGGAAGTTCAGTGAAGAACATGTGTTGATAAAAAATGACTCATTCCTGTGCAGCTTTAGACACATAAGGATCTATTGTGCAACTCTAATGATAATGGACTATTCAACATATCTGCAGTGGGAAGTGATGTGTGGTACCGGAGACCGGGTACCAGGGGAGGGACACAAAGACTTCTAGGGTTCTGTGATGACTAGGCAGGAGGAGCTCGGAGATGGATAGAGGGCGTGGAAGGAAGACTATGTAAGCTACATGAAGCATTCAGGAGGGCGGTAGGTGGACCGCAATGGGCGAGGACAGTTCGCTACTGTGTACGACTAAACCAAAACCACATGCGGTAAAGTGGACCGCAACGATGATGACAGTCGCGGTACTGTGGACATGAAACCAAAACCACTGGTCCGGTTGATGGACCGGATCGAGTTGATAGGACGGTGGTGAGAACTGGGGTATCAAAGACAAAACCATCATTCGGGGTGATGGCCCGTGACATGAGGGCAGTGTAGGCTAGCCTATAGCAGAGGTTCCTGCATGTCTAAAATTCATCTGGTGTGAATGGACCAGAAGGAAGGTGGCTTATATATGTGGAAGTCACGCAGATCCATGCGCTCGGTGAAGTGTTAGGTGCAGAACCGGAGAAGTGTCTTTAGTCTAGGGAGGTGAGGGCTGAAGCCTCACATGGAAATGATGTGCTAGTAACCGCTCTTTCCAAGGTTAGGTATTATGTTTTAATTAATTGTTAATAGCCTGTGGTAGCTTTTGAGTATGGTTTAATGTAAAACATATGGAAGACCTAAGTTGATGATTGCCTTTTAATAGCTAAGGTATATGCTATTGAGTATGTTATGTAAGACAACATAATGAGTTATTGTTGTATTAATACTAAAACTAATGAGATCTAGTTTATGTAATACATGTATACAAGTTTGTGAGAACTATGTAAAGACATATTGAAGACTGAGTAATATTTGATTACTGAGTCAATTAAGAACATTATCAGTTTACTGGAGGAAACTAAGAACTATTCAACATTCTAAGTAAACAGAGACACTGATAAGTCAAGGACTCTTACATCCAGGAGGAGTGTTTATTCTATTGTAACACTTTATAGTTGATTATTGTGTATTCTAAAAGTTATGTTCACATTGTTGGTATCAAACTAAGTATGTTTTGAGAAGGAGACTGTGTATTCGTAATTGTATTGTATTCATAGTTTTACTCAACTGCGAGTGAGAAGGAGTGTAGAATATAGGCACTCTTGTTTAGTAATAGTGGCGGCAAAGCACCGACCTGACACCTGGTGTATAGTGTATGTTCGCGCATGCGCAGAGTTGATTAAACAGACCATGTATAGATCAACATGGAGGAGGACGTTAATCCAATCTAGAGCCTTGTGTCCTTTATTTAGCCAATACGTCTATCATGCAAAACATAACGAGGGGATCAGTCTATATATATAGGAATCACAGATATCCCACAGGTCCTTTTAGGTTTATCCAGCCCATTTTCCTGATTGGTTGGGTCGGTAAAGTTCTCCTGGCAACATCCATGTATGTGGAGATGCCCAGGTGGGATTTGGTAACCTTGACAACAGGATTGACCTTGAGACATTGAGATTGAGTCAGCGACATGACATTCTCCTTATCTTGATCCCATGTCTGACTGAAGATCAATGTCTGTGTAATCCTCACAGACTCCAATGGTACCCTGGGATTCTGATTTCATCAAGGGTGGACTCTGCTCAAGAGTCATGAGTTCAAGGTCAATTATACCAAATGAGCCAAGGACATTTTTGATATATTTATATGATTTTCTACAGATAGAAAAGAAAGAGTTTAAGTTACTCTTCACAAAAGAAAGTTAGACTCCTTTTAGAGAGTCATCTAGATTCCAAAGTCCAACCTTGCTTGACCATCTCCCAAAGGAAGTTGGAATCATGATGTAGCTTCACTCTTTTGTTCTGTATGCATAAGAGTCTATACAGAGTCTACTCCAGAGAAAACCATAACACAGATAACAGACGTAAAGAGCCCCCTGGAGGCAGAGGTCATATATAATAGGTAATGCCGGGAGGCTTGTACCTGACCCTGACAACTGCCCCATACAAACATAACGCGCCTATCACGTACCCCTCTAGGATACAACTCTGATCTGCTGACCACACCTACAAAGGAGACATGAAGGATCCCCATGGACTGCTCCTGGTTCTGTTAATATGTATCCCTTACAGGCCTCTCTAAGACAGATACCTGATCTGGTAACCAAAGGTTCATAAAGAGCCCTTACAATACAAAACATCTGTTTATAGCCGGGAAGGATGGAATATGTATTGCCCCATTGTTGAAGTGTCCAGCTCTATATACAGCCTTTACTGAGAAAAGTCACAGTTAGTGACCAGAGATGACCATATAGCTGTTCCACACATTACATTTAAATGGTCTTGCATGATTTTATACAAAACATATTCTCCAATCCAGAGTTTATTGTTGTATTTCACCTATTCATATTACACTGAAACATTCTTATGGCTGCACCTCATGTTGCCACTCATACACTGACTATGGAACTGTGATTTGAGACCCTTAAGTCTTTCTTGAATCAATTTCTATATGCTTCATCTTAGCACAAAGAAATCACAGCTGCCAAGCATTCAGGATGACAGAATATCTGGTGCTGCCTCTTGTAAGAGGTGTCACTGTTTTAAGGAAATTCAGGCTTAAGTCTGATGTCAATAAGGGATGTTGTTGCCTAGTCATCTGTGATACTGATAAGAATTACACACCCCAAGCCTTTCACGCCTTTTTTCCAGCATGTTTTCAATATCATGTAATCCTCAGATGTTTCACTGTGACTCTTTGAATAAGGCTGCAGTGAGGGAGTAGGGAAAATGTAATCTAATAAATCAGGTCTTTTCATGCTACCGATGTAATAATGGATTCTGGCACTATTAAATGCCCCAGACATAGACATAGAAAAAGGAAAACTGAATGAATATGTGGCAACAAACCACCATATACTGAGACTGTTTACAAAAAGAAATTACTGCCACTCATAAAACACCAGAAAGACGCTTAATTGCCTCTGATCTTTAGTACAAAAAATAAATCATCTGCCTTTTTTTTTCTCATCTCTTCCTGGCAGAGCTGCTTTGAATTCCACAGACCTTTGCAGTCAGTAAGGACAAGGCTGTTAGGAGCTATGAGGCAAGTGACAAGATAAAGGGTGTGTAAAAGAGGAAAGTAGACGCTGGACTGGTATCCCAGGAGAGAAATGAGCTATATAAGATGACAGCGTCTATGAGGGTAGGAGTACCGTCTTTATCAAATACTAAAGTAGTCCTGTCCTTCAGATGCAATATAACTGATAATACCTGAACCTGGTTACTGGTCCAGACCATAGAGAATGTTGCCACCCAGATGGAGGGGTAAGACGCAAGCCATCTAAACTGAAAATAAGAACTGAGACTGTTTAGTGGTTAGCAACTGTACATTGAGGGCTCAGGAGATTTTGTACATACAGGCATACAGCCTAGCTAGCAAAGCGAGTGAGGGATAGAAGGGTTAAAAAGTAAACTAAAGAAGACTGACAAAAAAAAGCGGTAAAAGATGATTTATATATTTAGGAAGCCTACGAGGCAGTTAAAGGATGAACTTCCAGCTTCTGAAGATTTTGAAAATATACTACATCTTGAGATAAAAGCTAAGGCAGATGGCTCTGCCACCGCTACACTAACACAGGTTATATTACAGTGGTTGCTGCTAGACATAGATAGATGTGTGTCTTCCTGCTTGTTACCTTGTAAGTAAAACCCACCTGTTCTATACACTAACTAGGTAACTAATGATGAGGGATGGTCCCCTGCCTTAACAGGTATAGTGTTTGTAGGACACACACCATTGAAATAATGGGTCTGCATACTGCATACGGCTTTGATGTGATATGCTCTTTGCTGTCATCATATAATAATACAAACCTGGTCTACTCATCCATTATAGGAGAGGAAAGGATAAGTGTGAGAATCATTTACTTCTTTAGAGGATTTGAAAAAATTAAGGACCTTTAGGATAAAAAACTGTGTTTATTTCAGAAACACAATGGAAAGTGAAATTCCCACTAATTAGGACAGAAAGGCTTTGTGATTTTCACAGGATCTGAACCTATTGTGTCCCTTATCCTTAACAAGAACAAGAAACAAGACGAGAAATTGACATTGGGCAACTAGATATAAACAGTATCATGCCTATGATTTCCTTTTACATAGTCCTTAGTGGCCTGTATCAATGAACACTACAGCCACAATAAATGCACCAAAACAGGACCTTCTGAATAAACACCTGTCTTTCATAATTGACTTGGGTATCAGCCCTGGGAAAATGTAAGCGTGCCCCCAACATTATCGAGACAGAAGAGTATCTGTCAAGCATAACCTTTGTGCTACTTTCAGATCTCTTTACTATAACATGTCCTCTGTGTGAGACAAGTTGTAACTGATATGCCTTTTATGATGAAAGTTTCTTGCTACAGTGCTTACTTAAGGTGGATCGCTACCTCTTGAATATGGGCACACTTAAATGTATCAGAATGGGCAAATATTCAGTAACCGGATACATGTACATGCTCATTAAGTCATATTAAAAGATTGGACAATTTCGAGCAAAATTGTGCATTTTATAGGACTTTGAATATTTAATATATTTGTAACAAATAATATTTGCTGTTCTTATCACAAGTTAAAACATTGAAACTATTTATCAATAAATCATTACCTAGAATGACATAGATCTCATCAAGTAACCAAGAGCATAAAATGTAATCAATTTATACCCTGATTCTAGCCATTTTACATTCTATTCTATTCTTTAACTTCAAAGGTCAAAAAAACTAAAAATATGCCTGGGACCCCCTATCAAAAGCCATTTTATATGTTAGCAAATGATCATAACTATTTTCTGAGAGAGTTTAAAAAAATGCTGTTAACTTTGAATACTATTTTTAGCTAATAAGGCTACCAAATAATGAAAATTTATTCCTATTCTTTCCAAAAATATCATATTTTTACCCAGAATGCCCTTGCATTCGTTAATTTTCCAAATGCTGTATTTTAAAAAGTAGCTCGGGACCCCTATTTTTCTTTTCATTTTCTGATTCTATATGATTCAGACTGCATGTAAAAAAACAAATAGGGAGATTCTGTTAACTTTGATCAAAGGGTAGCGACAAGCCTTAATCAAGAAGCTTGCATTATATACAAGCATATTCTCATCTAAATATCTCAATACATAGACAATTCATTGTATTTTGCATACAAAGCATATTTTTTGCCAAGCTCGGAAGAAGCTTTTTCTTCCTGAATCCAGACATTGTGGAAAGATAAGATGTTGCACAAAAAGCTACCAATATACTATCCAATATCAAGGTGCCACCACGAGTGGGAACAGCAGTAGTTACAGGGTGTGAAGGTGGAATGATTACACCATGAAATAGTGCCTGTGGTTAATAAACCTGGATGTTGGCCTTGTTATTCACCTCCAGCTCTCCTTGGTGCGCAACATGACTGCTAGATAACTGGGAGTCTGACGTTAATTACCTCCCACCTACCTTTAATAAATACCCAGTCTATCTGAGAGAGTGTCACAGACTGGAATGCGCTATGACTGCAATGTCCTCTAAGCACTTGGTAATGGGTCCCTACTTAACCATATTGGTTTTGTCATTAACTGCTTGGGCAATAGGATGTGGCCAGCAATATTGATGCTTGTATGTTTTCCTTTATACTTTAATACCAGAATTGCATCTATCTGTATCTTTACATATATTTGTAAAAAATCATTGTCAAAAAAGACAATGTTTCCATAGTGAGCTATAGCACCACCTGGGCTGATCACCTGAGCTGATATGACCACCTTTAGCCAAAAAACGTCTAGATGAAATCAGACTGCTCACAGCGCCTGGGATACCTGTCTCCAAATGACAAGTGACAGATTGAAATATGTGTCTGTTTGGCATAATTTAGAACAAAACTACAGAATTGATAAGCAAATAGGAAAACACTGTGTGGAATGGCCATTTACAAAGACTAAACACACACTTCAACATCCACATTACTAGTTGTCTTCACCACAGGACCTCTTTAGTCCCTGCCAGCCCCCAGCTAGGTTCCTTCATAGATGTCACTCTGATAGTAACAAGTACATTAACACTGTCTTTATGTCTGTCTTGATTTTCCTCGGTAAAGCCTAACGTATACCGTAGGTAATGAAAGGACTTGCGGGAAGGCTCTAAACCTAACTAATGGTGCCAAACGCTTTCCTCCATGTCTACAACTTAGGACTAATAGCACCTGTAAACTGGAGAGTTGGCAACAAGTTGGCTGTTCTACTCAATATGGGCACAGCTCTAGAAGGTAAATGAGGTGATTGTATGTGTAGCCCATGACAAGTTAACTTACAGTTGTTCTGGCGCTGGTTCCTTAACCCAACTTGATCAACATCATCCGGCTGAAACTTTAACTTCATCTTCGATTTTTACCTTTTACTACAGTCAGTGTACCTCCCACACTGATAGAATCTCCTAATATTACTGCATTACTACACTTAATTGTAAAGGGAATTAAAAGGTAATTAAATCTAGACAAGTTTTAATATATTCTCCTTTTTGATTTTTGCTCTAGTATCTGGGTGACAACTTTAAGCTGCAGTAGTCAGCGTATTACTTTAGACATTACATCGAAATCAGAGCCAAGTAATTTTTGTTTACTTTGGTTACATTACTGCACACTGCTAAAAGCATTGCCTGATTGTCCTTGATGGGAAAATGTTAGGGTTTCAGGTTAATATTGTTAAGATATCAGGAAACAGTCCTAGGCCATTCTGGTCAGAAATCAAGAACTAATGTAGAAATTGCCTGCACACCCACACACCCGCACACCTCCCAGTTTGCTTGATCGAAATGCTGCTTAGTTGGCACGAGGATGACAGTGCCTGAATGTCTGCCAAATGTACTTCTGTCATGTGCAGGTAACTTTACATAGAACCAGACTGAAAGGCTCCCAGGCCCTCTCTGCATCCAGCATCTCTCTATTATTCTGAAACTGTCTTGGATCCATGTGTGTGCCTCCCAGCATTTATTTCTGTAGGATTTCAGTGAAGGATAGACTCACCGCATTCCTCCCCAAACTAATCCTACATCAGAAATTGCTGTATGAATGTGACCAAATGAAGAAAATGTGTCTGACAAAAAAAATCATTTTCTGAAATCAGATTTTATTACAACGTATGAGAGTTAGATATCGAGAGTATATTCTAAGGTGTTTTTGCAATCTGCAAAGAGGTTTCCATAGTTGGTACAGCTTCCCTCTAGAAATAAGGTGTTTTTACCAGTTTTCTTGAAATATAGAAAGAAGAAGTATGTTGAATTCATTCTATAGAAAATGTAAAAGTGAGATTATGTCTTTATCACACACCCCGATTGTCTAAATGTGAAGAAATTCCACAAACTTGGAGTAAGGCTACATTGTATTTTGGGCTTGGAGTATTGAGTTTAAAAATGTTTGGAAAAAGAGAGTGCCATATTGAACAGCAATGTAATAGAGAGCAATGTCTAGAACTACTCAAGGCTTCAGATCTTGGTAGACCTTCTGGCCAAGGTTTGGAAGAGAATGTTGCCTGATTTCATTTACATAAAAATCATCTGGTGACAGGGGTATGAACTATTGTGATAGAACTGAATTCAACCTTGGAAGGCTATGTTAGCCAAAACAAAGTTTGCTATGGACATGTGCCTACCATGTAAAGCATATAGAAGGGGATGAGTCATATATTCCTTGGGCTGTTGTAGATTTACCCAGACCAATATCCTGATTTGCCGGGGTCGGTAAAGTTCTCCTGGTAACACACAGACATGTATGTGAAGATGCCCAGGTGGGATTTGGTAACCTTGACAACAGGATTGACCAAACATTGACATTGAGTCCACAACATGACATTCTCCTTATCCTGATACCTTATCTGATTGAAGATCAATGTGTGTCTGACACATACAGACTGCAATGGTACCCGGGGATTCTGATTTCATCAAGGGTGGACTCTGCTCACGAATCATAAGGTCAAGGACTGAGGCATGGGCCAATGATATTTTTTTACATATTTACATGATTCGCTACAGATAGATTTGAAAGAGTTGAAGGGACTCTCTACAACATTAAGTCATAATGAGTAATTTTGGAGAGTCAGCTAGATTCCAAAGTCCAACCTTACTTGACCATCTCCCAAAAGGAAGTTTGTGCTGTGGCCTGAAACCTTTTTTTTCTTTCTGTATACAGAGCTATACTCCAGGAGAAACCAAAAAGGGTCCAGCTCTTTTCATAACTTATTAGATTTTCCCATTTTAAGTTGATGTGGTTCTCCTGCTGTTTAGGAATGCATTGTGAGTTGACATGAAATGGTTTATGAACTGGGAGCCATCTATGACAACCATCAAATATGTATGAGGGATGGAGGGCAAAATTTGTTCTGATGGCATTTGCTGCTTTCGGAATGTAATTCTCCTGTATCCTGTTATTGAGATGTGGTGCAGGTATATCATATTATGGCTTTTATACATTTCAGATTGGCACCTTATAAAATTGGGCTAGGTGTTTCCTGACAACATTTCAATAATCTTAGTGACTATAAGTATTCAAATTGTTTATAATGGAGATTATCTCTCGGAGAACCTTATGCCCTAAAAAGGTACAGATAACACCAGATTAAAAGCAGACACATCATAAAAGTTTGGATCGCTTGCTTTCATTTCCATTTAAGTTTTCCGAAAAGTTATGGTGAAGTTGACTGTGATGTATTAAACTAAAATAAAGAATGTACAAGTCCGTTGGAGAAACAATAAGCGCTCAGTGAGAACAAGTCATCTGTGCCTTGTACAGAGTTATTGCTGTCAGACAAACATGATACACCTGTTACTTTAATATGTAAATATGTCCCTTGTGCAGCAAGAAGCAAGCATGTTCTGTTTACTGTTGGACACTTTGCAGTATCTAGTAGACTTCAAGAAGGTGTGCACCATATGGAGACAACATGAAAGGAAGATACGCCCTTTTATCAGTAATAGCCAGCTCACAGTGATGATCTGTCAGCATGGGAAGTAATAGATATTTCTGAAATAGTCCCCTAATGTAGCTAGAGGCAATTCATGAAGTATTTCTAGCTTTACTGTTGGATGCTTTGCCATATATAGCAGTCTTCATGAAACTGTGCAGAGCAAACATTTAAGTGAAATAAACCTTTCAGTACAGGCAGGCATACTCACAGCAATTTACCAAAACTTTGTAAAACTTTAGCTCTAGAGACAATTAGATAACCTCTGTCATGGGCTTTAAGCATCCTTCATACACTTATGCTCTACATGTATTTAGGGGCATTCTTCTGATCGAAGGCATCGTGATACTGAGTAATGTGGGAGCCCGTGGTGCCTGATCCCTTATATCTCTTAAAGCCCAGTATTATTAACCCCCCCCCCCCTCTGCATACATCTCATATCTTACTGCTATGATGCTGACAGAAGACTGTGTGTCTCCTGGCTGATCTAATGATAATCCTCATTATCAACATTGACCCATCATTATCAAACATCCAAGGTCTGATTCGATCTACATCCATATAGGACGATGAGATAACCACCTATATTTATCCCTGGGGCGACCTCTGGGACAGATTGTAATGATGTCTGGTGAGGTTATTACCCTCAATGTCTCTCAGTCATCAGGCACCCATCTCAGTATCAATCTGTAGTGAGAGATGGAGCTAGCTGTCATTGGCAACAACCTTTCTGTTCTGATTTTGCTGATACCAACTTCCAAGACATATGCAGCCAGCTTCATAAAAAAGTCTGTATCCATTTTGTTTCATATGTATTGTCAAAACTGGCAATTTTTCTGTTTTTCTGTCTAGACAATGTCAAGCAGGTCTCTTCTGTCTTCCTGCATACTACTTATATAGTGTGTTTATTTGGTAGATATGTGTGTCTTGTGCACTGCCTATGTACCCTTACAACTCTAAGGTAATAATAACTCTTTAACATTGGCAATCAATACAATACCCTATGTTCCATCCGTGCTACCTCATAATAGACTAGAACAGTAGAATTTTGAATGGGGCACTCTCGCCGCTTTAAGTGCCCAGTCTATACATTTGTGGATATTCTTGGCTGTATACCTGCAACTCCCTTGGATGCCTGACTGGATCACTATTCAGCTGGAAGTCTGATACTAATTACCTCCCCCTACTTTCAAAATATACAGGAAACCGTTTAGATTGACCATTTACAATGACTAAAGCATACCTTCTATATCCACATTGTGGGTTTCCCATTACCATCTCTTTAGTCCCTTCCAGGCCCAAGCCAGGTTCCTTCATAGACCTTCCCATAATAGCTACAAGCACCGTAGTACAGGCTTTATCTCTGTCATTATGTCCTTGCAAGAGACCCAAAGTACACAATAGGTGAGAACAGGTTACCTTAGAAGACCGTAAACCGGCCTAATGCTGCCAAACCCTTTACTCCTGGTCTACAACTCAACGCTAAAAGCACCTGTTAGCTGGATAATGAACGACCAGTTACAGCTCACTATGGGCACAGCTCCAGTAGGTAATTGGTGATGGCAGATAGAGCTGCTTAAAGTTGTCATAGCACTTGGAACTGTTTGAACTGGTTTGATAGCCTACATGTCTGGACTAATTGTTCTGCTCGAACATTTCTGGAGAATGACTTTTGAGTGCTTGTATTGAGGTAACATGCCTTACTTTGAATACAGAAATGGTCTTTAGTGGGAAGGCTGAACCTTATGAAAAATTCAATAGTTTTCAAAGAAAGATCTCACACAGAAACATCAAAAACAGTTTGATTAATACTTTATTCATCAGGCTGATTAAAATGTCCTAATCCCTCCTGAAAACTGAGATTGGTTGGAAAGACCTGCCTTTTGTATCTAGTATTTGTATTCAGGCTGGGTTATTAATTCATGAAGGGAAATCAGAGATATTGTGTGGTAGACAACTGTGAAATACTCAGAACAGAGGGGACTTGATATATGCCAGTATTATGTAATGTATGTGAACTAACGATTGTTATCATCATATCTAACTTGATATCATTATTCAAACCTGGACATAATGTGTATATTTCTGTTGTCAATAAACAACCAAAACCCTCCCAAAAAGAGAACATGTAGTGTTATAGCCTTCAACACATTTAACGATTGGATATAGCTCATTTAGTGCTAATAAAGGTAGTATATATATCAAACATTATAAACCCCTCACCCTTTCTGTAGAATCGTCTATTGTGACTACATGTCTCAACACAGAACTGAACATGATATTAAAGACTTACAATGAAGTGTTGGTAAAAGGAGCTATATCATTGAATCCAAACTTATTCAGATATTCTCTCTCATTTTCCTTTTAGTAAGTTGATACTTTAACACTTTACGTTGTTAGGTAGCTTGGTGATGACTTCAAATCTTTATACTGTCACTGCACCTCAGGGCACATTAAACTGGTCTTCCAGCAAAGCCACTTGAGACTCAAATCAGAGTCAATGAAATTTTGGTTACAATGATTATGTTGATGCACACTGCTAAATACATTGACTCATTACCTGTGCTTGGAAAATGTCAAGGTTTCCAGTCAACAGGATACAACTTCAGAATGCAATTCCTCAGCAATTGGTCAGAAATTCAGTATGAATCTTTAAATTGCCTGCAATCCTGGACACCTCCCACTTGTCTTGATTAAATTGCCGCTTAATTGGCATGAAGGACAGACCACCTACAAATTTACCTACAATCTGTATAATTGTGTCTGACTGCCTTCTTGTTATACTTCTGTCATGTGCATGTAGCGTTACAATAGATCCAGGTTGTAAGGTTCTCATGTAATCAGACTGCAAGGTTCCCTGGGGCCTCACTGTATCAAGGATCCATCAATTATTCTCAAATTGTCTTGGATCCATGTGAGTGCCTCCCAGCATTAATCACGGTAGGGATTCTGCAGTAAAAGGGTGGATAACTGCCCACACCTTCTCACATCAGTCCCACTTCAGAAAAGGCTGTATTGCTAAATGAAAACGACTTATCAGAGAATGAATTACTCTTCTTAAAATCACATATTATTACAAGGGAAAAAAGATTTGACATACTGTGAATCATTTTCGTTTTTAGACCCTGAATTCTAATCCTCTTCTTCCAGGAGGTTTCCATAGTTTCCCTAGTTTCCCACTGTAAATAAAACAAACCTGAAGCATATTTGTGACCATGCTAAATATATGAGGGATAAATCTATAGAAATTGGAGATATCCCCCGGGTCTTTGTATGGTTACCTAGACCAATGTCCTGATTGGGTTGGGTTGGTACATACCCAGCTGTTGTATGTCACCATGACAACAGGATTGACATAACTCTCATATCGAGGCTGGACATGACATACTCTTGATACTTTGTCTGATTGAACATCTATGTTTGTGAGACACACCGATCCGAATGCTCCTGGGAGATTCTGTTTTCATCAAGGATGACGGGAACCATAGGATCATGGTCTGACACATGCCAGTGACATTCTTGATATGTTCATATAACTTGCAGTGTATAGGAAAGAAATAGAGTCATGGTGACTCTCTTCAGAAATGATCCCAGAATGACCGCCTTTCAAAATCTGGATTTGATTGTGACTTTGAAGTGAAGTCAAGTTAAATTGAGTGAAAGTTGAGTGGAAAAAAAAAGCTGCATGCTGCATGTTTAGAGGCAAGCAAACAGGTCTCTGTTGTCTTCCCGTATTCAAATATTAGTGTATTTATTAAGTTAATGGGTGCATTACTGAGACCCATTATTTACCATGCTCGTTCCTCTTTCTCACACTGACTAGGACTTTGATTAAGTTGGTGTATCCTGCTTTCAAGTCTGTGAATAAGCCAAACTCCTTTTCTGCCAATTAATCTCTCTTTGAGAAAATAGTGAATGGACCAAAATGGCAAGAGGAATGTGAAAAGGAATGAGACAGATGTAACATATGTTGAGGCAAAAGAGGCCCCAGGCCCTGATCAAACAAGAGCTGATCATCCAACAAGCACATAGGATATGGCCACCGGTGGGGGTGATGGTTTCTCTGAGCATGATGAATAGCATATATATATTTCTAGTGGACGCACCTGGGCTGCATTTTTACACTATAAAGACAGAGGACAGAGCACAATTAAGAGATGTGTGGCTCTCAAAGGATGAGGTACAGCCACTCTGATGTATAGAAACTACCTCAGTGGAGGATGACCTTAGCTATTGCCTATTCCCGACCCCCATAGGAAACAGTGCTTCAGGCAGATGTATACTACACTAGTGCTATTGCTTAACTGTTGATAATAGGAGATATAGCCTCAGAAGTTGACGGGTGTCCTCATCTACTCATCATCAGTTGTTTTGAAGTTCGGTGATGAATAATTTGGCCGTTACTATGTCCTCATGCAGTCTGTACTGTTGGCAATGCCTCCCTTGCCATGTGCCCCACGCCCACTCACCCAGTATCAGTCACTATATGCCTCCCCTTCAGCAGCCATTTGTCACTCAATGTCTCCATAGGAAACAGTCACCTATCCATCTGCTCTGCTACATGATGCTACTGGGAATAGTAATGGACATGCACCAGTTTGTGCACACAGACCAATGCCTTCCAAGGTAACCACAGCAGGCAGAAGACTAGTGCACTAGGAACAGTGCAGTGTACGGGGCTACTACAGGAGTATAAGGCCACCTCATCCTACTGAGGTAAAGACTGCTAAAGTCTAATGCAGTAAGAAAATGTGACTTTTCAATAATAAAGTTGTCTTTACATTGGTTTAGCAGAATCCTCAAAACATTCCTGGTGATGGCTATGTTTGCAAACATCTGATATCAGGCAATGCAGGATTATGGGGTTATATTTATGTATTTGTTTGCCATGCCTCAAAATGTTCAAAACCTTTATCAAAAGCTTTTCTGAAAATTCATGTGTTGCTACTGCATTGGTCTATAGATGAGGTGTAGGTAAACAGATCAGGGTAGCAGGCACCTGTTTAACATAAGGAGGAAGGGATGACAGACATAGATTGAGGAGGATGGTGCACACTGATAACAAAGACAATAAGGGAAGGAAGTATAGAGGAGTGACGGAAGGAGCAAGAAGTAATTGGAGGAAGGCAAGGGTCAGTGATGTAGGGTGGCTGATACAAAGAATGAGGGATGAGGCTCAGAGACCGGCTGGTATGTGATACGCAAGTTTAGTTATAGCAGAGATATAAAGGCCCAGAGACATAGAGAGAGCAGTTAATCTGATAGAGTAGACAGGGGTTATATCAGCCCCCACTGGACATTCTACTCCTGATATATGTGCTGCAAGTCATCAATAAGCAGGACTATGAATACGGCTGGGTAAGGATTATTCCTATATGAATGGAAAATGAGCCCTAGACTTAGTTTGCTGAAATTGGTCGTCTAGGTGTTAAGATTGCAGCCACCTTTGGAGTGTTTTGTAGCGCTTTTAGGCAGGATGCAGGCATTAGGTTTCTCTACACCAACAGTTGCATGATGGAGAGCTAGAGCAGCTGATATCAGATCACTGTAATTAAAGTTTACAGAAACAAACATTCTCCCTGCTGTTTCCTCTATGTTGACTTGATAAGTATAGCCATTGTGGGCTTAATGGAGGCTTAACCAGCTGCATGTTGAATTTATTGACTTTAACTGTGTGCTAGCTCTTCTGAACCTTTCTGTTGTTAAGCAGACTGATGTTTGTGTGTACAATCCCCCTATTTTCCTGATTGCTCTATTTAAGTCTAAAGGGAAACATGTCATCTCTCAAAGGTACTGAAACCAATATGTCTATTTGCAAAACCAATTTTGGTGTCCTCACCACAGACCTGTAACAACTCCATGTGCTTCTATTATAGTCTAGTGTTGTTGCCCATACTGCAAAATATGGCAGTGTACTCTCAGCAATGATCAATCCTCAGGTTGGGCTTTAATTACTGAAACTACAGACATGGAGTGGTTCCTGACTGGCTGCCACCAGAACCTGCCCTGTTCATTCAAGTAGGTTCAGTGAATTTGGTGTCTGATTAAGTATTCCAGGAGAATGCCTTGCTGATGCAATTCATGATTGAAACTGTCAAGCTTCATTTCCAAAAGGGTACAGAGATTGTCATCCTCTCCTCAGAGCAATAGCTTTTATTGTATTTAATTTCAATAGGAAATTTAATGCATTTTTATCCGGAATGCAGATACCACATTCTGCTACGCAGGTCAATGAGGGAAACTACAGCAGCTGGTATCAGATCAAGATAATTAAAGTTTTTACAAAAAGTATAATTCTGTAGTGTGTGGTGTGTGAGGCTAGACAAATCTGTCACCAACAGTGAGGATGTAGCAGATAGGCTTTTATTCCAGTGGCAGTGGAGATTTATGTTTTAGCTAGAATGGCCTGAAATGTTTTTGGTTTCCCTAAAGTTTTACGTTCCACTCCTCAAGGAATCCAAATCTTTTTGCCAAAATAAAATAGGAAGCAGGACTTAAAGAGAAAGAATTAATAGATGGAAGGGATGTTACAAAAGCAGTTGATCTTAAAAGGAAGCAGATCCATTCTGAAACAATAACAGTGCAAAATATATGTATCAATCATATGGTTTATCTTGTAGTCACTGGAAATATCCCTTCATCTCTTTGGTTCACAATCCTTCAAGCGAATATATCTGTATGTTTTAAACACTTTTTCAATCTTCTTAGAATTGATCCAGGATACTTCCCTCCCTGCCTCCTTTCATGCTCATTGATATTGCTGCCAATTTTGGTCAGTGGGTGGAATAAATGTGTGCAATTCTTATCAATTTTGCATCTCACCAATCTAATTGACAATTCCTAATCTCCCTACTTCTCACAGTGGCATTATCACACTTTGAACGCGTTGCTGCCTGATTCAGATTCAGATAAACAACCACCTTCAATTATCCTTGACTATCTGCCTTTGCCAATTTCTTCAATAAGGAGTAATTAATTAGGCCAACAATTCTGAGAAATCCCCTGTTCGAGGGTTGATCCTGATGAACAGACTCAGCCCATCGCTGCAAGGCGCCCTTAAAACCTGACCATGTTGATATGATCAGACTCATTAGTAGACATAGACAAAGATTCACTCTAACAATAACTACTAAGGGCGTCGTCTCGTGAGAAAATCATCAGTGATTTGATAGCTCTGTGATAGTTATTTCATTTAAAGACATGTCAATATTAAACTAAATTGAAATGAACAAAATATTATTTGTTAATGGTTACATAATGTGGTTGACATGTTCACCATGAAATTAAAGAAACAATGTTTTGCAACGAGTGTTCTCCAATGTCATTACAGGTCAACTGGAGTATCTGAGGTCATCAGGGTCATTGGGGATACCTGAGCCCATTTGTAACTAGGGATATCATTGGTATCATAGGTATCGATACATCGCTATCTTTTATGTATTGGATAACTGAATCGACAATCGACGGGTATCGATACCCCACCATCATTGATTCTTTTTGTGCTTTATGTCAGTTTTTACGGCATGTAAATCGGCCCATTATTAAGGTATTTAGGTAAAAAGTCAATCTGACCGAACTTTTTTTTTGCCATGTGATAAATGCAACTGAACCCAAGCAGGGCTGGATGATCGTGACTATCCTAACCTATAGGGAGACATATTGAGTGTTTTATGAATGGCTGCCACAAGAGCAATGTCTCATCCAAGTAGGCTCAGAGAGATCCCTGTCAGCTTAAGTATTCCACGAGAAGTATTCCTGCATCTGATAATTGAAACTGTCAAGTTTCATTTCCACTAAGACTGTCTTCCCTTCCTCAGAAAAAAAACTGTGACAGTGTTTTGTTTCAATTGGAAGTTTTCAATTTCACATTGTCACACCCACACATTAATTTATTTTCTTGCCGCACTCAAACAGATGAATAAGGCAAGTTAAATGTCACTGTAAGAACATTTGCATTTAATTCAAAAAGAAAGGAACTCCTTAGGTTCATTTAATTTAAATAAATGACACTAAAAGCCACAAAAATGCTGTTATGAACTTTTGGGGACATTACATGGAATAAATGAACTGAGCGTTTGAAAGTATTACCTGAAGGCATCTTGAATTTGCTTAAACACGTACAGTGTAATATAATCTTAAAGCCAAAGGTATAATGAGGTAGAAACTCAAACGAGCTCTCTCTTATTCACAAAGATTTTAAGCGGTTGCTGCGACAAATAAGATGATTGACTCTGTGGAACTTAATAAGTGGACATTTGTCTAGGTATTTGATGCTGCATGACTCTCTAAACAATTCAGCAGCCTGTAGTATGGGGTATCAGCATCAGCCAATACAGATGAAGGTTAAGAATCTAGGTCCTAGAATCTGTGTCTCAGCCAGCTGTGATACTGATAGTCTACTTGAGCATTATTGGAAGATGATAATAGCACCACAGTAAACAATTGTGTCAATTTAATGGACTCTGGGGATAGTCTGTATCAACTTTCCTATTCACCAACAAGTATCCATCTCACTGAAGCTATAAAATCAGATATCTTTAAATTCTGGAATTCAATATGCAGCCATGTTGAAGGAGAACTGCACCAACAATTTATCATTATTCATTCAGTGCTCCTGAGGTATTCTGAGAGCTTGTGCACATGCTACAAAAAAGGCAATATATCAACGGTAATGGCTCAGATCCAAATGCATGCTACCCATTTTACTCCACCTTCTCTACCCTCATAGAAGCGCACATTGGTGTATAATGCAACCTGATGTATGACTATGAACCAGCTTTGCTCAACCTAATTCATTAAAATACTTCGTGTCTGGCTACAACAATTGAACAGCAGACTGATAGACTCTTAGTAAATGGGATAAGTTAATGAAAAGGTGACAAATGAGTTTCTGACAAAATCTTGATTTCCCCACCACTTATAAACTACCAAAATAGATCCGAAAGTACACTTCCGACAAATGGGTGTTTTCCTGTTCAGGACCGTGCATGAGGCACTTATGACTCACAACTCCACTTGTTATTCATCGTGTTCACAGAGTCTCAGTGTCCCAGGTAATCAGTCACACGTTTAACACTGTATGGTACTTAAATGCCCTTTTCCTTTTGTTTTCATGATATATGAAGGCATCAGTGGGCAGTTACTTGCCATGGACAACATCCATGACAAGGACAAGAGGGCGTAACGTATTAAAGGACTAGCTAGCTGTGTAAAGAGTGTTGGGACTAAATGAGAACAAATTAAATCTAATTTGGGATCTCAGCTCAACTGGCGTGATACAATTATTGTTTAGTCAAATTTTTCAAAATGTTATCAGATTGCTGATTTAAGTTAAATGTAGCATCTGAGTCAGTGCCTTGTATAACTGCAATGACACCAAGATATGGCACAGTTACTAAATATATTATTGTGTCCAAAGGTAGCGGAGTGGATTTCTTGAAAGCAGCAGCTGTACCTCTACTAAAATATACACTCTGGTCCCCTTATGTCGGTGTCAATGGCAGGCAAACAGACATGTATGTGGCTGACCAATCTCATCACTCTTGGGAAATGGCAGTACAAAAGTATCCGCTATGTCATCCATGGTTATTTTTGCTGGTATCCCTGTGACATATCAATCTGCATTGCAGATTTAGGGAACCAGCAACATGTCTATGATTGGTGGCCAGTAGCCTCCTGTGTATCAGGGCTGTATGGGCGGCACCTCACCCTCAGGCCATTCATCTTGTACACTCCACCGATAAACCATTATCGTGCCCACAGTACACAGTAGACTCACTTGTTATGACTGGCCTGGGACACTTGTTATCAGGCAGTGCATGCATACTGCTGATATGCCTTGCCGAGGTACAGGCAGATAACAGACCAGTTAACCCTATTGCTGTCTGAGGTCCCCAGACCTGGCATGTCTGTATAACGATAAAACCCAGGACACATTTGGCACTAACTTGTATCGTCTATAACCAACGTGGCTTTATCTATGGACTTTTATCCTTCAAGCAACCAGTGATGTGTTACTGTTAGGAAAAGATGAGTATTTGAACTCAAGCAAGCCTCAATGTTAGGGTTAATGCTTTTGGCCTGCTTGTATAGAACAGATGCTTCCAGAAGTTTGTGGGACTAATGTTGCATGACACCCCTGTTCACAATAATCATCCTGTTCTCTACTTTCAGACATGAGAGGCCCGCCTAATTAAGGACAATGCTGAATCAGCCTCTGTGAGTAACCCATCTTCACAGCAGACTTTTACACCAAAAACCCAATCGGAAGTGAAAGTAACACTAATTACACCAAATGTCTCGATGATTACAAGGAAGGATCTCAAACTAAGTTGTTAATGAATGAGAAGTGCTATTGACACCAACTCCAAAGCCACCTTTTATATCAGAAACACAATGGAAAGTGAAATTCAAACTAATTAGGACAGAAAGACTGTGATTACCAAAGGATCTGAACCTAAAGTATCCCCTAGAACAAGAGAGAAGAAAAGAAATTATGGAACTAGGATCATTACAACTTTTTCTCATTTCTTTTAAAACAGATGATATTTTTTCCACATTTACCCTTTAAGGACGCATATCATGATGCACCAATACAGCCCTGGAGAGTAACTCGCCTGTGCTACATTGCTGCATCATGCTGACCCTTCAGAAGTGTCTGAACCTCATAAGGTTGGCATGACGCTTGAATCATGAGGTAGGCATCATACTTGAATGCAGCCCTGGCAAGTTACATGACGACCAAGGGAATGATGCATTAAGGCATCTTGCCGCCTTTTAAGAGTTAATAGAATCTGCGTCCATATCAAAACACAAGCTGAAAGTGAAATTTACTGACACTAAAGTGTAAAAGAAATGAAATGTTTTTGAGATTCCTTAATACTTCGCTCTGGTATTTGGGTGACGCCTTTAAGCCACAGTAATTTACAATCAGAGCTGGTTGACTTTTGGTTACCTTGGTTACATTACTGCACACTGCTTAAGGCATTGCCTGATTGTCTCTGATGGGAAAATGTTATGGTTTCAGGTTAATGGGTTAAGATATCACGAACCAATCCCTACCCCATTCTCAGTAGTGAAGAACTAATGTAGAAATTGCCTGCACACCTGCACCCCTCCCACTTTGCTTGATTGATATGCTGCTGAATCGGAATGAAGGAAATACACCCTATACATGTGCCAGAACACAAGTCTATATAACTGTGTCTGACTGTCTGCCAAATGTACTTCTGTCATGTACAGGTAGCTCTACATAGAACCATAGAAGTGACCCTCTACAGAAAATGTCAGAATGAGTAACTTTAGAGAGTCAGCTAGATTCCAAAGTCCAACATTACTTGACCATCTCTCAAAAAGAAGTTGAAATCTTGCTTTGGCTTGACTCTTTGAAGTTGATGTGGTTCCCCTGCTGTTTAGGAATGCAATGTGATTTGTCATGAATTGGTTTGGAACTGGAAGCAATCTACTACACCCATGGAATATATATGAGGGGTTGAGTAGGAAATTTGTTCTGATGGCCTTTGCTGCTTTTAGAATGTAAATCCTTATATCCTGGATCGCTTACTTTTATTTCCATTTTAATTTTCCAAAAGGTTATCATGAAATTGAATTAGTTTCTGTTATAAAGATTGTTTCCGATGGTTTGTGAAACTAATATCACATGACACAATTAGCACAGTCGGTACACCGCCCGCTCATGGCAGTCGATCTCTCAAAATAGGGGGGAAAGAGATCAAGCTGAAAACGTCATGACTTATGTCTTTTGTTTCTCGTTGTGAATGTCCGCCGGTCAGCTGGCGGCAGCAACTGCTTAATCCTTTATACAGCTAACGCACGTTGAATTGCTGAACAAGGCAGTAAGTAGCTTAGCTCATGTCAGTCGATCTCTCAAAGGGGAGGGGGAAAGGGGTCCAGCTGAAAACGTCATGCCTTATGTCTTTTGTTTCTCTTTGTGAATGGCCGCCGGTCAGCCGGCGGCAGCTGAACAGGGCTGTAAGTAGCTTAGCTCTAGAAGCGAGAAGGAGTATATAAGGGGGCTGGAAACACCCATTCACTCACTCAGTCTTTTGCTGCTCTCTACAGTCACCACCATGAGCAAAACACAACAACTAGTGTCGTCCAAGGATCTAATCGAGTTCAAGAACAAGAAGAGTACGCAGAACGGTGATCGTTTAGCGTCAGCGTCTCCTCTTGCTACTGAAATTGAGACTACCACCGCAACCGCTTGGTCTTATCACCCTTCCGCTGTAGCGAGCGCACGCAGCAGTAGTAGTGGTAGTAGTAGTCGTCGTGGTAGCGACGTTGTTACACTCGCGACGGTTGTTGCTGCTAAGCACGCTGCTGCTGCTACTGCTGCGCCTGCTGCGGCTGCTGGTGATCCTCGTGCTGCTAGTGCTGCTGCTGCTGCTGCTGCTGCTGCTGCTGCTGCTGCGCCTGCTACTGCTGCGCCTGCTGAGGCTGCTGCGCCTGCTGCTGCTGTGCCTGCTACTGCTGCGCTTGCTACTGCTGCACCTGCTAGCGCTGCGCCTGCTGCTGCTGCTACACCTCTTGCTGCGACTGCCGCTACTAGTACTGACACGCAGCACGTTGCACAGAACCGCTCCACCGCTACATCAACCGACGCCATCAACGCCGCTCGCGCTGAGACTTACAGCTATTCGGACACTCAGCCCCAGCAGCGCGTAGTAGACATACATGCCCTAAAGCAACAGGGTGAGACAGAGAACGACGCTGACGACGAGGCGTACGAGGAACCCAAAGGGCTACGGGCGCACAGTCCGTTTTTCGACCTCATTTCCACTGGTAGCGCGTCCGGTCCGTGGCGACTGCCCTCACCACCACCTTACGAAGTTGTGTGGTTGCCCTGTTCCGACAACGAGTCGTCGGATATTGGTTCTGCTGCAGTAGTACCTGTATCATCATACTTCAAAGCAGAGCCGTTAGGATACTTGTCAGACGCTATGCTACTGAAAATAAGTAGTAAGTTGCCGACATCAGATTACATACGGTTAGGTTCATACCTTGAAGTGAACTTGAAGGATATGGGATATCTCAGTTGTGAGACAAGTGTCATAACTCAAGCTAGAGAAATGTTCACTGGGATCTACTTAGGGTTGACTTCTCATGAAGTAGCTTTCATCTCTCAACCTGTGCCTTCTGACAGGACTGTGAAGAACCCTGTCTATGAAGTGCTGAGAGCTTGGAAGTACAACGAGACGTCTGAGCCTATGGCTCTGATGAAAGTGTTGCAAGACGACATGGGTCGCAGTGACGTCGCAATGTATGTTCAAGGGTTGTATGCAGCTGTACCCAAAGACATAAAAGTGAGCTGTGACACTCCAGTGTTGACCACTCTCGTCTGATCCCTGCAGTAAGATGGACATCTGTTGAATTCGATCCTAGACTACAGTCACCTTTCACTATGCTAATAGTATCGTGTGGTAAGAGGCGTCTAGTATTCGAAGTGATAAATAACGTTTATTTTTTTTAAATAATTGGTAAATAAGTGAAAAAACAAAAAAAAGAAAAACATGACGCAGGACGTTTGCGAAAAGTGTTTCAAAATTTTTAAAAGACCGTACAATCACGAGTGACCCGTAGAAAAATGAAGAACAATACCTAAGTTTTGCCCTCTATGCGGCGATGTCGATTGCTGAAAAGATCACCTGTCGACGCGAATCTCTGGACGAGGTGACTATCCCTCCACGTACATGCGCTGTACCGAACGATCTGGAAACGTTCACGGCGAATTGGTCTGCAATACGTACGAGAGCAAACGTCAAACTACCAACCGGCGAGTTGAGTGACGCTGTAGATACTATGCGTCGCAATCCGCTTCACACAATGATAAAAGTGGGTTTCTCGGTAGGCTTACTCTTACAACACAGAGAAGACAAGAGCATACTGCGCTACTTTCACGTCTCCCAGAACAACGCAACTCTCATTACAACCGCTCCCTACTATAACCAATTCAGAAACTTTGGAAGAGCTCCTCTCAAAGATGGAAAACACCGTCGCTTGCGAGGAAGTACGGAAACTTTGCGACGCTGACACCAAGCGGTGCGCTCTTTTTCCTACTAATTTTGAACATTTGCGTTTACATGGGACCGAGGGGTTTTCCCATAGGCGGTAGGAACAGTCAGGACGGTCGAGTTGGAAAGAGAAGCTGTGTGTTAGATTTTCCCAACAAGGACAACCTCTGCGTCTTCCGCCACATTTCCTTTCACTTATACAACACCAGCAAGCGCGCTTCAAATTTGTTACGTCAGTTCTGTCCCGCTGCCACACGTGAAACTTTTCCTCCCGACGGACATTCCAGAATCTACCCTTACAACATTACCTTCGATTTCGAGGCTTTCTTCAGACCGTGCAGAGAACCGTCGACCGAACACGTGTCCCTGCTGTGGGATCAGGTCCCTTTGTCGGCTAGCGTCGCATCCGACTTTCCGGGGTAGGAGGGGTCGGTGTACGTCAGAGAATCCGACGCAGATTCCGACCCCTTGTTAGACCGAGTTTAAAATCACATAAACGAGAACGCCAAAGTCATCGAGAAAGCTGTGCTAGAACTTTACCGACCAACATTAGCGAAGTTACATGTGGCGATAGGTGAAGCTCTCCTGCTGGAGGAAACGACATTCACCCCTTCTCCAGGCGGCTTCGCTGCAGCTCACACCAGACAACCGTTATTTCAACTGAAGAAGCGGCTTCTGAGATACTTCCGTCAAGCTCCAGTCGTGGGCTTCAACACGGAGCGCTACGACTTGAACCTGATCAAAAATACGCCTTCACTCGTTCTTTGCCTCCGGAGACCGAAGAAACCAACAATTCAGCGTCATAAAGACAAGCAATCAATACTTGACGGTTTACACACAGTTTTCTTGGACGCAGTAGTCAACTATTTGGCACTTGGTTACAGCTACGCGAATTATTTGCGAGCTTTCACCAGAAACGAAGAGAAAGGTCGCTTTCCTTACGAATGGATGACGTATACCAAGAAACTGGTAAACAGAACCCTGCCACCGAGATCAGCTTTTGACAGCGAACTGACGGGCGTCAAAATGGCCGAAATCCGACTACGCCACATGTCAGAAAGTTTAGTACGACAAGAAGATGCAAACTATGAGAGATTACGTGATCCACTACAACAACAAAGACGTCAAACCTTTCATAGAAGCTTTTGAAAAAATCACGCTAATTTTTTCCAAGATCGCAGCATTGTCATGTTGAAAGACGAGATCTCTCTCGCCAGTTTGACTTTACAGGTCCTCTTCCAAAACCTATAAGCTGTGTTCACAACGTTCCCTCCGTTCGACGCCGTCCTCCACGCTCTGATCAAAGAAAATCTAGTCGGTGGTCCTTCCATCATCTTCCATGGATTTCACGAGAAGGAGTGTATAGGTGTCTTATAAGTCGGCAGAGGGTAAATACTAGTGAAAAAGGGAAGGCAGGTGTGCAAGTAGCTTTTCTAACAGACACGTGTGTGAAGTAAGCTGCTTAAGTCTAAACCCACCTGCGGTAGAAGCTCTGTACTGAGAGAGTCTTTTCAGCCGTTTAAGAGGCTTATCTAGGACAGGGTACATAAGGAGTGAAACGCCACTCTCACCCGTCACACTTTCTCCACCTGCCCTTCATCTTTGTAGCATCGTCCACTGTACG
Source organism: Harmothoe impar (assembly GCA_947462335.1). Classification (NCBI taxonomy): domain Eukaryota; kingdom Metazoa; phylum Annelida; class Polychaeta; order Phyllodocida; family Polynoidae; genus Harmothoe; species Harmothoe impar. Next base: position 7,312,485 of record OX381704.1, read on the forward strand.
CTCGCTCAGCACGTTACGATGATTAGTTCTGCTATTTTCTTTATTTATGAAAGTGATGACGCTACAGAGCATCAAAACCCTCTCGAAATGAGTCCAAGAAAGAAAAAGCAACTCCCACTTGAAGCAAGAAGAGAAACAGTGCCCTATGATGCATGTGAGGTAAAGAAACATTGGAAGGACGTCACCAAGGAGCAATGGATAGAAGCATGCTTCAACTTCATCGGAACAGTAGTTTCATTTGGACTGAGGGAGAAGATTTTGTTCTTTTTGATTTTTTCTTCTTAGCTCCGTATACTTGGCCTGACTGTGGTGAAATTCCTTCAAGTTTGTCAGTCTTCGCCATACAAGTTATCAACTCCTTGAAGGAGCTTCGATATATGCAAGGCACTCAGGAGGAAATTGTCAAGAAAATGACGGAATTCGAAACAGGCGAAGACACAATATGGTGCGAGGAGACGACATATGCGGACGATGATCTGGAGTCCATCATTTGTAGCCCGTTGGAACATTATGTTAAAGACTTTGAGGACATGCTAGACAGCACTGAGATGAACCCGAAAGAGAGATCCCTTACTGCACAGAAAGAGGCCAAAGCTGTGTTGGAAAAGCACAAGTTTGGTCAAGGATTCACTCTTCAAAGCAGCTGTGTGAGTGTGATAAAAAGTCTTGTGTTGAAACATTCAGACATGAAGTTTTCGCGTGCTGTCGACACACTTCCTTTGCCTGAACTGATGATGAACATGATCGACCCCATGGTACCAACACGTTTCGACTCTGCCAATTGTCCCATGTATAAAATGGTTTCAAGTTTTGCCCGTGGCCGATGGCTAAACGATCCACTGAAGTCAGAAAACCTCCTTGATTTAATCAACTGACTAAATGTATTTTCTCATACTAGTATTAGTAGCATTAGTAATAGCGGCTACTCAGTCTCGTGCAGCACAAGCAGCAGCATCTGTCAGCAGCATCCGTGACATCGTCAGCAGCAGCAGCAGCTGCACAAGCAGCACAAGCAGCCACATCTGTCAACAGTATCCGTGACATCGTCAGCAGCTGCAGCAGCTGCACGAGCAGCGCAAGCAGCACAAGCAGTAGCATCTGTCAGCGGAATCCGTGACAACGTCAGCAGCAGCAGCAGCTGCACGAGCGGCACAAGAAGCAGCATCTGTCAACAGCATCCGTGACAGCGACAGCAACTACAGCAGCTGCAGCTGTCAGCAGCTGCAGCAGCTGCACGAACTGCACAAGCAGCAGCAGCAACAGCAGCGGTAGTGTAGACCGCTAAATTCGAGATGACGTCATGTCTGTTTCTTAGCATCGACATTCGACATGAGACCTAGTGACATTTGACATGAAGCTTGAAAAACATAGTGACAGGTGACATGAGCAATTCTTACAATCGCCATGAGATATGAGCATAATTAAGCGACATCGACATGTGCCATGGCTATTTTTTTTTAAGACAAACGCCGCTAGTAGCGCTCTATAAGCGCAAGCTGTGGCTGTGAACCCCCTCCTCCCACCGTACACACGGGTAAATATCAGAGTCGGCCAATGTCGCCAATACTACTCTCATACAAGGGTCAGGCGCTGCTGGACTATAATAGATGAGTCAAGGACTATTCTACTGAGGGTCAGGGTACGCCGGACATTCAATAACAAGCTGGACTTTGGCAAATTTGCTTGAAAGTCTGGCCAGCAAGAGTCCAGCATACTCTCCCAAGAGTTCAGCATTGCCAGACTATGGTATGAGGATCCCGCATGGTCAGACTTTCAAGCAAGTTTGCCAAAGTCCAGCTTGTTATTGAATGTCCGGCGTAGCCTGACCCTCACTAGAATAGCCCTTGACCCATCTATTATAGTCCAGCAGTGCCTGACCCTTGTCTGAGAGTAGAATTAGCGCTATTGGGTACCTCTGATATTTGCCTCTGTGTAGTCAAACCTCGCCTGAGAGAGACATACTTCAGAAAGAAACGAAAGCGGATTCCGACATCGGTGTGTGACGATCACTTAGAGCTTTTCGTGAAGATAAAAACGGAAAAAGTGTGAAAATGGTGTCCGCCGCCCGGCGGATGTTGTGAGAGACGTTACCTTCACGATCTGAGAACTTCGGGGCTTATGAAAGACGTTGGAAGGTGACGGGATCCTAAGTCTCAACCCTAAGACTTACATTTGCTACGATTGAGTCAGCGGCATCAGTGAAAGAAAATCCAAAAAAAAAGATGGCGTGCAAAAAGTGTACAGAAGTAACAAACCCCTAAAGAACCAGTCGTCTTCTTAGATGTTTTCGCAAACGAAAAACTCTCCTTGCGGTAAATAGAAATTTCAAAAGTGGTACGAACCAAAAATGGACACTTACACCATAGAGAAAGATGACGTGCACTACTTGTATTATAAGCGTCGCGTGCATTCTAACGGTGTGACAACGAGTCCTTTAAAAATATGAAAAAAAGTGTGTTATTGATTGATTGAGCGCATCTTTTCTAAAATAGCGTGTTTATTAGAATTGAAAAAAATAAAATAAAAAAAAAAATAAAAATTATTGTTGTGTTTTATTTTCATACGTCTTCTTTTATTAGTAAGTAAAAAAAATTATAACAATCAACAAGCGTGTCCTCTTAAAGTGACACTTCCTCCTGTCGCTGCTGATCGCCTAATTAAGGCATGTGTCGTCGTCACTTCTAGTCACGTGACTCATCAGGTCACTTCCGGTCACGTGATCCTAAAGTCGATCACTTCCTAATCAAAAAAAATTAAGAGACACATTTCTTCATGACCCAACCAATCAGTGGTCTCCATTTGACCGGAAGTAGTCCCCTCATTTGCATAATGGGTCACTTCCGGTGTACCAGCCAATCAGAAGCCTCTAACTAAGTCAAGGTCACGTGACGTCACTTCCGGTATGCCCTTATATGGACATGTGAAGGTCGCATGACGTCACTTCCGGTATGCCCTTATATGGGCGTGTGACGTCACTTCCGGTCAAATGGAAGCCTCTGATTGGCTGCGTCATGACCTTGACCTCTAACTAGGTCAAGGTCATGTGACGTCACTTCCGGTATGCCCTTATATGGGCATGTGACGTCACTTCCGGTCAAATGGAGGCTTCTGATTGGCTGCAGGTCGATTGAGTAATAAACAGTAGTTAAGCATAGTCCCGTTCCGATACATACTATACTACTATCAAGCCTTCAGGATCTTCAAGATACATAAATGCTGTGTTGGAGAGTTACTGAGCAGGGCTGTATGTATGCATCATGACGAAAAAGGGCATAGAGCACAATAACGCACTCTGCCACCCTTGTAGGGTTAATGACATAAGGTCCTTATTTTGGATGAAACTTTTCCAAATCAAGAAGCCTGCATTATATATGCCTTTTTCCCATAAACATCTCAGCACATCAACTAATCTCTCACAAATGCACTGTATTTTGTAATATAATCTTCTTTCTCCACCAGCGAAAGAAACATTTCTTGTGAACCTGACAAGATGAAATGATTAGATGTCATTGAGTTAGTGAAGAAGACTTGCCCCTGCTTTACAACATTGTGTCTTGTCGGGTGCTGTCATGAGTGAGAATGGTAGTAGTTACAGGGTGTGAAGGTGGAATGATTACACCATGAATAATTGTCTGTGGAAGTGAGCTCATTACAGTGATATATTAACCCAGATGTTTGCCCCCGTTATTCACCTCCAACGCCCCCTGATGCCTGACAGGTTTCCTACCTAACTGGAGTCTCGTGGTAATTAACTCCCCCCTTCCACTTAAGAAGCACCAAGTTTATCCAAGAGTGTCTCAGACTGGAACTTACTATGATGAAGACATTGTTATGTATAGTCTTGTATCGGCAATGTACCTTTAATTAGTAAAATTGCTTTGGTCCGGGTAAATTTTGTGAGGCACTTAAGGTTTACAGTTTTGGTTTGTTGGATAATATCATGTTCTTATGGCTTTGACATTGAGCAAAAATATGAGCAAAAAATTGAACTACAGATTCCCAAAAGTATCACCTCAAATAATGGTGTGATACTTTAGGACACAAGTCACTAAAACTGCAGACCTATGTGCATGTGTAGGGGTGTGCTGGGTGCTAGGGCAAGGGTAGCTGACTGGTGGAGCTCTGGCTTGTCCTTCATATGGTAGAGTGTTGTATAGAGCCTTGTATGGTCCTCCCAGGCGAGTTGACCCTCACCCAAATCACTGAAACACCTTTTCAGAACCACTAAGTGCTTCAATGCATTAGGTCATTTCATCCTTATCATTTGGATGATCATAAGACAGTGTGGCCCTCAAAGTTCTAATACCTCTAAAGCAAACGACTAAAAGCAGAGCTTCAGTATTCGCATTACACATTGTCTTCAGCATAGTCCCTCTCTGGTGCCAGCTACGTAGGTTCCTTTATAGATGTCACTCAGATGGTTACAAGCAGCTGAGCACGGTCTTTATGTCTCTCTTGATGTCCCTTGGTAATACCTAAAGTACACAGTAGGTGATGAAAGGACAAGTAGGAAGGCTGTAAAACTAACTAATGGTGACAAACACTTTACTCTATGCCTAGAACTCAGTGCTAATAGCACCTGTAAACTGGAGAGTGGGCAACAAGTTGGCTGTACTACCCAATCTGGGTACTGCTCCAGAAGGTAAAAGAGGTGATTGTAGGTGTAGTTCATGACAAGTTAACTTTAAAGTCACGTTGGCGCCAGCTCCTCTTGACATAACTTTATCAATTATGTCCATCTCAAATTTTACTACAGTATATATCCCACATTAATAGAATCTAAAACAATTTTATATTTAATCTAAAAAATGTCAAGGCACAACCTGAAAGTAAGATTTAACTTTACACTAATATGTATAAGGAATTAAATCATCAATTCTCTTTCCTTAAAACTTTGCTTTGGTATCTGTGTGACACCTTTTAGACTTCAGACTGCTCATCAAAATCAAAGTGATTTTTGGTTACATTGCTGCAAACTAAAGGCATTGCCTGATTTTCCCCGATTGGAATATGCTAAAACTTCAGGTGAACAATTAAGATTTCAGTAAGCCATCCCCGCCCCATTTGTCTGTTCAGAAATCATGAACTGATGTAGAAATTGCCTGCAATTCCACACACCTCCCACTTTGCTTGATTGAAATGCTGTTGTCATGAGGAAATACAGCCTACAAGTCTGCCAGAGGACAGGTCTGTATACTAGTGTCTGACTGCCTGGTGAATGTACTTCTGTCATGTACAGGTGACATTACAATAGAACCAGGCTATCACAGAATCAGACTGGGAGGTGTCCAGGGCTTCACTCTATCCAGTATCAATTTAATGTTCTCATATTGTCTTGTTTACAACTATAAGCCTCCCAGAATTTACCTCTTCATGGATTCAGCGTTAGAAGGGGTGACTCACCACACTCCTTGCCAAAGAAAAGAAAGGACATGTGTCTGACAAATAGCAATTCTTTCTGAAATCATATTATATCACAAAGTATGAAAAGTAACAATTGAGAGTATAGCCTCCCTATAGAAACAAATTTAGAGAGTCATCCAGATTCCAAAGTCCAACCTTACTTAACCCTCTTCCAAAAGGAGGTTGAAATGATGATGTGGCTTTCCTTCTTTTTCTCTGTGCGTGAGAGTCTATACAGACTTATATTCCAAAAGAAATCATAAATGGTCCAGCTCTGTTTATAACTTTTTAGATTATCCCAATTTAAATCGATTCTCCTGCTCTTTAGGAATGCACTGTGATTTGTCATAAATTGGTTTTAAACTGGGCCCGATCTGCACCCATGGAATATGTATGAGGGGTGGAGGGAGAAATTTGTTCTGATGGCCCTTGCTGCTTTCCGAATGTAAATCCTTCTATCCTGTCATTGAAATCCGAAGGTGCAGGTATATTGTTTCATGGCTATTATGCACTTCAGATTGGCACTTTATAAAATTGAGCTAAGTGTATGGAATTGAAATTCTGTTACCTGAATACTTTAATAACCTTAATGACTATAACTTTTCAGATTGTTTATAGGGGACATTCTCTCGAAGAGAACCTTATGCCTTGAACAGGCACAGATAACATCAGATTAAATCCGACACATCATAAAAGTTTGGATCGCTTGCTTTCATTTCCATTTAAGTTTTCCGAAAAGTTATGGTGAAATTGAATATGATGTATTCAAATAAAATGTGGAAAATAAGAAATTTACAAGTCTGTGGGAGAAACAATAAGCGCTCAGTGAGAACAAGTCATCTGTGCATTGTACAGAGTTATTGCTGTCAGATAAACATGAGACACCTGTTACTTTAATATGTAAATATGTCCCTTGTGCAGCAAGAAGCAAGCATGTTCTGTTTACTGTTGGATGCTTTGCAGTATCTAGTAGACTTCAAGATACTGTGCACAATATGGAGACAACATGAAAGGAAGATGATCCCTTTCATCAGTAATAGCCGGCTCACAGTGATGAGCTGTCAGCATGGGAAGTAATAGATTTTTCTGAAATAGTCCCCTAATGTAGCTAGAGGAAATTCATGAAGTATTTCTAGCTTTACTGTTGGATGCTTTGCCATATATAGCAGTCTTCATGAAACTGTGCAGAGCAAACATTAAAGTGACATAAACCTTTCAGTACAAGCAGGCATACTCACAGCATTTTACCAAAACTTTGTAAAACTTTAGCTCCAGAGACAATTAGATAATCTCTTTAATGGGCTTTTAGCATCCTTCATACACTTATCTTCTACGTGTATTTGAAGGCATACTGTTGATCAAAGGCATCGTGATAATGAGTTATGTGGGAGCCAGTGGTGCCTGATCCCTTCTATCTCTTAAAGCTGGCAGGTAAGTCCTAAAGTCCAGTATTATTACCCTCCTGCATACATCTCATATCCTACTGTAATGATGCCTACAGAAGACTGTGTACCTCCTAGCTGATCTAATGATAATCCTCATTATCAACAATGACCTATCATCATCTAACATCTAAGGTCTGATTACATCCATATAAGATGATGAGATAACCACCCATAGTACATGCCTGGGTTGACCCATGGGACTGATTGTAGTGATGTCTGGTGAGGTAATTACCACTAATGTGTCTATACAGATAAGCCTCTCAGCCGGCAGTTACCCATAGTATCAATCTCTCGTGACAGATGGATCCAACTGTCTTTCTATTCTCATATAGCTGATACCAACTTCCAATAAGACATATGCAGCCCACTTCATGAAATGTCTGCATACTTTTTGTTTTATATGTATTATTATCTTTCTGTTATTCTGTCTAGACAACATCTTTTCTGTTCTCCTAAACACTACTTTTATATAGTGTGTTTATTTAGTCTATTGGTCTTGTGCACTGGCTATGTAACCTTACAATACCAAGGTAACAATAACTCTTTAAGAGATGCATTGGCAATCAGTACAGTTGTAACACCCTACATTCCCAGCATTAAGTACCCAGTCTATACATTTGTGAAGCTGCTTAGGTATTCACCTCCAGCTCCCCCCATGTCTGCCTGGATCACTATTCAACTAGAAGTCTGACACTAATTACCTCCCCCTACTTTCAAAACAAACAGAAAACCGTTTAGATCGACCATTGAAGCACACCTTCAACATCCACATTGTGAGTTTCCCATCGCCATCTCTTTAGTACCTCCCAGGCCCTAGCTAGGTTCCTTCATAGACCTTACCATAATGGTTACAAAAGCCTTAGTACAGTCTTAATCTCTGTCTTTATGTCCCTGCAAGAGACCCAAAGTACACAGTAGGTAAGAATGGGTTACCTGGGAAAACCGTAAACCTGCCTAATAGTGTTAAACCCTTTACTCCTGGTCTACAACTCAACGCTAATAGCACCTGTTAGCTGGATAATGAGCGACCAGTTACAGCTCAGGCACAGCTCCAGTAGGTAATTAGTTACGGCAGATTGTATTCAAAGAAAGATCCCACACAGAAACATCAAAAACTGTTTGATTAATACTTTATTCATCAGGCCAATTAAAATGTCCTCAATCCTTCCTGATCCCTCCTGAAAACCAAGATTGGTTGGAAAGACCTGCCTTTTGTTGTTGTCAGCTTTATGACTCAGTATCTTTAATGGTAGCCTCAATAAGAAGGAGGTTAAAACCTAAACTGGGACATAACAAAAAGGGCTTGGTCTATTTTAGGAGTCCATTTATCTAGTAATTGTATTCAGGCTGGGTTATGAAGTTATGGAGGGAAAATCAAGGATATTGTGTGGTAGACAGTGAAATACTCAGAACACAGAGCACTTGATGAATGCCTGTATTACATAATCCATGTGAACAAACAAAACAATTTCTGTTGTCAATAAACAATCAAAACCCTCCCAAAAAGAAAACATGTAGTGTTATGGCCGATATGGCTTTCAACACATTTTATCATTGTTTTTAACAATTGGATCTAGCTGATTTCGTATTTATCAAACATTATAAATCCCTCACCCTTTTAATTTGATCTAAGCCTCACACAGAACTAAAATGAGATCTAAGCCTTACATTAAAGAGTTGGTAAAAGGGGCTTAGTCATTGCATCCAAACTTGTTTGAATATTCTCTGTCATCTCCTTTTAGGAAGTTGATTTCTTAACACTCTACTTTACTAGGTATCTCAGGATGATTTAAAACCCTTTCACTGTCACTGCACCTGAAGGCACATAAGACTGCAAATGAGGTCTTCCAATAGAACCACTTGAGACTTGAATCAGAATCAATGTAATTTTGGTTATATTGATTATGTTGTTGCACACTGCTAAATACGTTGACTCATTATCTGTGATTGGAAAATGTCAAGGTTTCCAGTCAGCAGGATACAATTTCAGAAGGTAATTCCTCAGCAATTGGTTGGAAATTAAGTATGAATCTCTAAATTGCCTGCAATCCTGCTCACCTCCCACTTGTCCTGATTAAAATGCTGCTTAATTGGCATGAAGGACATACCATCTACACATTTTCCTGCAGACAAATCTGTATAACAGGGTCTGACTGTCTGCTAGATATACTTCTGTCCTGTGCAATAGAACCAGGCTGTAAGGTTCTCATGTAATCAGACTGGAAGGTTTTCAGGGCATTGCCATATCAAGTATTTATATATTATTCTCAAATTGTCCTGGATCCATGTGTATGCCTCTCAGCATTAATCTTAGTAAGGGTTTTACACCAGGAGGGTGGACTACCACACACACCTTCTGTAATCATTCCCACCTCTGAAAATATGGTATTGTGAAATGCAAAAAAGGGAGTAAATCATATCAGAATTAAATTAAATGACAATAAATTAGTCTTCTTGAAACCACATTATACTGCAAGGGAAAAAGTATTCGGCATACTTTGATCGTTTTCTCAATGCCTGAATTCTAATTACCTTCTTCCAAGAAGTTTCCATAGTTACCCTAGCTTCTCACTGTAAAAAAATAATAAACCTGTAGTTCTTTGCTATGGATATTTGTGACCATGCTCCACATATAGATGAGGGATAAATCTATTGAAAGTGGAGATATCCCCCGGGTCATTGTGTGGTTACCTATAGACCAATGTCCTGATTGGGTGGGGTCTGTACGTATGGTCACCATGACAACAGGATTGACATGATGTCTACATTAAGTCTGTGACATGACATACTCTTGATACTTTGTCTGATTGAACATCTATGTTTGTGAAACACACACAGATCCGAATGCTCCGGAGGGATTCTCTATTCATCAAGAATGGACTCTGAAGGATACCATAGGATCATGGTCTGGGGCATGGGCCAATGACATTCTTGATATATTCATATGACTTGCTGTGGATAGAAAGGAAAAGAGTCAATGTGGTTCTTTTCAGAAATAACCCAGAATAACTCTCTTTCGAATTGGAGTCAGGACCCAGCTGTGGCTTAGCTGTCTTGGTTGTTTCTGTTATAAGATTGTATACAGAACTGTAGTCCGTACCCCAAAGAAGAGTCTACCTCTGTTCATCAATTATTCAATTTTTCTATTGGGATATGATATAGTTCTCCTGCTGGTTAGGTATACCTTGTATGCTGTCATAAATTGGTCAAATTTGTCAAATAGGAGAACGATCTACTTCACCCACTGAATATGTATAAGGGGGGAGGGAAAAGTCTGGTGCTGATGGCATTTGCTGCATTTAGGATGTTAATCCCTATATCCTGTTTATTGAGTTATGTATAACCCCAGGGGCAGGTATAATGTGTCATGTCTTTCATACATTTTATATTGACACTTCATACACTTATTAAGGGAATATAGTTATCTAAATTGATGTTGCTGGACTGCTTGCTTGGTCCTCCCTCTCTTGCTGCACCACACAATCTGCTGACACAGATCACTGTCAGCTACAGTTATAGAAAACATATGCATCAGATTGAAATCTGGCACTTCATAAAAGCTAAGATCACTTACTGGGAGTAGAATTTGAAGTGTAGTCAAGTTAAATTGAGCTAGAATGTGAAAAAAAAAAAAATCAGTCTGTAATATAAGTTAAGCGACAGCTAGTTATCCATGCTTTGCAAAAAGTCACTTTGATGCATGACCAGTAAGAACTTCAAACTACACCCTCAGAAAAGTGAGAGTCATTGTCGCTAAAACTACCCTCACCTGAGTTTTAGCGACAATGACTCTCACTTCTCTGAGGGTATATTCTCTTTGTCGGCTAGTGACTAATATACAGGCCAGCAAAGGCATGGAAGCATTTGGATGATGGGATTTGTATAAATTTGAAATTTTCCAAAAGAACATTTTGATAATGAGCCAATGAGTATGGGAGATGATGGGTAGCTGGAATCTTTATCTCCTCCATTGCTCTCCATCTACTTCTGCTTGTTTACCCCACTTTCTATTTCTCTGCTTCCCTGCTCCTCCATACATCTTCCTTTCCCCCTTCTCTATATCCCTCTCTGTCTCCGCAAACCAAGAGTTACTAGTGCTTTTTCAAGGTGTGCATTCATAGGATCAGCATATCTAAAGATTTACTATTCTCTTTTTTCTTTTGTTCATTTGTTCTTTTAAAGAAAAAGAAAATTTCCCAAAAGATTCGTTCTTTTGATGCACATGGTATTGAAAAGCATGTTTTTCCTAAAGTGGCCAAAGTACCAGTAAAATTGTAGATAAAAGTTAATTGTAGCCTATCATGTAAAGGTCGATACTACATGCTGATATGATATAGACCTTTTATCAGCCATCACCAGTTGGCCCTTGGAATTGGTCTGTTCACTCATTGTAAGGCTTTCCCATTGTTTTATATATCTTGTTATTGCTTTATCTTGATATTGATCCGTCTAGATTGCAATCGAACAGGTCTGTTGTCTTCCTGTATGCTACTCAAGACTAGTGTATTTATTTAGTTAATGGGGGCATTACTGTAACCCATTATTTACTATGTCCGTTACTCTTTCTGACACTGACCAGGACTTTCCTTAAGCTGGTGTATCCTGCTTGTCAAGTCTGTGAATAATACAAACTCCTTTTTGCCAATCAATCTCTCTTTAAGAAAAAAGCAAATGGACCAAAATGCCAAGAGGCAGATGATTGTGAAAAGGGATGAGACAACTGTAACATCTGCTGATGCAGAAGAGGCCCCAGGTCCTGATCCAACACCAGCTGACCACCCAACAACCACAGAGGATGTGGCCACCTGGGGGGCTGATGGTTTCTCTGAGCATAATGAATAGCATATATTTCTAGTAAAGTCACCAGGGCTTCATTCATACTCTATAAAGACAAAGGATAGAGACCAGTTACAAGCTGTGTGGCCCTCAAATGATGAGTTACAGCCACTGTAATGTATAGAAACTACCTCAGTGGAGGCAGAACCATCTGCCTTAGCTATTGCCTATTGCCGACCCCCATAGGAAACAGTGCTTTGAGGCAGATGTATACTTTACTATTGCTATTGCCCAATTGTAACGGTAACTTTGTGCAGTATAGGAGTTATAGCCTTAGCAGCTGACGGGTGATTTCGTGCACTTATCATCAGTTGTATTTTTAGTTCAGTGATGAAGAAGACAGCCATTCCTATGTATCCTCGTGCAGTCTGTACTGTACGTAATGCCTCCCCCTCTGCCGCCATGTGTGCCCCCTTAGTCTCAATCTGCCACTTAAATGTCCAGGAGCTATGGACTGCTGCACAGTAATTGACATGTACAATTTTGTACTCATACTTGTATGTGGTACGGGTCAGACAAGCAACTCAACACAGCACATTTACATCCTACAGTCAGACCAATGCCTGCCGACCACAGCAGGTGCCAGACTAGTGCTCCAGGAACAGCCAGAGGGAAAGTGGATGAATCGTGACAGTTTGCTCTGTACACTAGTGTCCCCCCTGCCTCCATTGTCAGTCACTGTATCCTTTATATCCTGTTCTGCCGTTGGTCCAATTGAGTGCACATCTTAAACTGAGCTAAGGAGGTGTCTGACAAGGTAATAAGGAGGTGTCTTGATACATTGGATGCTGACAGAGGTAAAGATAGAGTAACCAACATGGTTTACTACTCAATATGGGGCAGTGTACTGGGTTACTACAGGAATAATGGGACATGTCACGTTGGACATCCCAATATGAAGACCACTAGATGAGGTGTGTAAATACAGATTTGGCAGCAGGCAACTGTCAAATATGAGGAGGTATGTATATAGCTGGCTGAAGGGGGGGGGGGGGGTAGAAGTAATTGGAGAAGGGCATGGGTCAGTGATGTAGAGTTTCTGTTATAAAGAATGAGGGATGCGGCTTGGTGATATGGTGACAGGCATGTTCTGGCAGTGCTAATATGGTGGGCAGAGACATAAAGACCAACAAGGAAAGTAGTAAATTGGATTGAGTAGACAGGGCCACTACTAACTATTGGTTTAGCTGGCACTCATTCAAGCGTAATGCATTAATGCACTATGCAGCATTGCATACAGTGTGCAGGTCTGCACTCAGCTGTTTGGTCCAGACTAACTTCTCATTTCCAGCCGTCAACTTTAACATAAAATCAATACAGCTTCTTGAAATGGACTTCTAGCTGTTAAAGTTGTTATCACTTTGGGAGTTTGTGTTTTGTCATATTTTAGACAGTATGCAGGAATTAGGTTCCTCTACACCAACAGCTGAATGATGGATAGCAACAGCAACTGATATCAGATCATCATAATTAAGATTTTACCAAAAGAAACATGGTCCCTGCTCTGTCTGCTGTGTTGACTAGATGAGTCTAGCCATTGTGGACAGAGGCTTAACCAGCTGCATGGTGAGTTTACTGACTTTAAATGTGTGTTAGATCTTTTGAAACTTTCTGTTGTTCAGCAGACTGATGTTTGTGTTTACAGTCCCTTTCATCTTTTTGAATGGAAAGGGAAATGTGTCATCTCTCAAAGAATAGGTACTGAAACCAATATGTCTATTTGCAAAGTGTCCTCACCACAGATTGGTGACAATTCCAGGTGCTTCTATTATAGTCTAGTGTTGGTGTTTGTCCTGCATTATATGCCGGTGTACTCTTTTCATTGGTCAAAACATGAGATAAGTCATGGCATCTACCAGGGGCATCTGTACATGCAGTCTGAGCAGTCTGTATTAGTGTCAGGTTATAAAGAGAAAGTTTGCAAGTTTAGTGGAATTTCACACTAGCACATAATTAAATATGACAACCCTTGAAGTGGTATCTCTGGCAAAAATTATTTCACATTAGCAAGGAACATCAATATTCAAACAACACCTAGATAACTTTAAACTTGACATGCTGTCATGATATGTTATGCCTTTAAGTGCCCACATTTTGCTGTGCAGCCTACATAGTAGTTGTAACCATGTATATATTTTAACGTACACTATAGATCACAAATAATGACCCAATTTACACAGTTGCCTACAATGAAGAACAGGGGATCACTTGGTAATACCTTTGTACGTTGTACACAATCTACCGCTTGTTATAGCCCTCAAAATGATCCTGGCCAGATTAAAGCTCCTTAACGCTTGCTCTAGGGCAGGCTGAATTAATGCAGCCCTGGCCTGAGTAATTGTATTTTCCCTACACTTATTTCAAGCATCATGCCAAACTTACAGGGTTGATACATAATTGTATTTTCCCAACATTGTTTTCAAACATTATGTCAACAGGGTTACAGGGTTGATACATACTATAGCTCCAGTCATGAAGTATAGGTAAAAAGTTTTAAAGTTCATCCACATCTTTTAGTTAAATGGCATTTATTTAATGACCAAATGGCCCATAAAAAACGTTTTGATACCAATTTAAAGCTAAGACATCATGGAATATGAATTTTTCATTAGAGAAAAAAGTTTTGAAAAAGTGTGGATTCTGTTACCATGGCAACGAGGATTCTAAAATGTTGAAATTTCAAATTTTTCACTCTTCTTCAAGGCAAAGTTGCCATGACAACCAGAGTGACACCTTTCAGCTAAAGGTTTCAAGAGGGGTAGTTCAGAAACTAAATTATCTTTCAAATGAGACCATTTAGGGCATTGTATCTAGTCTGGTCTCTGAAAAAGACTGATTCAAAGTTGGTAGCGAAATGTTGAATTTTTGCATTTTTTTGCCATTTGGCTCAAAATGGATATTTCACCCCATTACTTGTACAGCATGATCAAACTTACCCAAAACATGAAAATTTACTTACACAAAATATTAAATGCTGACAGTAATGATGAAAACGGTACAGATTGGGGTCCCTTTAAGAAAATATGTGTCTATTGTAATAATAAGACGTCTATATGTGATAAAAGTCAGCTGTTCTATGTGAAATGTATGACATAATCATGCTTTTTGGGGCCGGGCTTCTCAAAATCCCGATCTAAAGTATATTTCTCGATCCAAAATGGCCGACATTTGGAGGATTTATCCCGCATTATCAAGCATAATGGATCTATAACCAACAAATGATGGTTTCCAGTACAGTATGTCTACAAAATATAACTATATTGCAAGACTGACAACAATAGTGACCACAATTAGCCCTTGAGAAGTATTGCTGAGTGTTCAATTCTCCCTGATTTGATGGTATTTATGGGTATAAATGCCCTAAAAGGACACTTTCCGACCAATTATAAATGAGAAAAACATAAATTGCTCAGCAATTATAGATATTTTACTTTATATTCATGGTATATGTGCATGTATCAATTTCCTGGAACAAAAGAAAACCCTTCACAGCCTAATTCATGTGCGTATACTAGAGAGGCAAAGTAGGTGTATTCACTGGACGTTTCTTGGTGACTGGAGCTATAGAGGTGTCGTCATGATGCATAAATGGAGCACTGACGAGCTACTCACCAAAGCTGCATTCCTGTATCAAGGGGAATCAGGATCTGGTACATAAAAGCACTATACATTTCTTTGATCCAGTGTTCATTATGGCCCTACCCAAACCCTTTTGTTGCCTGGGGGTATTTGCCTTTAACCCTCAGCTGGCCATACTTGATGAACCCCTTTGACAAAACCCAAGGTAGAAGCTTAGATGTGTGCAGATAAAACCACTTAATGATCTAATCACAACGATTGCCTACTCATGAATCACAGTGGATGGCTTTTTGATGCCTCCAAGCTCTATACCGTGAGTGCACATTTTACTGCATGTACCTGACCATGTCCACTTGTAAGCACCTCATTCAAGGCTCTTTGGTCCTGCATAGATCCCATCACAATGGTCCTGTACAGACTGCATCAACATTAATCAACCAGTTATTAACTCTCAGCACTGGGATTTGTTGTCTGAGACAGTTTCCCATTAATTGTTTCTTTTGCCAAAAACCTATGGTAGAAGATAAAATATCAGTCAATACCACCTTCACAACAATGATGAAGCAATGCAAAGACTTTGGGCGGTTTATGACTGGCTGCCACCAAAGCCTACTCATTCAAGGAGGCTCTGTGACTGAAACTGTCAAGTTTTCAACTAGGGTAGAGAGGTTGTCTCCCCCTCCATGGGAAGTTTAGATTCAGTATTGTCATGCCCTCACTTCAATTCAATTTCATTGTCAAAGGGATGAAAAAGGCAGATTATGAAACCTTATTTGTTTTAAACAAGTTTAGAAAAGACCATCAATTTCCTATTGTTATATCCATAAGGAAAAAGGAGGAGTTGCTGCATCAATAAGTTGAATAACCGACTCTGCCGACCTTAACTTTTTTTTACAAGTATTTCATTTTATCCTGGATAACAGCTTGACCTAATTTAGAAAGCTGTAGTCCGAAGTGTTACACCAAATTATCAAATATGAGTTTAGAACTAGTGAGATTGAATCTAAATCCCTCTGTAACACTGTTAGTATAATTAAGTGCTATTGGATCATAGTAATAGCACTGCATTAAATATTTGTATTAATTTAATGGACTTCTCATCTTACCAATTCACCACCAGCACCCCTAATCTCACTGCAGCTATAAAGGAAGGTATCTTTGCATCCCATGTCCCTCTCTCCCAGTGGGCACAAAGCCTTGATTCAACATTGACAACTGGTTAATATAGGGCTACAGGGTAGATCAACCTGTTTTCAACATTGATCCAATGTTACTATTTCAAAGTTGTCAACCAACACCTGTTTCAATATTGATGCAATATTTGGATATCAACCTTGAATCAACCATGTGTTTTCCACCTTTCCCACTAGGTGCCTCCACAACCTACTCCTTAGCATTTCTATCTACATGCTACATCTATTTTCCCTAATTGTAAGCTCTTATTATCTCATCGATGTATATAATTGATCAAAATGTCATTCATTTTTATTGACAACTATGGTCTGTGCATTTGGTTGGAATTTGAAATTAAATGACAAAAATACATGCATGGTTTCAGTAAGACACCCTTTATGTTACTAAGAATAATAGATAAAGCCTCAGTCCTGACCAGGTCAGTTTGAAATGGATATGAAAGCCTCTTAGTGTGATCACCTGAGGTCATTCATGTACCCATACTCGGGAAGATGCTAGAAGTAGCATTTAATCTAGGAGAAATGACGGGGGGAGATTGCAATGAAAATATATAAATTGCAAGGAATGCGTCTACATTAGAATACTGCATTTAGGTTGAAAACATGACAATATACTGAATCTCAAATTATGCATCAGCAGTCAATATCAAATGTAAATCATCATTTATTATGTTTATTCGTTGTTGATTCACAATGGCCATATTAATGTTGAATCACTGAGGAATAATCAACGTTGATGACCTCATCAATATCAACCAAATGACAACCCTGTATCAACTGTTGATATCATGTCACTACACACGTTGAATCAACATTGAATCAACTGAAGTTTGCCCACTGGGCTACCTACACTACTAAGTGGACTGCTTGAATGATGAGTAAGTAGCATTGGGAATAAAACTGGAAATATAATCGAACCAGTGAGTAACTAAAGCACTGTTACGAGTGTTGTAGGAGATGAATTGATATCCTACTCCTTTTTAAAAGCTAGTATATAACAATATTTGGTTATTAAGTTACAAATGTGTTAATCTTCTGTGCAGCAGAAATATAATATCTGCTACTCAGTAGATGGTTTTGCTGTGGATAATGCATCATTCAGGAAGATAGTATCAGCAGAAGAATATTGCCCCATCTATCCCAACCTAATGAATGCATTTTTGATTTCTCTCATGCTATGATCAACAACTAAAATTGTGATTGTTCTGCATATATGCAGACAATTGTTATTTTACCACACCAATGTTTCTCAATCTCTCAATCATGCATGCAACAGTGGTATCCAATTCTTTAAGCTCTTTGCCATCAGGAACTGACAAAGTATCATTATATTTCACATTCAAGGAATCAGCAGGAAGGAAAAGTCAGGATATGTTTAAATATGCAATCAACAAATTGGATTTTGGAAGTCCTGTATTGGATTTCTTTCTGCATCCGGATGGCTAATAGCAACCTGATGTCAATAATAGACAGAGTGAACAAGAGATGACAATCCATGGTAATCTTTATGCAGCCACAGTTTTAGCCTGGACATGGATCCTTCAGCAAATAGGTCAATGAACTTCACTTAATTCTAAAAGAGGTCTATGGATTGTGATGAAGTACATTAAAATGCAGCGTTTGAGACTTCCGAGATTACTGTCACAAGCCCAGCCCTAATAGTAGCACATATTGGGATTGTGTGGTTTATAATGCAACCTGATGAATGACTATGAACTACCTTTTCTCTACCTAATTCATCAATAGGCTTTGTGTTTGGCAACAACAAATGAACAGCAGACTGTTAGACTCTTAGGAAATGAGATAAAGCCCTGACTGGTTGAAAGGAGGCTATCAAATTGTAAGATACATACCACACACTTCTATGCAAAGTAATTACTAGGAGCACAAAGATGAAAAGATGAAAAATGAGTCTGGCAAAACCTTAATTTCCCCCGCCACTTATCATGGACTCAAATAGATTCAAAGGCACACTGTAATTACAAAGGTGGCAGACAGATAGGTGCTTTCCTGTTTGGTACATCACAGTAACCAGCAAGGACAAAGACAATTTGTTATTTATCAGTGTTCGCTGAGTCTCAGTGTGTAAGGCAATCAGTCACACCTTTAACACTTTAAGGACTGCATAGTATTTTTATGCACTTTTCCCTATGCCATCATTATATCAGAATGAGGGAGTTGTGTGGTACCTGCAAAGGCTGCATTCATGAAAACATCCATGTTGATGAAAAGGGAATAGTATAATTTACGTTGTATGTGGCCCTTAAAGGTTTAAATCCCATCCCAGAGGCCTCATCCCTCAGTATTAATCATTCACAGGACTACCTGTGGTAAGCGGATTGGGACTGAAAGAGAGGAAATTAAATTCTACTCAAGTCCTCAACTCATCTGGCTTGGCATTTGGGACATGACAAATTGGCAAGTCATTTGCTAAAGTTCTTATTGAATGCAGTAATTGTTATGTCAAAATTTGCTAAGTATAATCGGATTGTAGATTAAATTTGGGAGCACACACAACCTGGTGGGAACATGAATCTTTGTGTTCATGAATCTCTGTTATCTGTTCTTAGCCTCAACTCAAACTGAAACAACTCATTACTTTGTTTCTGTTACAAATGAAAGCCACAGCATGTCCTATGTAATACTGTGTGATAAAACAGTCTTGCTTAGCCCTCATATAAAAAATAAAAAATCTATCACTTTGGCATATCTAAAGTTAAATTCAGCATCAAAGATATTCAACACAAATTTCCCGGTATCTTTATAATTATATACCTTGGTCCATCTACCTCAGTTCTAGTATTGGAGCTGACTATTTAGGAATCCTTATGAAGCAGAATGGGCAATAAGCCTTCGTATAAAACTGTACTGAAACTGAGACATGTAGCAGCTACTGAATATGTTATTGTGTAGGGGTAAGGGGAGTGTGTATATGTGGCCGGCAATCTCCTATTTCTTGAAAAAACAGCTGTACCCTTACTTAAACAGGCATTCTGGTCTGCTTTGTCAGAGTCTATGTCAGTGACAAGTGGCAAGGACATATATACGTAGCTGACCTCTCATATATCTTGATAACAGCACCGATATACCCCAACTGGGATATCAACCCTGGTCCCCATTGGGAAATTGCATAAATAGAACATGGTAAGTTATCTATAACCAAAACAGCTTTTGTTGGTCCCCCTGTGACATACCAATCTGCATTGCAGATTTAGGGTGGGTACCAGCAATATGGCTAGGATTGGTGGCCAGTAGCCTCCAGTGTATTGGGCCTGTTTGGGCCGCACCTCACCCTCAGGCTATTCATCTTACACACTCCAGCAACTGACCATCATCCTGCCCGTAGACTTACTTGTTGCCATGTAGATAAATGTTGTATATAATCAGAATGTGAGTTTTGGTAATAAATTCTCCTTACAGCAGGTTAGCTGCTAGCTATAGTGTGTTAAGAGACCCTCGTCAATCACTTCAGGCGGCTCTGGGAGTCTTTAACATCAGGGTTCCCTGCACTGTGTGGCACTAGTCCCACTAGAGGTGTCACACATGGCTTTGCAGATTCACTAACCATGTACACTGAGGATTTAAAAGATAGAGCTACATATGGAAAATGAAAGTCTTTTATGAAAGGATAATTTCCTTGAAACAGTACAAGGTGCAGCGTAGAGGTTTGAATTTATTAGTTTACTCTTAGAAAATACAGAATACTAGCTTAACCCTTTGATGCATCATGTCCTTGGTCATCATAATGCATGAATGCAGCCCCGGCAAGCAACTGGCCATTGCTGCATTCAAGCATCATTATTTGATTATCAATTCAATTGATTATCAATTCAAATTGTTGACCAAAATAATTAAAATTAATTTCCTATTTACCAAAAGAAAAACAATGTCTGGGAATGAAAGAAAAAAAGGGCAAAAGTGGTGGCTGCTGCGGTTTGTCTTTGTGATGTCTTTAAGATAGCAAGTCCTGTCAGTGGGTTTCATCATCAAGATGACAGGTTGTGCAGGTTGCGGCTGGGTGTTGTCTTTTAGATGGCTTCAGACCAGTCAACAGCAGACACTCTCTCAGTCAGGCCTCTGCCGCTGCACCATACTCGCTCAACCAGTACCTTTTACCACTGCAAAGGCTCCAAATGGGACTGGTGGAACTGCTGTATTTAGATCATGCACAGAAACAGGTGTACAGGATTTAATTCCTGAAGGCAATTTAGTCAAACACATTTTTTATTGGAGTGTGCTCAGACTCTACTATTATAGAGCCCGGGCCTGAGACCGCTGCTGCACAGCACTGCTCAGCTCTGCTCAGCACCAGCCCCCTAGTGACAGAAACTAGAACTACTCACAGTTTGCACAGACCTGGTAGGGGTGCAGATGTCACTGTGGTAGCTGCTGAGCTGCTGGGACGCTGGCAGTCAGTATGGTGTAGGCTGGTGTAGGGCATGGACTACCACTAGTTGCAGCAGAACTCCCAGTCTGGGAGGTCAGTTTTGGGAGTTGAGGCGGAGGAGAAAAGGTACCTTCCAGGAGTGGATTACCTGACAGCATTTTGTGTAGGATATTACCTATCTAAATGATTGAGGGAGCAACGGTATCCTCTGAACTGGACTAGGAGCAAAGTTGAACTATACATGTGTCTTAAAGTGGAGTTGTGTTTTAACAGACTGAGTGCAGGCTATAGTGTTGGATTAGTAGCAGCAGCAGACAGCATCTGTAGAGGCTGCAGACAGGACAGGAGTATATCACAATAAGTGTAATGGGATGCCGGAGAGAGCAACAGGACATGGTGGAAGCCTCATTCAGATACAGTAGAGAGACTTTGCTTTAAACTTTTGAGATATGGATATTGTTAAACACTCAGATAATGTGATTCAACTATTTGAGATTCGTCTTAGACATCAGAAAGAGACCCAGGACCTGCCCCCGCACCTGCCCTCAGCTAGTAGAAGCCTTGCTCACATACAGGGTATAGACTTTGGGAAGTTCTACTTTTGATACCATGCAGACTGTGTGGAGGCTGGCGTGTTGGATTAGTAGCAGCAGCAGAGAGCAGCGGACAGCATAGAAGCCGGAGACAAGGACAGGAGTATATCATGTCACATGTACTGGACAGATAATCTAAATGCCCAGCCATGTAGTGGCTATCCCAGGTTAGCCATAGGGACATTGGTCAGGCATGACCAACCCTATTGTCTTATAACATACTGTGTGCAGGCTGCCGTGTTGGATTAGTAGCAGCAGCATCCAGCAGTGGCCAGCATAGAGGCCGGAGACAGGACAGGAGTGTATTAGAGAGCAGCAGGGCATGGAAGAAGCCTTATTCAGGCACAGCGGAGAGATTTCACTTTTTGACATATGGACACTGTTCAACACTCAGATATATAACTGGATTTTATTATTTGTGATATCGGCCTTTTATATGTAGCTCAGACAGCAGCAGGGCCCTACCCCAGTACTGACTGCAGTTGGTGGACACACTTACTCTCATACAGAGGCCTGCGCTTGGGAAGTTTATCAACTAAGGAGCACACTACACAGTTGGACACTGTTAAACACTCAGACTACTTGATTTGAAATTTTGTGGTTTGTTTCAAACTTTGTCCCATTTGTTTCATAAATTACTTGTTGCATTGGATTACTCTGCCTGGATATAAGGTAGCAGGAAAAAATACACTGTAAATAGCAACAGTACCGACACTGTAAATATGTCCTATTAAACAGTAAACCAGCCGTAGATTCTACTGCACATGTTCAGTAATGCCATACAATAAACTGTACATCTACAGTATATCATGTTGTGCAGCTACACTATGAGGAATTTTTCAAGCACTGTATCATGGTGATATCACTGAAATAAGGAGTGGAATGCTACTAGTGACTGTACAGCACATGGTGGATGGTACCTACTACACAGGGTGTCTGCATGTGCAGGAGGTGAGTGATACCAACTGGGTCCTGAACTGGACAAAATTATGCACGTGATTTACACCAGGGTATTCCAGGTCCCTCCTCCCACCGTATCTGCACTAGAGCCCCTGAAGTAGCGGTCAAGTAGATGTGTTGCCTATTGGTTAGCCCCCTTAATGGCATATTGTTGAACATATTAGCCTCTAGAGGGAGCACCCAACGTAACACACTCACCTGAGGACCTCTGCTATATATGCTACTTTCTGAGCATACATATGTTATTGCTTCATAGGCATTGGCATTAGATATTTTCATTTGCATTGCTATTCAGAGGCTTGCAGCAATATGATCTTATATCCCAATATGATCGTATATCCCAATGTTAGGTTACAGGGTGTCTGGTGTTTCTCTCAGTGGGTAAGGAGGGTTGTATCATAGTACTCGACTTGTAGAAATGGTTAAAGTAAATTGATACATTCACCCTGATGGTAAGAAGCAGCTTAGCACTTTTATTATGTCCCTGCACACAACTTAAAGTACATAGTAGTCTAATAGCACCTAGGGCCTGGACAGCAGGAAACACTTTCGCTATACAGCCCAATATGGGCACATCTCCAGGTGATTCTTACCCCTCTGTACATTACAAAATACTTTCACCACACAACATCTTTAGTCCCTCCCAGGCGCCTGCTAGCTTCCTTCACAGATGCGACCACAACGGTCACGAGCAGCTTAGTCTCTCTTTAGTCCCTGCACGCGACAGGAAACAACTTACTTATACTGCCCAATATGGGCACAACAAATGGGCAGATGATTCTCACCCCTCTTTGCCTTCACCACACAGCTTCTTTAGTCCCTCCCAGGCCCCAGCTAGCTTCCTTCATATATCTCACCCTAATGGTCACCAGTAGCTAAGTACTCTCTTTATGTCTCTCTTGATGTCCCCCGGTAAGACCTAAAGTACACAGTATGTGTTGTAAGGACCTGTAGGAAAGCTGTAAACTTGACTAATAGCGCCAAACACTTTACTCCATGCCTAGAAGTCAGTACTAATAGCATCTTTATACTGGGTAGTGGGCAACAAGTTGTACCACACACTATGGGCACAGCTCAGGAAGGTAATAGAGCTGATGGCAGGTGTAGTTAGTGACAAGTTAACTTTAAAGTTATCTTGGCACTGGTCCCTATTGTTAACTCTGGTATATCACCAAAAGATGATATTTGTCCTCATCATTAACCAATGCAGCCCTGACATATACCGTACCGTCGCGTTTAAGCGCCGGGTTTTAAATGAGCGCCGGTCTTGTATAAGCGCCGGGGGTATGGGGGGTCTTGAAATAGCTTTTAAGCACTAAATATGGATCTCGAATAAGCGCCTGTTTTAAATAAGCGCCGGGGGTGAACACCCCTCCAAAGTTATAAGCGCTGGGGTGCTTAAACACGACGGTACGGTAAGTCACCAGGGCTGCATTGGTGCATCATGCCGACCCTTTTGTAGTGTCTCAACCCTTGATCGCTGCATTCATGCATCATGACGACCAAAGTGTAATTCACATTATGTTTGAACTCTGTATCCTTCTAATACGTAGGTCCATATTTGGCCTGTATTGGACATTCTCCAGGTCCTGATTTCGAATGGTTACCACCAGGCACTGGAGTTGGAGGATTTTAACACATAGTCCTTTGTGTGCGTCTGGGAACAGATGATCTGTAACAAATAATGTAGTTTGATTACAGAGTGGATCTCTTTTACACCAATACATATTGACATACTTTTGTAAGGTCTCAGACATATTAAATTTCTTTGCATTATGAGTGTGGAGGGAGTCCTGTAGAGGACAATGCCCTTGCTATCTCACTTATCATCATAAATATCATATTCCACTCACAATTCTATTGCGCTCCACTGTCGAGCTCTACATAGCTCAATAAGAGGAAATAGATATCAATATTCTGGATGTAGCATCAGATTTCCTTCCATCCATCCCTCTCATGATTAATGTGTGTGTGTTGCATCCCTCATCTGGGATACATCCATTTGTGACTCAACTATCAGGTTGTCGGTCAGGCCTTTGGGAGGTTTTCTAATCAGCTTCATTTCAATTTATAGCAGGGGAATAATGCAGCAGAATACAAAACACCCTTCCCACTCAAAAAAACACGTTATTTAACCCTGGAAAAAACGTTCACTGAAAGTTTGCAAAACGTTTCTTTTTAACGTTTGTTTCACGTAAAAACGTTTACTCCAAATAACGTAAATAAACATTTTCTACAAACGTTTGGAAATGCAACCTAATTTCCATGTTTAATATAGTTCTTCAATGATCAAAATAACATTTTATATTGGTCAAAATAACGTTTTTTCTGTTTGTCAGAGGGTACCAAACCAAACTGAAAAGTTACCATACCGGCATCATGTATTTTGAGTTCTATTCATTTTATATTAATTTCATTGTATGTAACTGATTAGATTTGGGGCTGTAATAGTACATCCTCTACTCACTTGTTTTTTACTGACCATGTATACGACCATTAGAGTTAGAGCCCTTCACTACCTTTGGTAGAGCTACACAAAGAGCCCTTTGATACATGTAGGTATTACAAATTCTCATTTTAACTGGTGTGACTATATAGTTTTAAAATACCCCCTAAATGGGTGTACACGGGTATATTCCAATCCTAGACTGCATAGTTACCATTTATCTCAGTGCTAGTCTATGGAAATGATTTGATACAAAATATTGCAGCTTCACTGATTAGAATAAGTTATGGATAATTATCATCATGGCACATTTTTTATAAGATAATGTGGTGAAGCATCAGGAAAATACCAGCAAAGGGATAGTGCTGCCATCTGTTAGCAGATACTGACATCAAGGGAAACCTTAATTAACATCAAAATAACGTTTTTATACAAACATTTTTTGTCCAAACCATGAGGAAATATTTAATAATGTATTGGATACAAACGTTTTATTTTAAACCATATAGAAATGTTCAATAACGTTTTAAATACCAACGTTTTTATCTAAACCATGTAGAAACAACATTTAACGTCATGGCAGCAAATGTTCTCCTCTAAACCTTCTTTAAATGGTAGCTAAAGTTTGAGATTGCAACGTTTGTATCATGCACCATATAGAAACGTTTAAACAATGTTTTTACAGAAACATTCTCCTCAAAACCATGTAAAAACGTTTGCAAATGTTAAATAATGTTCTTTTTTGAGTGGGTTGGCAGCGTCATTATTTTGGACCCATTTGTGACTCAAATCTCAAATAGTTGACTTGAATCTCTATGCTTATGAGATTAGTAAAATAAGGAGCACCATAGTTTAATCTCACACTGTTAACTCAAGGAGGATAAAAGGTGTATCCTAGTGTCAAGTGACACCTATGGGTACTGTGTATACATGTATCCGGGGATCAGTATAGTACAATGATACTGCTTTTCTCTCAGGTACACTTTCGAAAGAGCAATAGTAATGAAAAAATTTAGAATTATCAAATGCACAATTTTCTGTCTTCTACAATGAGTAACATAATCCAAATCTTTTGGAATTATCTTTCCATCTATCATGGAATCCAGACAATCATAAAATAGATCTCAACAAAATAATAGTGTCTGTGAGGCACAGACCCAGGTGCACCAGTATATTCACCTGCTGTGTGCACTGTGCATAGTAGCTCACCTAGCGGATTCTGACTATAACGGCTTGTTTGTCAAGACTATCTGAAATATGACTCTTGTTTTAGCCTGATGCAAACATATTTCTCACAAACATATTCTATTTATAGTTTTATATCCAATTCTCCTCAACTTTACCGAACTTTAAATTGAAATGAAAGTAAATGATTGGAAGTCTCAGATGTCAATTTTAAAATGAGGTGGACTACTTGAGACAAACTCTCAATGCTGTGCCAATTCACCTCTCACACTATTGCTCTCAGCCAACATTGCTTATTGGGTTTCATAAGGGTACAGCTGGGCTACCAAGTGTGCTCAAAAAAATATTATATTTGGCCCAAATATTTGAGCAATGCTGTCTGGGTTGCATCCCTTGGGGCAGTTTGAGAGACTGATGGTAGAGATAACACAAGTTGCTGGTGCAAGTTCGGCTCTCATTGCTGAAAATCTATCCATTAAGATATTAAGATGGCTAGGGGAGGCAAGAACCTGGGGAATAGGAAATACTTATATGATATATTTTATTTAACGTAATGAGCACACAGTATAAACACATTTCAAAGATTCCTTTGGATATTGTCAAGCAAAAATAGTGTGTGTGTGTGTGTGTGTGTGTGTGTGTGTGTGTGTGTGTGTGTGTGTGTGTGTGTGTGTGTGTGCGTATTAGCCCATCATCAATGATTCCATGTACCTATCATTATCTAATATATCGGCTGTGATTGCACATACAACCGTACAAGAGAACAACATCACCACCCACGGTAATGGCTGGTGTGAGCCTCTTATCCCTGTGTGAGCCCCTTAGAGGGATGGACATCTATGTCATTACTTCCCATTTCTAATAAATGTGCCTTAGGAGATTATTACATGTTACATTCCTGGGGTGGCCGGAGGGACAGATTGCTGCAAAATCTTTGTGGATATAAGGCACTTAGGCATCTCTGCAGATAAGCTGATGAGGCTACACAAACACTGAATGATTGATGAGTTTTACGCCCAAGTGTACAATGACGTCTGGGACTTGTCACAAGTTAGCAAGGTAGCCTACAAATAGTAATAGTCTTGCATTGAAGTAGGACAGATATTTACATGGTGCTTGCCCAATACATATATATTGAGCACTAAAAATCACATCTTAAAAAAGCACCTATCTTTTACTGTACTGGGGAAAAGTGGTCTAAAGTGAAAAAAAATCTATAAGCACCCGTGCCTTTAAAGGAGGCACTTCGGTAGCTGCTATTATACCTGATAGATGAGCTGATTATGGCTGTGTCCTATGATGGTGTCCTGTTCCTATCAGCCGCACAATACAGCACTGTGAGGCCTGCATTGTGCGACGCTCACCTCACTGATGGCTGCTGTTATTTATTCTGGTTATTTATGATCTAACAGAAAGGCGGCATCAGCTGGTCACGACTGAGCGTCATCAGGATTGTCTGCTTCATTTCCCGCCCTGCAGACATTGTGGACATACATTCAAGTTCAATCTGAAATTGTTGTTTTTCTACTCAACGAACATGTTAATTCAGAAAGAATGATACAAAGCTATGAGCTTTACCACTGTTTAGTTTGGTGATTTCTTTTTTTCCTCAAAATCACTTGCTATTGCATTCAGAGGGCTCAGTTAACTATTTTATCATTTTACTAGTATTGAAGAATAATATAAGAGAAGATATAATTTGGTGTAAAGTATGCTTTTTTCATGAATAATGTGCCTTGGTAAAAGTGGCTTTAACCCCACATCTTGTCATGATTCAGACCAGATACAAGATGTGCCCACCCTCTCATGTTGTTAGATAAATCATTATAAGTGATCTTCTTATAGTGAATAACACAAACTTCCAGTATTTTGTAGAAAAACACCTGCCATATCTGCTGCCTTGCTATCCACTTACATCATCAGTTAGATAGTCGGTGCCTTATCATTGTCACTCTATTACGACACAGGCATTAGGCAACAGAATTGGTTTTCTCTACGCTTTTTTGCTTTTCCCTAGTTTACATGTCACAGCTCATATTTCCTCTTGGAAAGTCTATTTCCATATTCAAATTGCCGCTTTGCTTCCTATGAATAAGACAATTTATCTTGGCTAGACCTTTCATATGATGATGAGCAACAAGTTGGAATAATACATAAATAAAATTGCTATCAACCTGATCTAGGGAAGACAGTTTGCTCCATCAAGGGGTGTATTTAAGGCGCTGGTAGCACCAAGTGACCTTTTCTTAAGATGTATAACATGACACATGCACTTTTGTCATTCGCATACCATAGAATGTTACATTTTTCTCTTTTTTCTCTTAATAAACCCATTTCTCTCAGACACTGGAGGAAACCTTTCCTGCTGTTCATCGTTTTGCTGATCTCGTAAAAATATACATTCTGTTTTTGTCTGCCTTTGGGCCAGCATACCTGTAATAGCTGAAGTATTTTTTTGTCATTTTGCTCTGACTTGTAAGAGCTCGATAGGATGGAGGTTTTTCTTTAAGTTGCTTTTGATTGAGGCTTCCTGATTCGTTCCTGCGAGAGGTTCTGTTTTAATAAGATTTATCGCTGCAAGCAGATCCCAATTCTTTGTTATTTAATCAAAACAGAACATGTTTTGGAAAACTTCAAATAGTTTTGGTTTTTACATTAATTAGTAAGGAAAAGTAAAAGGCAAAAGGCAAAATACTTTTATTTCCGGCACCATTTCAAGGGAATACCTTATTGAACATGATGGAGCACTCGTCATTGATTTATTACTTCACAGGGGAAAAACCCTAAGAGAAGTTTTTATTTGCCTTTAAGAAATAAGATGCCTTTGTTTACCTTCCAATTTTGTTTTTGGCTCAGAGTATCTCCTTTGCCTAAGACTCAGATGAACTGCTGTGTCCCTTGCAATGATGATGCCCTGACAACAATCATAGATAATGGCCACAAGGTGTGCGCTCATATCACATGGATTCTTTTTGACATTGAATTTGGTGTAGGATATAGAAACACAGGGACCAGTCCCTTTGGTCCACCACTCTCAGCCTCTATCCTACCACTCTATCCTACCCGTGTGATAGCCTTGTATAATGCTGTCATCCTATTCCAATACACATAGTTCAGTTACCTCTGCTAAGTATAGGTGTAATTACACAAAGCCCCCAGCTACTTTTATTACTCCTACACTGATCTCTATAATAATTTGTCTCTACTGTAATTTTTGCGACAAAGCTCCAGGATGTATACGGAACCACAATGCAGGTTATAGAATCCTTTCAAGGTGAGGGAGACACTAATACAAGGGGTTTTACTGGTATAGTACAGTACTGGTATAGTACAGTACTGGTATAGTACAGTACTGGTATAGACAGTACTGGTATAGTACAGTACTGGTATAGTACAGTACTGGTATAGTACAGTACTGGTATAGTACAGTACTGGTATAGTACAGTACTGGTATAGACAGTACTGGTATAGCACAGTACTGGTATAGTACAGTACTGGTATAGTACAGTACTGGTATAGTACAGTACTGGTATAGTACAGTACTGGTATAGTACAGTACTGGTATAGTACAGTACTGGTATAGTACAGTACTGGTATAGTACAGTACTAAGTTAGCAACTTCTGAGCAGGTGAGGGTGAGGCTAATAAGAGGGGTTTTAGTAGTTTAGTGAATTTTCATATTTTCAACTTACAACTAGAGACCCAGAGAGAGGCACTATTTTGGTATATTTTGGGGTATATTGATCAATGAGGAGCGAGAATAAAAGCGGACAAGTCTTGATGGGATCTGGTATTCCTTGTATGCCAAGCTCAAAGCTACTGGCTCTGTACTAAGTATAATTTTCTGAATTCCTGTGCAGCCTGTTAAGGGTGTGGCCTATATTAGGGTTGGGCTTTTATTTGAAAATCTATAGTAGTTAGATGTTAGACCAAATTAAGACAAGGTCTGCTCCCGTGTCACACACAGCAGAGGGAAAGGAACAGTCTTGGGATTGCGCCATTCTAAGAGAAGCAATTCATGCTACCTAACATGCATGCCACATTTTTAACAGAATTTCTTTCTTGTCAGAGGAGCCTTTATTTCTATCACAATTATCTCTAATATGTAGTGAAAACCAACCATGAGCCTTGAAGTTTAGTGTCCTACAGTGAAATTGCTCCAAATTTGGTGTCAAATATTGTCATTTTGTGATATGCTCAAAATAGATACACATTGTATGTTATACATCACTGACATGTGATAGAGGTTTACATCATAAATTTAGTCATGCTAATCAGTTCCTGTCTCTCTTACACACAGTAATACCTAGTTTTCCTGATAGTTGGTCAAGAGAATATCTGATTTAATAAGCCTGATGCAAACATATTTCTCACAAACATTTTCTATTTCTAGTTTTATAGTTAAATATCCAATTCTCCTTAACCTAACCAAACTTTAAATTGAAATGAAAGTAAGTGATTGGAAGTCTCAGGTGTCAATTGTAAAATGAGGTGGACTACTTGAGACAAATTCTCAATTCTGTGCCAATTCACTTTCGATACTATTGCTCTCAGCCAATATCTCTTACTGTGCCCTGTGAAAGGCTACCAAGTTTGCCCAAATAAAAGTCATACTTGGCAAAAGTATTTGAGCAATGGTGTTTGGGTTGCATCTCCAGGGCCAGCCTGAGAGACTAATTGCGGAGAAAACAGAAGTTGTTGGTGCAAGTCGGGCTCTCAGTGCTGAAAATCTATCCATCTATCTAAACATTTCAAGCTTCCAGTAGGATTGCTTTAGAGACAGCACTACATGTCCGGTTATGGCTAGTGTGTGGGAAGATGGAAACACCTGATATCAAGATGGGAAGAACCTGGGGTACAGTAAATACTTATATGATGTACCTTATTTAAAAGCATAAGCAAATTTCTCGTAGAAAGTAAAAATTGGTTTCTTCAGATATTGTCAGGCAAAAAAGTGTCATGTGTGCTTATTAGTGAAGGAATCTAGCCCATCATCAATGATTCCTATCATTATCTAATATATGAGCTATGATAACACATCCATCTGTACAGGAGTATAACTTTACCTCCCACTGTAAGTGCTGGTGTGAGCCCCTTAGAGGGATGGAGATCTATGTTATTACTGCCCATGTCTAATTAGTGTGCTTCAGGAGATTATTACATTTTACATTCCTGGGGTGGCCCAAGGGACAGATTTCGGCGAGATCTGTGTGGATATAAGGCACTTAGGCATCTCTGCAGAGGCTCTCTGATGAGGCTACATATACAGTGTAACGACTCATATGCCATACAAGTGATATCCTTACACATAGCTACATGTACTATGCCATTTGCTGCCATAATGCATGAATTTTGTATTTCTGTGGTTTTTAAGATCCTCAAAAATATGTACAGTGTGAAAATGTATACAGTGTAGTTAAATAACTACCATAATCCAAATGCTCAAGTTTGAATACAAGCGGAATAGTACTTTTTTGCAAGTGGGTGAAAAACATATATTCACGTTTACAGTGATTCAATGGGTTCACAAGCACTGTGTCTTGGTTTCAAAAGCCATAAACTGCATAAATTAATGACTAGTTTAAGCACTGAGTATTACAAAAGGCACCACTCTTGAATAAATGCTGCAGTAAAGGGTTGAAATGTGTATTGAGCACTAAAAAATCACATCTTGTAAAAGGGCCTGTCTTTTTTAAGTACTGGGGAACAGTGATATCAAAATCTACAACCACTCAGCCACTTAACCCTTTAAGGGTGGATGTTGCTAAAAGATCACATTTGTTGTCATGATGCACCAATGCAGCCCTGGCGAGTAAATCGCTGGTGCTGCATCGGTGAATCATGCCAATCCCAAGGGAGTTTCTCAACCCTGTAGGATCAGCATGATGCTTGGATGCAGCACTGGCGAGTTACTCGCCAGTGCTGCATCCAAGCATAATGATAACCAAGGGCATGATGCATTAAAGCATTATGCCATTCTTAAAGGGTTAAGGGAGGCACTATGGTAGCTGTTATTATACCTGATAGATGAGCTGATTATGGCGGTGTGCGTGACGGTGTCCTGTTCCTATCAGCCGCACAATACAGCACTGTGAGGCCTGCATTGTGCGGCACTCACCTCACTGATGGCTGCTGTTATTTATTCTGGTTATTTATGATCTAACAGAAAGGCGGCATCAGCTGGTCAGGACTGAGCATAATCAGGATTGTCTGCTTCATTTCCCGCCCTGCAGACATTGTGGACATACAGTGAAGTTGAAATGAAATTGTTGTTTTTCGACTCAATGAACACGTCAATTGAGGAAGAACAATGCAAAGATATAAATTTTACCACTGTTTGGTGATTTCTTATTATCCTCGAATTCACGTGTTATTGCATTCAGAAGGCTCAGTTAATTATCTAATTATTTTATTAGTATTGAAGAACCTGGAACCTTATAGATGACATTTGGTGTAAAGTATGCAACTTTTGTCAAGAATAATGTGCCTCCGTAAAAGGCTTTAATGCCACATTTTGTCATGATTCAGTCCAGATACAAGATGGCCCACCCCCTCATGTTGTTAGATAAATCATTATAAGTGATCTTTCTATAGTGAATAACACAGAGTTTACGTATTTTGAAAAAAAAAAGACCTGCCATATCTGCTGCCTTGCTATCCACTTATACCATCAGTAAGATAGTCCATGCCCTGTCAGTGCCACTCTATTACAACACAGGCTTTAGGCAACAGAAATTGTTTTTATCTGAGCTTTTTTGCTTTTCCCTAGTTTACATGTCACAGCTCATATTTCTTCTTGGAAAGTCTATTTCCATATTCAAATTGCCACTGTGCTTCCCATGAATAAGACAATTCATCTTGGCTAGACTTTTCATAAGATGATGAGCAACAAGTTGGAATAATATATAAATATAATATTAAAATTGCTATCAACCTGATCTAGGGAAGACAGTTTGCTCTATCAAAGGGTGTATTTAAGGCCCTGGTAGCACCCAGTGACTTCTTAGGATGTAAAACATGACACATGCACTTTTGTCATTCGCGTACCATAGAATGTTACATTTTCTCTTCTTTTCTCTTCAATAAACCCTCTTCTCTCAGACACCGGAGGAAAGCCTTCCTGCTGTTCATTGTTTTGCTGATCTTGTAAAAAGATACATTCTGTTTTTGTCTGCCTTTGGGCCAGCATACCTGTAATAGCTGAAGTAGTTTTTGTCATTTTGCTGTGACTTGTAAGAGATCAATAGGATGGAGGCTTTTCTTTAAGTTGCTTTTGATTGCGGCTCATATCAAAGGGGCTTCCTTAGTCGTTCCTGCGAGAGGTCCTGTTTAAGTTAGATTTAGCGCTGCAATCAGATCCCAATTCTTTGTTTTTTAATCAAAACAGAACATGTTTCTGAAAAGTTTTAATTTTAACACTAATTATTGAGGAGGCAAAAGGCAAATTACTTTTATTTCCTGCACCATTTCAAGGGGATACCTTATTGAACATAATGGAGCACTTGTCTTTGATTTATTACTTCACAGGGAAAAACTCCCTAAGAGAAGTTTTTATTTGCCTTTAAGAAATAAGATGCCTTTGTTTACCTTCCAATTTTGTTTTTGGCTCAGAGCATCTCCCTTGCCTTAGACTCAGATGAACTGCTGGTCCCTGGCAAGGATGTTGCCGTGATGACAATCACAGATAACGGCTACATGGTGCGTGCTCATATCACATGGATTCTTTTTGACATTGAACTTATTGTAGGATATAGAAACACAGGGACTAGTCCCTTTGGTCCACCACTGTCAGCCTCTATCCTACCACTCTATCCTACCAGTGGGATAGCCTTGGGCCATGCTATCATCCTATTCCAATACACATAGTTCAGTTACCTCTGCTAAGTATAGGTGTAATTACACAAAAGCACCCAGCCACTTTAATTACTCCTAAGCTGATCTTGATAATAAAGATACACACAAATAAAAATAGTTTACTGATGTAATACTTGCCTGTACAAACACCAGATGAGCAATGGTCCCATGTAGTTAATACCAACCATGAGCCTTGGTTATTTTGCACTGTCCTACAGTGAAATTGCTCTAGATTCGCTGTCATATATTGTCATTTTGTGATGTCCTCAAAATAGTATACATCAGTGACATGAGATCAAGGTGTACATTTTAAATTCAGTCATGCCAATCAGTTCCTATCTCTTTGATCACATCCCACCAGAACTTAACCGCCTCTATACAAACTACTGTACATTCATGTCAGCTCTAATATTTAAGGAGGAAAGGATTAAATTCTATAGGCAAATCTACCCTTACTGTAGGCAATGGGGGACAGAACATCTAACAGATAACCTCCCGGGAGATACCGGACTCAGTAACAGTGAATTCTGTATGAGCAATGTCATAGGTTGGACCATAACTTCAGGAGTACCTACAAGGATCTACCTATCTAGCCACCAATTAATATTTTATAAGCCATGCCAGCTGTAGGGCAAGATGTTATGTTTTCTATTCTCGACTGCTGGTTTACCAGGCTCTGGTCATAAATTGTCATACAACGACTAATTGGACCTTATAGATAAGCCTGAAAGGATAACTAGCTCCCCAGAATTGCTAGAATTAAATGATGGGACAGCCAGGAATCGTTGCAGTACCTCAAGTAAAGCTGATTGGAATTTCATACATAAAAAGATGCCCACACATTAATTAATACAGCTTCATAAGCTTCTGATGATGTAATTAAGATAAGTATGTTTATGAGTGCTGGTGTAACATAGGACCATTGCTTGGAATTACCCTCTTATGTTCATTAGCATTTATGGAAATTCATCTACATGTATAAATCAAGTTATTCCTAGGTGGTAACAAATTTAAATATAAGCATCATGATCACTAGATTACGATTAATTATATTAAAGACAAAAAAGTTTAAATACAGACTAGGATTGCTTCAATTATTAAGATGCAGCTTATAATTTATTCTGGCTGGGGCCCCACATCAGATTCCAAAAACTGTATCCCCTATGGCTGTGGAAATAGGTCATTCAAAGAGACTTTGTATTTCTCTTTTTCATTTAGGAAAAGCCTTTCATGCTTTAACACCAGCCAAGGTGTACAGGGTATAACTGAGGAGGCAGGAGCTAGTTCTACAAACATTCACCAGGGGCCTGACACCTAATACACCTCCCCTGTGTACTGCCAGGTTCCCTTAGCACACTTCATTTACTCCATTGAGTCGCTACACACCACAGGACCAATCAGATTTTTTAATATCACAGATAAGGCTCACTTTGCAGATTTCACACAAAAACACCTCAAAGTGCCTCCTTATCCATTCCTGATACATTTATAGCACTGTCAGCAATAAACCCTGCAAGCATATCGATTCGAGATATGGGATCGAAATAAGGAATAAAATAATGAATGAAAAGCCTATGGGAACCTTACAATCTGCTTCTTGTGAATGTATTAGGAAGGAGAGCTTCAGACAGACTGACAGACAGACAGGATAAAGCAGCCTCCCATTTTGAGTCTGATTCTGAAGGTTATTTGGCTCATACCCAGCTCCCACTCTTCGTTAAGTTTTTTAAGTGCTTTTGTTCACCGATTCCGTAAAGGTCTGACTCGGCTACATCTAAAACTTTGAACCCAAAATAAGATTCACTGGAATGATTGAGCCAACGTTATCAGACTCCCCACTGGATTGAGTCAACTCAATAGGACTGGGTGGCAAAATTTCATGCTGATTAATGCTTTCTGACTAAGTTTCTTTAACTTGTAATGCTGATATTGAAGGTGTGATGTACAGTCTTTGTATACTTTTTTTCTATTTTTGTATCTTTTGCTTTCACCTGTGCCTGCAGGAGGGAAGAGATGGAAAACTGTTGACCATCCGTAATACTTTCTGTTGAAGCTCATATATCCGCTGATTGGAGTCGATCAAAAATGAGCCACTCTCTTCAAAGAAAATGGCCCTTGTGCTACTATATGAAAGTCTAAATGTTTTGGCAGGATGAGTGTCAGTCTCTCACAGGTGGAGAGGATCAGGACACTTAGTAGGGTATGAGCGTGGCCACCCTAAATGAGGCTTGTCAGGTGACGAGCTGGTGTAAGGACAAGACCTGGGGCTGCGTCTACTTCAGGCAGCTGAGCTCTGCCTCATCCCTCTTTGATGTCTCACAATATGTCTGATGTCACA
Organism: Harmothoe impar; assembly: GCA_947462335.1. Lineage (NCBI taxonomy): Eukaryota > Metazoa > Annelida > Polychaeta > Phyllodocida > Polynoidae > Harmothoe > Harmothoe impar. The sequence continues at coordinate 7,348,704 of OX381704.1, forward strand.
GTCATTGCCTTTGGACATCTTAGCTCAGGTGAAATTCCTTTTTTAGCGTTTGATAAAAAAGTAGAGCTTGGATAAAATATCAGAAACATAATTGCCCTCAGTAAAAGGAGGAGGCACATCCTATACTGCTTTAGCAAAGCCATTTTATTAGACAGAATCAGTTGGACATTAATTCTGAGATTCTGGCCAACTTCATCAAACATCAATTTATGATCTAGTCAATCATCATGCAGCATTCCCGGACTGAATAATTGTGAAATTAAATGAGACTTACCAGGGTAAGGCGATATTTGAGTATAATTTTGCAGAGGGCACCAAAAGTGGTGTGTCCCATGCATCAACTGGTGAAGATGAAAAATGTTGACCAGCTAGTTATTCCTGCATTAGACGAAAATCGTGCAATCACCCAATTTAGGTTTGGTTTATTGTGATACAAAGGCATAATGAACCTGCTCTGAGAAGATCTGCTCCCATTTATTTCATCTACATCTAGGTTAGATTTGAATTCTTTGCTAGACTGTTATATGGTCATTAGATAAAGCTTATTGAGCAGTTTCCACTATCAGGCATTTTTGACTGTATCGAAACCCACAGATTGGGTTGTACTTGCAGTTGAATAGCAGAGACTCCCTGGGGTTGATAAGATTGACTAAGTGAACTGATGGTATTGATCGATTTTGGTATTAAAGTGCTATTTCCTGTCATCGATGGATATCTGATTCCCTGTTGGAATAGGATAGTATTATGGTATGTAATTTGTCAATGATAATAGCATATCAACAATGGACATGAAAACAATCTAAAAGCACAGAGCTGGAGGTCACTTTATGCCCTGAGGTATGGTAGATATGATTGACTGGTCAGGTAGATGTCTTCATTGGCAACCACCTGTTATTCGGGTAGCCATGACAACACGATGCCAATCTGTCATACCGACCACATGGAATCTCCTACATGACATTCTCCTTACTCTAATACCCAATAAATGAAAAACGTTATACAACATTATAATTATAACATTCTCTATGGGTCCTTATCGCAACAAAATGTTACATTATATTTAGAAAGTCATTGTGACATAAAAAAAAAAATATTTTGTTAGCTGGGTACCATAACATCTCAATATCTGTGACACAGAAAGACTGCCTGGGTATTCTGTATTCATTGGATGTGAGGGCATCATTACCCCAGATTGTATAGTATTTGCAGCTGAATAGAAGGGACTCCCTGGGGTATAACAGCCAACCTGAGATTTGAGCTACAAATGGATCTATCCCAGGAGGAGGGAATAGAATGTATTGCAGTTCATGTAATATGTATGAAGGGAGAAGAAACTGATGGCACTTGCTGCATTCAGGAATTGGATTCTCATATCCTTTTATAGAGAAGGGGAATTACCATTGTGTTAGGGGTTTCATGAATTTATCGAGGCAGTTTATAGCATTGTGAGTGGAATATGATATTGGTGAAACAGGTGGGAGTAGAAGATGCTACCGCACCTCAAATTGCCTTCATACTTTCCTATTTCATAGCCTTATCGTATTCAACCTGATAAGCGCCCTCCCCCTGATAAGCACTCCCCCCTATTTCAGATTTTTCCAGTTAAGATAAAACGAGATTGAATGTGCAATTTATAAGTACTTTTCACATCTGTGCAGGTGTTAAGGCCATGCCAAGTGTGCAGGCGTTGGGCTCAGCAGAAGCCACTGACATGGGCTAATAGTCTGTAAAAGACAGTCATGGGGGAAGCTTATTAAAATAGAAATTTGAGGACGATTTTCCCATACGAAATACTTTATCATGTTGAATATTGTAATTAATATATCATGTCCTTAATCATCATCATGCATGAATGGAGTTGTAGCAAGTAACTCACAAGTTCTGCACTCAAGCATCATGCTGACCATAGAGCGTTGAGACATTCCAGGGGGGTCAGAATAATGCTTCAATGCAGCACCAGCAAATTGCTTGCAGGGACTGCATTGGTGCCTCACAACAACAAATTTGTCTCTTAGCAAAATACTGTGCTCAAAGGGAAGTCATGACAGATGGATGGAGACTCGTCAGTGTGGCCTAAGACTGTACTCCTTATTAGGGTCCCGTATTAACTCCTGTACCTGCTAATGGTTCTGAGAACTGTGCGTAAGTCACCATCTGGAGGGTGGCCCTCCAGTATACCTAACAGGGAGTTGGTGCCTATTTGTAACCAGATATTGTCTGAAATTAAGGACTCTGGAGAAACCAAGATCAGTTGAGAAATGAAGAGCTGATCAATGGTCCCTTGAATGACATGTACCTTACAAACAAATACTGATTTGTTTTTTTTCTGATAATGAAAGAGAATTGTTAGCTCATCAGAATAATTAGTACGATTGATCCGTTCAAGGCTGCACAGTGCCTCAATGTGCTATGCCCTTTGTCATAATGACTCATGAATGGCAATTAAGTAAGAGCAATATTGGCATATTTCCCTCACGTATATGTCCACAGCTAAGGCTTCTACTTATCCTCAACCCATACGTTTGCCATTCCAGTCAACAACCAGTAAATGATATGATCATGACCGTAAGACGAAGGATGAATGGACACTTATATACTAATTAGTTATCCAACTCCTAGACCAAATCACATCAATGATTGATCCCTTAAGGTTGGAATGTGGCTAAATGATGTAAGAATAAGTAATCAGACTCCACTCCATAGGGAGGGTTATTGCCTAACCCTTTAAGGATGGCATGTCACTTAAAAGGTGACATTCCATGTCATGATTCAGCAATGCAGCCCCGGCAAGTATCTCACCTGTGCTGCATTAGTTATACCGGCCCTTCAGAATTGTCAGAGTCTGCATGATGCTTGAATGCAGCCCTGATAAGATACTCGCCAGAGCTGCATTCATGCATCATGACAACGTTAACCAAGGCCATGATGCATTCATGCATTACACCATCCTTAAAAGGTTAATATGTGCAATCATCTGACTACTGAACTCATAGTTTTAGCTTGTCAGTTCTGTATTCATGCACCAGACCTGCCCGGCAGGAAGGTGCACCCATAGCATTGGCATTGTGGTTAAATGGAGCTCATAAGCAGGATGAGTCAATGCATGCAGCTGCTCATCTGGCTGACTTGATGCTCATTGATACCAGCTAGCCTCATTGATTATAACCAGAGACCACCTGTTTAGAACTATGACAATCCCCTTCTTGGATCATATGCTACAGATATGCAAAGTCTATATTGTAAAACACTACCCTGTAAATAGTCATAGTAGGTACACAGTAGAATATACACCTGTACACAGTAGAATCTACACCTGTACACAGTAGAATATACATCTGTTCACCTACATTAGATTCTACTTTGTACCTACAACAAAACTGGCAACAAACTGTTAACAGTATACCTCTGCTGCTATGAGTGATAAACAGAGACAGAAAAGAGAGGTAGACAACAAGAAAGAGAGATACAGATGGGGAAAGAGAGATCCAGAGGGGGAGAAAATTCAGAGGGAGGTAGACAGAGAGAAAGGAGGTGGAAAAAGAAGAGCAGAGAGATAGACAGACAAACAGACAGGTTGAAGGAGAAGCAGATGTACGGAGGCAGAGACAGGAACAGAGACAGAGATGTGTAATTGACTACTGAGATTATTGCAGTGATAAGAGAGGTGCATTGTGGCTGTTGCATTATTAACCCTTTAAGGACAGCATCATGCCTTACTGCATCATGCCTTGGTCGTCATGATGCATGAATGCAGCCCTAGCGAGTAACTCGCCGGTGCTGCATTCAAGCATCATGCCAACCCTATGGGGATGAGACCCCCTTGAAGCGTCGGCATGATGCACCTATGCAGTACCGACGGGGCTGCATTGGTACAAGGAACCTTTTCACCCATATCACCATAAATATATCCTATTCCATTCACAATTTTATGAAGTGCCAATATAAAATGTATGAAAGCCATGATGCAATATACCTATTGTCTATCAATTCAAATTGGGATAATGGAATAAGTTATGAACAGAACCAAAAAAGATTTTTGTTGTACATTCCATAAAGACTCCTTTTCAATGATTGTCAAGTAGAACCAGGGTCTAGCTGAATCTATGAAGAGGGTATTATTCTGTTTCTTTCTTTATGTAGATCTGCTAATAGAGAGGTTAAGATCACGATGTGTACAGGAATGCATACAAGTGACATCACAGGTCACATGGGGGGTTATTCCCATCTAGATGTATACAATGTGTAGCGTTATAAATTTGGACATGTAGGGAGCCGTTTCCATAAAACCTATTGCAGCAAACATGTAGGTGAAATGGCTATAGAAATGAAATCTGAGAATATATAGATAAATGGCAGGTTAGTCAATACTGTCAGGCTGGTCAGTATTAACCACTCCCCTTAGTCTTCTCCATTTCAATGATAACTAGGCTAAGTCCTTTTGAGTAAGGCATTTCTGAATAACCCTTGGTCATCCCTGACATATGACCCCATAACTAATCCGGAATAGCCACTACAGAGCCGGAGCATTTTGATTTTTTTTGTGGAGGTGTGGACCGGCTGTGGCCCTTATGTCTTATCTGTGGAGAGATAAGGGCCAAGTGTCCACCAGGGAGCTGCCTTAAGGGGGGAGTGAATCTTCCAATGCTGGTCAGGATGCTTGGGAAGTGTCTGTTTGTAATGGATAAGGTCACAGATTCCCCTGCCCTGTACGTAGGTGGCTGCAATAAAGTGAGAAGCTTTTCGGAATTTCTCAGTAATTCCTTTACATAAGTGAGACTCACAAATTACACATCACATTCATCATTCTGGACAATCACTCATATCTAAAGTTGAAAAAATAAAAGGTATGTTTCAGGTTACATGGTGGTATCACCCTAAATGCCTAGTCGGGCCTCGGAAAAATCAACGTCACACACCTTGGGTCTAATATTTGAAATACTTAAAATTGCCTGAAAGCTAAGTAAAATATACCATATTTTAGCTATTGAAATGGAGAAAATTATACAATGGGCCCAAAATAAAAAAGTCAGCCTAGATTTAGTATAAATTGCCATGGAAACCAGGACATTGATTATGTGCCGTGAGACCTAAGCAGTGTATGAATACTATATATGGCCGTTTCACCCCCATAACCCTCCACTGTTTACATGGTACCAATAAAATATTTAGCCTGGACTATAAACAAACACCTCCAGATTACTATGATCCCAAATAAGCATACATTTAATACTTTTACCCCCACCCTGAGGTCCGAATTCCCAAAAATAACTAATTTTCTGAGGGACTATTTGGCCATTCTACCCGGAAGTGGCGGATTTAGGGTGGTACCACCACATGGTTAAAAAATCTAGGTAGGATAGGTCGGATGTTGTTTAATTCAATTTTTTATTAGACTTAGGCCAGAAAAGCTCAAAAATTTGACTCTGCAATAGCCCAAAAGTATTTTTTTCAAAATTGGCCCTGTTTTGGAAGGTAGGGTTGAGTAACCTGAAACATACCTTTTTCTTATTTGGCCTAATACAAGTTGTGCTCTATGTACAAAGACCAGACTGTTGTGTAGGGAGAGAGAAGGGGGGGGTTTCAATAATAGGACAAGGATTGCCAACATTTAACACTGTATGAAGCAGGGCAGTTAAGTAAGAGTAGACTTAAAGGTTCTGAAAATATCCACAGGATTTCTCACCTGAGACTCCAGGGGCGGATCCGGGGGCCCTAATTTTGGTAAATTTTAATGTAGATGGTTGAACACCCCCAATGCTGTAGGTATTACGGCGCCCCCCCTTTCCCAAATTCCTGGATCCGCCCCTGGACTCATTACATTGATTGAATTCATTTACACCCCATCTCGTGCTACTCTATTCTCATCAATGATGTGTCTAATCAAGTTCCCAGGATTGTGGAGGCTGTAAAGAAAAGTGATGAATGTTCAGGTAGCAACTAGAGAATTGGTAATACAGGAAAATTAATCTAGATGGAGAGTTGCTTTTGGCATCGTCCTTTAAGGGCTGCATAGTGTTTAATGCATTAGCCTAGGCCTTTTATAGTTATGATGTATGAATGCCGCCCTGGTAAGTAACTCACCACTCAGAACTGCATTCAAGTATAAAGCCAAGCATGGAGGGGGTTGATACACTCATGAAGGGTAGACATGATGCTTGAATGTAGCCCTTGTGAGTAGACCTTCAAGGTCTTCATTAATCTGCCCCCCCCCCCCCAGCAATCCTGGCATGTACGCCTCCACTACCTGGGTTCTCACATCAACCTTTAGCTACTCCCACATTACGAGGGACAGGATGGCAGGGGGTCCCTGGCCAGAAAGTTTAACTTTATTTTTCTCTTCAATGCAACACAGCACCAACTTGGTGCATCCATAAGAATTTGGAGGGAATATCAATCTATTATATTATAACAGTGATTAATTTCACAAATAAGTTATAATTAAGGTTGCAAATACAATGGCTCATACATCTCAGTTTAGCAAGATGCTATGACAATGTGTCTGTGGTTGTATATAAAAAAGCAATGTGGCCCTCCCATGCCAACAAGGCAGTTATGGTTAGCTGCCACCTAGCTGCTTACCCATAGTTCCGCTTGCAAACCCACTTGTGTTGTTCTGCTGGTACTTTACTGATGCCATAACGTCCTCTGCCAAATAAACCATCTGCGGCTCACAGTAGCCCTAATGAGGGCTGACATGTGTAGGTGTAGATTTATGTGACAACATGGCGTGTTAATGCAGATCCTACAAAGCAGCAGTAGAACACGTAATTACTGTGTTTTCCCTCTTTGATTTATAATGATCAGATCCTTTTAGGCAACAACTGCCCATGTTGATTTAGTAATGGTATGAAGAACAGGAGAAATGTGCCAAATATTGCAGCACATTTCTCTTCATTAGTATACTGCCAAATTAAGGTCTTTGCCTGAGGTGTGCTAAAGGGCCGAGTCCTTGATTGCCAGCTGGGGGAACTTGGTGTATATAGGGGTAGTCAGAATAAAAAATAGGCCTACAAGGTGGGGGCAAATCTGGAAAAAGCCTCCATGCTGGGGGGTCAAAATGTAAACGGTCCATTTAAATACCATACATGATTCCACAGGCACATGCATCGCATGCAATTTTGGAGGAGGGGCACTTCTCCAAATCAAAATGTGGCTGGGGGAGGGTTGAGGTAACTTTTAGCTTTTTCGTGGAGGGGGGGGGGGGAAATTGTCGTTTTGGAGAAATCCCTCTTCCCCTCAGCTAGCAATAGTTGACTCAGCCCTAAAATCAGATTTAGAGCCATTACCCTTTCTGCACCTTGAAATTCAATAAACTGCATTTATAAAGTTAACTTTGTAAACAAGATTGAATAATGACCCCTACTCATGGCACTTTGCTACCTCCATAAATAAGACTGTTTTTCAAAATGACAAGTAGACAAAGCGGCTGCTGATCTGTAGAGGAAGGTAATTAGCTGTAACAGTTGTTAACTTCAAATGATAAATGACCCCTTGTTGAATTACTGATGTTGTGTATAACGGAAACACAGCATTAAATATTGACTTTTCTCTTCATCAGTAAACAGCCTGATAAAAGATTCTAACTAAAAGCAACAGAATGATATAAATGATTGCTTTGTGTACTAGATTTTGACATTGGCATGTCAATTTCCGCCAAAAGATTATAAATACCTGTCTGGCTAATTTCTAGTTCTGCACCATTAAGTTCAATGAACTAAATGAACTTAGTTAACCCTTTAAGGACAGATGGTGCTGGTGTCTCAACGCCATAGGGTCAGCATAATGCTTGAATGCAGCCCTGGTGAGTAACTCGCATGCATCATGATTACCAAGGACAAGGCATCATGCCATCCTTAAAGGGTTAGCATTGTGAACAAGAATGAATGATGACCCCCTACTCTGAGCACTTTGCTACATGCATAAATATGACATGATTGTATTTCAAAATGACAAGTACACAAAAGAAATTGCTATTCCATACTGGAAACCAATTGGCTGTTAAAATTGTTAACTTCGTATGATAGATGACCCCCATGACAATAGAGAGAGAGCACATGTTATTGATACATTATTCATCGAATTTGCATAATACCTCCATGAATGTTTTCACTTTATTCTTTCTGTATTGGTAAAGTGACATGCCTCACACACAGTGGGTGTTCTGGTTTAATCCCTGCCCGGGGCCACAGGAAAGGCTTATGAATAAAGGTCTACCTACTACTAATCTGCTTAGCACTCAACAAATAGGACATGAAGTTGGGGCTGTGGTGAAATCTAATCCCTGCATACAAACCATATTCACTGATTCTGTTTTTTCAATCTACCAAGTATAATTTTCTAATTTAACTGATTAGGGTTCAGCCCACCCCCCTTAGGGGTAGCACTAACCAAATTAAGTGGGGTAATTGCCCAGGGGAGCAGTAACAGCTGTTGTAGAATGGATGTGATAAAACCAGCTCATACTGAGCAGCTTCCAGCCGTAACCCGCCACACGCTGCTATAAGTAGGCCTTGGTTCCTGGTACACCTGGAAATAAGCAGCCGCATCTAAAGTTTAACATGCAGAGGGTGGGGTGTGGATGCATAGTGATACTAGGGTGTTGAGATAATATTGCATAGTAATACTTCTTAACTGCCACTGATCATTTCCTTAATTTATGAGTTTTATATCTAGGGATTTTACGGCTTTTCAGAATATGTTTGAATGCCTAAATTTGTACAGCAGCAGTCTTTCAAAATTAAAATATTCCAAGTTGGTTATTTCTCATTGTTTATTGATGTTCCACTTAATTGTTTCCCAAATCTAACTCATTCCTTCTATGTGTACTTGCAGAAATAAAGATGGCTGCACAGGAGGCTCCACCTGCACAAGCAAGATGTTATGAAGAATCAGTCAACCAGTAGTCTGTACCCCCCTCCATTGTAATAATTGGGACAGTTAACCACCAGCGCATTCTGCTTGGGGAAGACTCCTCATCTTAAACTGATCAAATAAGGAAACCTAAGTAATGACGTCATGGCATGGCCAATCACAGCTGTGCACACTGTGGTGATCCATTGGCCCATACACCTCTGTGTGCGGCCCAGCTGGAGGATAAAGAGAAGACAGAAGTACATTATATCAGTCTTTATACCTACCTGTACTGGTCAACCTTGGCTGTTTGTTCAAAATGAGACAAACACTGATTTCCCCAGACACCTGTTGCTCTGACCTGTGCAACTTATTAAACAAGGGAGTGTATCCGGGGATATACAACTGTACATAGACATTTTTGCCCAGAGCAATTACTCCCATGCACCTGACAACCAAAGGGCCATGTTTCTGGACTTGATAGTCCCCCTGGTGTCACCTAATTAAATGAATTAATTAGTGAAAACTAGTGCTGCCCCCTAGGGATTGAATGGGAACCATCAACATTGTTGCTGAACAGTCATGGTGCGGAAAATTTGACTTGCCGGGGGATCGAGGCAGATAAACAATTTATTGCAGCTACAGAAACTGCAGCAGCCTGTCTGTAGTCATTATGGTGTAGACTAAAGTGGTGTTACCATACTTCAACCATCACACCTCACTCAGTGTCTACACATCAATGATATGACACCCTTGGCATTAGAGACAAATGCCAAATGAAGTAACTGTGCTAAGTCAGCTAATGAGTATCATTGCCTTTAGTGACTGGAAAACATTTAGGTGGTACAAAACTGACCAAGGTCTGAGACCTTATTAAACCTTTAGTTCTGTTAGCGTCAGGTTTACCTTAATAACAATGGCTTATGAAACAATGACATCCTTTGGTGGGATCAGCAACCTGTCCAACCTGACCTCAGACCAGTCTGAGGGCCCCATGTACTACACGGACCCGTACCAGCTCCGCTTCCAGCTCATCCTGGACATCTTTGAGGTCTACGTGGTGCCCTTCATCATCCTGATCGGGCTGATCGGTAACACCATCTCCATCATTGTGTTCTTCAGGTTAGTACATCCGATGATTAGGGCTCAAAAATAATTTTATTAAAAATAAGTCAGTATGATCACGAACAAAATAATTTCTTTCTATTCTATTTTCCCTCATTCCCTATTGTTTTTCTTAAATTTGATTCCATTGCTTAATATATGGTTATTTTGGAATAAATTTGTGGATGCTTTTATTACCTTCATTGAAAATACACTGTAAGATACCCTAGTGACCCTATTCCTGGGCTGTTACTGCCCAATAATACCATTTTAAAGTCTCCCAACCCATTAATAGTATGCTTTTACCGAATTAGGTACATCTTTATGTAGGATTTAGAATTTTGTAAAACTTATATATCCCCCCCTTTAAGGAACCCCTTACGTAAGACGTCGTCTAGCATCTATCTGGCCTCCCTGGCTATCTGTGACAATGGGTTCCTGCTGATGCTGGTGTTCCAGTGGCTGGTGTGGTTTGACGTCCAGATCTACCACCTGAGTGGCCCCTGCCAGCTGTTCACCTACACCACCAATGTGTGTGCATTCCTGTCTGTGTGGTACGTGGTGGGCTTCACAGTGGAGCGCTACATCGCCGTCTTCTACCCCTTAAAGCGCCAGACGCTCTGCACACCAACACGGAGTAAGATCGTGGTGTGTGTGTTTGCTGCTGTGGCTATTGTCGTGAATAACTTCCACCTATGGACGTCACATACAGTCATCATGTACGGAATGCCTGTGTGCACCCCAAAGAGGAAGTACATCCAGTTACTAACAAGACTCAACAATGTGGACACCCTGGTCACTTTTATTATACCGTTTGTCTCCATATTCTTCATGAATGCACGGATTATGGTGAGGATAACACGGATGTACCGGCGGCAAGGGAGTCTCACTAACGGGCAGTTAGGCACTGCTACTATGGACAATCATGTAAAACTCTGCCCATCCAGGCCCCACAACAAACAGTCCCCCAGTAGGGGGAGCCACAAGGTACCCTGTACCTGTGGGGACAGTAGCAGGGTGGAGGCTGACACTGAAAGCTCTAACTGTGTAGATAAACACAACCAGGTGAATAACAGAGGACTTGGAGGCAATGGAAGTGTCAGGTACTGTTTGTGAATTCATCTTATTTGGGATGGGTTGTCACAAGATAAGCATGAAAAACATTAAATTCCATATTTTTATACATGTTCAAAGCAGTTGATGAAATGTTATCTGTAAGGTTGTTACATATTCATATTTCTTCTCAAAAATAACAATGAGAAAACCATAGATGACAATGGCATGAACCATAGATGAATTAGATGTGCAATAGCTTATCTACTCTATCTATATGTTCATTCAAGTATTTCTAAAAATGTTAAATACAAAAACTAAAGAAAGAAACGACAGCCACATCCTGCAACTAGTTACTAAAATTGCTGAATCTTCAATAGGCTGACATTGGAAATCCAGATTTGTCACCAGTTGAAAGGTTAATTTAGAAACACTGTGAACCATGATCCATTTCTGTTCTCGATGAAGTCCATATTGAACAGGTAGATTCTATGTTATCAGGTTTCAGACCACACTGAGGTTTACAGGACCTGACAAGAGACACAGTCACCAGCTGAAGATAACGCGGTTACTGCTGGTTGTGTCCACCACCTTCCTGGTCCTCAACCTGCCCAGCCACGCCTTCAGACTCTACGGCTTTGTCATGACACTCATAAAGGTGAGGCCTTAAGGTGGGTCGCTACCCTTTGATCAAAGTTAACAGAATGTCTCTATTTTTTTTCTAAAGACAGTCTGAATCATATGAAAACAGAAAATGAAAAGAAAAATGGGGGGTCCCGACCTACTTTTTTAAATACAGAATTTTGAAAAATTAAAGAATTTAAATTTTTCTCTCAAAATGAGAAAAAAGTGTGAAAACTTCAATAATTTTTTAAAATATCATCCATTATGCACAGAAATGTAAAACTTCACATGTGAAATGGCTACATGTTCCACTTCACTGCAGAATTAATTTTACAGTTGTATGCCATGGAATTCTGGGTAAAAATATGATGTTTTGGGGAAGAAAATGAATAAATTGCTATCATTTTGTAGCCTTATTGGCTAAAAGTGGTATTCAAAATTAACATTAATTTTTTTAAACTTTCTCAGAAAATAGTTCAGATCATTTGCTAACATATGAAAGTGTTTTTAATAGGGGGTCCCGGGCATATTTTTAGGTTTTTTGGCCTTTGAAGTTAAAAAATATAGCAAAATCGGTCTAAATCTTACATTTAGAGCTAAAAATAAAGTGTAAAATGGCTAGAATCAGGGAAGAAAATGGCTACAATTGATACCCTTGGTTTTTCTTGGTAACTTGATGAGATCTATATCATTCTAGATAATGATTTATTGGTAAATAGTTTCACTGTTCTAACTTTTGATAAAAATAGCAAATATCATTAGCTTTAAATATATCAACTATGCAAAGTCCAATAAAACGCTCAATTTTGCTCAAAATCTCCCAATTTTTTAACATGGCTTAATCATCATATATATGTATCAGATACTGTAATATTAGCTCATTCTGATACATTTAAGCTATATGCGCAGATACCTACGCAGTGTGTTCATATTCAAGAGGTAGCGACCCACCTTAATGCTGATATATAACCCTATACCTTACACTGATATAACCCCCATACCTAACACTAACCCTATACCTAACACCAATATAACCCAATACCTAACACTAATATAACCCAATAACACTGATATAACGCAATATAAGTAATATATGTGTCCATTATTTGAAATACAACATTTACCATGCTTAAGTACTGGAAGCGACATATTCAATGCCCCCTGTTTAAAGTTGGTATCCCAATTGGGGTGACTAGAATTGACCCCTCTCAATAATTACCTGAAAGTCTTTAATGTACACTTTTCTTCTGAAATGGGTGCTTAATTCTGGTTACCAAGAGTCTTAAAGGCTTTAATGTAAAGTGTGTAATAAAATCTAGATCTACAGCTTTCATGGAGAAAACTCAAGCATTGGCAAACCATCTGAGATATGCTGCCACCTGTAGAGATGTCAATGTACTAATGTGTTCATGAATGGAGTTGAGTTACTGGGTCTGCAATGGGAATATTTTGTAAACACTATACACAGCTGCCACCTTGTGGTTTAGAAGAGAGGCATCCTAATTGCTTTATTTTTGACTGCTCAGTGAAAATTCGTTTTTGCTACTGTGTGGGGATTTTTGTATGGAAATAGTTCTCATAGAGCTTTAATACTTTCACATATGTCTTACAACATTAGCATGCTTATCCCCATGCTGGAAGTGGAAATTTGTCACCGCAATAGTTGGGATACCAACTTAAATAGAACATGACAATATTCTATGGGATAAGAAAATGTTGTCTTTCCTTCGTTTAATGGCTTCAAATTAAAAAAAATACAAATGCCAACTACATTGATACTATCTCTAAGGTATTTCACTCAGGGAGGGTTGGGTTATTACTACAGTGGCCCAGGAGGGCCAAAAATAAGTGATTTTGAAAAGAAAAGTGATTTTGAAAAAAACTGTTTTTTTATAAAAGATTTTTTTCAAATCACTTTTTTTTCTAGGAAAGTTGCTGTCAACTGTCAACTTGACAGTTGACACCAAGTTTTAGAAAAAAGATGGTTTTTCAAATCACTTTTTTTTTTAGAAAAGTTGCTGTCAACTGTCAAGTTGACACTTGACACCATGTTTTTGAAAAAAAGATCTTTTTCAAATCACTTTTTTTTCTAGGAAAGTTGCTGTCAACTGTCAACTTGACAGTTGTCACCAAGTTTTAGAAAAAAGATGTTTTTTCAAATCACTTTTTTTTCTAGAAAAGTTGCTGTCAACTGAGCAACTATTTTGGTAAAGAAAGTAACCTGTTTTACTTAAACAAAAGGGTTAAGAAAATGAAATGCCCAAAGTGCTGTTTTTTTCTGAAAAAGTTGCTGTCAACTGTCAAGTTGACAGTTGACAGCAACTTTTCTAGAAAAAAATGTGATTTGAAAAATCATCTTTTTTCAAAACCTTGGTGTCAACTGTCAACTGTCAAGTTGACAGCATGTTTTCTTGAAAAAAGAGTGATTTGAAAAAAAACATCTGTTTTTCAAAAACATGCATGGTGGCAGGTCCAGAACACATCAGAATTTGACAGTTGACAGCAACTTTTCCAGAAAAAAGTGATTTGAAAAAACTTTTTTTTTTGAAACCTTGGTGTCAACTGTCAACTTGACAGTTGACAGCATGTTTTCTTGAAAAAAAGTGATTTGAAAAAAACATATTTCTTTTCAAACACATGGTGTCAAGTGTCAACTTGACAGTTGACAGCAACTTTTCCCGAAAAAAAGTGATTTGAAAAAACATCTTTTATTAAAAAAACGTTCTTTTACTAAATCACTATTTTTTTCAAAATCACTTTTTTATGGCCCTCCTGGGCCACTGTACATATCTCTCTCAGCTGCCGTTTTGCTCTACACAATGCCTGTAACACATTCAGATGAAGACATATTTGAATACTGCTGAAAAAACGAAAGCTGATATAAAAGATTTGCAAAAGAATAATAATTTTAAAAGGAAAGGGGTTCACAAGAGGTTCACTAGTGGCTGAAGTGGCACTCCTATCCTAAAGTCAGTCCACATCAGCAATTAACTTGTCAGCTTGAGACTTGTGTCAGATGTGATCAGTTAAATTTTGTAACCTGTCCAAATAACCATAATTTTGACATCAATTATTTCCCAAGCAACCTTACCTCAATGCCATTTGAAGGTCAGACAAAAATGACAGCTGGTGTTGATGGATTAAATTGCAGGTTGCTGGCCCAACTGCCATAAGAAAATGTGAATGTAGTCATGAGATTTGATGATGGTGTTGATGAAATGTGGGAAAATCTTCAGTCAGGAAATCATTTTGAGGAAGTGATATGCCTTTCTGGCGTTTGGTTCTAGCTGAACTCCGGCAATTATACATCCATATTATGGCCTGATTTCATTTCACTATGACAGCAAGTCTGGTTTAATATATTTTGGTCTGTTCTGCAGGTTTGACCTAATGCAGGTGATCCTGTGGTAGCAAGTCTGTCAGCTGCTTTACTATTGTAACTTAAGCTATATGCATTGTGTATATTTATATATTTTATGTTCATGTCCTTCAGGGTTCACCTACGTCAGGTTCTAACGTCTGCAGCTACTCTACTACTGTAACTTCAGCTTTATTTATTGTGTATATTTATACACTTCATATCCTGCAGGGTTCACCCACGTCAAGTTCTAATGAGGCTATCCTCTGGCAGCAAGTCTGCCAGATGCTCTACTACTGTAACTTCAGCATTATTTATTATGTATATTTATATATTTATGTTCTCACCTCAGGTTCGAACAAGGCCATCTTGTGGCAACAACTGTGTCAGCCCCTCTGCTACTTATCTATTGTATATATTATAAACTCTTCTCTCCTGCAGGGTGCTCAGGCTCTAATGAGGCTATTCTGTGGCAGCAGGTGTGTCAGCTGCTCTACTACTGTAACTTCAGCTACATGTAATGTGTACATTTATATACTTTATGTTGCAGGGTTTGCCCACGTCAGATTCTAACGAGGCCGTCATCTGGCAGGAAGTCTGCCAGCTGTTCTTCAGCTTTATTTACTGTGTATACATATACTTTATGTTGCAGGGTTCCCCCACCTCAGGTTCTAACGAGGCTATCCTGTGGTGTGCCAGCTCCTATTACACTATAATTACTTAAGCATTATTTATTATGTATTCATATGTATTGTATTCTATTCCCTAGTCAAATATTTTGGTCTCATCTTGTCCACAGGGTTCGCCCACATCAGGTTCTAACGAGGCTATCCTGTGGCAGCAGGTGTGTCAGCTTCTCTACTACTGTAACTTCAGCATCAACATCTTCCTGTACAGTCTGTGTGGTAAGTCCTTCAGGCAGGCCTTCTGGAAGGCCTTTGGGCGCGTCTGCTGTCAGCGTAAGGACAATAGCAGCTGTCAGAAACTCACCCAGCGGCAGGGAGGCACCACGTCTGACTCCACCCGGGTTACAAGGATGCAGATGGTGGACATGGCCGGTGAAGGTCGCAGGAGGAGTAGTATGAAGGGTAGTATGAAGGGGGCCAGGGTCTGATACATGAAGGTCACAGGGGGAGTAGTATGAAGGGGGCCAGGGTCTGATACATGAAGGTCGCAGGAGGAGTAGTATGAAGGGGGCCAGGGTCTGATACATGAAGGTCGCAGGAGGAGTAGTATGAAGGGGGCCAGGGTCTGATACATGAAGGTCACAGGAGGAGTAGTATGAGGGGGGCCAGGGTCTGATACATGAAGGTCGCAGGAGGAGTAGTATGAAGGGTAATATGAAGGGGGCCAAGGTCTGATACATGAAGGTCGCAGGAGGAGTAGTATGAAGGGTAGTATGAAGGGGGCTAGGGTCTGATACATGAAGGTCGCAGGGGGAGTAGTATGAAGGGGGCCAGGGTCTGATACATGAAGGTCGCAGGAGGAGTAGTATGAAGGGTAGTATGAAGGGGGCCAGGGTCTGATACGTGAAGGTCGCAGGAGGAGGAGTATGAAGGGCAGTATGAAGGGGGCCAAGGTCTGATACATGAAGGTCGTAGGAGGAGTAGTATGAAGGGTAGTATGAAGGGGGCCAGGGTCTGATACGTGAAGGTCGCAGGAGGAGGAGTATGAAGGGCAGTATGAAGGGGGCCAGGGTCTGATACATGAAGGTCGCAGGAGGAGGAGTATGAAGGGTAGTATGAAGGGGGCCAAGGTCTGATACATTAAGGTCACAGGAGGAGTAGTATGAAGGGCAGTATGAAGGGGGCCAGGGTCTGATACGTGAAGGTCGCAGGAGGAGTAGTATGAAGGGTAGTATGAAGGGGGCCAGGGTCTGATACATGAAGGTCGCAGGAGGAGTAGTATGAAGGTGGCCAGGGTCTGATACATGAAGGTCGCAGGAGGAGTAGTATGAAGGGTGCCAAGGTCTGATACATGAAGGTCGCAGGAGGAGTAGTATGAAGGGGGCCAGGGTCTGATACATGAAGGTCACAGGGGGAGTAGTATGAAGGGTGCCAAGGTCTGATACATGAAGGTCGCAGGAGGAGTAGTATGAAGGGGGCCAGGGTCTGATACATGAAGGTCACAGGAGGAGTAGTATGAAGGGGGCCAGGGTCTGATACATTAAATGGCTCAGGTTCTGATTAAGTGCCGCTTTAAACTTGGATTTGGACTTGGATTTAGCGTGACTCTCTGTAATCATTTACCCAGTGTTCACCAGCCTAATAGGACAAATGGCCTCCAATATCCTAATGACCTATATGAACTCATTAACGCTGTTGAAGGCAGCAGGAGGAGTATGGAGGTTGCCAGGCTCTAAATCACCAGAGGTACCCAATGTAGTTTTATTAGTCTGTGTTATAGACCAACTTGTTATATTTATACATGAGGAGCTAGAAGGATACCAGGCTTTGGTGCAGGCTTTGGTGTATTAGTACCACCCTCCAGACAGAACTCGAGAATGACACAGGTTGGTATTTTGTGTGTTTCTTGGGAAAAGCACAAGCTGTATACACAAGATAGACACAGGAGATTCCCGAGAATAGTGAACATTCCGGGTGTCATGTTTGAAGGTGTGTATTTCCTTTAATAATGAGAAATTCCCAGGAATATGACACAAAAAAAGGTTTTGTGTACTCAAGCATTAGCTGTTGGTGTATGAATATGTCCATGAAAATAAAGAGCCAAATTTGGTTCCAGTCACCACTTGGGACAATCTATTGGGAAACAGATATTATAGGTGGCTTCACCCTTGGGGTTGAATTTTATCTTTGAGCACCTGAAGCCATCTTGGAGATCACCTCTATCTACTGGTGGATAATTGCCGTTGTTCTTATCTAGTCAGGACCAAACATCTGCTGGAGAGTGCCTGCCTGTGCTGGAGTACTGAGGCACGCAGAGAGTACTCTCTGGAGAACATGGGACTACAGTTGGCTCCTCATCCCATCTGGTTTCTAAAGGAGAATAAAATGTGCCGCATGTAACTTGATATTATGAGTAACTTAAATACTGCCCAGCTACAAACAAGTATTTGAACTCACTGCTGTAGATCAAGAAAACAGTCCATCCTTGCTCCTGGTCTCAGGGCGATGCAAAAGTGGAAAACTGCAGAATTTCCTCATTGGGAGTTTATATTATACGTTAATACACTGGATGAAATTAGAAAATTCAAAACCAGAATATAGTGTATTGATCAATTTCAGATGATTTTACCATGGAGCTAATTCAAGACTGGTGTAGATTTGAGGCCCGACAGCTTACAGTCCACTGTGGTATATTGTGTGAAGGTGTCTCATGATGCCTCATAAATATGGGATTCGACAGTCTATATTCATGATGCAATGAAGCTAAATCAGGCATGGACACTGAAGGATTGCTTGAAAAAAATATATATCATATTCCTCACGGTGCTTATACCCCTTATTGTGCTAAATTCAAACACAATGGTTGTACATAATACTTTTACATTGACATCATTGTCGCTGTTAAGGTATATTTTATTGATTTATGTGGTTATGTTTTGTGTATTTCATCTAAAGCCTGTGCAGGAAATAAATGTTTCCTGAAACCTGAACACTTATATTTGACACTTAGTATTCATGATTCATAAATGCTGCCCTTGCCAATGTTACGTTCATGCCTCATACGGGGCTGAAACACTCCCACATGGTCGGAATGATGCACAAATGCAGCACCAGCGCGCTACTCATTGACACTGTATTGGTGCATGATGACAACAAATGCCATCTATAAAAGGGGGTAAATATTCATCAAACTCCCAAATCTAGCAATGGATGATTCGTTTCTTAAGCTGGTACTCCACCAAAACCCATTAGAACATCAGTTATGATCAGGGCTCAAATGTCATTCCTTAAAAATTGCAAGGCAGCCAGACCATTTCAAAACAGTTTGATATTGTGAGATTGCATTGGTAAACATCTGAGAAAATGATCAAATCTGCTTTGTCGGAAAAGCTACTTAACAGAGATATTGATGAACATAGTTAAGACATGCATCACCTGTTGAATGTGCCTTGTGGATCTTACTGACAATAAACGATTAACCTTGTGTTGTAGCATACAATCATCTCTTTCTGTGTATTAAGTTTATAGAACATTTCATTAAAACCCTTTGAGGGCTGCATACTGCTTTTCCAGATGCATGAATGCCGTCATGGTGAGGCTATTGGCTAGGCCAGCCTTTTGGTTTAGTCTCCAGACCAAACTGCGGCAAATTATACACTTCTTCATACGTTCCTGGAGCCACAGCCTGCTGCATACTACTGTGACGTCGGCAGGTATTGGTCACGCTAGGATGTACAGGTGCTGTAATTGGCCAGCTCACAATATCAGAGGAAAAGCTGCGGTATCTGAATTAGTGTGCTGCAGACTGATGCTCCAAGAACGTAGACAGAGGGGGGGTCTATTTTCTGAAAAATAAGTTTGCAGTACATTGATTTGCTCTAGGTCTATGGCACAACCTACTGGAACCAACATTGCCAGCAATATTTACCACACAGGAACAGTACTTACTTCTAACAGTGTTGAATCAAACACCTGACATGTGGATGGAATAAAGGTAAGTCTATAGATCAATGCGTCAAGAAAGGGTGACTT
Source organism: Harmothoe impar (assembly GCA_947462335.1). NCBI lineage: Eukaryota > Metazoa > Annelida > Polychaeta > Phyllodocida > Polynoidae > Harmothoe > Harmothoe impar. Next base: position 7,368,351 of record OX381704.1, read on the forward strand.
TTTCAAAATAAAGTTGTGTTTACGTTGCTTTCAGTAGAATACGTAACTGTGTCTGTAATAGCTACATTTGCAAGTATCTCATGCCAAGAGATAAGCAGGACAATTATCTTTCAAATAGTATGTAGTAGAATGCAGTTTTTTGAGGTTAAATTCATGTATTTGCCAGTCATGCATCGAAAATGTTTAAAACTTTATCAAAATCTTTTCTGAAAAGTCACCCTCTCTCGCTGCATTTGTCTATAGCTGACATCAGGCAGAACAGAGCAGGACAACACAGAGCAGGACTGGTGAATTCTGCAGTGGTGATTCAAATTTTAAACACGTGAAGTTTTTCACTCAAATAGAAATCAAATATTGCCCCCCACCTCTTGCTTTTTGTTTAAAATGTCCAATTAGTCAGAGCATCTGCCTGTCAGAGATTCTGATCTGTACTTTAATAATGGCATGATGCCTCAATGTTTCCTGTTCATTTTGTTGTCCTGATGCGCTAGCAGAACCTGGGTGAATAAATAACTGTCAGGTATAGGTGCATCATGCCAACCCCTCATTCACCATTTAGGGAAGCATGTCGCTAAAAAATGACATTTGTCAGCATGATGCACTAATGTAGCCCCGGTGAGTAACTCGCTAATGCTACATCATGTGCATCATGCCGACCCTCCAGGAGCGTCTCAACCTCAGAGGGACGGCATAATGCATGAATGCAACCCTGGCGAGTTACTCACCATGGTGACTTTCATGCATCATGACGACCAAGGCCATGATGCATTAAGGCATCATGCAGTGCTTAAAGGGTTAATGTATCAAACAAAAATAGTGAGTAACTCAGTTGGACAGGACTGCGTTCAAGCATAGCGGTGCAGTGCATTAAAGCGCTATGATGCCCATAAAGGGTTAAGTATCTCTCAGGATGATTGGTGAGGTGGTTTAGCGTCACTTTCAATCAGCATCAGAGTACGATGAGAGGGTATTGAGAAGAACTGGATGTGACTTTCATCTTTCTCAAAAGGCCGAACATAATCAAGACATCAGTCGGTGGATGACCAGGTGTTAGGGGAGTGATCATTATCTAACATATGGGGGGGGGGTGTTGTTGGTCGATATTTTCATGGAATATTTTTCCAGCCTCCCCCATAGTCTTTTACAATAGTAAGACACTTGCATTTTTGCTGAGAAGGTATTAAAGTGGCATAATCACTGAGCGTATCCCAATGCAATTCTAGTACTGCTCTAGTCTACTATGTGGTTAAGGGTGAGTGGTGAGAATGCCCCTCAAAATATTTATTGCCCCAGCCCCCATGTAGTGGGGCTGAGATATTCTGCTACTCTCCCGTTCAGCTAGAGGGATCGCAATTCTTCTACTTAAACCTCCGACAACTTCCTCTCGTCAAAAAGATGACCACTCCAGCTGGGGAATCAGAGGATATTAGGTGTGATCCCTTCTCAACTTGCCGAACTAAGTGCAGTCTTGACTCCATCTGGTCAAACCTGTATAGTGGCAAAGCTGTGTCGTACATGTATCTTTAATTTTGTTTAAATACCACTGTTATCATATCCTTGAACATTTAAAGTTTACATGGCCAGTTTGAATATCACAGTATCCTTGAGCACATGAAACACTGGTCGGTCATTGGGATGAAGTCATCAAATAAATTTTGTTCTAATTCTTTTTTTTAATAGGATAACAAGTGATTTGCATTCTGGGTGGAAAAAATGAAGGTCAACCAATATAATGCTCCAATGAACCAGAGGGTGAGTCAAGGGGCAGGGTTCTTCCCACCCCTACTCCTAAATACCCTTAGGAAAAGAGGGGGGGCAATCTGAAAGAAAATGTTTCCAGTTTTTAAAAAAAACAGCCGATGATCTATGAGATGACATGGTCATTTCAATAAAAATCAATTTGCTGAGAAATGAAGCTTTCTTGTGTTTTTCTAATCATCATTTGTTCCTTTGAGTGTGGGCGGAACTAAAATAACAATGCCTGAAGGGTGATCTGTTTTAAACCAAAGAAATAATAACAATGTAAGGTAACCACCATTCTGCAGCAGATAAGTGATTGGAAGGTCTCTCTGTGGGGTTAGAATCCCAAGTAGAGGCATCATTCTCTGAGCTCTGTATCTTAATCCACTGGATACACTAACATACATTAAGGAGTGGTCATTTTTTGACAACATGGGTGGTTGGTGGATTGGGGGGGGAGGAACCAAAAAGAAGGCAGCGCAAAGACGCTATCCATAATCTAGCTAAATGGATGTGGGGGCGAACATTTACTGTGAGAGTTACTAATAAAACTTTTTTTCTTAGGGTTGTTGTTGTTATTTCATTTATTTTTATCCTAAGGAGATACATAACCATTATAGATTGTATTTCTGTATTCCACAGCATTATAATAAAGTAATTTGCCGTTAAGCGGAGTACTTACCCACTTACCCTTTTGGGAGTGGTAATAGGATGAGGGATTGACCAACGTCTTTTGGCCAACCCCCTACCATTTGTTAGTATTTACGAGGATTAGTTAAGTTATAGTTTGGAATAAATGAGAAGGGACTCTTGTCCTTAGGAGGCAGTTGGTAATTGTTCATGTGTCATTTGTACTTAAGGTACTGACAGCCTCTTGTTATACTAGTGAATCACTTATAGGAGAGCAATAGTAAAGTAGAGAATATAGAGACAGGGTAGGGAGAGGAAAGTTAGGATAGAAGAAAGAGGTAGAGAAAAAAGAAATTAAGTGATGGGTGGGGGCCACATTAGTGGCGCCCATCCATCATTTATGCAAGAGCCTCAGATGTTGTAGTATAGGGCAAAAATTTCATATCCAAGTTAATGCATAAAGGGGAATATTTGTGTGTGTGTGTGGGTATACTCACCCCCCAGTGCCAGGGGAGGGGGCCATAAGGGGGGGTTGGAGGGGGCTGGTCATACATCAGGTAAGGACTTGATTTTTTTATCATACTCTTTTTTCAACCAAGAGTTAAATCCCGTTGATGTCCTGTTAGATCTCGTAGTAATATCTTGTTGGTTCCATAGAGTGGCATCTCTATGATGGAGACTTTTCCTGTAGATTGGATTTTTTACCCTGGATATTTTTAAGAGTCTAGCATCATGGGCCCTTGTTCTGAGTGGCCTTTTATCAATATTGTCATCAATTAGGAATGCATTGAAGGCATGCTTCAGGAGATGCATTTCCCGTCTGTCCTTCATGAGATTCAAATCGGCTAGCTTGTGCAATTTCTCATGGTTCCTGGTACCTTTATTCCAGTAGACTGACCTCAAGGCATTACTAGTTGTGGGTTGTAGTGTGTCTAACAGGGTTTTTGGGGCAATGCTGTAGATGATGTCACCATAGTCCATTATGGGCAAGAGCATTGTTTTTACCACATCCAGCTTAGCCTTCTCAGTTAGGCATTTGCTACTTCCTCTAAATATGTACAGTTTATGTTCTGAATTCCGACGGGTTATGCCTACTTGCTTCTTCAGGTTCAACTGGTTGTCAAGTGTTATCCCCAGATAATTATATGAGGGGGTAATGTCAATATTGTCATTTCCAATTTTTAGTAGGGGTTTTCGATGTAATTTCCTAAGGGCTTTGTTAGCAAAGATAACACTTTTAGTTTTTTTAGCATTTAGAGAAAGCTTATTTTTTATACACCATAGCCTAATGTTATCAAGGTCCTTGTCAATAAGAGTGGCAGCCTGTTGGCTACCAGGTGTATGTGCCAGGTGGACTACATTGTCATCTGCATAATGCTGTACCTGGAGATTTTCTAGGCAGTGGCCAAGGTCATTAATATATGTGAGAAATAGTAATGGACCTAGGACAGAGCCCTGGGGGACACCACATGTGATTGGATGGGGTTCAGATATTTTATTGTTAGCTTTAGTTCGCTGTTTTCTATTAGTGAGATAACTTTTGAATAAATTTATTGTTTTATCACAAAATCCAAGAAAATCCAACTTTTCATATAGTATATCATGATTTAGGGTGTCAAATGCTTTTTTGAAATCGAGGAAGGTTGCTGTGGTAATTTTCTGCTGGTTTAGGTTTATATAGACTGAGTTTGTACATTTTTCTAAGATGTTAATTGTGGAGCGTCCAGGCCTGAATCCATCTTGGTTGTCTGATAGTAATTCATTGTTATTTAAGTAGTTTATAGTTTGTTTATGTATTACTTTTTCAGTTAATTTGGCTGGTAATGGGAGGGTTGAGATAGGTCTTAAGTTGCTTACATCAGTGGTGTCCCCACCTTTGGGCAGTGGTTTGACTAGGGGTTGGGGTTGGGGTTGGGGTTGGGGTTGGGGTTGGGGTTGCGTTTAGGGTTAGGGTTAGGGTTAGGGTTGGGGTTAGGGTTGGGTTCTAACCTTTTTCCATAGTAACTGTCACAGTAAATGATCGCCCCCACATCCATTTAGCCAGATTACTGATAGACTTAACCAAGGCACCGAGCGACAAACTGGTGCTGCCCCCTTGTGGACCTTTGAAGAACTAATTAATGCAGTGATTCACAAAGGTAACAGTGGAGGTGGATGGCTACATTTGACACAGCAACATGTCTATTTCAGGGAATCAACAATTGACAAAAGGCCTTTTGAAATGGGACATTATTAAGCGACATGAACATGCGACTTGGCCATTTTATTGTCAGGTGGCATGGGGACCCTCTCTATCCAGACCCTGAGGTCCCCATGCCACGTGACAATAAAATGGTCATGTCGCATGTTCATGTCGCCCCTGGCCATTTTTTCTATCCCTTACCTATCAAAGAAGAGAATATTTTTGGGATCAAAAGTGGTCAAAAGTGCTTATGTTTTAACTTATCTCTCGAAAATTGAGCCTCAGTCGGAGGGACTTTAGTAAAAATTTACCCTTTTTGCATGAATTTGGGTGAAGATTTTAAAAAGTGACCCTTGGCTATAGGGATTTGGCGAAAACAAACCCTTGGCTAGAGGGATTTTAGGGATAACAGGCCCTTGGCTATGGATTTGGCGAAAACAGACCCTTGGCTAGAGGGATTTTGGTGAAAAGTTATGGAAGGCCGGGGCGACATTGCGAGTTGCGAGTTGCGAGTTGCGTGTTGCGAGTTGCGAGTTGCATGTTGCGTGTTGCGTGTTGCGTGTTGCGTGTTGCCAGTTAAAGGGCGGCTAGCACCGTCCGTAGCAAAGACGGGTACCTGCCCACTGAGTTCTTACAAAATACAAAGCAACCAGCGGCACCAATTGACCAATCAGGGCGCCGCTATCGAGGTCACGTGACTTGCTAAGGCGGGTAGTCTTAGCGGTGCTAGCCGCCCTTTAAATGCTGCGTATTCTCCTAGCATATTCCCCGCAGTCCTAGGTTCTTATAAATCTAAACATCAGGGGGGAGAGTGCATGCTGTAGCTGGTTCCCGGAGTAGTTTGGCGGGAACCTGTAGTGTCGTATGCTACTCCGGCGCTTCTCCTTGACGTAGTGCCACTCGTGGCCCGTTTCTTCTGCAGTTTTCAAGTTCTTCTTGTTAATACATAATTGTTCTAAGGTTGGTACACTAGAGAACATTAAGCTATTCCAATTGTTCACCATGAAGTGTCTGTGAAGATGGGGAAAGTGTCCAGTAATTAAATTATGTTTAAATTTGACTTTGCATGTTGCATGCAGTGCGCGATGGCGATCTTGGCGATCTCGTGAACTTGAACTGGTAAAAGAAGTAACTTAGAATAGGCCCTTAAACACTTAAACTGAAAACAAATAGTCATCATGGCATCTTTCAAAGTTTGGAAGAATCTGGTTTTAATGGTAAATTCCAAATATTTGGTGTCGGGAAAGTTGGGCCGCGCACTTGCCTTGGTCAACTTTCCAAGTTTCAAGGTTCAGGTTTGGTTGTCAGGAAGGAGGAACGCTGATCTTGCTGTTCAATTTATGTATATTCCCATGGACTTAATCCATTCTAAACTACTAGAGGTTACCTAGTAGAGACTCTAGAACAATATTGTCTGTGAATTAATGAAAGATTTCCTGCTGGATTCGGCAAGAAACGATAGATTTGTACTTTGACATTTCGGGCATTCCCGCGGCCCGGGCATCCCCGCGGCCCGCCCCACTCACCTAAAATCTAAAATTTGTCGTATGTATATACAAGGAACCAAAATTCTGAAAACACTATCGAGTGTCCCATATTTATGTAGTATGGGGTTGTCGTCCTAAAATGGCATCAAGATCTGCCCAGCAGTTCCTGAGAAAATCAACAAAGAAGTTTCAACCCTATCAGTGCAATCTCCATTCCCTAACCCGTATATGGGAGGAGTTGGGACCAGCATGCTAACTTCTTCGTTGATTATATATCAGTGTGCAATATGTCGAGAAAACCCTTCCATAAAGCTGTATGAGTTATTTTAACATACCTTATTTTACTAGAGGGAGCATTGTTAGAAAGCCTCAACCAACTTTTATAGGGTATTTAAACCTAATTAATGTAGCGTACATCCAAATATAGGATCTTTTCTCTTGCATGCGCTATGTTTCTTTAAGAATAACTCTACATTAAACCCAAAAACCAATTTAGATTATCACCGCCTCACGCCATCGATCACTCCAGATCCTAGCCTCTATAAATGACACATAGGTCAGTAATGACCTCCCTTTTGTTGTCAATAAAAGCTATTATTATTATAAAGCAGCTCTGTGTAGGCCTACTCGTCCCAGCCCCTCCCATATAAGGAGGAGATTGTGAGAGCAGTCAGTTCCGTAGCAGCTCTATAGACCCATGCTGGCCCCAACTCCTCCCATATAAGGGAGGAGATTGTGACACTAGTCAGTTCAGTGGCAGCTCTATAGACCCATGCTGGCCCAAACTCCTCCCATATAAGGGAGGAGATTGTGACACCAGTCAGTTCAGTGGCAGCTGCATAGACCCATGCTGGCCCCAACTCCTCCCATATAAGTGAGGAGATTGTGACACCAGTCAGTTCAGTGGCAGCTGCATAGACCCATGCTGGCCCCAACTCCTCCCATATAAGGGAGGAGATTGCAGGAGGTCACATGACCAGCTGTAAACATCAACACAGCCCCATGCGTGTGGCTGAGGGTAAGGCACAGAGTAGTATATCCCTTACAGTACGTTAGTCTATGGGTAAGGTGAGTTTCTGAAGCTTGTTGGCACTCATTTTACATCGAATTACAAAATAACAACTCTTATTTATGAGTGGAATGGACAGATTAGGTGATGCTTATCAAGGTGGCAGTAAACAAACCACGCACGTACCACAAGTAGTACTCTGACACTGCTCAATAAATCTTCAAATGTCAGAATTACCGGATATCATAAAGTGTATCACTGTACCAGCGCAGTATGATAAGAATATAATCTGATGTACTCTGGTTCTATAGGGCTGAAATTTGTCAATTAAATGAGAAAACAGTGCTTGAATCGGAGGGTGAGCGATAATATAGTACCTTCACATTGGCTTATGTACAGCCAGATTGCCATTCCTGTGTGTTGTGAATCGAATAGAACAGGCTGAATATTTCCACTTTTTAAACCATCCATGATAAATCCGGTTAGCTATGTCAAATCTATGAACACTCTTTTGTAATAAGTGCTAACTATGAACGAGTTGATGCACATTTAGCTTCGAAATTGACATTATGCCTGTCCTAGTCTGGCCAGTAGAGTATAGGCCTAGGCAATGTATACTGGGTACCTGCGTTGGACAGTCAATCTACTAGTAGGGCCCCAGATGGGTAAAATCGACAAGTCGACATGACCCTAGTGACAAAGGACAAGACCTATTTCTTAGAATCGACAAATGACATAGGCATTCCTTAAAACCGACAAGTGACAAGTGGGGCCCTACTAGTACCAGAGGGAGCCGTCCATAAATGACTGGCAGTGGCATGACCATAGACATGTCCAGTTCCATGGCAGGACTGAGTAAGCTATGAAATATCCTGCTATTTTTGACCATTTCTGCCCCCCCCCCTTAAATTAATCATAAAACACCAAAATAGCCCATGTCACCACATCGAGTTTAGGGTCTATATTGGACCATCACTCTTGGTGGTCACTCCTTTCAAAGTTGGCCGCAGGCCCGGGCCATGGGCTACATGTATTAGCACTGTGCCGACACCTATCGGGTAATTGCAATTACCCAATCCAACATGGCGGACAGTGATTGTCTCTATAGTGAACTAAAAATGCTGAGTACACTGTATGTATAGGGATTTGAAGGTGGTAAAGTTGTATATCTGTAGTTTAAATCATGCCTGACCATGCAGACCTGCAATTATATAATGAAATGCTCTAGAACAGCAATGAGGAGTGGTATTAGAATCTAAAGTACTAGGGTAATTGCATTGGTCTACAACAACAAGTACTAGGGTAATTGCAGAGGAGGTACTAGGGTAATTGTACATTTGGTGAAGGACATATCTGACCTGTATCATCAATAAATGGCTATTTATTTTTTATGAAATACAGCAGTCCCATTGACTTAACCAAAGGACGCCGTATTGCACACCCCCTGTGAAATAAGCTATGGCCGTATTTCACGGCCTGTGACGTCATCAAAATGGCGGTTTGTTTACATTTAAATGCTGTAGAAAAAAGCTATTTTAAGGTGGGTCGCTACCCTTTGATCAAAGTTAACAGAATGTCTCTATTTTTTTTCTAAAGACAGTCTGAATCATATGAAAACAGAAAATGAAAAGAAAAATGGGGGGTCCCGACCTACTTTTTTAAATACAGAATTTTGAAAAATTAAAGAATTTAAATTTTTCTCGCAAAATGAGAAAAAAGTGTGAAAACTTCAATAATTTGTTTAAATATCAACCATTATGCACAGAAATGTAAAACTTCACATGTGAAATGGCTATATGTTCCACTTCACTGCAGAATTAATTTTACAGTTGTATGCCATGGAATTCTGGGTAAAAATATGATGTTTTGGGGAAGAAAATGAATAAATGCTATCATTTTGTAGCTTTATTGGCTAAAAGTGGTATTCAAAATTAACAGAATTTTTTTTAACTTTCTCAGAAAATAGTTCAGATCATTTGCTAACATATGAAAGTGTTTTTAATAGGGGGTCCCGGGCATATTTTTAGGTTTTTTGGCCTTTGAAGTTAAAAAATATAGCAAAATCGGTCTAAATCTTACATTTAGAGCTAAAAATAAAGTGTAAAATGGCTAGAATCAGGGAAGAAAATGGCTACAATTGATACCCTTGGTTTTTCTTGGTAACTTGATGAGATCTATATCATTCTAGATAATGATTTATCACTGTTCTAACTTTTGATAAAAATAGCAAATATCATTAGCTTTAAATATATCAACTATGCAAAGTCCAATAAAACGCTCAATTTTGCTCAAAATCTCCCAATTTTTTAACATGGCTTAATCATCATATATATGTATCAGATACTGTAATATTAGCTCATTCTGATACATTTAAGCTATATGCGCAGATACCTGCGCAGTGTGTTCATATTCAAGAGGTAGCGACCCACCTTAAGCCCTTAACCACCCTATGGGCATTAATAATCTAATTTGAATCGAAAAGGGTAAAAAATAAACACAAAGGCACACTCGTTTTTGGTCTGTTGGTGGGTTATTTCACTTGTTGACCCTCGGGCAGCATTTCACTTGGCCTAGTTGAAACTATTTTCTGTGACTGCAGAGGGGTTTTCGGCGACCTGGCCCGTTTTCCAGGCGACTTTTCGACCTGGGGCAATAATTTAAGCAACCTAGCGACTTTAGCGCAAAATTGATTATAGGATAATGGGTCTAAAAAAACGACCTTCCAGCCTGGAGGTCTTAATTTTGGGGACTTTCCGACCAGAAGATTTGATCACAGCGCCATTAAAAAAACATAGCAAGGTAGGGCAATATTAGGAAAAAATAGCGAAAATGACCACTCTCCCTACACAGGCCATGCATTAAGGCCTATAGGAAAAAATCTACTTATGGCTGGAAATTTTACCTTAAACTGTCCTTGATAGGGCCGTTTACTCTAGGGGACGTTTTTCATGACCAAAATTCACATTTCAGTGGTTAAGAATTTATGGATCTTTAACAGTAGGGAAAATGTTATTTTTCAGCAGGTTGTTTCTATTTTCGGCACCCTATGCCATTGAAATACATATCTAATAGAAACCTGAAAGCATCATAAATATAACTGTGAAGTGTTAATCATGTTAAATGTATACTCTGCAAACGAAATCTCAAGTGGAACTCATATCATTTATGAGTCATGACTCGTGATCCCTATGCGAATTTGAGAACGTTTTCTGAATATCTGTCGGACATTTTCTTGTCATATTCCCCAGAGTTTCTTGTTTTTTAAATGAGTGAAACCCGTGCGCTTTTCCAATGAGAAATGTATGAGTCTGATGGAGATTGTTCATGGGCTGCAGCAGGGTGTGGGAGGCTTACAGAGGTAAACTGATGAATTACCAGAGTCTACGTCCTGTTACATGTCCATAATGTCTAATTCCAAATAATTGTTTCTATGATTCTACAGAGGATGACAAGGTGATAACATGAGTAGACGATAACGACACATACAAGATAGCGACGGCAATCAGTGATCACACACCAGTAGACAATATACACGGTGAGTGATAGAACATATCTCTTCAGAAGGGCACACATACTCCCAGCTGCCGTACACTAGCTACAGGTTCATTTTTTTCAGGTCTGCGGTCTGAACTCGAAGGCAGGGTGCTTAAGACAAGGTTTTGGCTAGTGTTGATATACTCCTCTATGTCACATTTTTCCTATGTTATACTGGTCTTTAATAAGTGGCTCCTTTTTTTGAGTTGTACTTCTGGAACCACGGAAAGGACAATTGCTATAGACAATAGGTTAAGTGGGTGCAGTCAGTGTTTTAGATGTGTTATGAAAAGTTACTAACAGCAGAAGTTAAGGTTCACTGATTGACTATGTATGCAAATTGCAAGGAATTGCCGCAAAAATGCAGGCATGACTTGCCTTGTGGAAGCTTTACTGCTTTGACGCAGCAACTTTCTGGCGAATCTGTCACCTCTCTGCTATGACTTAACCAATTTCAGGCAAATATTACCATAAGGTGGTAACCCCAAGATAGACCACATGTTTTCCTTCCGGCAAACATAAGCCTACAAAGTGGTGTTTTGTCCTGGATTGGTTGATAGCGGTAACAGCCTTCTGATAAACACTTTACAGTCTTGTACAGTAGTATATCAAAAAGCAATGACTTCACAGTGGAGAGTAATGGAGAATTACTTTTGGAAAAAAGTAAGTGCCTGTTGGAAGCATGAAATATGCTATATTGTGTTATACCATTTCTGTTTACCATATTCGACATACTGATACACTTTCTACTTATTTAATGTGCACTCGGACAAATTGAAAACATGTACCTCAATGGTTGAAAAATTAACGGGTAGTTTAAACTGCATTAGACTTCCTAATGTGGTCATTCTTGCTAAGTGTAAGCTATGTCGACTGTGGTATGTTTATCTTTTACATTCTATTTGCATTAAAATTCTTGTCATTTCTCTTCATGTTTGCTTTTGTGTTTGCCATGCCCCTGTCATACACTCAGGGATCGACACTTTCACCATTTGTGACCCGGAATGGGTCGGAAGTCGCATTTACAATATGTTGTGATATTGCCAAATATGTGCACAGCTCATCAAGCACTTTTAAGGAGCATATGACAAGTACCTCAAACTTCGCTAATAAGTTGATTCTTATCTGAAAGTTATTTTTGCTACAAGTCAAATTTTCCCCTGTAAAGTTCAATTTCACAAATCCTGGGTTCGCGTTAGCCATTCGCCAGATCGCCAGTGGCGAATTAAACCTCAATCTGGCGAACCTTCCTCCCCTTGGATTCGCCAGAGTGGCTAATTCTCCCAGAGATTGGTATGGAAGGACAGTAGGGAATACCTTATGTAATATATCATTGGAAAGCTAAGATCGAGAAAATAACAGCCATGACAATCTCATGTCGATATTCTTAGGTACAGAAATTTCCCAATTTTCTTTAAATATAAAATAGTAGAAGTAGAATCATTCAACACCTGTACTCGGCCATGAAGTTTCCAGTTCTCCCTGTTTCTATCGTAATGGAAAGGTATGAGTTTATAGATAAAAACTTGATGACATTGGAGAATGATCTGTCTGTAAACATCGAAGCCATATCAATAGTTTGAAAAAAATTCACAAGAGCCAAGTACTTTGAAAACAGATCTTTCATAAGTAAGAACGACACAAAAATTGTAGTAGAGTTTTGATCAAAATGCCTGTATCTAGATGTACCCCCTAAATCATATATTCTAATAAATCTGATACCCAGGGGTAGGGGGGATACCAGGGGTAGACACTAACTTTCTCAGCTGTGGGCCAAAAGGGCCAATAGCTCCAGAACGTTATGGGCCGACACTTAGACCTATGCGCCCAGGATAAAGTGCGCTTTATCTGAAGAGCAAAACATAAATATTTTTCATTGATCAATGATAAGCTATAACCAATATAATGGATCTGTTACTTACATCTCAACAATAACATCTCTCAAAAAATGTTGATATGTGTTTTCAAAATTCAATCGTGCCAGATTAGGGGTGCTGCTTACACATAGTTACGGTACTATTAAAAGGATAGGTATGGGTTCTGAGATCAATAACAAATAAACAAGAAAAGTGTTTCCATTTTCTACGAAATCTGGCGAATTCATTTTCAATCTGGCTAATCAATGCTGGGACAAATTGGCCAGACTGGCTAACCCTAAAAACATGCTAGCGCTAACCCAGAAATCGGTGAGGATTTGAAAAGAAATTATTTAGGAACCGAATTGCTGTAAAGCTGGTGCAAGTTTTGGGAATGTGTCGATCTCTTTTTTTTTTGTGCTATCATTAAGCTATCTACCTTTCTCATTGGTTTATGTTAAATTTTTAGGCCGTACACTGCAAGTTATTCCGTCAAAACCAGAGAGATCGTGCTGGACAGTTCCAAGCGTATACCAGCCTCGTTTCTCAACTATAACATTAAAGGTAAATAACTGCATGGTACAATTCTGGGCTATGCCTTCAACCATGGCACGGCTAGAGGAGCCTCTAGACCAAGTCACAACGTCGATAACAGCCTGTCCAGGGGACAGGCTCCCGAGGCGGAATGCGGTTATGACAACAAAACACATTGTAAACTGTAACCAGCCCCTTCGTGGGCCGGGATTGTGGGTGAGGCGATAGTGTATACCCAATAAATTAGTGTGAGTGTGTGCAAGCCGTGAGCATTACCCAAGCCAATCCAATAGAGTTAGCTTGGGTATGTCCACGGCTTGCCCAAACTCACCTTGGTTTGCTGGGTAGGCATGTCCTCTGGGCCGCACTTTGTGACTGACTGTGGCGCGGGAACATACGTGCGTCCCACTACCCTGGATGCTCCTGGTTATATCACCTTGGTGACGTACGTCCCTTACTACTGCATCCCGCACCTCACTCTCCAAGTCTATTCTCGCGGAGGGGCCTGATTCAAAAATTTAAGCAGGCATATCTCGATAATTATGAAAGGTTTTAACATTATATTCCAATGGGGGGATTAAAGGCTTATATGCTATGTCATTCCATTGGATTTTATTACCATTTTTCTGTATTGATCTTATAAAATTGCTATTTTAGATGCCAAAACAATGGTGGACATCTCTAAAATTGGTTGCCTGTTGTTGCTAGGCACTCTGTGCGAGATTGTGTGTATTATATGTCGTTTTTACTTGAAATACAATTAAATTATGAGAATTGCTATGATAGGTAGAACACTTGTTAGATGTGAGCTCCTCTTAATATTTTTTGAAGTAATTTGAAGAAAATAAACGAGTTAGCTTTGAAAAAAGTACATATTTCGATATAGCCTCTTTTGGTTTATCTGGTCCTGTCAAGCACCTCAAGGCTGATTCAATGGGTAGGGTACCAGCGGCCAAATAATGCCGTTTTATATATTGGGGAAATATACTGCAAATATGAGAAATAAAGCTGTAAACACACTGTAAACTTCGAGACACTGCGGCTGCGACCCTGACCAAGTCACTGCACTTGGTCTATAGCACTCAATGGGCTAGTCACGGCGGTGCGTGTTAGAAGATTAGATTAAAGATGGCAGACAGCAGCAGTACAGAATCCATAGATGAGGGTTTCCTATATCCCCCCCCCCCCTTGAAAATATGAACATCGCTTAGCACTTTGAATGTTTGAAAAGTAAAGAAACTCTAAAGACTTTGATTGGTGTGTACAGAGATGCCACTTTTCCTACTTTTGCAAGAATTCCTACTTTTTGGATGGGATTTCTTATTAAATTATGGTAAAATTATGGTAATTTCCTACAGAAAATTGGCAAAGATTGTAAGATTTCCTACTTTTTGTCGATGACCGAGTGGCATCTCTGTGTGTAGAGATTACACTTAAAATTTTCACTTTCAACTCCGCCCTGGAAGGAAAACTATCTGCAAAAGTTCTAATGACTTTTATGTGGCTTACTGCTCAAGAGATTTTAGTCAGTAACCCTTTCTCTCACTCCCTACCCATGCAGATTTACTTCGCTACCTAAACGTTGCCTAGGTGGAGTGATTCCCGAAAACCAGAAATGTGGCATCACCAACAACAGATTATTGCCTGCCCAAGACTGCCCCTGGTAAGTCTGTACTAAGTCACAATTGAGGTAGGGTGAGTGCACTGTTGTTAAAAAATGGCCACTCCCTTATAATGTCCTAAAAGTAAGTTTTTTTCATGGGTATTTAACTATAATGAAAATTACGAATTCTACATATAGGCCTACTATTTTCTGGCTTCAAATTGGGTTTGGGGTTGGCAGGTCTGCAGTACACAGAGTTGAAGTTCTCCTATTGTCGAAAAAGTTATCATAACATAGCACTCACTTCAGTTAGTGACAAATAAAGAAATGTCAGTTCTAGTGACAAATAAAGAAACCCAAATATTTTAATAAGGGTGTAGCAAATAACCATCCCAGTTTAATTGACTCAGGTAGGTCACTACCTGAGTCTTATGCGACACCTCGGTGAGACGCTTTTTTTGGAAGGGCAAAAAAAACTCCTTTTTATAACCAGAAAGACGAATTTCCCATCAAAAATTCAAAATGTCACATCAAATACAACATTTCCCCTAACTTATGTCGCTAGAATTACCCTTGTAAAGTGAAGCATTATATGAAAAAAAAGGATTACAAGAAAGCATTGCCAAAATCTTGTTGCTTTTTTTCCAAAGTAGACAAACATCTAAGACCTGTAATCGCCTCGGGATCGTCTATGGCAGTAGTAGTTAATTCAATGTGATCTCTCGCTGAGACGCTTTTTTTAAGACCAAAAACTGGACAGTTTACTGCAGTTTACTGCCACTCCGAATCTCGCGCCCTCTCGCGCCCGACGAGAGCAGACGAGACTTGAAATCCAACATGGCGGGCGTCAACTCGCATCGATTCGAATAGATAAAAATGCTCAAAATGACCTAAAAAAAGCATCATTTCCACCCCCCAGTACATTTTTGACCCAGGGGTACCCTGGGTCTCTGTGAGACGGTTTTCCTACAAAAAACGTAGATTGGTCAGGTGCCTTTGAATGTTCGCCCTGCCTTTGTTTTTTGGTATTTCCGTTCAAAATAAATAGACAAATGCCAACGCCCATTGATACTGTCTCTGTTGTATTTCACGAGTGGGGGCTGGGGCCATATCCCACGAAGCCGCAGGCTGAGTGGGATATGACCCAGCCCCCACGAGTGAAATACATCAGAGACAGTATCAATGTAGTTGGCATTTGTGTTTATTTTTTATTTGAAGCCATTTAATGAAAAAAATTAATCTTTTCCCAGCCCATTGAATACGGCCACATTGTATTCAATGGGGGCATTGAATACGGCCCTTCAGTGCTAAAGCATAGGGAATCTTGTATTTCAAAAAAATAAAGCTAAAGTTCTACTGTGGAACAATCTGTGTCTCCCTCTTTTTTTCCAAATGTCCAAAAAAAAAATTTGCCCATGAAATAAGCCCACCAAAAAAAGTCAAAAACAGCCCTAAAATCAAGACTGTGTGAACTAATGCTAAAGAATAGGCCAGTGACCTTGAATCCACCCTTTAAAAGATGAGCGTTCACACAGACACCCATAGAGCTCAGTGTTGAAGGGAAGGTGAGATGAAAAAGTGAGACGCTTTTAACCCCAAGAGAAAGGCCTTTAGTAGTACACAAATACATGAATGGCTTGTTACCCCCTTTTTTACTTTCGGTCGGCGATCGCCTGGCATATGGAGATCTCTGGAGCTGTCTCAATCAAATATTATCCCACCGTAACTTAGCTCAGGGAACCTGAACTCTATATCTCCGTTCCCCTCCGCAATAGAGTTCAGGAAACCAGCACTTTGAGAGTGGAGGAATGGGTGCGCGCATGTGCTTGCCCGCACATTTTCGGCCATAAATATTTGGAATTTCCTTATTTTTTTAACTGCGTTGGATAGCCTGACATTTTCTCTTTAACCTAGAAGAGTTTCAGATTTTTCTAAGCCCTAAAAGTGTACCAAAAACGAAATTTAAAAGGCCACCCCCCCTTCGCCACCAGACACGAGAGTGATGGCCACCTGCACGCCCCCATTCCTCCACTCTCAAAGCACTGGTTTCCTGAACTCTATTGCGGAGGGGAACGGAGATATAGAGTTCAGGTTCCCTGAGCTAACCGTAACTGTGCTCTTATAAGCTGATTTCTCGTCTTCCTTCATGCTGAGCACTTCACTTTTGACTTTGTTATATTCTCTGTCAATACTGCAATGAAGGTATAACATATCTCAGCATATCGTTTATATAATATTCATAACATTTATGGTACAATCATCCGCAAAACGGTGCGGGACACGACAAGGCAATCTGCGTATGTAGGTCATTAAGACACCTGTGGCAAGCCATTTGTTCACCCCTCGATATCGGAGTTTCTAATTCCAATATCGGAGTTTCTAATTCCAATATCGGAGTTTCTAATTAATTCCGATATCGAAGTTATTAACTCTGATATCGAAGTTATTAACTCCAATATCGGAATTTATCCATAGGAATTAGAAACTCCGATATCGGAAATAGAGAACCTCCTATATCAGGGTGAACATATCGCTTGCCATAGACGCCCGCATGCGCAGAGGAACGCTGTCTGTGCGACGGCGTCACAAAATTTCCCGCGCCCAGAATTGTGAGTTCGGGGAGGGCCAAAATGATTACTTTCTTCATGCCTGTACCTTTGGGTAGACTCCTGCAAAGCGACAGTGGTGTATAACCTTTAGTATCCCGGCGACGAAGTCGCTGGTGAATTCAATTATTGACAAGGACTATGGTTATGACTATGACTATGGTTATGGTTATGGCTATGACTATGGTTATGACTATGGTTATTAGAGCCCTGGGTCACATGTGATGCTAATCACACAATTAATCTTTTCAGGGTAGAATTCGAAAATAAAGAAAATGGGACAGGTGTGGTGGTTCGTAGTTAACTCTAGGTTAAAGAACAACGATCACGGCAGTTTCCAGGTGCGAGAATATATCTGTCTTTATTCACAAGAATAACAACTCTAGTTCCTTTACTAGGGAACGATCAGTGTAGAATTAATACACACAGGTAGATCAGGTTTCTCTATAAATAGAGGAAACGGTCAGTATACAACTCTTAGCATACAACTCTGTCCGCTCCAGGTGGAGAAGCCGAGTAAACAGACGTTACCCGGAAATACCGTGTATGAGATTAATATGTAATATCATGCCCCTACACAGGTTTGAGCCTTCAAAACAGACTAGTTTGCGAGATATCCACTCCTCGGCGCGCCGAAAATTGTCAAAGTGGCAGTAAACTCGCGTCGATTCCATCATTTCCAGCGCTGTCCTGTAGCAGGCGCAACACTCGCAAGGTGGCGCGTCCGTTGGCGTATCTTTGCTTTGGGGGTTCTCAAAAAAAGGTGTCCTTTGTTTACAAAGTGTTGTCGTATGTACGAGGAACAAAAATATTTTGCTTCTAAAATTCTGAAAACACTATCGAGTGTCCCATATTTATGTAGGGTTGTCACCCTAAAACGGCATCAAGATCTGCCAAGTAGTTCCTGAGAAAACCAACAAAGAAGTTTCAACTCTATCAGTGCAATCTCCATTCCCTAACCCGTATATGGGAGGAGTTGGAACCAGCTTGCAAACTTCTTTGTTGATTTTCTCAGGAACTACTGGGCAGATCTTGATGCCATTTTAGGGTGACAACCCTACATAAATATGGGACACTTGATAGTGTTTTCAGAATTTTAGAAGCAAAAAATTTTTGTTCCTCAAATATGAGATTTTACAAGGAAAAACGATTTTTTGCTTCTAAAATTCTGAAAACACTATCGAGTGTCCCATATTTAGGGAGTGATCATTTTTTAACAACAGGGGGGGTTGGTTTTCCTCCCGGAGTGTCCTGTCCACTTTTTGGTCTTAAAATTTCAAATATTTTGACTTTTCCGGCTTCATTTATGCAAATACCTGAGTCTTTTGTGATTAGAATCACACGTTAGATTTTTTCAACTTGTGTTCTGGATGGAAAATTATATGCAAACTTTGATAACCACTTCCATGTGGCTCACCACTCAAGACATTTCCGCCGCTAAAGGTTCCTTTTGTCCCCATCACATGTAGGTTGCCCTTGGTTTCGTGATGTCTTCAATGCCATCAATGCCGTTGCCTAGGGGGAGGGATGCGCGAAAACCAGAAGCACTGCATCACCCGCAACATCTCATTGCGGTCTATCATCACCATTGGTAAGTCCCCGACAGCAGATTCATTCAATGAATTGAAACATTGATATAACACATGCATATACATTGATAGAATTTGGTTGTTGGCGGGTCCTCGAGTCGATATCTGCTGTTGTTCCCGGCCCCTCGAGAGGCCCCAAATAGTTAATAGGCCACTGTCCCGAGAAAAGGGTCCAGTTGTCAAATTGAATATGCTGTATCATGCTTTAATCAATGTAAATGGTAAATATTGTGCATCAATAGAGTAACCAGGCAATCCCTATCATCCCCCTTCAGTACCCCAAAGATTATGTTACCAAATCATAGGCCACGCCTCCCACTAGATACAGTTGTCAAGGAAGCACACATTATTTTGTTGATGTCGCCGCTTGTGGTACGGCCAGCAAATACTCATTTTACTGCATTTGAGGCCACCACCCCAAAAAAACAAATATTTAATTCCCCTGTATATAAACCGGTGTTGGGCGCTATTCGCCAATTTGCGCAGAACACCAATATTGGCATTCTGCGCAGCGAAATTTGTAAATAGCGCAGGATCAGAGCCGCGCAGAACGCCAATCTGCGCCGAATAGAAATATCACAGCAGATGCGAGTACCTATTTCATTTTTAACTCTCTGAATCAATTTACAAAAAATTAGTTGAAATAAATGAGGGGCCTAGTTACAATTCATGTATTATATGCAATCAGCTCTCAAAAACGCAATACACATAGTAATCGTAATCTACATTAAATAACTTAATTAGAATCCAACACCGGCATTATTTGGCACCACCGAAACACCCCATTGAAATAGGCTTGAGTGCTTGCCGGGAACAGATAAACCAAAAGAGGCTACATGAAAATATGTTTTTTTCTCAAAGTTAACTCGATTTTTTTCCCAATTTAAGTTCAAACAATATTATAACTTCTTTATGGCCTTCACCTGATGAGAATGATTCTGAGAAATCCATTGTATTTTGCAGAAAGGCAAAAATATATAATGTAAATACTCTCGCACATTGGATCTCGCAACCCCAAAGAGAAAATCCGCCAAAAATCCACCATTGTTTTCTTACCAAAATCGGGAGTAAATTAGTGTATGTATAGAAAAATAGTGATAAAACCTAATTGCATTTAATAGATAACCCTGATTTAATGCCCCCTATACAATATCTTTTTATAGATCATTAAAATGAGGTAGATAATCGAGCCTTAACTTCCCAATAGGCACTCCCATGTTGACAGGGGCGGGGGTCAAAGGTCACATCAGGTCAGGTCACTAAGCAACATCACGTCACTAAGGCCATTAAAATAAAAAAATAAAAATTGTTTCTCATCACTAAGCAGTGAAAAATATGACATGGGCGTTTTATTTTATTTTTAATTTTGTCTTTTTTTAGTTGAAGCTGAAATACATAGGGAAATTAGGATTTTTCGCGATAAATTTTCACTTTTCAGTAATTCAGAGTTTATTGATCAGAAAACGTTGTTATAATGCAAGTTATTCCCAGTGGACTGCATTACTGACAGCATAAGCTTTAGTTTGATACCAAATTTGCCAATATTTTTTCCAACTTTAACATATTTTCCATCAAAAATGTAAAAAAAGTTTCCTCCAGACCATGATTTTTATGATGCGCGCGGTGATGAGAAACAACTTTTTTTTTGAGTGGCCTAAGCTACCTCACGTCACTAAGTAGTTCTGTTGTGTCCTGTCAGAGGGTGCCACTCCCATCGTTTCCCGCCGTGAGAATACATCACAGTTTGTTGTGAGAATATACCATAGTTTGCCGTGAGAATACACCATAGTTTGCCATTTTAGAAACCTTAAAATGACCTGCACCAAAAAAAGTTCTCAGAAAATATGCAATTTCTAACATCAAAACTTGATCAATCTGTCAATAACTTTGGGTGGATGTAGTACAGTAGTATACCCTCCTTATGCGAACAGTCCATCTGATAATAAAAGGTTCTCAGAGAACCGTGAGTGAAAGATTTTTATGATTGCAGATGGTTTGAGGCGTTTCAGAAAATGAATGGGCTTGAATTTGCTCAGAGCGTATCAAAGCCAGAATCCCCCTACATCTATACCCGGTCTTAGAGCCTGTGTACCCGACCCTAGGTGGCGTTTATCAAAGCCAGAATCCCCCTACCTCTATACCCAGTCGAAACTTGAACACAACTGGGACTGGTAGTAGTATGGTCTACAATGGATAAATTTTCGCTATGTACATCTGCGGATTTTAAAATATGTACAGAGCAAAAATATTAACGTTTACAGTAACCACGTCTCACCATAGGATTGACAGTTTTTTCTTCAATTTTCCATCTGTCTCATATAGCATTTCGTTTTGTTTTACAGGCAAAGATGACCACATGACCATTGCAAGCGTAACACCATGGGGGAGCAAGCAATACTGCAGTTGTGGACAACGGCCAAATGGTTTCAGACATGAAACCTCTTCAAGACTGCAACTCACTGCTTCAGTTTCAAACGTAGCACCACGAGTGCAATAACCACTGAAGAGGGCAATTTTAAGTGCCGCTCTGTATTCATTTCAGGGTATATCGATGTAAAATAGATATGTAGTCTATGTTTCTTTACTTCCGTGGCGTTTGTTTACCTCCGTCGGCCCCCATTTTGAATTGAGTACAAGTCACGTGGCCTTTGGTAGCCTAGAAACGTCATGGCGACCCTCGGGAGCGTGCAATACGACCCCAGCGTGTAATACGACCTAGGGTTATTGCACGCTGCCCTGGGGAACGGCTCACCCATTGCTTTAACCTTGACTGTCCGTATTCACCATGAAATAAATGCATTTCCTGCCACATATAATGCCAGTTGTATATCATATTCCCAGTAAAATTATGGTTGATATCTGCTCTGTGAAGACAGGATGACTTGTCTTCAAAATTTTCGTTATTTCTCCCACCTCTCCACTGATGTGCTGATGACACGAGGAGATTGTGTAGTTACTTGACACATGTCTGCCTTAATGGTATTTGCCTCTATGAGTTGTTCTAAAAATGTATATGTTCCATACTTACCTGCTTCCTCGAGGGTTGAATATGCACCATTGCTCCGCCTGACCTTGATAAATGCATTTCCTGCCACATATAATGCCAGTTGTATGTCATACTCCCAGTGAAATTATGGTTGATATCTGCTCTGTGAAGACAGGATGACTTGTCTTCAAAATGTTATTTGCCTCTATGAGTTGTTCTAAAAATGTATATGTTCCATACTTACCTGCTGCCAAGCGCTCCCCGGGAGTAGGCAGCCCAGGGGGCTCTGACATTACCCTTTTCACAAGGCAATACGGTATGGCCGGTCACCCCCCTGTGGTTTCAAGGTAATGCCTACTCCCAGTCCGGATTATGGAAAGAGTATTAACATATCATAGTGTGCTTTTTGTGTACTGCTAGGGTACAAAGGTTAAACAGTCTGTCACATTAACGTTATTGTCAATTTTGCAGGTAGTGCCTGCTTCTTCTATGATAATACCTGGTAGTATGATTTATATCTAATCAAATGGATAACATGCAGTCATTGAGATAACAATTTTATGGGTAAAATCAATATGTGTGTGTAACTAAAGCATGGGACATGAAATTAATCCGAAAGGAAATTGTCTAAACTCATTGTATTATTCATGACTTACTGTATCAGGAAAATACCCGGATAGCCTGCTTGTTCTCCTTGTATTGGCTTATAGCTCTGAATGCCTGATCCAGTTCATGCTAGGCGAACCTGTGTAGACCTACAACACATCAAACCAAACATGATAAGAACATGACAGATTTATAATTGACCCAGGGTACCTGGGTCTCTGTGAGACGGTTTTCCAGCAAAAAATGCAGATTGGTCAGCTGACTTTGAAAATTCACCCTGCTTTAGTTTTTTGGTATTTCTCTCCCAAAAAAAGTTCATACACATCGCAGGAACTACATTTCTCTTCCTGTTTTTCCCAAAATTTCCCTACAATTTTTTTTCCTTGCAAAAAAAGACAATTAAAAAAAGTCAAAAATCACCCTGAAATCAAGTCTCTGTGAACTAATGCTGAAGATAGGCCAGTGACCTTGAATCCTGACTTTAAAAGAGTCACGTTCACACAGACTTCCTATACCTGCAATGGTGAAGAGCAGGTGAGACGTTTTTATGAGACGCTTTTTGGTCATATAGAGCCTTCCATAAGGGTGCCCTCGAAATCCACGGACATAAACTTTCGCGCATGTTTTTGCGTGTAGTGCATACAACTTACAGCAGAGGCATGTTGAAAACGCTAAAGTTTATGCCCGTGTGTGGGTTAGGGTGGTGGTAGTCTTTTTTGTTTGTTTCAGCTTGGTCGCATCATTTTCTTCAATGGGAAGTGCATGGCGGACCATGATAGAACTTGCAGGGTTGGGTGTTGGTCGTCAGTCATCTGTGGTAAGGGGTTGGGGTTGTTGGGACGTGAGTGTTGGGACCTGAGTGTTGGTGGGACCTGAGTGTTGTTGGGACATGAGTGTTGGGACACTGCCAATCTTGGAAAAGCCCTGGGTCACTTGTGATGTATATCACACAATCCATCTTTTAACAACGTCTTCATAGCAGCAGTCTGTACTATTAAATGTAGCTATTAGCTGAGTTTGTCCTCACAAATGTAAAAGAAAATACTGATTGGGAAGAGTGGTATACTTTTGTACACATTGGTTACCTAACTGTGCTAGTTATGGCGGATATGCATGAATTTGATACATGCATGACTTACCAGACATCTTGCTAGATGTACCTAGATTCAGTTCCTCATCTTTGTGGCCTCCATTGCATTGGAGGTGATTCCAAACGTGCAGGTACTGGTGTGAGTAACCGAATCGGATGATGTGATGCTTAGTTATGGCCCGTTCTTTGCCACCATAAATTGCTGTTTTGGTCTTTATTCAACTTTTAACTTATTGAGGTGGCAAATGACATTGTGGATTCTGCGCTCCTTTAAGTTTGCTACATTTATACATTACTGTGTTATCGATATGGTATTACCGTAAAGCCTAGCATATAAGCCCAAGTCACATTTTAGCAGAAATTTGACTAATCATATAAGCCAAAGAGGTATTATGAAAATTGCTTTATTGGTATGTTACCATACGTATAAAAACTCTGCCACACTTCATCTTTGCATGTTTGGTATCATAAGAAAGCTCACCTAGTTACTTAGGTGCATTGGAGTATCCCAACTCTTTACAAAGGTGATCTTCTAATCTTTATCTGTCCAAAACTCTCATGGTATTTGTGTATTCGAGTATCCCAACTCATTACAAAGGTGATCTTCTAATCTTTGAGTATCCCAACTTACTATCAAGGTGATTATCTAATCTTTATCTGTCCAAAACATTCATGGCTTTTGTGCATTTGAGTATCCATCCCAACACATTATAAAGGGTAAGGCATCGCAAATAGTTAAAG
This sequence comes from Harmothoe impar, assembly GCA_947462335.1. Lineage (NCBI taxonomy): Eukaryota > Metazoa > Annelida > Polychaeta > Phyllodocida > Polynoidae > Harmothoe > Harmothoe impar. Next base: position 7,392,544 of record OX381704.1, read on the forward strand.
ACTGTGATATGTTCAACCCTTTGACTCTTTGAGTCTGCAGGTGCGCCACTGTGTTCTTTTTATTCTTACCTGTTTCCACCCGCCCCATGGGAGTAGGCAGCCCGGGGGGCTCTGACATTACCCTTTCTCACAAGGCGATACGGTACGGCCGGTCACCCCCCTGTGGCCTCAAGGTTATGCCTACTCCCAATCCGGATTGACAAACTGCAGGGTGAGAATTACTCGAGCTCTTGTTCTGTAGTCCGGTGTGTGGCACGTAGACTGTATGACGTGAACACACGTCTTGGCTGATGTCTTCCATGAATTAATCAGAAACTCTTTCATAGCTTTTCAGTGTTTGAGTATCCCAACTCATTATAAAGGTGACCTTCTAATCTTTGAGTGTTAACAAACATATGGAGCAATAGTGTGTACAATCAATATGTAGGTGTAAGTGAAGCATGGTTGATAAATTTAAACCGAAGGACATGTAAACTCAATATGGTGTTACATGTTCATGACTTACTATATCGGGAGAAAATACCCCGATTGCTTTCTTTGTACTGGTTGATAGCTGTAATGAAATGGTCCATTGGTATTGTAGGTGTTGGCTGAGGTTGCCCTCATAAATGGAGCAGAAAATACTGATTGGAAAAAGTGGTGTACTTTTGTATATTAATCAGTCACCTAAGTGTCTTAGAAATGGCAAATATGTATCAATTTAATACATGTATGACTTAGTGTGAAAAATTGATATATTATATATGCATTACTTACCAAGTGTAGCTAAATGCGACATTCACTGACTCTGGGTATGTCCGTTTTCTCCAACATGTAGACGGTATGACGTTAACACAAGTCTTGGCTGATGTCTTCCATGAATTAATCAGAAACTCTTTCATAGCTGTACAGTGTTGGAGTCTCCCAACTCATTATAAAGGTGACCTTCTAATCTTTGAGTGTTAACAAACATATGGAGCAATAGTGTGTACAATCAATATGTAGGTGTAAGTGAAGCATGGTTGATAAATTTAAACCGAAGGAAATGTAAACTCAATATGGTGTTACATGTTCATGACTTACTATATCGGGAGAAAATACCCTGATTGCTCTCCTTGTATTGGTTGATAGCTGTAATGAAATGGTCCATTGGTATTGTAGGTGTTGGCTGAGGTTGCCCTCATAAATGGAGCAGAAAATACTGATTGGAAAAAGTGGTGTACTTTTATATATTAATCAGTCACCTGAGTGTCTTAGAAATGGCAAATATGTATCAATTTAATACATGTATGACTTAGTGTGAAAAATTGATATATTATATATGCATTACTTACCAAGTGTAGCTAAATGCGACATTCACTGACTCTGGGTATGTCCGTTTTCTCCAACATGTAGACGGTATGACGTTAACACAAGTCTTGGCTGATGTCTTCCATGAATTAATCAGAAACTCTTTCATAGCTGTACAGTGTTGGAGTCTCCCAACTCATTATAAAGGTGACCTTCTAATCTTTGAGTGTTAACAAACATATGGAGCAATAGTGTGTACAATCAATATGTAGGTGTAAGTGAAGCATGGTTGATAAATTTAAACCGAAGGAAATGTAAACTCAATATGGTGTTACATGTTCATGACTTACTATATCGGGAGAAAATACCCTGATTGCTCTCCTTGTATTGGTTGATAGCTGTAATGAAATGGTCCATTGGTATTGTAGGTGTTGGCTGAGGTTGCCCTCATAAATGGAGCAGAAAATACTGATTGGAAAAAGTGGTGTACTTTTATATATTAATCAGTCACCTGAGTGTCTTAGAAATGGCAAATATGTATCAATTTAATACATGTATGACTTAGTGTGAAAAATTGATATATTATATATGCATTACTTACCAAGTGTGGCTAAATGCGACATTCACTGACTCTGGGTATGTCCGTTTTCTCCAACATGTAGACGGTATGACGTTAACACAAGTCTTGGCTGATGTCTTCCATGAATTAATCAGAAACTCTTTCATAGCTGTACAGTGTTGGAGTCTCCCAACTCATTATAAAGGTGACCTTCTAATCTTTGAGTGTTAACAAACATATGGAGCAATAGTGTGTACAATCAATATGTAGGTGTAAGTGAAGCATGGTTGATAAATTTAAACCGAAGGAAATGTAAACTCAATATGGTGTTACATGTTCATGACTTACTATATCGGGAGAAAATACCCTGATTGCTCTCCTTGTATTGGTTGATAGCTGTAATGAAATGGTCCATTGGTATTGTCGGTGTTGGCTGAGGTTGCCCTCATAAAGGGAGCAGAAAATACTGATTGGAAAAAGTGGTGTACTTTTGTATATTAATCAGTCACCTAAGTGTCTTAGAAATGGCAAATATGTTTCAATTTAACACATGAATGACTTAGTGTGAAAAATTGATATATTATATATGCATTACTTACCAAGTGTGGCTAAATGCGACATTCACTGACTCTGGGTATGTCCGTTTTCTCCAACATGTAGACAGCACAGTGTATAACCCACAGTCATATTCCGTTCTAGCACTAGAAGGGTCATACTGATTCACATTAACACTTTTATGGAGAGATGGTGTGTTACATCAATATGTAGATGTAAGTAAAGAATGGATCATAGATTTAAACTGAAGGAAACGTGTCTAATCACAATTTGGTGTTACATCTTCATGACTTACTGTATCCAGCAAAACACTTTGTTGTCTTTGTACTGGCTTACAGCTCTGCTTGCATGGTCCAGTTCATGCTTGGTAACATTCTCTGTAGTAAATTGAAAGGAACTTGTAATAAAAGAAATCACTGCCCTTGTACAGCCTTTTTTTTAAATGTGATACATTTATACCCAACCTCTTATTAACAAGGGTTGCAATGTACATGCAGGGTTCCAATGTAGCAAGGAAAGTCATGGAATCTCATGGAATTTGAAAGTTGTCTGTAATGTCATGGAATTTAGTAAGAACTGGCCATGTCTTGGAATGTCATATACTATGAAAATAATGGAATTGATATTACAAAATCTCCTAGGATGTACCATTTGCTTTCTAGATGTTACAGATTTTCTAAGGGGCTCAGCCCCACGACCTCTACAAGTGTCCTTTAAACTTCACATAAAATTGGGATATTTGTCATGGAATGTGATGGAATTCAATTTGAATCGTTTGTGGGAACCTTGACATGGACCAAATATTGTCAGCTGTATGGCAGTCATTTATGATATATTGCACAATTGTCATGAATAAAGTTATTTTTGAAAAGTCAGACTATTGCCTGTTATTCATACTTCGGTAAAATAACAAAAAAAACTTGCCGGTGTCCCCTATCATACAATATAGTGCAAGGCTAAGGCCTGTTTGGGTTGCGCCGCACTACGAAAGGCCAAAATTGGAATAAAAATGAAATTTGGATTTTACACTTTTTTTTTATTCCCTCTAATCTGCATTCCAGACAAAACAAATTAAAGATATAAAATAGAAGATATAAGGTATGATATGCCATTGGAGAGCTAAAATCAACAGGAAACCGATGCTCTAGCTCTCATTGTGCTGAAATAATAATTCAAATTTTCTCAAAATTTGAAAGAAAAAACTGCAGAATATCGGTTAACTAAAACATCAATCATTTTCTATTGTTAGATCATCCTTTTATATTTCCCATGTACATTCGGATATCCAAGTTTTCTAAACATATTATAAGTAAACTTTTATTTTATTTTAATTTTTTAAAATTACGTCCTCCATGTTTTTGAAATTGCCGGAGGTGTCCGTAACCCAAATTTAAAAAAAGTGTGGCCTAAGCCTCTATGTGGCTGCACAAACATGGTATACGATCGCCCAAGGCAGACCTACATACATGCCCCCCAGCCGAGTTCCTAACATACCCAGGAAGGCGTTTCACCGTATCATACGGAGGGTCCGTATGTGCTTTTTTTGCGTTTCAATTCATTTTTGCGTTTCAGCTGAACATGTCCGCATCTTACAGAAAAAGATATGTATATACTGCAGGCATCTTTGGCGCATTTAGTCCAAAATATACCGAGGGGTGGGGGGGGGGGGTGGTATGTCAAATAAGGCACATGTACCCTGTTTTTTAGGGCCGTATGTGTCTTTTGTGTGCCGTATGTGACTTTTGCTCGATATGTGTCCAACTTCTACCTTTATGAGCAAAGAAGGAAAAAAAAATTGACTTTCAAAGAAATTATACCAAAAAATGTCTTTTCTTCTGTAACTCTGTAAATAATGGCCCTACAGAGCTAAAACGCTGCATAGAGACTCATTGTGAATGAACGGTGATAGACAACAGCCATCACAATACAGAGCTGGCTGGGCGCCAGAGGTGAAGAATAATGATTTAGGCCACATGACCTCCCCCATTTGGCTTGCGATCTCCATTCCCTTATATATATATGAGAGGAGTTGAGGCCAGCATGACTTAGCCTCTAGGTGGCAGCACCAACACAGCCTACACTCAGGCTTGCTGTACATGGTAGGCAACACACGCTCTGTACTCTGATAGTAGGGTGGTTGGAGGGGTTAGATGATCGTTCAGTGTGTATCTAATCCTATGTTAAATGACCCTTTTATTATGTATTCTCATTTTAGCTAGGGGGGAGATTGAGAGCTCTAGTGACTTGATATCATGGATCTTGAATGAGTCTATCATATACAACCTGTCAGTCAGCGTCAGGTGATCTCCTGGGTGTAAGGTGGGGATTCTTATCAATTCAGACATATTCTCACACCAGATGACAGGAACGTTTCTATTGATCTCAATGGTACATGAACGGGGCTGAGGTCATTAGGGTGGCGTTCTCAATCCAGGTGGCACACTGGTACAGTGGGAACACTGCATGTGAAGGATACATTGAGGAATGGCACGAGTTCAAAATCTGTCAGAAGGTGTAGCAGGGTCAGATGATTTGAATCAAGGATATCTTCTCCCCCATTGACTTTAAGACGTGATTACACATGTATAACGTTAAATCTAGGGAAATAGTCCCAGGGGTAGCCACCTGAGCGTTGATCAACGTTGATTGAAGGTTAATTGAAAAACGTTGGATTACTAACTGTTTTGCAACGTTAAATCAACGTTTTCTAAATCACGTTTTCCTGAAAACATTAGGTTATAGTTAAACAAATGTAATTCCACAAACGTTGGTTCAATTGACCAAAAGGGAACGTTCATCAACGCTGACCAAACGTTTCTTGTTACCTGGGATACCTAGAAGCCAATGTGTTATCATCAAATCGAAGAGGGTTATGAACTACATGCTCAACTCTAAGATTCTGGCACCTTCAGTAAACTAACTTAACATAACTTTCACTTTCACTGACAGGTCAAAAGCAGTATGCGTATGTGCGGTAATCCCCGATGTGGGAAGGTCGTGTCGGTGACGGCTATCTTCTGTGGTTCCTGTGGCACAAGGTACACGCCACCACCACCGCCACCCCCTGCCCCAAAGCGCTGCTGCGGTATGGTCGTCACAGAGGCGTTCTGCATCATTTGCGGCACAGCAGCATCTGGTGAATTACTTATCACATAATAAAGCTACTTGTACCTAAGGCACTTAAAAAAAGAATTATATTGCATTTGAGATCAACTGTTTACAAAATCAAGAAAATTTAGGTTTTCTGCTACATTTCTCAAATCATTAATAGCTCCATTGTGCAGCTATGTATTTCTTCTTGGCACAATCCTGGCTACCACAATAGGTGAAGTGCCAACAGATACAAATATGATTCTAATAATGTGATTTGTTAGCCTGTTAATGAAGTTTTTGTAAGCAACTCGCCAGTGCTGCATTCTAGCACCATACTGACCATTCAGGGGTGAAACCCTACCTGTTGATGTGTTGAAATGTAACACCAGTGAGTTTTCAGCAAATCCTACATGCAACTTGTATATTTGCAGTAGTACCAACCCTAACAACCACTATGGCAGCTACTGCAACAGCCACTGTACCAGCCAATCCAACACCCAATGCAGCAACAACAGCATCCCCTGCTGCAACTTCCAATGCAGCAGCACCTACAACAGCTGAACGACTGGCGTTGCTAAAGGCTAACCTCACTGCGAAGTCGCCAGTCTCGGTGAAGCGGCACACACCAACTAGCGATCCAAAGCTCATGGATTTGAGCGCTCGCCTGAAGGTGATTGCAGCTGACAGGTGTGACCGAGAACAACCTGGCAGCTACCATCCGGAGGTAATGAATTTGTATTCATGAGGACATTTCAATTAAAGGGTAGGGATGTACATTGCTGGAGTAAAAAATGAACTTATGAGTTACCACCAGAAGGTAATCTAGACTGTTCAAGTTGTTGGATTTTGAAAACGGTTTACCACTGTCAGAACAGTTGTGAGGTTTCTCCCTTTCATGGGTTCCCTGAATCGTTTTTCCCATGAAAAGTGTTTATCAGGGTCAGAACACTTGTGAGGTTTCTCCCCTGTGTGGGTCTTCATGTGTCTGTTTCATCAATTTGCCCATGAAAACTGTTTACCACAGTCAGAGCATTTGTGAGATTTGTCCCATGTATGGGTCCTCAGGTCTCTGCTTGATCGCTTTGTCTGTTTAATAGTGCCCATGAACATTGTGGGCCATCATGCGTGTCTCACCTTGTCTTTTCTTTCCTTTGCAGAATAAAAAGAGGAAAGCAAACCCAAAGGACATTACCAGACACTACCTTGGAGCTGTGAAAGCCTGGGAGAAGGGGCGCTGGGTCCAAAAGAAGTCCTTTAAGCAGCAGCATTTTTATTTTCATGTGTCAGAATCCTATGCTGATGTGCGACTAGCTCTGATGGTGACATGGGGCTTTGATGGCGAAGCTGACGAGTTTGTGCTACAGAACTCTCGTGATCAAGAGGTCCCAGAAGTAGGCTTCACGGTAGCAGGATACGCTCATGAAACTTACCAGGGGCTGACACGGATCTACCTGGCAAGGCGGCGGGGACCGCAACCTCTGACACCACGGCCTGCCGCAAGCCGGTGCCTAAGCAACAGGTTTGACGAAAGTAAGTTCAAAATCTGGGCAATCACTTTCATACAATTGTGCTAAATTATATACAAAAGCAGAGTTGAAAACCACCAAACAGTGCAAGTAATTACAGAATTTCTAAAGGGCCGTTCTCCTCCAAAAACTTTGGCAAAGGATAGATAACGTTCTTGGTTGAGTCGGCATCTAATGATGGTACATTGCTCTCAGATGTCTTTCCACCTCAGTCAAATATCGGATAGCTTTCTCTATGTTCTCAATGATAACAATAAGCACAATAAGTCACAATATAAGTGAAGCAGTGAGTAATATACAAAAAGGAATGCATGAGCGGTCAGTAAGCCAATGACCAATAATTCTGTACAGCTACCAGTTTATTCACGTATCTTCTACCAGGGGAAAGCACTTTCCTATGATGATACTCAGATGGGTCTCCACATCTGCTTAATGTCTGATAGCTTTCATTAGACAATAATTCTCTGCTGTTTCAAGTACAAGTGCCGACCTCCAACTCAACTGTCTCCAACTCAACTGCCAGGAAGCTTGTGATGACCGCAGCAGTCACACCAGCGTCACCACTCCAGGAAAGTAAGTTGTGATGAACTTAATTAACTTTTTCCATGACTGTAACCTAATATTAAAGGATTGATCAAGTTTGTTTTGCCCATGAAAACTGTTGACCACGGTCAAAACACCTCTGAGGTTTCTCCCCTGTGTGGGTCTTTCTGAGTCGGTTTAATCAGTTTGTCTATGAACCCTGTGTACCACAGTCAGAATACTTGTGAGGTCTCATTAAACACTAATTCTCTGCTGTTTCAAGTGCAAGTGCCGACCTCCAACTCAACTGCCTCCAACTCAACTGCCAGGCAGTTTGTGGGGATCTCAGAAGCCACACCAGCGTCTCTACTCCAGGGAAGTAAGTTGTGATGAACTTAATTAGCTTTGCATGACTGTAACCTAATATTAAAGGATTGATCAAGTCATTGATTGCAAGTAATTTCTTTGTTTTGCCCATGAAAACTGTTGACCACGGTCCGAACACTGGTGAGGTTTCTCCCCTGTGTGGGTCTTCCTGCGTCAGCTTGATTATTTTGCCCATGAAAACTGTTTACCACAGTCAGAACACCTGTGAGGTTTCTCCCCTTTGTGGGTTCTCGTCAGTCCGTTTAATCATTTTGTCTATGAACACTGTTTACCACTGTCAGAACACTTGTGAGCTCTCATTAAACACTAATTCTCTGCTGTTTCAAGTGCAAGTGCCGACCTCCAACTCAACTGCCTCCAACTCAACTGCCAGGCAGTTTGTGGGGATCTCAGAAGCCACACCAGCGTCTCTACTCCAGGGAAGTAAGTTGTGATGAACTTAATTAACTTATGTATGACTGTAACCTAATATTAAAGGATTGATCAAGTCATTGATTGCAAGTAATTTCTTTGTTTTGCCCATGAAAACTGTTGACCACGGTCCAAACACTGGTGAGGTTTCTCCCCTGTGTGGGTTCTCCTGCGTCGGTTTGATATTTTTGCCCATGGAAACTGATGACCACAGTCAAAACACCTGTGAGGTTTCTCCCCTTTGTGGGTTCTCGTCAGTCCGTTTACCACTGTCAGAACACTTGTGAGCTCTCATTAAACACTAATTCTCTGCTGTTTCAAGTGCAAGTGCCGACCTCCAACTCAACTGCCTCCAACTCAACTGCCAGGCAGTTTGTGGGGATCTCAGAAGCCACACCAGCGTCTCTACCCCAGGGAAGTAAGTTGTGATGAACTTAATTAGCTTTGCATGACTGTAACCTAATATTAAAGGATTAGTCAAGTCATTGATTGCAAGTAATTTCTTTGTTTTGCCCATGAAAACTGTTGACCATGGTCAGAACACTGGTGAGGTTTCCCCCCTGTGTGGGTCTTCCTGCGTCAGTTTGATAATTTTGCCCATGGAAACTGTTTACCACGGTCAAAACACCTGTGAGGTTTCTCCTCTTTGTGGGTTCTCGTCAGTTCGTTTAATCAGTTTGTCTATGAACACTGTTTACTACTGTCAGAACACTTGTGAGCTCTCATTAAACACTAATTCTCTGCTGTTTCAAGTGCAAGTGCCGACCTCCAACTCAACTGCCTCCAACTCAACTGCCAGGCAGTTTGTGGGGATCTCAGAAGCCACACCAGCGTCTCTACTCCAGGGAAGTAAGTTGTGATGAACTTAATTAACTTATGTATGACTGTAACCTAATATTAAAGGATTGATCAAGTCATTGATTGCAAGTATTTTCTTTGTTTTGCCCATGAAAACTGTTGACCACGGTCCAAACACTGGTGAGGTTTCTCCCCTGTGTGGGTTCTCCTGCGTCGGTTTGATATTTTTGCCCATGGAAACTGTTGACCACAGTCAAAACACCTGTGAGGTTTCTCCCCTTTGTGGGTTCTTGTGAGTTCATTTAATCATTTTGTCTATGAACACTGTTTACCACTGTCAGAACACTTGTGAGCTCTCATTAAACACTAATTCTCTGCTGTTTCAAGTGCAAGTGCCGACCTCCAACTCAACTGCCTCCAACTCAACTGCCAGGCAGTTTGTGGGGATCTCAGAAGCCACACCAGCGTCTCTACTCCAGGGAAGTAAGTTGTGATGGACTTAATTAACATATGTATGACTGTAACCTAATATTAAAGGATTGATCAAGTCATTGATTGCAAGTAATTTCTTTAAAAGTGGTCGCAATGGCGGGGTGGTCGCACTGGGGGGAGTAAAGGTTTTGCACAGATGTAGATGGAATTTATTGTTTCTTATAATAAATTGTTTCCCAAGCATTATACAATGCAGTGCTAAAGGGAAATGATTTCCCAGCAGAGGAGTGGCCCTTAAAAGGTTAAGACCCCCCCACTACTCACCTGTCCATTAGTCGAGGTGGAGAGAGACATAGCCCCCCCCCCTTCACCTGTCCATTGGTTGGGGTGTAGAGGGACAGAGGCCTCACACTCTTGACTAGTGGTCCGAGTGAAGAGGAAGAGAGGCCACCTCACACACCTAAGTAGTAGTCGAGTGGAGAGGGGGAGAGGCCACCTTACACAACTGACTAGTGGTCGGAGTGGAGAGGGAGAGATGCCACCTCAAACACCTAAGTAGTGGTCGGGTGGAGAGGGGGAGAGGCCACCTCACACAACTGACTAGTGGTCGGAGTGTAGAGGGAGAGAGGCCACCTCACACAACTGACTAGTGGTCGGAGTGGAAAGGAAGAGAGGCCACCTCACACAACTGACTAGTGGTTGCATTTGAGAGATTCAAATGCTATTTGTGACTGATAATTTGGTGGTCGGAGGGCGGGGTGGTCGCATTCGAGGGATCGTCGCATTAGAGGGAGTTCTCTATATTGAAATAAAGGGAAAAACTGTTGGGACTTTCCAAAAGTGGTCGCAATGGTGAGGTGGTGGTCGTTAGGAGGGAGTTGACTGTACCACGGTCAGAACACTTGTGAGCTTTCATTAAACAATAATTCACTGCTGTTTCAAGTGCAAGTGCCGACCTTCAACTCAACTGCCTCCAACTCGACCACCAGGCAGATTGTGGGGACCGCAGAAGCCACACCAGCGTCTTTACTCCAGGGAAGTAAGTTGCGATGAACTTAAATTACTGTGCATGACTGTAACCTCATATTAAATGATTGATCAAGTCATTGATTGCAAGTAATTTCTTTGTTTTGCCCATGAAAACTGTTTACCACGGTTTGAACACTTGTGAGGTTTCTCCCCTGTGTGGGTCTTCCTGAGTCGGTTTAATCATTTTTCCCATGGAAACTGTTTACCACGGTCAAAACACCTGTGAGCTTTCTCCCCTGTGTGGGTTCTCCTGAGTCCATTTAATCATTTTTGCCCATGCACACTGTGTACCACGGTCAGAACACTTGTGAGCTTACATTAAACAATAATTCTCTGCTGTTTCAAGTGCAAGTGCCGACCTTCAACTCAACTGCCTCCAACTCGACTGCCAGGCAGATTGTGGGGACTGCAGAAGCCACACCAGCGTCTCTACTCCAGGGAAGTAAGTTGCGATGAACTTAATTAACTTTGCATGACTGTAACCTCATATTAAATGATTGATCAAGTCATTGCTTGCAAGTGATTTCTTTGTTTTGCCCATGAAAACTGTTTACCACGGTTTAAACACTGGTGAGGTTTCTTACCGGTGTGGGTCTTCCTGAGTCGGTTTAATCATTTTTCCCATGGAAACTGTTTACCACGGTCAAAACACCTGTGAGTTTTCTCCCCTGTGTGGGTCTTTTTGAGTCCATTTAATCATTTTGCCCATGAAAACTGTTAACCACGGTCAGATCACTTGTGAGCTCTCATCAAACAATAATTCCCTGCTGTTTCAAGTGCGGACCTCCAACTCAACTGCCTCCAACTCAACTGCCGGCCATCATTTGGTGACCTTAGAAGCCACACCGGTGTCTCCACTCCAGGAAAGTAAGTTGTGAACTTAATTAACTTTGTATGACTGTAACGTAATATTAAATGATTGATCAAGTCATTGCTTGCAAGTTATTTCTTCTGGCAAATCTGGCGAAGGTTTGGGCCTACCATCAATAAGTGAAATAACAATAATGCAAAAAGTGTTCCTTAGTGGGTTTTTTTAACCTTTCCCGATTCAAATGTAAGCAAACCGCCATCTACAAGTGAAATTCAACACTTCTGGGTTAAATCAAGTAGACATCTGTATAATAAATAATAAATTTTTATTATGCAGTCAAATTGGCTGCCCACCTGCCGGCTGACTTTCTAAATGCAGTCCTCATGACCCCTGAAAACGCAGTAGTGCCCTTATCACCAGCATCTCCACTCCAGGCAAGTAAGTTGTCATGAACTTGATCAACTTCACATAAAAGTATGCTACTATTTAAGCCTCCTTGTATATGTGGCCTATACCTATTTTGTGACCGGATACATGCATGGGGTATCAAGCAATAGTCATAGCAAAATATTGGGAATCAACTCCCAATAGTTTAGCGAGGCTTATACTCCGCTCATGTGTCCGACCTATTGTTCTCACTGTAGGTTTATTTTCCTACAAGGAGATTTTACACACCCTGAGCGGAGGTTTTGGAGACCCTGAGCGGACATGATCGGCGGCCGTTCATGATCGGCGACGTACATGATCGGTGACGTACATGATCGGTGATCTATTGACTTCCCGACCCTTTCTGACCATGTTAAAACATAAATAAATCTTACCAAGGTGTACACAAGATGTGTGTCTTTACATGTAATATGTTAGAAATGTGTAGATGCGACTATAAGAAAATTTTACATGACATTTCAATACCGATCATGTACGTCATGTGACGTACATGATCAGTGATGTACATGATCGGTGATTTATTGACTGCCTTACCCTTTCTGATCATGATAAAACACAAATAAACCTTACTGAGATGTACATATGATGTGTGTCTTGACATGTAAGATTTTAGGCATGTGTAAATGCGAGTATTAAATAGAAATTTACATGACATTTCAATACCGATCATGTACGTCATGTGACATACATGATCGGTGACGTACATGATCGGTGCCTTAAGTACCCTTTCTGTCCATGTTTAAAAAATAAATCAATCATAGCAAGGTGTACATATGATGTATGTCTAGACATGTAAGATTTTAGACATGTGAAGCAGTGGGTAATGAGAAAATTATACATTACATTTCAAACTGATCATGTACGTCATGTGACGTACATGATCGGTTGTACATTGAGCCCCCCCATTTGACCCCTATAAATATTTTGGGAGTTTTTTTTTCTAATAAACTCTCCAAAGATACATTACAGCCTATAGGTATGGTTAGGAGAGTTAAATATCGTAGTGCAGGGGTTAAAAGTTGGATTTTGTACTCTGCCGATCATGTACGGCCACCGATCATGTACGTACTGTACTTTTTCAGTTGCACTGATTTGGTGAGAGTGAGTCATAGACCACATACTGGAAGTATGTCCAGAAGTCGTCAGGTCGCTTGTATTATTGTACCAGGTCGCCAGGGCGTCTGGAAAAAAGCCCAGGTCGCCAGGTCGTTCATTAGGGACCTTTAGCAACCATGTAAAAGCTCATTTTAAATGCAGACGTAGCAGTGAAATGAGCTACGTCTGGTTTGCTTAAGGTCCCTATTGCAACGATTTTTTGCGCAGCTCACATGTTTAGCTCTCCCATTTAACGGAGAGGGTCTGTGTGTACAGAATCCCAGGTCAAAATTTTTTAATTTTTTTCAAACAAGAACTTTTTTTTTCACTTTTCTCCAACGGGAAAATATTTGGAGAAAATCTAATACTCTTAAACAAAAGCAGAAAAGTTGGTGGGGCCTGAAAGGGAATCGAACTCAGCTGACCAGAACTTCCATGCCTACGTTGATATCCATTTGGCCACAGAGCTGGCTATAGCATAGGGCATTGTGCAGGTCATATCATTCTATTTGATATATGAAATCTTGCTGTAGCAGGTTCGAATCCCTGACGAATCTTAAAACCGAATTTACAAAAAAAAACATTCGAATTTACCATTTAATGTAGACCTTGCTATTAGGTAGCTCATGCAGGATGGAGTATAAGCTAGAAAACCTCCTTGGAGGTGTATTATTTGCAGTAAAACCTCCGCGGAGGTTTTCCATCACAAATAGTCTCCAATTTAAGATATGTAGAGGTGCAAAATCGGTAATCATAAATGTTACCTGAGTAGGATTTGAATAAAAAAAGTGAATATTAATCAAATGGTACATTGCATTTTTAACCGAATGCACCCCTTTTTGTCATGCAGTTACCATGCCAACAGTGAGTGCAGCACTACAAGGACTAGAACCTGTGTCTCCGCTGGTGGCGGCAGCGGCCAGCACACCACCGTTTCACACAGGTATCAGATCCAGTACTGGTGAGCAGTACCTCATGATCTTGGGACAGGAGGTGGGAACCCTGCAAGAATCGCAGGATGCCTATGCATCAGTGTGGGCCGATGCAAGAGAGCTACGGACAAGGAACAGCCGGGATGAGGATGCCCCGAACCCTAATGATTTAGTATACGATACCGACCGGTATGTGGCTGTTTTTGCCAACGATGTCCGCCCGCAGCTTTTTTTATACTACCACCCGGGCACGGAAGTCATTTCAAGCCCACTAGGGGATTTTCTTTTGATTTTGCATGAAGACATGCGTGAGTTTGACATGTTGTACGAGGACACCGAGGACAACATGGTGTTGTTGACACCGGCCCTCCTGCATTTTTTGACCACGCAGTACCATTCTGACGACTTTGAGGCGGTGCTCGTATCAACCCGGGGGCGGGTGTGGTCACTGCCGGCACATATTGTGCAAGCTTATGCTATGTGGCGCCGGCAGGTAGAGCACACCTTTTCTTTCAATCTTAGGTAGACACCATGTTGTTCCCGATGTCCTCGTGCACTGTGTCAAATTCATGTTAATTGGTTATATAATATTCTAATTTCTTAGTCTCTGTCCAAAAATGTCCTGAAAATATTACCCTTATTTAAAACCCTGTGAAAATTCGATGTTATTCATATAAAACATGTATTTGAAAATGTCACATAGATAGTGGTATATAAAATATTAAATGCCTGTATAATCTGTCTAGATATGTCATGTTGTGACTTTTCTAGGTAAAGACAGAGTCTAAACTTACCGGTATCTAAGTGTATTATACCAGAGAGATTGAAAATGTGATGTGCCTCTAAACAGTGTGTTTGCAAGTAGTTGGTTGATAAATTGACAAATTAATTAATGGATCGATTAATTAATTGTTATGACCTTGTACCATAAGTTCATATCTGTATGATGATTGTGTCTGTGTTCTATAACCTGCTGAGATACTCATAATTGTGGTTATTGTTAGCACTGATAAGACAAAGTGACTCGTATACCAGATATATGCATCATCACTGTATTGTATTATGGGTTACCGGTACTTTGAACAGGAACTTTGAGTTTCGATGTTTCAATGTAAGTCTCTTAGACTTTGAAAATGGTAATGTAAATAAGTAGCTATGTGAAACGACAAACGTATTCTTCAGAAATCGTGTTATTTTATACTTTTTCCAATTGAGGAAGACCCAGGGAGAAAAATGCTTTTGGAATTTTGTAAATTGGAATGAAACTTAGAGCAGAATTGAAAAATAATCAAGTCATTATTGGTCTGAGTAGGTGAGCTTCATTAAACTTGTAGGCCACCCACACCACAGGGGAAGTCCTGACAAAGGACCCACCTCCCCCTGCCCCCCCCCCCCCCACCGCTCACAGGTCTGAACCTACACCCTTGTAGGCTGCCCACATCACAGGGGAAGTCCTGACAAAGGACCCACCTCCCCCTGCCGCCCCCCCTCCACCCTCACTGGTCCGTACCTACACCCCTGTAGGCTGCCCAGATCACAGGGGAAGTCCTGACAAAGGCCCCGCCTCCCGCCCCCCCCCCGACCCTCACAGGTCCGTACCTACACCCCTGTAGGCTGCCCAGATCACAGGGGAAGTCCTGACAAAGCCCCCGCCTCCCCCTACCCCCAGACCCTCACAGGTCCGTACCTACACCCCTGTAGGCTGCCCACATCAAAGGGGAAGTCCTGACAAAGGCCCCGGCTCCCGCTACCCCCCCCCCCTTACAATGGAAGTCCTGACAAAGGCCCACACAATATTTTTTTCACTCCTTGTTTCAAAAATTACTTACTATCTTGAAAGTATTTGCTCCTTATAAACGATTTTTGGCTAGAAATGCTCGTTCTAATGGTGTTTTTTTTACTATAGAAAAGTATAGAAAAGGATTTGGCAAAGCAAATATGCTCCTTAGAACCGTCTGCTCCTTATAACCGTCCTCCTTATAACGAGATTCCACTGTATCTGTTTGTTACTAAAGTTCTGATCATCACAGAAAGATGGTACAAACATCAAATTAAAGTTTCAGATCTCGTCCAATCAGCTGAATACATTAGTCCCACCTGGGCATATTTCTACCTGCCAACATATGGACAAGCTCATCCCCTATTAGTTGCCCAATGCAGCAAGCATTTACGTTATTTGGAGTCAACGTTTTCACGTAAAAAAAACATTTAAAACCAACGTTTTGCAATCCTTCAGTGAACATTTTTTCCTGGGTTAAATAACGTCTTTTTGTTGAGTGGGCACGTCTCTGTTTATTAATATGGTCTGTTATTAGTATGGCCTGTTATACTGCTACACTATGCCTTTTTATTATTGGTTTGCGTTTGATTAAATTCATTCCAATGAATGTATAAACTCTAGCTAACTATACACCAACTGCGATCTTTAACGTATTAAGTGTTGAAAATTGTTAAATATACATATACCAGACATGATGTCAAGCGCTAATCTGAACAATTGACCTTCCTAGTGGTAAAATTACTGACTGCTGTGATCCAGTTGAAATGCCAAAGGCCTGTGCTTTAAATGGAGGAATATACAACATGTAATATTGATAATTAGTGTATCAATAAATGGCTTTATATTGTGGATATGAGCTGTCTGGTGTTTTTTTTTGTCTTCATGTTGGAATACCTGGGTTAGCGCTGGGGCATGGATTCTATTAGCCAATTCGGCGAATTTGTACCCATTTTGATTAGCCAAATTCAGCATTGATTAGCCAAACCGTTTTTGCTTAAAATCTTTACCATGAATTTTGCACCATTCATAATACAGTGATTCCAACAACTGTTGTAGAATATGAACTGTGAGAAAATTATATGGTTGATGTTTTATCTTATATTGAAAAACAGTGGCATCATAGCCTTTTTGATTGACAAGAAGGGGTGGTTTCAAGAGAAAAGGGTATTGTTTTCACTTGATCAAAATATCTGATACAACAAAATATATGTCATATGATAATTTTTTACAATTTCTTTTGGGAATATTCGAGATCACGTTTGATATAATAAGAATATAATCAAACTGGCTGGCTCCTCCTTAATTTCCTCTTTCCAATGGTATATAACATGTGTACAGTGAATAGGTAAAACACCGTTCTACAGACACAATTAGCCAATTTTGGGAATTCACAGTGGGGAACATTAGCCAAATTTAACTTTGATTCGCCATTGGCGATTTGGCGAGTGGCTAGCGTGAACCCTGAATACAATGCAGAGAAAACACATCAATTTCCTTCTTAAAAATAGCACTTTTTATTTTCATGTTGCACTTAATATGGCAAGCATTCGAGCGAGATAATAATATCACAACGGTGCAAGGAATATCAAAATTTACATTTCTACTTCTTGCAGAATATGATTAATAAATAATGTATTAAAGGCCTGGAAAAAGGCAAATGTATACCAGGGTCCTGTTTCTCAAAAGATTTGCAAACGTATTTGTATGCTTAAGTACTGCGAAACTATGCCCCTATATATCTGCGGACCTCCATAAATATATGGAGAATGTAATTACGGACCTCCGCATATTTCTGGAGAAACAGCATCCAGGGTCAGAAATGCTATAACGTTTGCATAGATAGACAGAGCTTAACGCTAGAATGGCATAAATAGCAGAAGCACTCTGACCCAACTGCCTATCTTCAAGAAGCTTCGATATATGATCCAAACCCAACTTCCAATGTGATAAAGCAATTTAAGTACAATATATATCATTAGTAGTAGATGCACTCTGACACAACTTGAACTTAGTACATTTGTATTAACAGTATCATAATATAGGGAAAATAACCCTCAGTGAGGAACTCCACTCATGGTACTTGTCTATATATCACGAGTATCACATGCACCCTGACGCATCTTTAAGTTAGTAATTGTCACATACATGTAACTATTCCCTGGCTTCTATTCAAATAACGCAGCTATTAGAAGGTTTGGCAGCATTTGTTTTTATGTCATGCACCCCCCTCCCCATCCCCAAAGCAAAATGCTTTCTACACAAATAACTGACAATTATTCAGTATGTCGATAAATATTGTAAGGGTTATAAATTATTATATGTATACACTCTTAACTATATTATCTTGAAGAATACCTTGAGTGATACTCAGTGATTGGCACATGCACCTTGGGTGCCGACAAAGTAAGCAACTATCAACCTACGGTACTTCATAGTCATTTCTCAACCATTTATATACATAGTGCCAGTATGGACAACAATATCACACGTTAAATTATGAGTAGCACATGCACACTGACCCAACCATCAAACCATGTTACCTGAAACATTTAATCATTTTGCCCATCAAAACTGTTTACCATGGTCCGAACACATGGTTTCTCCCCTGTGTGAGCCAGTTCAATCATTTTACCTATGAACACTATCTACCATGGTCAGAACACATGTGAGGTTTCTCCCCTGTGTGGGTCTTCCTGATCCGGTTTAATTATTTTGCCCATGAAAACTGTTTACCAGGGTCCGAACACTTGTGAGGTTTCTCCCCTGTGTGGGTCTTCCTGAGTCAGTTTAACCATTTTGCCCATGGAAACTGTTGACCACGGTCCAAACACTTGTGAAGTTTCTCCCTTGTGTGGGTCTTTCTGAGTCAGCTTAAAGTGGGTAGATCTCATAGTCAAGAAGTAACCTGATCTATACAACATTTGCACCACACACAATTCTACTGATATTTAAGCTTTATCAAAACAGTGGAGTTAACATGACACTTCGATAGCTAACTTCAATGCGGCCCTGCTGTTTCAAACTTCATCATCACTCCCTTACTTCCAATCCATGTAACAGGTCAGTACTTTAGCACCTTATGTACCGTAGTTCACCCTGCTGTCCAAAATGTTTATACTGCTAGTTTAAGTGCTAAGTGGTAGATCTTGAGTAAGGTTCTGTCTGGTGGAGGCAAGGGAGGCAACGACCCCACCAAAGTACCGGGGCGCCTTATGCTGCATGAATTACCATGATGAGATGTGCAAATAGGGTACGAGCTTCCGCAAATGAAGTCGGCAATTCCCAACCGTTTGCTACCATCTCTTGTAGGGCCCACTCGGCAAACTCATCAGTGCAGCCGTAGTCCCTCACGGGATACTGGTATAGGGTCTTGCAGTCCTCTACCATGACAGGGTCCACCTCTTTTCCCTGGTCCGTCCGGTCGTAGAACTCAGGAGCACGGTACAGGAAATCTGGTACCCCAGCAGGGCAATCCACGCCCTTCATGTGACGCACACGGTGATGGTTCCACTGGATCAGATGTTCTTGCAGCTCCCTTTCCAGCGTCTGCAAGAAGCAGAAGCGGACACACTCAATGTGAAGGACATTCGACGTTTCCAAAACTCCAGCTGCTACCAAATCTTTGAAATAGTCTTGGTAGGTGGGCAGAACGGCGATCCGGAGATAGCCCCACCAGCGTTCGATTCTTTGATTGTGGTTCGATGAGCCAAACATAACCGACGACGTCACCCATTGGTCGTCATGTTCGGATCGCAGAAGGGTGTGGACGTCAGACAAGTCAGTGTTCTCTGTCCCCCTGTCCAGTCTGACTGCCAGGGGAACAAGGCCGTGCCTTTGCACACCGTCCAGGTAGTACTGGCAGATGAGTTTCGGGTCTTTATTGGTCCGGTCGCAATGGAGCCAGATCAGTTTACGGCTCCAGCCGTCGATAGCCCCACTGATACACAAACCGAAAGGTTTTAACTTGTCGTTCCCATCAACATGCCAGATGTGGTTTGGCCCGAGAACCTTGTATTTCCTCCGTTCCAGACGCCCCTTCCTCATCTCCTCTTGTCGGCCAGGTCTGATAATCCTTATCAGATCCCTCACAGTCTGCCTGTAATGAGAAGTTAAGCATGGAACTGTAAACATTAAGCTACATGTTTCTTTTGGCAAATTAGTGAATGACATACTGATGTAACGTTACACACAAACATTTGGCTGTAACGTTATAAAAAACGTTATTTAGTGTCAATGTTTTTATGTTAAAAAAACGTTCTGTTTAGGGTAAATTCACCACTTTCGGACACTAGTTGTCACTGCCAACGCAACCCTTTTCCCTTAGAGTATAGGTAAGGCAATGTTTTACCTACAATTAATTATGTCTTCCATACGAAATATATGCTTAACTACCTTGAACCTTACTTATGCCAGAAAAGTGTATATTCTCACAATACAAAATAATGGATCAATACATTTTCTTATTTTTTGGAAATACAAGATCTCCTATGCTTAAGCACTGGATGGCCGTATGCAATGGCACCATTGAATACAATGTGGCCGTATTCAATGGGCTAAGAAAAAGTACTTTTCCCTTAATAAAATGGCTTTAAATGAAATAAATAAGACCAGGCCCTTTATCACGATGGTACGGAAGACTAGCACATGTGTACCTTTGTCTATTTGCCTAATCACAGAAATATCCTAGCACCAACCCAGCCCTACAGATATATGTGTCACGTCAAGGACATAAAGAAAGGATAGGAAACAGTCACTGTACAGATCATAGGCGCTGGTGGGTGAGTGTCTCGGTATTGTTATGCTAAGGAGGGGGAGGGGTGGGGGGTCCGTGCTGAGCCTCCTACATGCGGGCGGCACTTGTGGCACTACAGGTGGCACTGCAGGAGGGCGCAGGCCGCTCTTACCTGCCCCTTACTTAGTTTTTCATACTTTACCACATAGAAAATAGTGCTGTTCCCTTAATACGGTTTTACATGATTTTTGGACCATAATAAAATAGACAACTATGGTGTTATTTCCCCTTTCCCCACCCTGGTTATTTAAAGGTGTTTTTTTTTAAATCGGAACTTGAACAAAACTCAACGGTTCCATATTCTACGGGGGAAGAGCTTTCTAATGGTGTATTTGAATAGTGTGTAGGGTTAGTAATCTTCTCATAATTAATTGCCAAAGATTGATGGGTTTTCTTATCTGTGGGTATCCCGTGGGGTCGGACTCCCAAGACACAGTATCAGTACCCCATGGCTAGATTTTTTCCTAAGTCGGCATCGGAACAAAGCTTAATGGTTCCATATTCTATGGGGGAAGAGCTTACTAATGGCATATTCCAATATTGGGTAGGACTACTAGTTTGTTCAGAATTAATTGTCAAAGATTGATGGGTCGGACTCCAAGACCCCATGCCAAGATTTTTTTCTAAATAGAAACTTGAACAAAGTTCAATGGTTCCATAATATATGAAACAACAGCTTTCTGTTAGGTTAGTGGTCTTTTCAGAATTAATTGCCAAAGATTGATGGGTTTTCTTATCTCCGAGTATCCCGCGGGATCAGACTGCGGACATAGTATCAGTACCCCATGCCTCATTTTTTTCCTAAATCGAAACTTGAACAAAACTGAAGGGCATTCTGATGGTGTATTCAAATAGTTGGTAAGATTAGTGGTGTTTTCAGAATTAATTGTCAAAGATTGATTAGTTTTCTTGTTTGTAGGTAAGTCTGATCCATATCATGTCAAATGTGCCCGGCCATCAAAAAAACACCTGATACATACTCTCCTGCCATGAGCTATCCATTGCTGTTTAAATTGTGAGAATCGGTTGGGTAGTTCCAGAGATAACTAGTATA
This sequence comes from Harmothoe impar, assembly GCA_947462335.1. Classification (NCBI taxonomy): domain Eukaryota; kingdom Metazoa; phylum Annelida; class Polychaeta; order Phyllodocida; family Polynoidae; genus Harmothoe; species Harmothoe impar. The sequence goes on from OX381704.1 coordinate 7,414,036, forward strand.
TTGTCCACTCCCCCATGGGTAAGTCTAGCAGGGTGCCACTTATAGCACTATCGCGACCTACGCAGACCCGAGACACGTGCATGTACCTTTTTACAAGAAGTAGATGGTTAGTGCGCAGCCGTTTCCAAATTTGGCCCACACCAAGTGTTCTACATGTGTCTTTCAGCTCTGTTTCCACAGCTTCCACAATGGTATCCAGGGGTGATTCCTCGCTCTTTGCATTCAGTCCCAGGCGCTTCAGGCGACGCTGTGTTGTACGTACACTGTAATCAGAAAGGGTGTATGGCATCATGGTTAAAATTTCTATAATGCTAAATATATTGAGGTCTTGGTGTATCAAATAGTGGTACACATTAGCATTAATTTAATGTGTCTATGTGCAACTTGGCATTGTGGTTCAAATTTCTGCAAGGCTAACTGGATTTAGGTTCCACTGTGTCAAATATGGCAAAGAATAACTGTAATGAGTTTCTTTGTATGATAACCTTGTCCCCAAACTGTTATTGAAATACTTACCTCCTCCAGTACCCATGTGTGATACCCAGGAATGCAGTGGTTTCGATACCATTGTATCCTCTTGTGAAGCACTTTGCTGTCTCTAAGTCAACGTTAAGTGCCATTCTGCTTTCCCTAAATGTCAATAAATACAGCGATAGGGAGCCTGTCGAAAAGAAAAGGCAGTCTTAGGAATTTGAAATTTAGGCAATATATACATGTAGACTAAGCCTATTCATCAATTATTCAAAGTTTGGATATGTCCAGTGATTGTAGCCGAAATGTATATTTTGTGTTTGTGCACATGCCACATAATGTTAGATGCTGATATTTGCATGTAAATAGATTAAAATAAATGGCACAGGGTGCTTCCTACATGTACAGAGGCATCATATTGTTATAGAGTATATTTACTACTGCTGAGTCGGTAATTGAAGAATTATATCAAAAGTGTAATGCCCCACACATTTATCATTGTTTTCAACCACAAGGATATGTACGGTGGCCGTCAAGGCTTACCAAAAAAAAGTTAGTTGTTTTTATTGGTGAATTTGTTTTCTCACTTTTCTGGGCCGTTCAAGCACTATGCCCTGTGTCCCCATGTCACGTGGTCTGGTGCCCTGTGTCCCCATGTCACGTGGTCTGGTGCCCTGTATCCCCATGTCACGTGGTCTGGTGCCCAGTACCTCCCCGTCACGTGGTCTGGTGCCCTGTGTCCCCATGTCACGTGGTCTGGTGCCCAGTACCTCCCTGTCACGTGGTCTGGTGCCCAGTACCTCGCTGTCACGTGGTCTGGGGCCCTGTGTCCCCATGTCACGTGGTCTGGTGCCCTGTGTCCCCATGTCACGTGGTCTGGTGCCCAGTACCTCCCTGGCACGTGGTCTGGTGCCCAGTACCTCCCTGTCACGTGGTCTGGTGCCCAGTATCTCCCTGTCACGTGGTCTGGGAACCTGTACCTCTATGTCACATGGTCTGGTACCCTGTACACCTATATTATATCTTCACCTCTATGGAGGAAGGTTGTAACTGAAAATTAGTTTTTTTGGGGAAATTATAAGAAATAAAGTGGTACCGGTACCATTAAGAATGCTCTCGAAAATAGGGTTTCATACCCCTAGATCATATGTAGCAAGATGGCAATTTACAATAATCATATTAAATGGTGTCCATGGTCACATGATCATGACAAAGCAGTTAGACATTTTTCCACTAAGTTTGAAAATATTTCAGTTACAACCTTACTCCGTTGTGTTGACGACATGGTCTGTACCCTGTACCTCTATGCCACATGGTCTAGTTCGTGAATCCCCATGTCATGTTGGCTGGTACCCTGTACCTCTATGCCATGTGGTCTGGTACCATGCACATCTATGTCACATGGTCTGGTATCCTGTACCTCTATGTCATGTGGTCTGGTACCATTCACATCTATGTCACATGGTCTGGTATCCTGCCCTTTTTACACCCCCCATCAGCCCGTTCTGGCAGCCCCATGACAGAAAACACTGGGGTTTTGAGCCCCATTTTTAGAGCCCACATCAGTACGTTATGGCAGCCCCATGACAAAAAGCACTGGCGCTCCTAAGGATATATATATATATATATATTGGAGGCACATATGAGGAAAAACCCCATGTGTTTTAAGACTGTGATAAAGGACTCGGTCAGCCACGTGAACTTGATGACCCACACAGGAGACAAACCCCACGTGTGTTCAGACTGTGATAAAGGACTCGGTCAGCCAAGTCACCTTATGGCACACAGGATGACCCACACAGGAGGAAAACCCCACATGTGTTCAGACTATGGGAAAGGACTTGGTCAGCCAAGTTACCTTATGACACACATGATGACACACACAGGGGAAAACCCCCACGTCTTCAGACTGTGTTAAAGAACTCAGTCAGCCACGTCACCTTGAAGTGCATGTGAGGACCGACACAGGAGAAAAAAACGCACGAGAGTTCAGAGTGTGATAAAGGACTCGGTCAGCCACGTGAACTTGAGGCACACATGAGGACCCACACAGGAGAAAAACCCCACGAGTGTTCAGACTATGGTAAAGGACTGCGTTAGCCACGTCACCTTAAGGCGCACATGAGGTATCAGGGGCCGACCCTGCCAACGATATTGCGCGCGTCATAAAGAGTACCGTTCTGATTGTTTTCGATTCAAAGTTTCGCATGCATCATCATACATACTATGGCTAACTAGTAATGCAACTAGAAGTAAAGCCCAAAGTCCATGGCAACAGGAACCTGTGATAAAACTGTATCGCTCCTCTGCCGCCCCCATTTTGCCTCTGTTTTGCTGGGGACATCAGTGACGTAATGGCAAAATAGAGGTGACGGAGGAGCGATGCAGTTTTAACGCAGCATATGGCGTGTTCCTGTCGTCGTGGATTGAGGGCTATACTGTACGGTCTGTAAAAACTTTAGTGTCAATTTTAGTGCTTTGGATGTAATGGCCCACAGATATATGCAAGCTTATACTCGCCGGTTAAAGGGACTCGCTACTTGTCACAGATTTACTGATGTTCTATTGACTTTTGCATATAACTCAGGATTATGATAGTTTGATTTATTATCTAATAGAAAATCAAAAGAATTTGCCATGTTACGGTAAGAACTTTCATGATACGGCCATTTGAGCAAAGTAGTACCTTAACTATAGAAATGAATAGGAAAACAGCATTTTCACATTATCTTGCATGGATAATCCCCTTCTTCTATTGAAATTGCAACCAAACCTCGGGAATATGTAATGGACATCTATACAAACATTTTAGGACCAATAAAACAGGAGGTCACGGATAAAATGAGAAAGACACGAATTTTGGAAAAATATTTCTTTTACCTTAAGGTAGGGTTTCAGGGTAATTCAGCTGGACATATTTTGAGTGTATTATGTACCACAGACTTGTTCAAAGTGTATGTAACACACACCAATCTGACTGGAATTGATGTTTCCTTCAAGTAAATTCCATTTTATTAGGCGTTGCTAGGCATTACATGGAAAGGGAACAAAAAACGTTCTTTTTTAGCTTCCAAATCTTCAAACAGAGTTCTGGGATGGGAATTCGACAAAAAAATTATTTCTGATGATAGGAGATAAATTTCAAAGTCATTTCCTGAGGAGCTTTTTTGAATCATGTTGATACTCCAAGTATTAAGGTCAGGGGAGCACTTCAAAGTTGCTTAGTTACTAAAAATGGTGATTTTTTGGTAAAAAGCAGGTAAAATCAATCTTTTTTAGTAACTATGCAACTTTGAAGAGTTCTCCTGACCTTAATAACTGGAGTATTGACATGATTCAAAAAAGCTCCCCAGGAAAAAATCTAGCGTGTGATCCTAATCACAAAAGACTCAGGGATTTGTTTTTCCTTTGAATAAATTGTATAATGCTATGCATCTATTGTGCGTCGATTCTGTCCACAGATCATTTCCCGCCTTCATTGACACTCCTATCATGACCACACACTGTGGTATGTAGTGTGCATGTGTAGTGTGCATGTGTAGTGTGCATGTGTAGCGTGAAGGTGTAGTATGCATATGTGTGCCTCTACATGGGTACCCACAATTTTGACCGTGTCGCCAGGTCGAATTTTAGCAGTAGTGCAGTGGCATTGTGTCATTCTTTAGCTATATAAGAACAAAGAGAAAAACCCTGGGGGTCGATTTTTATCCTCAATTTTCCTGTGTCCGTCGATTTTTAAAATGACCTAAAAGGGCCGTGTCGCCGTGTCGCCCGTGTCGATTTTTACCCATGTAGAGGCACATATGTAGTGTGCATGCTTACCCAACCCCACCCCACCCCACCCCACCCCAACGTACCCCACCCTTACCAACCCCACCCCAACCTAGTGTGTATGCCTAGTGTGCATGCCTAGTGTACATGTCTAGTGTGCATGCCTAGTGTGCATGCCTAGTGTACATGTCTAGTGTGCATGCCTAGAGTACATGCCTACCCCATCCCTCATCCCCATCCCCTCCACCAGCACCCACATACCTTACCATGTGAGCCTTTCGTCCACAGATAGTTGAATGGGCAAAAGTGGTCTGACAAAAAGCGTCTCACCCACCCAGAATTTGGACTCAAAGTCGGACCCAAAGTCGGACCCAAAGTCGAACCCAAAGTCGGACCCAAAGTCGAACCCAAAGTCGAACCCAAAGTCGAACCAAAAGTCGAACCCAAAGTCCTACCCCAAGTGTCAATTGTGTGTCCACAGATGGCAAACTGGTCTGACAAAAAGCGTCTCACCCACCCAGAATTCAGATCTCCCATAGGTTTAACACTAAATGCCGAAATTGACAAAAAATTGACACTAGTACTTTCATGTTTGTCTACAGATTGGAAAATGAGAACTTTTTTGGGAAGGTATAATTTGCCTATTATTTTAGGGGGGAGGCAGTAGATGGGAATGGATGATATTGATGTTATAGGGACAGAAAACACTTGAACTTTGTGCCAATGAGAAATATTTTTGGATAGGCCTAATATTTCTACCCCCAAAAAAATTAAACAATTTTTTTCTTTTTTTGATCAAAAGCGTCTCAGAGAGCCGTCGCATAAGACTCTGGGAGCATTAGCTCCCTGAGTCAATGACTTCAAAATATCTGTTCAATCATCAGAAGTTATAATCACATTGAATTTTTATCCCATAATTCCGTTTGAAGATTGAAAAGCTCAAAAAGAACGTTTTTGTTCTATTTTCATTCCATGCCTAGCAACGCTACACAAAATGGAATTTACTTGAAGGGTACATTAATTCCAGTCAGACTGGTGTATGTTACATATGATTCTAGCATACCTGTGGCAAATAATGCACTAAAAATGAGTTCAGCGGAATTACCCTGAAACCCTACCTTAACTATAGGATCCTATGGGTGTCCTAGCAGTGAATATATGTGAACAATGGAGGTATACTGTCCAAATAACAAATACAAATAGTTGATTTAGGGAAAGTGGTCTATGTAGGAATATGAATGCAGCTTAAAGAATACTTTTTATGAGCTTCGATGTAGGAACCAGCGATTCCCTTTAATAAAAATGGAGCCCCTGAAAAGGGTAGTGTTTATTATTTGGCACAGCTTCATTACATGCCCATATACCGCTTACGGACGGCTACACTTTTGGTCAGGTTCTGGTAAGGGTGGATGTAGTACAGTAGTATGCTCCTTATACGAATAGTCCATCTGATAATAATAAGTAATTACACACAGGCAACACAGATGTCACAGGATATTGACTCAGAATTCTTTTGAAAGCCACTTCATTTAGGTGTAATCCTATTGACACCGCCAGCCAAGGACACTGATCAGTCTGTCCCTTATCCAAGTAATTTTTTTGAACATGTTAAGAACTTAACATGGCTTGATCAGCCCTGGGAACGATCCCGGAAAACCAACAAATGTCAACAGAATTAAACCTGATTGTAGTTGTGGCTAATCACAGCCTGTTAGTATTGATTTGTATTTCGTAGCAAGGCCAATCACTGCCAAAAACGATATTGATGATTGATTTGAAATGTGGCTAGTCACAGCCAAATCTTGACTTATCACAGTACAACCACTGATTTATTAGGTTATGCACTTCCTATCTGTTGATCTTACCCAGAAGGCAGTAGATGGTCAGTTGAACCTGCGTGGTGTGTACAGTCTATGATGAACCAGGCCTTGGCATAGTAGACGCGTCTGAAAAAAATCAATGAGAAAGTCAGGAAATTTAAGACAAGTTGAAAGTGGGACAAAGAAAGGTCCTAGTAGATCAAGTGTAGTTGAGGGATGGGGGGGGGGGTTACGGTTAAGTTTGCATGTTAGCAATGACGTTGTGACTTGGTCTGGGGACTCCTCTAGCCCCGCCTTGGTTAAACACGTAGCTATGATATTATGTGTCTAGTATCACCCTATGATAAAGAATCATAAAGGTGATCTGCAATGGTGTGCAAATTACTAACTAAAAGAAAGAAATAGATGGTTATCTTACATGTCAAAGTTGATGCAAGGGGTGACGGACGGTGGACGTCGATGGGTGTAGCCGGACGGACGGTGGACGTCGACGGGTGTAGCCAGACGGAAGGTGGACGTCGATGGGTGTAGCCGGACGGTGGACGTTGACAGGTTTAGCTGGACGGTGGACGTCGACGGGTGTAGCCCACAGTGCACGTTGACAGGTCACAAGGAGACGTCAGACGTTGAGACCACTGGCCTCCAGGTCAACACTCTCCTGTCATGTGATAAAACGATATCATAACAATAAATATATATAGACAGAGCTGCACGCTAAAGTGGCCGTGTCAGTGGTTATTGCACAAGTGATGCTTGGGCCGTATTGCACGCTGGCCGTAAGCCTCTTGCAATACGGCCCAAGCATCACGAGTGCAATAATCACTTAATAATCACTTAAGTGACGCTCTGTATTTATTTCAGGGTATTTCTATCTAATATACATGTGCAGTCCATGTTTGTTTACTTCCACAGCGGTTTTTTTACTTCCGTGGTGTTTGTTTACTTCCGTCGGCCGTCATTTTGAATTCCGCGCAGGTCACGTGACCCTCAGGAGCGTGAAATACGGGCAGAGCGTGAAATACGCCCGAGGGTTACATCGGCGACATCAGCAACTGCTGACATCAACAACTGCCGTTTCCCCTTTGGGGGCCTTTCAGAAGGGGGGCTCGAGAGGGGAGCTCCCCAAGTGAGATATTGACTCGAGGACCCGCCTACAACCAAAATTCTATCAATGTATGAATATTGATTATTCAACTGGTACTAGATGCAGCGATTTCTCCAGCCCTGGCCTCAGTTACTCAGTAACTCCCCTTGACTTCAGAAACAGCAGGACTGGCAAGAAATGCCAGAATTCTAAGAAACTTGAGAAATATACCACACTAGAGAACGCACCTTACGGTACTGGGATGGTGCCTGAGCTGCTCTAGGTGGTGGATCTGCAGGACAGATGTCAGCTCAAGAAGGAAGCCTGCCTAGGTGTGACACTACGACAACCATGAAGCCCGCTGGGGCGCCAATGGCCAACTCAAATCGTTCCTGTAAAAAGAAGAAAAACACAAGAATTAACTCACTTTTGATTATGGTTTGCACATTGACAGATAGAGCAGTGGAAGGATGTTACTGGACCCAGGCAGATCACATGGGACATACCAGGGAATTCAGCCTGGAGAGGCGTACTAGATCTACAAATGGATTTATAGATCAATTGATCTCCCTTTGGACACCCATGGTGAAGAGTGAAAGCCGTGAAGTTACCTTGAAATGGGGTAGAATATAATTAATATAGGGGGACTTTTGTATTCCTTTTCATACATCTGTACGTACATCGCAAAACATTGTACATAACTTTAATTGTATTAAATTAACCAACGTTGCCAGTCTGCCTGAAACGTTGCAGCAGAAACTCTTACAGGCAGGAAAATCAGTCGCAGTGAATACAATAAACTCATGAAATCCAACAGCCAAACAGGATTTCAAATAACTTTCCACTCACATTATTACTTTATATATTTACTAATTGATGTAAAACTAGGCGCCAACTGTACATAATAACAGAAAACTAAGCATATAGACCTAGCTACTAAGCTAAAAACAGGCATGCACTTGTCTGCTCATGGTAGTACATGTAGAACTAAAAACTAAAATTTATATATTCTACCTTCAATTCCACTGTATACTGTACCCCTGCTATTTGTGGCAATTGATTGAACGAAAATAGAACTATGACCCTCCTTTACGTACTGACCTTCCCTTAGAAAGTCGCTCTTCCCTGAATAGTTATGGCCCATTGAAAAAATATCTCAGGAATATCCCTGGTTTACCCCAACTGATTTTGTCTGCTACTTTCTACCCCATCAGCGTTGACTGCTCGGGTGGAGTGTCGACTGGCATCCACGACCACCCAACGACCTTCAACCTTTGCTCCACTTGCGTGAGACAACATGAACGCGAGGGCTTAGGGAGTGTTCATTTATTAATTACAGGGGAGGGGTGAGAAGATTTCGCGCGGAGGGGCGAACAATTTTTACACCCCCCCCCTCGAGAGCGCGTGTAACGTTTTGCGCCCCCCTCGCCGAAGGCGCGGAAAATTTTTCGCGCCCCCCCCCCTTTGAACTATAGTAACGCGCGGGCTTTTTGGCTAAAAAGGGGCTTAAATTTTTACGCCCCCCCCTCAAGAGGGGTCAGAATTTTTTACGCCCCCCCCTCAGAAGGGGTCGGAAATTTTTACGCCCCCCCCCCCCAAACCCACCACCCCCCCCCTGTAAATAATAAATGAACACTCCCTTATTTGCGGTGAGTAACATTATATTCAAATACGTTTTTCCCAGGAAGGAGGATAAGGCTGTGTCTCACGACCTTGGGACAATGTTTTTGTCTCTGACCGGGTGCCGTCTCTGACCAGGTGCCGTCTCTGACCGGGTGCCGTCTCTGACCGGCTTGGCTTGATAAGGTCAAAATACTAGCAGCAGGAGGCTAATTATAATTATAACTATGATTATATAACAACCGCCATAACGTTTTTCCAAATCCTTATATATATGAGTATAGTTCTTTTTAAAACACCTTTTTCTGACACCTGGTCAGAGACGGCAGCCGGTGAGAGACGGCAGCCTGTCAGAGACGGCACCCGATCAGAGACAAAAACATTGTCCCAAGGTCGTGAGACACAGCCATAAGCGTACAGCGTTATTCATTCCTCTTTCAGTCGCAACCACTGTCAGTCGCCTTATCGATTCATGTATCAGGCAGACCCTTAGAGGTTGATACCCCAGTCCCTGAACTCTTTTACCTAAACAACACCATGCATGTTATGGAGTTTGAAATATACCCCCTAGGGCCCCTTACCACCAACTTTTGGGCCTAAAATGTCTTAAACTATTAGAAGGCCTTTACCGAAGAGGGGTCAGAATTTTGCCAGCTTATGCTTTTTTTTCACTGAGCCGATTATTATTCACCCCCCTTTCCTACCTTTTACAGAGTTTTGGTTGAAAACACCCCCTATTTATGATTTTCACGGACGTGCAGAGTGCATGAAAAGGTACCCCTTTCTCAGCGTTTTCGTAACATGGATGGTGTAGTTTTCAATGTCAAGTGCAGGGACCTGTTAATTGTGGCGAAAAATGGGGCTAATTCTGGATCTTTGACCGGTCATAAGTCCACTTTAAATTGACATAAAGACTTGATTCTAAATGCAAAATTGCTTATTTTCTCGAGCTCTATCCAGAACTTAATAGATTGAATACATAGATCCAAGTCTTAAAAAGTATATAAGTGCCTATACCATTTACTAGGGTGGGCAAGATAGAATTTATTTTAGGTGCCTCTACTCTAAGTCTGATCTCTGTAACTTGTAAGGCCAGACCAAAAAAACGTAAACGTAAACATCAACAGACGCCACACGCAGGCTGATGCTGATAGATGCCGATAATAGGGCCCTGCCGATAACAGGTGCCTCTACTCTTAGTATGGGTATCGACCCCTAAAATCGACATGGCGACATGGCTATTTCTTAAAATCGACATGGCGACATGGCCATTTCTTAAAATCGACATGTGACATGGCCATTTAAGTGACATGTGACATGGCCATTTCTTAAAATCGACATGTGACATGGGGCTTAGTGACATGAATAGAAAAATTCTCATTTAGTGAAAAGTATGCTACCCAACTCTTTCTTCAAATTCCGTCCTTGTGGGTAGTCAAATTTCAAAAATGTCCTGGGGCCTACGGCCCCAAGAGCCCAATTGTATCAATTACGGTGCCCCTAAATTTTCCCTTTAGGGAGGGTTCATTATTTATGGCAGGGGGGGGTGAGCGTTTGGCAAATCGAATACGTCAAAAATAATTGGCCCCCCCCTCCGAATAGGTTGAAAAAAAAAGGCCCCCCCCCTCCGAATAGGTTGAAAAAAAAGCCACCTCAGACACTCGACTTACATACCGTTGAGTTTAAGAGCCCCAGTGCTTACAAATTGGAAGCTCCCATACCCTCAGTGCTTACATGAGGCCGGCACTTTTTTGAAGACTGACAAAACGGTGGGCTATTCTGAGTGTCAAAAGTGATGCAGTGAGAAATTTGATGGGAGTTTGAGGAAAATTTTAGAAAATTTTGAAAATATTGACAACATTTGGTAAACTATAACACAGGCTGTTACCAAAATTCGCGACATTTCAACGTACTAAGGGAGTGATCATTTTTTAACAACAGGGGGGGGGGGGTGGTGGGTTTCCGCGCGGAGCGTGCGAAATTTTTTACACCCCCCCGGTCAAGGGGTCAAAATTGTTTACCCCCCCCCCCCTTAAGGCCGAAAATCAGCCTTTGAAGCATAGTAACGCGCGGGCTTTTTGGCTCAAAACAGGTTAAATTTTTTTGCCCCCCCCCTAAGAGGGGTCCAAACTTTTTTGCCCCCCCCCTGGTCAAGGGGTCAAAATTTTTTTGCCCCCCCCCAAACCCACCACCCCCCCCCCCTGTTGATAATAAATGATCACTCCCTAAATTCGCGACATTTTTAGGAATACCCCTAAAAAAAAAGGCCCCCCCCTAAGAATAGGGTAAAAAAAAAAGGCGCCCCCCCTTTGAATACCCCTAAAAAAAGTTGCCCCCCCTCAAATGCTCACCCCCCCCTGCCATAAATAATGAACCCTCCCTTAGTGACACTAGTGACATGGCTTTTTCCTTAGTGACATGCGACATGGCCATTTCTTAAAATCGACATGCGACATGGGGATCCCCCCCCCCCCATCTACCCCCCTTAGTAGTCTAAGTCTGGTCTCTGTAACTTGTAAGGCCAGACCAAAAAAACGTGAACGTAAGGCCACTCAAAAAAAAAAAGTTGTTTCTCATCACCAAGCAATGAAAAATATGACGAGGGCGTTTTTTATTTTAATTTTTTTTTTTTTTTTTACTCGGGCAATTTACATAGGGAAATTTGGACATTTCGCGACCAATTTTCACATTTTAGTAATTTGGAGTTTATTGATCAGCAAAAGTTTTGACAATGCAAGTTACACCTAGCTGATTGCATTGCTGACAGCATAAGCTTTAATTTGATACCAAATTTGCCAATATTTTGGCAATTTTAGCATATTTTTCATCAAAAATGTAAAAAAAAAAAAAAAAAGTTTCCCCAAAATCAGGATTTTTATGATGCGCGCGGTGATGAGAAACAACTTTTTTTTTTTGAGTGGCCTAAACATCAACATCAACAGACGTCACACGCAGGCTGATGCTGATAGATCGACATAAACATTAAAATAAACCGAAAACTAACCTGACAATAGACTATCATAGGGATCCTGGTAAGTTCTGGTAACCATTACTACTTGCCTGCCAATTATTGAAGGCTCCTGTCTTATACATCCATCAAAATTCACCTTTATGTTACCCTTCTCTGATATTTTCGGACACCTTGCCTTCCATCTTGGAATGATTTCCTCCCAGAATGCACTGCACTTATAGCGGCCTACGTCATAGGCTACACGCATCACGCAACACGCATCACGCAACACGCTTCACGCAACACGCATCACGCAACACGCATCACGCAACTCGCAATGTCGTACCGGCCTTCCATAAAAAGTGACCCTTGGATTTTGCTTAAAATCCACCCTTGCCAGCCGCACACCTGTGTATACAAAATATACCAAGTGCCCCCTCCTGGGGCTGGGGGGCACCTCTGCACAAAATCTCACCCCACCCCCTGTAATTAAGAAATGAACACTTTTTGAGGCGGGGGGGGGGTAGGGGTTGTGGTCATTACTCAAAATCGGGGAGGGGAGGGGGTAGATTGGGAATCAGGGCCGGGCAACATCATACCCCCCTCCCCACCAACTAGCAGAAAGTAAATCACGACCTATATTCTCATAATAGACATTTAAAAAACCACATTATGACCGCCACACCCCAGCATGGAGACTTTTCTAGTTTTGCCCTCCCCCCCCCGTGTAGATCTACCAGTATAAAATAAAACCGTGTTATTTTTTTAATTGACCCCCCCCCCCCCCCCAGCTTGCAAGAAATGACTCGGCCCTCTTAGTGAGTGTTCATTTATTAGCAACAGCGGGGGGGGGGGGGGGGGCTTTCGACCACTCCTGACTCAGTGACGGGGGCGTAAAATCATGACCTACTTCCATGCCCCCTGTCACTATCTTTTTAAATGGCTATGTCGAGTTTAGTTGTCGACCTCCATTATAATTATATACTGCCCCCCCCCCCCCCCTCCCGCCATCCCCCATCTTCTCCTGACCATGCCCATCCCACCCCCCCCCCCCTCCCAACGACAGTAAATGACTGCTTCCCCACTGGCCGCGGCCCCACAAGCGGCGCCATGGTAACCATTGAAGTATCGCGGTAACTGGTAACCATGGACGCCGGCAGTACACAGTGACTAGCCATCTACGAGACAACAGTATTTACAAAGTCAGCAAATCTACACCAAGTATTCACGTCTAGCACCCACAAGATGGTCTCACACTAACCCACAATTAGCTGTAAACCATCGACAGATCATCCCGACATGGCGTCTGGTGAGAGAAAAAAACTTAAATGGTTTATTTTGATTATAATTCCGATTTGAAATTGGCGCATCCCGGCTCGGGACGGGAGCCGGGGAGGGGGCGTGGCCCGCCGTCCATGTAATCTAAACAAACCCACGTGTTCACAGGGGGCCGAACCATAAAAAATGTCACGTTTGGGACGTGAGAGTTTAGCAACCCATTAAAAAGTCACGTTTCAAACATGGCCATCACGTTTTGTCCACGTTTTGTCCATGTTTGGAACGTAGACCTACAATCTCCAAGTAGCAAATATCAGCAACCTAAATGAAAAAATATATTATGTATTTGCTTTTATTGAAATTGTCAACAATACTTCCCCCAGCTTTGCTAACATGTTCTAATACATTTTAGAGGAGATACAGTGGAAAATAAGCATTAAATACCAAATCCTACATTCAGACGTGAATAGAATATGAGCCTCACGTCCCAAACGTGGAGGTGTAAGCAATAGTCACGTCCAGACGACAGGGGGCCGAACCATAAAAAATCTCACGTTTGGGACGTGATTTCACGTCTGGACGTGACCATCGCTTACACCTCCACGTTTGAGACGTGAGGCTCATATTCTATTCACGTCTGAATGTAGGATTTGGTATTTATTGCTTATTTTCCACTGTATCTCTTCTCAAATGTATTAGAATATGTTAGCAAAGCTGGGAGAAAGTATTGTTCACAATTTCAATAAAAGCAAATACATAATATATTTTTTCATTTAGGTTGCTGATATTTGCTACTTGGAAATTGTAGGTCTACGTACCAAACGTGGACAAAACGTGGACAAACGTGGACAAAACGTGATGGCAATGTTTGAAACGTGACTTTTTTATGGTTTGCTAAACTCTCACGTCCCAAACGTGATATTTTTTATGGTTCGGCCCCCAGTGGTTACACCTCCACGTTTGGGACTTGGTGCTCGTATCCTACTCACGTTTGTTAATAGAATTTGGCATAGAATGTTTATTTTCCACTGTATACCCTCTAAAATGTATCAGAATATGTCAATAAAGCACAGAGAACAATCGTTCACAATTTCAATGAAAGCAAATAGACTACTAAAAATATTTTTTCATCTAGGTTGCTGATATTTGCTACTTGGAAATAGCAGGTCTACGTCCCAAACGTGGACAAAACGTGGACAAACGTGGACAAAACGTGAAGTACACGTTCGAAACGGGACTTTTTTATGGGTTGCATGACTCTCACGTCCCAAACGTGATAATTTTTATGGTTCGGCCCCCAGATGACCTCATGTCTATGTGTTTTCAGTATGGGTAATAAAATTCACGTACATGTATGTATATCCCCGTTTCATCATTAACAACTTATTTAAGTTGGGTCACTTTGGGTAGATTAACTAACATCTCTCACGGTCCGCTGGTCGGGAGAGAATCAGGCTAGGCCCCGTAGCCGTAGGCGTAGGCTATAGGAGGAGGGGGCGGGGCGGGGGTAGCAGCGTGTCGCGGCTGCCATGGTTACGCGGCGGCTTGTCTCAGCCTCGTCCTGGTGACAGTTGTAGGCGTGGTAACGGTAACCATGGACGCCACAGTCAGCGCAGCATGCTAGTAAACAACAACACACAGTCTAGGTCTAGTACAGTTTGATATCAACGTTAAACAGCTAGATAACGATGCAGAACAAGACAAACTAATGCCACAACAGAAACCAGCAATGGCCAACCACGGCACAGGTGAGAAATGACGTGTCATTGTCTAGTTGTTGTGAAATAGGTATTTTAGATGAGCCTATCCGCACGCCGGTGTGAGCTGCCCTGCATGACCCGTGGGCGTGGCCCACAGCGTGGGACGAGTCTCACGGGCGGCGCTCACTGGATCGGACGAGTAGTACAGGGTTGCTTATTTTAATATGTCATCACACTATTATGATTATACATATTTGCATTTATAAGTTATCCGGTGGTCATATGTCCACCGCATGTATAAATTGATATCTATTAAACTTGACCATCTATGTCTATGACGTGATTGTACCCGAGATACATATTCATTGTGTAACACCCATGTGAGCCAGCACTGGGACACGCCTACACATATCAATCAATTGTTTCAATAAGCAGCCCCGGCCACACTGTGCAGTTTTCAGCAGACCCGACCCAACCCGACCCGACAGTCTTATCAAATTTATCTGGCCGGTCTGATAGAGTTGTGCATGCCAAACTCTTCCGACTGTCGGGACGGGTTGGGTCGGATCTAGGTCGGACCATGTTGGGTCGGGTCAAATTACATAGTTGTGGCCGGGGCTTTTAGGGGCTGGTCCAGACTGGGCTGGTCTATCTGTGCGGGGAGGGGGCGTGACCAGGTCCAAGCTATGACCAGGAAATGACCCTGCAACCCCCCCCCCCCCCCCTGCAATGACTTATGAAGCCGGGGCCATTTCTCTCCATGCCTCCCTCCACATTACCCCCACCCCTCCCACCTCCTAAGGGAGTGATCATTTTTTATCAACAGGGGGGGGGGGGTTGGTTTGGGGGGGGGGGCAAAAAAAATTGGACCCCTTGACCGGGGGGGGTGTAAAAAATTTGGACCCCTCTTGGGGGGGGGGGTCAAAAAAATTTAACCTGTTTTGGGCCAAAAAGCCCGCGCGTTACTATGCTTCAAAGGGCCCGCGCGCGCGCCAATTTCCGACCCTTGGGGGGGGGGGTAAAAAATTTCGACCCGTTGACCGGGGGGGGTGAAAAAATTTCGCGCGCTCCGCGCGGAAAACCACCCCCCCCCCCCCTGTTGTTAAAAAATGATCACTCCCTAAGGTGTGAATGCTCAAGGCAGGTTCATTTTTGGGGCTGCCTTACCCCTCTGCTTGTTATGTAATCCCATTGAATACACCTCCCTCTAGGCCTTTCTGGTGTGTTAGTAAAGAATACACATACAAATATAATTTAAAATTCAGTTTTCTCAGCTGCTATACTTCTGGTACCAAAGTTCTCCCGGATTTTACTAGATTATATTGTGGTTCTACTGATGGGATACTTTTTTTCTGTCACAAATTTAGCATACCAGTCACATTTGCATTCTTTTGAGAATAGAGAGCTATTCTCTCCCATGTCTGGTGCAAGTATTTAGTATACTACTTAGAAAAATCATTGGGAGGTATTTTGAAATACTAAATTGCTAATACATATAGTTCTCCTTCTATTTATGATGATTTCAAAATTGAAAAGTGAAGGGAAATATCTGAAATATCCATTACAAAAGAGCACTTACTATAATTCAAGAGCAGGGTCATTTTCCACAATGGCTTCATAAAGGGGGTGCATATGTATCATTGGCTATTTCAAAATATAAAAAGGGGTGATATGCTAATGGTTTGTCCCTGAATGATGTCATAGAAACATGTATCTGAGTGTGTAACATCTATCAAATCAGTATCCTAGGAAGTGGGGTAGGTCTAGCTACCCATCAGGGCCCCTGAGCACTACATTGAAGGCCAGAAATTCTGAATTTTTGAAAAAAAAAATGGGGTCATTTTGGAAATGAAAATGTCAGCGTTTTTGAAAAGGGGGTATTTTTGGTGGCCAAAAAGTCTGTGTTTTTATCATAATAGGGGGAAATTTACACCCAAAAGTCAGTGGAAAGGGGGTATATTTCAAAACCCATAACGTGGATGGTGTTAGTTAACTATCAGAGTGCAGGGACCGGGAGTGGTAGTGGTACGAGTACACTGATGTTCCTAGGCTCCCTATACGACCAGACTCTCAGTCACTAGTGCCTAACTTAGTCAGTCATTTTTTGGCTCCCTATACGACTAACCTAGGTAAGTTGTTATTGTCAGGCTGGTCAGTACTGACTAACCCACCTTAGTCTTTTAAATGTCCAGGGAAAGCCACTGAGTGGTAATCATAGTATCTTACAGGTGGCCCCCAACTAGTGGTAAACAAATACAACACACCAATGTCAATGATGAAACTAGGTTAGCCACTACTGACTGACCCCTTAGGCTCAGTCATTTTTGGATACAACTTTGTCATTATGACTAACACACATATGTGAACCTAGGATAGTCTGTGCTGACTAACCCTTTCTACTGACGGATTTTCAGTGTAGGGGCGTGCCGGGGGGGGGGGGGGGTGGCAAGGTAAACGGGTACACAGACTTTAGGCACCCTGCCTTTAGGCACCCTGAATACCGGCCCCCTGCCTTCAGGCCCTCTGGATCTTAGACCCCAGTCTTTTGGCACCCTGGCCATAGGCCCCCTGTCCATAGGCCACAACCTGTAATACGTCCAACCACCGTCATACGTCCACAACTCTGCAATATGTCCAACCCCTGTCATACGTCCATTTCACTGTCTCTAATAAATTATTCTGCCCTCCTCCTCACGTCCACTACCACTTCCTCACGTCCACTACCACTTCCTCACGTCCACTACCACTTCTCACGTCCAACCCCTTCCCTCACAACCACCCCCCTCCCTCACATCCAACCCCCTCCCTCACATCCAACCCTCTCCTTCACGTCCAACCCCCTCCCTCACATCCAACCCTTCCCTCACGTCCAACCCTTCCCTCATGTCCAGCCCACTCTCTCACATCCAACCCCCTCCCTCACATCCGACCCCTTCCCTAACGTCCAACCCCCTCTCTAACGTCCAACCCCTTCCCTCACATCCAACCCCCTCCCTCACGTCCAACCCTTCCCTCACATACACTACATTCTGTTGTTATTATCAAGTTTATACATTTTCATAAATTGAGTTGGACATGAAGGGGGGGGACGTGAGGAGAAGGTATAGCGGACGTCAGGAGGGAGTAGTGGACTTAGGGAGCAGGTAGTGGACGTCAGGGGCAGGTAGCGGGCGTGAGGATCAGGTAGTGGACGTGAGAAGGGGGTAGTGGACGTGAGGATCAGGTAGTGGACGTGAGGATCAGGTAGTGGACGTGAGGATCAGGTAGTGGACGAGAGGATCAGGTAGTGGATGTGAGGAGATGGTGGTGGACGTGAGGAGGGGGTAGTGGACGTGAAAAGGGGGTAGTGGACGTGAGGATCAGGTAGTGGACGTGAGGATCAGGTAGTGGACGTGAGGAGATGGTGGTGGACGTGATGAGCAGGTGGTGGACGTGAGGAGGGGGTAGTGGACGTGAAAAGGGGGTAGTGGACGTGAGGTGGAGGTAGTGGACGTGAGGTGGAGGTAGTGGACGTGAGGAGCAGGTGGTGGACGTGAGGTGGAGGTAGTGGACGTGAGGTGGAGGTAGTGGACATGAGGAGGGGGTAGTGGACGTGAGGATGAGGTGGTGGACGTGAGGTGGAGGTAGTGGATGTGAGGTGGAGGTAGTGGACGTGAGGTGGAGGTATTGGATGTGAGGTGGAGGTAGTGGACGTGAGGAGCAGGTGGTGGACGTGAGGAGACTGCAGTGGACGTGAGGAGGCTGCAGTGGACATGAGGAGGGGGCAGTGGACATGAGGAGGGGGCAGTGGACATGAGGAGGGGGTAGTGGACATGAGGAGGGGGTAGTGGACATGATGAGGGGGTAGTGGACATGAGGAAGGGGTAGTGGACATGAGGAGGGGGTAGTGGACATGAGGAGGGGGTAGTGGACAAGAGGAGGGGGTAGTGGACATGAGGAGGGGGTAGTGGACATTTTTTTTATTTTTTTTTTGGACGTGTTTATTGCATTAATCCATTTTGATTTGGGTTTAAATAATGCTTACAAACAGTACCGTTTTTCAGGAGTTTTTGAACAAACAGGCATATATACCAACATAGTTCATGAGATACATAACTTAATAATATGTGCGTAAATACAATTGATGAGTATATACATTTCAGATTTACATGAGCGCTCTTACATATAATATGCAAATACACCCGGTGAAATAATATGGGCTGGCTTGTCTAATGAACCATGTGGCTGTGTAAGAGTCAGAATTTGTTGTTATCTTTCTGGGTCCGCAAAGTACATACGTATTATATAAGATACCAACATAGATGAATATTTAAATGCAACACATACACAGGAAAAACCAATCAATCAACCCGTGGCTCAAGCTAAACTCACAGGGATTTTTAGTAGAATTACATGCATATTATATATGATACGTACATACATAAATATTAGATTGTAATACATACATAAGAGTAGGTGGCTGCTGTCAGTTATAACCAAACTTGATGTTTGCCCTTAGATCAGCAATTTTATCAACCTCTGTTTTGAATTTAACTTTGCTGGTAGCCCTTTGGATACCTGCTGATAGGGTATTCCAAAGTACTACCCCCCTGTAGAATGGTGAGGGTTTGTAGAAATGACCTATTAGATTTGGCAATGGAAAGGTTACTTTCATACCATTACGAGTGACCCTTTGACCATTATCATGATTTTCATGTAATTGGTTCAAGCAAGCTGGCAAACTCCTCGACCTTGTATACATTAGACTTAACAGTAGTTTGTCCATTCTTCTCTGAACCATTTCTATTTTACAAATATCATGTAGTTCAGTAACATGGTACTTCCTAATATTACATTTAAGACAAATCCGCAGTGCCCTATTTTGTAAGCGCTGTAATTGTAATAAACCATCTTCATTACAACTAGTTGTTATAAAGCTACAATATTCCAGAATAGGCCTAATAGTACATTTATATACAAGTATGCTATACTCTCTAGTCAGCCATTTCCTTAGTTTGGCAAACCTAAACAATTTATTACAGACATTTCTTTTCAACAATTTAACCTGTTTATCAAATGACAATGAACTATCAATAGTAACACCCAGGTATGGAAAATGTTCAACAGTCTTGACATTTTGTCCATAGAAAGCAATATCTATTTTTGGACATCTTTTAAGTTTATGTTTACTAGCAAACCACATAAATTCAGTTTTCTTTGGGTTCACTGTTAGTCTATTATCAAGCACCCAGTTTGCAAACACAATTGCTTCAGCTTCAATAACTCTTTTAACAGTAGGTATATCCTTATCACCATAATATATTATGATATCATCTGCATACAACTTAATTTGTGCCTTGGTCAGTATTTTAGTGACATCATCTATGTAAAGAACAAATAACAGGGGTCCCAAGACAGATCCTTGGGGTACACCATAATTAACCTTACGTGCACTGGAAACGTTCCAGGCAAATGTTGTTCGCTGACTTCTGTTATCTAGGTAACTCTCAAACCATTTATAATTTTGATATGTGAGGCCTAATTCAGCAATTTTATTTAATAACTTAGAATGAATAACACTCATGATGAGGGGGTAGTGGACATGAGGAGGGGGTAGTGGACGTGAGGAGGGGGATAGAGAGATAGAGTAGTGTTGGATGTGAGGAATTTGAATTAGATATGGACGTATGATATGGACGTGAGATTGGGGGTGTTGAACCATCTAAATCAAAATGTACATGGAAATAGGGGGATCCGCCCCTGGGATTGGATGTGCCCCCCCCCCTCGTTGTTTGCTTCATACTCCCCTGAAATACTGAGTTTCTGTTTCTTTTTTTTTTCTTCCCTCTTCCGTTTTTTTGAGGGGGCGGGGCAAGGTCCATCTCCCGCTCCCCTCAATCCGCCAATGTGTAAACATAGTGTGAAACCCAGTACATTCATATAGCAAAGTATTTTCTAAAAGTCTCACAGGTTGGCACCCCAGTGCCTTAGGAATTCAGTCTTCACTCAACTGTGTTATGCCACAGGAGGCACAGGGGCTCAGTCTCACGACTTTGTAAAAATTGGATCGTCTTTGGGGACGTCTTTGACCGGGTGACGTCTTTGACCGGGTGACGTCTTTGACCGGGTGACGTCTTTGACCGGGTGACGTCTTTGACCGGGTGGCATCTTTGACCAGGAAACGTTATTATAGCATAAATTAGACCCATATAGTAAGAAATGGGTGGAAAAAGTCAAAGGATATTTTCACACTATATGAAAGGACATTTATTTAAAGTTTGTTATATTCATATGTAGGCTCTTTTACATGCATTATAACATAATGTTACATTTCTTCCTCTGCCCAGTCAAAGACATCACTTTCTATATTATGTGGAATTTGAAGAGGTACACTGTCCAAAGTATTATGCAATTACCATCCAAATATTAGAGATATGGGAAAAAAGGAAAAAAAAAATTGCCTTTTCTAGCCTCCCGGTCAAAGACGTCACCGGGTCAAAGACGTCACCGGGTCAAAGACATCACCGGGTCAAAGACGTCACCGGGTCAAAGCCGTCACCCAGTCAAAGAGGATCCAATTGTTACAAAGTCATGGGTCGAACAATGTATTTAACTATTCACCTCCCAGATGAAAATAGAAAAATAAACAGTTCTAAAGAATTTTGTATCTTTGTATTTCAGAAGACACCACTCCACACGGTATGATGTCGAGGATTATGTCCAGGACATTATTCAGAGGAAGCTCCAAAGTCATTGCAGGTAACTATATTTTTGGTCCACTCTACAAAGCATAAGTATGATAGGTTAATGGATAAAGCATTCAGGTATAATGATGTACATGGAAAGATCAATGTCCATAAAAAAGGGGATTAATATTTTCAAAATCAATGAAGAAAAAACAGAAAATTAAAGGAAAAGAATTACAACATGTATGTTTTACTCTATTTCAGCACAAAAAGTAATGATCGAAGAGCTTGAGAGGAAGATAACTGAAAGTGATTGGCTGCTTCGGCAATATCAAGAAGGGTACGGACATTTGAGTGATATTCAAAATTTTATCACCGAGGATCGAGCCAAGCTGCGGTCTGAGGAGGCAGCAGTGAAGGCCCGCCTACAGAGGGCCGCCGAGCAGGAGAGGCATCTTCAGCGGCTGCAGGCGAAGCTCGAGGTGGCTGAGTCCGGCCTCGAGGCCCGCCAGGAGAGGGCTGCAGAACGGGAGGAGCAGCTCCAGCGCCTGCAGGTCCAGCTCGAGGTGGCTGAGTCCGGCCTCGAGGCCCGCCAGGAGAGGGCTGCAGAACGGGAGGAGCAGCTCAAGCGCCTGCAGGTCCAGCTCGAGGAGGCTGAGTCCGCCCTCGAGACCCACCACCAGAGGGCCACAGAACGGGAGGAGCAGCTCCAGCGGCTGCAGGCGAAGCTCAAGGTGGCTGAGTCCGCCCTCGAGACCCACCACCAGAGGGCCACAGAACGGGAGGAGCAGCTCCAGCGCCTGCAGGTCCAGCTCGAGGAGGCGGAGTCCGCCGTCAAGGCCCGCCAGGAGAGGGCTGCAGAACGGGAGAGGCATCTCCAGCGCCTGCAGGTCCAGCTCGAGGAGGCAGAGTCTGCCGTCAAGGCCCGCCAGGAGAGGGCTGCGGAACGGGAGGAGCAGCTCCAGCGGCTGCAGGTCCAGCTCGAGGAGGCAGAGTCTGGCCTCGAGGCCCGCCAGGAGAGGGCTGCAGAACGGGAGGAGCAGCTCCAGCGGCTGCAGTCCGCCCTCGAGACCCACCACCAGAGGGCCACAGAACGGGAGGAGCAGCTCCAGCGGCTGCAGGCGAAGCTCGAGGTGGCTGAGTCTGGCCTCGAGGCCCGCCAGGAGAGGGCTGCAGAACGGGAGGAGCAGCTCCAGCGGCTGCAGTCCGCCCTCGAGACCCACCACCAGAGGGCCACAGAACGGGAGGAGCAGCTCCAGCGGCTGCAGGCGAAGCTCGAGGTGGCTGAGTCTGGCCTCGAGGCCCGCCAGGAGAGGGCTGCAGAACGGGAGAGGCATCTTCAGGGGCTGCAGGCGAAGCTCGAGGTGGCTGAGTCCGCCCTCGAGACCCACCACCAGAGGGCCACAGAACGGGAGGAGCAGCTCCAGCGGCTGCAGGCGAAGCTCGAGGTGGCTGAGTTCGCCCTCGAGACCCACCAGGGGACGGCCGCCGAGCGGGAGGCACAGCTCCACCAGCAGCTCCTACTGCAGCAGGCAGATGTTAAGGGAATGCAGTTTTTGTCAGATAATAAGATATGGGAATTACAGGGAGAGATCCGCCAGTTGATAAAGAAGCACAAGTGGGAGCTTGTCCTCCTGGCCGAAGCTTCAAAGAAAGAGAAATTTAAAAATGACTCCACAATCTGGGAACTACAGGGCGGCGAACGCCAGCTGATGAAGCAGCTGGCGGAAATCAAGGTGAGTTAATATTTACTAGTTACATTTTAGTGATATTTTAATTGGCTCAGTTGCTTTTAAATGCCTTTCTCGAAAGTAAATGCATGAAGATATATAAATACATGAACACATTGATTACCCTTGACAATCTGCTAGAGATATTATGGGGTGCATGGTACTTAAAAATATCATCCATGCTCTTTATCATGCCTGAACACACCGCTTGTATAGATTGATCTTGTATACATTGATTTGAGATATTTGTACTGCCTTGAGATATCCTAGAGATAAGCTTGATAAGCCAGTTGATAGTCACAAATGTACATATTCTGTTTTCTTCTCTTCAGAAAGAAAATGTTCCCTCAGACAAACTCAAAAGGTATGTATATCACATCTAGTTAACAGCATCTTCCATTAAAGCAACCTCAATTATCATAATGCATGACTACAGGTCAGTATGATGCTTGCATGCATCATACTGTCCTTTTCATTTTCCTTAGACCTTTTACATTAAACATGTCAGCTCTAACCTAGCACTCAGCATAATAGCACTCTACAAATACAATGTATTATGATTATGGATGTGGGTCTACTAGATACAGCTGCATTCATGCATCATGTATCAACCCTGCAGTGTTGGCATAATGCTTGATTGATAGTCACTAGGGGAGTGTTCATTTATAAGTTACAGGGCAGGGTGGTGGGTTTGGGGGGGGGCGTAAAAAGTTCCGACTTCTCCTGAGGGGGGGGGGGGCATGAAAAATTCTGACTCCTCTTGAGGGGGCGTAAAAATTTAAGCCCCTCTTTAGCAAAAAAGCCTGAGCGCAACTATGGTTCAAAGGGGGGGTGCCAAATTTTTTCGGCCCCTTTGGCGAGGGGGGGGGGGGTGCAAAACGTTCCACGTGCTCTCGAGGAGGGGGGCGTAAAAGGTTTTTGTCCCACCGCGCGAAATCTCACCACCACCCCCGTAATTAATAAATGAACACTCCCTAGCTAGGGCTACATCATGCTGAGAAAGAGTGTAGTATATTATAGCACTGGCCGTTATGGCCCTTAAAGGATTAGCTTATGTATTATCTTCATATCCTGTAGAGTTTGTGTATCTTTATTTCTCACTGTTTATTGTTATTCCTAGATGATCAAATATGATGCGTCAAATAGACATGTGTGTGACCCCTGATATACTCATGCTATGTGTTCTTCTGTTTCAGCCTTCAGAAACCACGCCTACCATACTATACAAAGTATGGCCCCCGGGCCGCAAAACTACGCCGCCTCGCCGCCTCACAGTGAGGACTTTACGAACATCTACAAATGAAAAGGAAACGTGCAAGCATGCCCTAAGCACGTACAAATAAAGCATAAAATCAAATATCCCCCAAAAAAATCTAAAAATTATAAAAAGCTTTATATTACATTGCTTACCAAATGATTCATTTTAATTTGCATTTTTTGTGATATCATTATTGTAATGCTGTTATATAAATCGTTCATTTTTAGAACATGAAATAAAGTATCAATCTACAGTGACAGGAGTCATACTGATGTAATAGTTCCGTTTTCCTCAGAGACGCCATACTTCCTACTTTTGCAGGAGTTCCTACTTTTTTTCGGAATTCTGTATTAAATATTGAAAGTTGGTTATGACTTTTTGTCGTCCAAGGAGTGGCATCTCTTTATTGGTGGTCGTGTACACATATTGTGCTATACCATCTATACATCTACATATATATAGGATATGTATGTATGTATGTAAATTCTTTTATTTATACTGAAAACATATAGGCATGGTTGTTTGCCTGTAATTATTCTGTGTCCAGTCAATGGCATATATATTTCACTTGTACATGAATAGCATCAACAGTGTGGTTTAAGACCACTTAAGAAAGATAGGAAAGGTATTAATGTGAGTAGCAGAAAAGCATAGAGGTTGCAATCTCATATACGTTTATGATCCATGTCAAAGGGACAAGGGTTCCTTGTAATATGCATCATACACGTCTACACATATACATTGAGTCTGGGGAAAAAAATGTCACAGAATTGACGGAAGTAAACATAAAAGTGCTAAATAGCAATTGCATTACATCACATATATCTCTGTCTGATAACGAGGTAAATAAATAAAAAATTACCGGACTCAAATTCATGGAAATGAATGCCAGCATACTATATGTTAAAAATGCCATTGTTTAGTCTGGATGCCATATTTCAGTATTTGTATATTTATTTATTAACAATCACAATACATTTCATTTGTGCTTGTAATTGACCATAATTAAATTGTAATTGACCATGATTAAAGGAGAAAATAAACTGAAAGATAAACTTGAGAGTCATGTCTTTTATACTTATAGGGCCCCAGATGGGATGCCAATGTCTCTTGTCGATTTTAAGAAAAGGGTCATGCCCATTGTCACTAGCCCTCATGTCTTGTCACTAGGCCTCATGTCACTTTTTGATTTTAAGGAATGCCCATGTCATTTGTCAATTCTAAGAAATAAGTCTTGTGACTAGGTTTGTGTCGATTTGTCGATTTTACCCGCCTGGGGCCCTTTTTATGTGATTGTATTGTTTTGTGGCATGTCAGATAACTGTACCATGATGTGACATCCGTGTCACAATAGGCCTACCAGTGGAGGTCTCCAGTACCCCCAGCTAACAAAAGACATTATTTTACATCAAAAGTACGTTTTGAAACTTAATATAACGTTGTACCATAGTAAGGAGCCTTAGAGAAACGTTATATAATGTTATGAAATGTTGTTCAACTTTTTTTTTGTTTACTGGGTCATAGATTAGAAAGCTTTCAGGAAGACTTTTAACTTATATTAATATTCTGATAATACATGTCAGTACTGGCTATTTTTCGTTTCGTTTACCTGCCAATAGGCCTATCTTATAAGTGCCAAGTTAATGTTTTACTAGCCTGGGAGGGGGGGGGGGGAGTTTCTTGTATTTTCCCAAAACATCCCCCCCCCCCCCCATTTAATTGAAAGTACATGTAATCTGAACCACCCCCCCCCCCCCCCACAAGGGAGTGTTCATTTATATAAAAAAATCTTGGAAGTCTAGCAAAATGCCCCCTTCCCTCCTAAAATAAACGTAAAATATCGCCAAAGCCTCACTTGTGCTACAAGCATTGAAATTGACAAATCTATAATCTAGCTAAGACCCTCTCCCTCCCCCCCCCCCCCCTTCTAGGAACGCTTTTCCCGCAGGATTTTCCAGCCACCCCCCTCTCCCTTCCCTCTCAGTCTGTCAGACTCAATCTCAGGGGGCTTACATAAAGTATGTACGCAAATTTTCTCCAGAAATTGACCCCCCAACTCCCCCTAAAGTTATTGTATGCATTAAAATATAGCGTTTACCTACGCAAAAAATTATCAGAAAATAGACCCCCCAGGTTGCAAAGTCGCCGAAATTAAGGTCACAAAGTCGCTTTTTTGGACCATTTTTACCATAGCCAAACTTGTCCAAAAGTCGCCAGGTCGCTTAAATTATGGTACCAGGTCGCCTGGAAAACAGCCCAGGTCGCCAGGTGGCTATTGACCCCCGTGGGGCCACCCCCTTGGTGCGTACGTACTTCATGGAAGCCCCCTCCAGGTCCCTCCAGTGTGGCGGGAAGTTATAGTTCCGAGAGCCGCCGCAGGTGGCGCGCCGCAGATCACTGGCCCACAAAGCGCAGACTGCGTCTACATTTGCCGTCACCGTCTCGGAGTCTCCCCAGGTATTTACATCATAGATATAGACCACATTCGCTGATAATTTACCTTATTAGTGTATCTATCATCGGGGTTATGATCTAGCACCTGACATTCCTGTACAATTAAATATTTAGTAAAAGAGTTTGGTTGTTAGGACAAACATTCTTACGTCGTCATCACATGACACTGAGCGGACCATCTGATTGGCCGTTGGAGTTTTCAAGTTAGTTCTACTCAAGTCTCCACCTGAGTGGGACGTTTTGTGACGTTCATGGTCGAGTTTGGTAAGTTGGTTTTGTCTTTTAGGGTGTCACTCCGTCTCGGCGTCTGTCCAAGTTGACATGTCCTTGTTGATCTCTACTATGAGTATGACTCATAATGAGTCATTGACTGGAATATTGAATGGTAGGTAGCTAGGTTGTCACTGTCACTGTCAGTGTCAAGCTCTGTCAGCCTCCGGGTCAGCCTACAAATCATAAGAAATTGGTAGAAATCGAGCTCATAACGTTTGTTCTTCACGTCAGAACAAATCTAATTCCAGGCCTAGCGGGGGCCTAGCCTACAGACAGTTTTGGTTCTAGCCTAGTCTAGGACTAGGCCTAGGTAAAATAGTAACATTAACGTTACTAGCTATCTGATTTCTAATCACAGTTACATTTACAAGCTCTGATTGAAATGCCGCAATCTATCTCTTAGAATTAGAATTTAGATTCGTCGCCTGTGCTCTCTCAGAGTCTCTGCTCTGCGTTATGATGGGCTTACACTAGATCGTAGAGGCTCGAACTGTCTTTGGGGACAGTTCGAGAGCAAGTCTGTTTAAATCAATACGTCCTATCTAAGTCATCAAAATAAAGGGAAACTAAAATATTAAGGGATTTAAAAGCACAATTATCTCTCAAAACACATATTTTTCAACTATTCCTCGCAATTTAGATCATGGCTGTTCAAAAGGTAACCAATAAAACAAAAAAATACAAAATTATCTGTAAACTATTCAAAGCCATTGCTGTTACAACCACTCAGTGACGTGAGCTCTTAGCCAATCAGACGTCACGTCACTGAGTGGCCAAGTAGAAGGCCATCTCTGATTGGCTGAGAGCTACTCTGCCAACTTGGCAGAGTAAAAGACTAGAACTGACAGACTTGCTCCCGACCTCTGAACGAGGGGAAGAGGTGGGTTTCTCGACCTAGCTTACACTGGCTAGCTCAAGACACCCACCTCTTCCCTCAATGTTTCAAAACTGAATATTTCATTTAAAAAATGTGATTATTTCTGACCATATTGCTGTTGTAGGCCTACACTTACTGGGGGTGCAGAGGGGTACCCCCTCGGGTCGGAAAGTCGCCGAAATTCAGGGCCTAAAGTCGGAAAGTCGTTTTTTTGGACTATTTTTACTATAGCCAAATTTGTCCAAAAGTCGCCAGGTCGCTTAAATTACTAATTAGTGCACCAGGTCGCCTGGAAAACAGCCCAGGTCGCCAGGTCGCTTTTGACCCCTCTGGAGCCACCTTACTCTCGAACTGTCCCCCAGGCATGCAAACTCCTCTTTCATTACCTTGATAAAATATGTTACATTGTCTTGCCCTAGAAAAAAAATTCTGAGCGTGCGTATATCCTGAGATAACCGCACGGCAATTATCCACTCTCGGCACGGGAAACGCCAGAATCGTGGTATAAATGAGGATATACATTTACAGCTGGAAATTCAAAAAATACCAACCTGATTCTCCTGTCTATTCTGATTAGTTTAGATCACAGAAATGATTCAACTTAACAATTGCTTCCTTCCTGATTGCACAGGAACTAGATGCAGTAGGAAGATTATCACTATAGTTCTGGAAATCTATCACAATGCTCTATTAGGCTAGACCAATTCCATAATATTTAGCACATTTTTGAAAATTTATGCAACTCCCTACAGTGACAGTATGGCGTCCGTGTGTGGTTACTTCAAAACGTAACCCTAGAAACGTGGCTACCGTCCGCACGAATGGTACCCCGGAGCAGGGGTACTACTTTCCATGTGCGCGGATCTGTCAGATTTTGTAACATTATAAAGAGACTTTGTCACCCACTTATCAAGACATACTCTATATTAGATAACATTCATTTGTCAACATCTAACCGAAAATGGGTAATACTGGGCCATGTGGTTTGGCCTGCCTACATGCATCACTTTACACTTGTCAGGGTGAAAGAGGAGTTGCCATTTTTGTGACCACTCGTGGAGCTTCTTGATGTCCTCTTGGAAATTGATGGAATCATCCCTGTTTTGAATTTCTTTGTAGATCTTGGTGTCGTCTGCAAACATCATAGTAGTTGATGGATGATGGACTCCATTATCTTACATACAACACTTATAAGGCTTACGGGCCTGTAGTTGGATGGTTGACTTTTTTCTCATATTTTGTAAATTGCTATGATCTTGCCTTCTCTCAAGATGTTGGGCTATATTGGTTCGGCTTTCTCTTGCGGGTTGCAGTTGCGGGTGTATATTATCCGGTCCTTGGCATTTGTTTGTATTTAGCTTTTTTAGTTTAGCTTTGACCATTGCTGGTGAGATGAGAATGTCATCAAACAGCCGTGTGATCTCTCTTTCTTCAGGTGTTGGGACTTGTGTCTTCTTCTGTGAAAACACCTACCCTTCTGTAATTTCACATCGTCTTCATCTGGCATAACCTCCATAACTACTTCTTTATGAATGGGTCATTCATTTCATGCCGCTGTAGGTTACTTCTTCCCTTCTTCACATAGAGCAGTAGAGAACAGGGGCGTGGCAACCGGGGCGACATTCCCCCCCACTTTTGACCATCCCCAAAAAAGGTCAAACCAAAATGGTCAAGTAAAAAGTGGTCAAAAGGGTCAAAATACCCCTCAGTCCCCCCCCCCTACTTTGAAACTGCTTGCCACGCCCCTGGAGAAAGAGTAGCATTTTGGTCTCAGAATTTTGTCAGATTTTAGATTTTTAGTGGATGTCTGAAAGTCCCTTCAGAAGCTGTTACATTTCTCTTTTCTGATATTATATGCTGGATGTATTATTCTATCATAGCTTTGCATATCTAAGTGTATATTCTTACTCTATAGCTATGTCCACAGGGCCACTGTCTTGCCCAAAGAACAAATTCTTCAGGATTTCAGAAAATGGGAAATCTGAAAGTTAAATCTAATGAATTACTGTATCTGAGCCTCACCATTCTCACCCCTCAGCAAACTCCTTCTCCAGCTGCTGGCCCTCTCTCCCTTCAAGGGTATCTCCTTTTTCTTTTAGCTCCAGGGCCTTCTGAATCTCTCCCTAGAGTAGCAGAAAGAGTTTAGCCCTCAGTTCGAAACGTATCTAGTCTTAAGACCTGATTTCTCAAGAGTTACCAGATAAGAGTGGCAGAGACGCTGGTGCTCTGCCCACCTTAGTAGCACGTCGGGAAAAGTATCAACTTCTCATTCAGTACAGTAGGCTGGAGAAGATACTTTCTAGCAAGATAGAAAGTAGTAACATACTCACCAGTTCCTCATCTGCTGGCCTCTTTGTTATGGACCTGCTACTGGCCCACCAGTGTTAGCATAATGGACCGGCTATTTCTCAAAAGTCTGTGGCACAGCATCTGTGTGAGGCAGTACAATAAACTGGAGCCCTATGCCATAAGCAGTATTCCACCACTATGAGCGGTCTCCCACTGCTACAAATAGACTCAATAACATGCATTCCCACATGCACTGACACACTAATACACGCAACCTAAATGAGAAAAGAAAATGTTATATGACACTAGTGTGACAAAGTACTGTGTGTGAAAGAGTGATATGTTTCTCTGCCTGTACCTTCTTAACTGGCTCTTCTCTGAAGCTGAACCTAATTACCTGAACCTCTTACTTCCGTCCCTGGACCTCTTTATACTTTCCAAGGCCTCCAGTAGGGTCTGGGTAACATAAAGTGCTATATGCATCATATAATAAGATTAATCGGTCAAGAAGGGATTATTAAATCTGCTTTGCACACAAGCTGCAAATTAGAAGATACCTAAAACCCCTCTCTTACCATAAGCCGCTCCTCAGCAGCAGGGATATCTCCAATGTTTCGAAAAATGATGGCAACAAGGGTCTGCCTGCGCAGCTGCTTGGGGGGATTTAGTACACCAGCTTATGGAATGGCATTGGTTTTTTTGGGTAAAGTTTTTGCAACAAGACTAAATCTGACCTAAATTTGATGAGGATTCAGAATTTTGATGTTGCCAAATTTTCCGAGCGTGCCCAGTGGGTGTAACCGGCCAAAATCCAAGATGGCCGCCAAATCTTCAAAAAATGTACCTCTCATAGCAGGAATAGCACTCCTAGGTGTCATTTGACTTTACCTACCCCCCCTAAATTGACCCTGGGGAATCCATTGGTGTTATTGGTTTGTTGCTAGGACATCTGGTTGCCTAGCAACAAGCATTCTTGTTGTTTATTTCCTTAGCAACAGAGTCTTATCCACTCCTAAACCTATTTTAAAGTACACCTATCCCCCCTAAATCGAGCCTGGGGAATCCATTGGTGTTGTTGGTTTGTTGCTAGGACATCTGGTTGCCTAGCAACAAGCATTCTTGTTGTTTATTTCCTTAGCAACAGAGGCTTATCCACTCCTAAACCTATTTTAAAGTACACCTACCCCCCCTAAATCGACCCTGGGGGGAATCCATTGGTGTTTTTGGTTTGATGCTAGGACATCTAGGTTGCCTAGCAACAAGCATTCTTGTTGTTTATTTCCTTAGCAACAGATGCTTATCCACTCTCAAACCTATATTAAAGTACACCTACCCTCCCTAAATCGACCCTGGGGGAATCCATTGGTGTTTTTGGTTTGATGCTAGGATAACTGGGTTGCCTAGCAACAAGCATTCTTTTGTTGTTTATTTCCTTAGCAACAGACGCTTATCCACTCCCGAACCTATTTTAAAGTACACCTACCCCCCCTAAATCGACACTGGGGGAATCCATTGGTGTTTTTGGTTTGATGCTAGGACATCTGGGTTGCCTAGCAACAAGCATTCTTTTGTTGTTTATTTCCTTAGCAACAGACGCTTTTCCACTCCCAAACCTATTTTAAAGTACACCTACCCCCCTAAATCAACCCTGGGGAATCCATTAGTGTTATTGATTTGTTGCTAGGACATCTGGCTGCCTGGAAACAACCATTCTCATTATGTATTTCCTTAGCAACAGAGGTTTATCCATGCCCACACCTATTTTAAAGTACACCTACCCCACATATGTAGACCTTGACGAATCCATTGGTCATATTGGTTTGTTGCTGAGACACATGGTTGCCTGGCAACATCCCTTCTGGTTGTATCTTCCTCAGCAACTTTGGTTCATCCACTTCCAAATTTTTAAGTATGCCAACCCCCCTAGATGAACCCTGATGAATCCAGTTATTAATATTGGTTCACTTCTAGGTCACCTGGTTGCTTATCAACTAACATTCATAACATAAGAATGAAAAGATCGAACATTTCTAACTATAGATTTAGCCTAAGGAATATACTTTTAGTCTATGGGAAGCAGTTTTACAAAGTATATTACATTTTCATATGCTTATCAGTGTTACGATAATGTTTATTTCTCTATGAATGTGTTGGTAGTATTCCTCTTATTGCAGCATATTGATCTCTAAAACAAATGTCATCAAAGAAATAACTAGTATATGTAAAGATATTTTGTACATTCTTTTTACCATTTTCTATTATGGTGAGGAACGCCTTGCCTTAGTTCTGCATTATTTACAATCATCATCAATGAACATTCTATTAATTATCAATATACACTCTGAAATGCAATAATAATTTTTAAATTTGGGAATTTATGAATATAATAAAAGTATTCACATAGAAAATTCTTCCAGGCCCAAAAATAGCAATATCTCAGAGATGACAATACAAGTGAATCTCACTAAAATCTTTAGAACTGTTTCAGTAGCATTTCTAGTTTGAACGTCCAATAATGAAACCCTCCATAGCTTCATGCATGTTTCTACCCATGATTGAACATCAATGGTTTTCATCCATCTGTGAGGGGGGCAGGAACGGGTGCTGCAGTAGTTGCTCTGCAAAAATCATAGTGTAGAGTATATCTGGTGTCGCAAAACAGTGTAGATAACAATGTGCCAACAAAATAATGACTGAATTGGCCTGCCTTTGGGACCCACCATTGGGGAGGGAAGAGGGTGATCAAATTTCATGGCACCCAACCCTACAACTCAGGTTGTGGTAATGAGACCAAAGCAGTTGACTCCTATCTGGCATTGAATAGGGAGGGAAGGGGGTAGTTGCAATTCAAGTCACCCCACCCTCGACCCAAACAAGACCAAAATGACATGATTTCATTTAATTAGCTGGCTTAACACAGAGCTTTGGCTTCTCATCCAATCTTTTAGCATTCTCCTCCATGGTCTACAACTTGCTTGTAGTGATCATGTCTGGGATGAAGCCCATCCTTTAGCTTCCCATATTGATGACACCATTTTCTCTTGTCTGGCTGCTATGTGTGAATTGTCTGGTGTATCCTAGGGGTGTAGCATTCACCTGTGTGGTTTAGGATGTGAGTGTTTTTGTTTAGTGTCAGAACAGTCTCATCGATAATTGGCTGCAGTGGATGGGGGTGAGACTGCTTGTTGAAAACTTGCATGGACATACCGTACAGTGGACAGATGATGATGTTTACACTGAGGTTGATATTCTCAGCTTTCCAGATGAGATCACTCCCTCTGCCAGCATCTTGTCTACGTCAGCTTCTAATGCCTCTTTCTTAGACATTGGCAGCCATCGGTAAGGCAAGCATATTGGATGGGACGAACCAGTTTTTATTCGATGAGATACTTGATTTGTACTTCCCAATGGTTCAACCGGCACAGTGAATGCCAATAAAGGCAGCAGGTGCGATGGCAGACCCGATTGTGTGTCTCCAGGGGACCCAAGGTCACCCTGTCCTATGACAGTGGCAGTGGAGAACCTTAGTGACCCAACCTGTATTGTCTTGTCCTCTGGATACCTAACCAGCAATTTGCCAGTACCAGTATACAAGATGGCTCCATACAATGAACAAAGGTCTAGGCCCAATATTCCATCATCTGTCAACTCTACAACAGTTGGGGAGACAATATATGTCTTATCTTCCATAACTTTTGGTAACACTTGCCGGCCATATGTCTGCATTTCAGATCCGTCAGCAGTAGTAACCTGCCCTGTCCCCAAAAAAACATCAGATTCTGCTGCGAGTGATCGATAGATTTCTCGACCTATCAGGGAGTGACTTGCCCCTGTATCTATCAAGAATTCCACCAAATGCCCCCGGACCTGCACAGGCAGGTACCACCATTTTCCTCCCAAAGGAGAAGGTTCTCCTGCAAATCTCCGCACACCTCCCATGTTACCCAGATTAAATCCCCTGCCCCTGATAAACTCAAGGCATAGATCCTCTGGTTGGAGTTGGGCTGCACAGATAATATGTACCAATACAATCCTCCTCTTGGGCAGTATCAGGGAGCTCCTTACTCTGACCACCATCAGCGCCCGTTCCCTGGTGCACCATCGCAGTTGGCTGATCAGGCGCAACTGTGGTTTTCACCAGCGGAACTGGTACAGCAGAACTACAGAAAGGGGTACCCTGGCTCATGCTAGTACGGGTCAGTGCATTGCCACAGGCAGCAACCCTCTCTAGTTTTCCGCAACAGGTGGTGGGACATGAGTGCCAACTCCCAGTTCATCACATCCCGAGACTGCAATGTCAGGTAAAGTACCTGCTTTACAGTCTCTGGCCCAGTGACCGAGTTGTTTGCACTTGAAACCGGCCTCTTAAAACACAGTTTTAGTCCCTTTTGCTGTGCCTGGTCTCTCCCTCTACCTCTTTCTTACATCTCTACCATAATTTCTTTAATGACAGCTTTTAGGGCATTAACTACAGGAGGTTCAGTCTCAGCCTCACTCTTTTGTTGAGAGCAGCCCTGACCTCTCCCTTTCCCCTTTTTGTTAGATGTATGAGAATAGGCCACCTTCACTGACTGTTTTAGAGGGAGACAAATCCGGTTCCCAATCAGAATTGTTCTGCGGTTCTCTCTGACTTTTGACAGCAAAGACATTGATTGCTTTCGTTCTCAGCAAGGTGTGTTTACAGATACAATCATCTGCGAGAAGAAACAAGTCGTATAGGGACATGTCTCTTCTCCACAGATGGGCCAGCTCTAAAGCCAACACATCATCCTGTAACCCATCGATAAATTGACAGGCTAGTTTCTTCACTAGCCATGGGTCACTAGGAGAGATGCTTTTGAAGGCTTCATCGGCCAACCGGCGCAGATCCATCCCAAATTGGCGATATCAAAGGACACAAGGGCATTCTTGCCAGGGCCATCATGCAATGCTTGTCTTAGAGCCCAAATGGAATCAATCTCATCCCATTCATTAGTTTTCATGTCGTCCACAAAACGGTCCAGCCATTTTTCCATGGGATCGAGCCATCATAGGGTTTCAGACAAATAGCATATTTCTTCGCAGACATACTGCTACGATCAATGCTACTCAACATATCCGATCGCCTAGATGCCCAGATCTCCAGAGCAGTCTTCCCCTGAGATGGTCCCACCTTCGAGTCTATTTCTTTCAACTCTTACTTCCTCCTCACTATCTGTGTCCACCTCCCTCTCCCCTCCTGATACCCTCTCAAGGTCACCAGAGAAAGGAGCTGCCGGCTGGTGGACCACAATATCATCCTCTCCTAGGATAATCTGGTTACTCATTGCATACACAAGTACAATACCAAACAACCAAAGAGGCACAAATTCCTACTATGCAAGTGGTCACGGCACCAGTGACCACTTGCATAGTAGGAATGACCAGACTCAAGCAAGTACCGTAAAACCTCGCGTATAGGCCGCGGCTAGTACGCGAGTCAGATCGCCAGTGCGGCTTATAGGATTGGGGCAAACTCAGGGTGCGGCTTATACGCGAGTTTTTCCAAATTTTAATTTTAAATATCACTATAAACTTACCCAGGAGCTACATGCAGGGGAGGACGGGTGGGGGGGGGGGTGAGCCTGTCAGGTGAGTGAGCAGTATCAGTGCATCGTACTCACACCTAAGCCCTAAGACAATGCAGCCCAGTCGCACCTCAACCCTAAGACAATGCAGCCCAGTCGCACCTCAGCCCTAAGACAATGCAGCCCACTCGCACTTCAGCCCTAAGGCAATGCAGACCACCGCTAATCCCTGCCAGCATTCTTACACTGTAAGTTACAGCGCCAATGGGGGAGGGGGAGGGGTGACCGCCACCACCCCCAAACATTACTTTAGATCGGGAGGGGGGGGGGGGTAAAAAAAAGCTGTCACTACTCATGGAGGCCTCACGGGCCACGGGGAGGCGCTACGGGCCGCCAGGAGGCCGCACAGGGCCACCAGGAGGCCCCTGAAACCCCGGCTGAAACCATGTGGGACTCATAGACTTAGGCTAAAGTTAGGGGTGCGGCTAATACGCGAGTTTTTCCCATAACAACTCATATGGTCTCTGCGGCTTATAGTATCGGCCCAAAGTCGGGGTGCGGCTTATACGCGAGTTAGGCTTATACGCGAGGTTTTACGGTAAGAATAATCCTCTTTATTGTGTGGCAAATTCCTTGTGTTCACAAAGTACAGATCTGAGTGTATATCTAGAATAACCAATAGTTGAGGATAGGGCTGGTCAGACAGAGGTCTCTCACTGTACACCACCATGTGGCTCTCAGTGAGGCCAATGTCCAACTGGCTGGGTGGTAGCAGGCCCAGATGCACCGTGTGGTATCTGGCAGGGATGAAGCTGGCCAGTCGGCTCGCATGTGCACTGCGGCGTCCGGCACGGATGCCGACCACTCGGCTCACACATGCATTAAGGCATCTGGCTCTGGTGACCACTCGGTTCACACGGGCAGTGGGCTCACTAGGTTCACCTGCACTTATCCCACTCTGTCTAGCTTACCACTACACCAGCAACAAACCAATAACACCAATGGATTCCCCAGGCTCGATTTAGGGGGGGTAGGTGTACTTTAAAATAGGTTTGGGAGTGGATAAGCCTCTGTTGCTAAGGAAATAAACAACAAGAATGCTTTTTGCTAGGCAACCCAGATGTCCTAGCAACAAACCAACAACACCAATGGATTCCCCAGGGTCGATTTAGGGGGGTAGGTGTACTTTAAAATAGGTTTAGGAGTGGATAAGCCTCTGTTGCTAAGGAAATAAACAACAAGAATGCTTGTTGCTAGGCTACCTGATGTCCTAGCAACAAACCAACAACACCAATGGATTCCCCAGGCTCGATTTAGGGGGGGTAGGTGTACTTTAAAATAGGTTTGGGAGTGGATAAGCCTCTGTTGCTAAGGAAATAAACAACAAGAATGCTTGTTGCTAGGCAGCCAGATGTCCTAGCAACAAACCAATAACACCAATGGATTCCCCAGGGTCGATTTAGGGGGGGTAGGTAAAGTCAAATGATACCTAGGAGTGCTATTCCTGCTATGAGAGGTACATTTTTTGAAGATTTGGCGGCCATCTTGGATTTTGGCCGGTTACACCCACTGGGCACGCTCGGAAAATTTGGCAACATCAAA
The DNA here is from genome assembly GCA_947462335.1 of Harmothoe impar. Lineage (NCBI taxonomy): Eukaryota > Metazoa > Annelida > Polychaeta > Phyllodocida > Polynoidae > Harmothoe > Harmothoe impar. The sequence goes on from OX381704.1 coordinate 7,451,424, forward strand.
ATTCTGAATCCTCATCAAATTTAGGTCATAATTAGCTATGTTGCCAAGACTTTACCCAAAAAAACGATTGCCCTTCTTTTTTTGCCATAAGCCAGTGTACTAATTGGCTGTCACCCAGTTACACCCAGGCACAGGTGAGGTGATGATAGGTGGTGGCCCCTGGCGACCAATACTCGAACCAGGTGTATCCTGCTCTTTCTTTAGGAGTTCGCTCTCCCAAGCTGCAGCGTTTGCCTGCCAACTATGGTCTAATTTGAGGGCAAAAAGTGGTCTATTCTGACTGCCAACTATGGTTTATTCTGACTGCCAAATATGGTTTATTCTGACTGCCAAATATGGTTTATTCTGACTGCCAACTGTGGTCTATTCTGAGAGCAAAAACTGGTCTATTCTAACTACTGACTATGGTCTCTTCTTGCTGCCAACTATGGCCTATAATCACTTTTGTGGCTCACTCCTTGCTAACTTGAGAAATTCCCATAGGGTGCTGTGTATGCCTGACTGTATAAAAACCAATCAATAAATGCTGTACCTGGACCTGCTCCTCACTTACCTGCCACGTTTCATGGTCGGCTGCAAATTGCATCCGCTTCACCTCGGCCTCCAGGGCGGACTCCGAACCCTGTAGCTAGGCCCGGCAATGGTCTACATGAACCCATAATCTCTGTGTAGGAGCTTATGTAGAAGATATTCATATAACTTACCGCTGGACATCAGCCTTCTTCTGCTTTAGTGAGAAGTTGTTGTGCCTTTCCTCTTCTCATCCTTTTGCAGGAGATCGTTTCCCCTCCTCTGCCAGCTCTTCTTTGAGCAGGAGATCCTCTCTCCTCTGCCTGCTCTGCTTTCAGCAGTAGGTGCTTCTCCCTTTCCTTTGCCTTCTTTTCCTTCAGCAGAAGGTCCTTCTCCCAGGCCTCATAGTACACTTTTACCCTTTTTCTAATGTATCTTCAATACTGTAGGAAAGAGATTCAAATGACTCATTTTGAGATCCACCTTGGTGCAGCTCCTTGCTGCTGCATCTGGGCTGCCCTCTTTTTGGACTCTAGCCTCGCTTGCCTCCAGCTTCCTACCTTAATCCTGGTGGTCCTCAGTCAAGCACCTCATAGATTCGATCATCCATAGATGCGGTCACTGCTGTATTGGGCAAGCAGCATAAATACCTGTCCTACTACTGCGAGGCAGACAACCACTATTTGTGGATGACTCCTTGCCAACTTGACACGTGAGGTACTGGATGTATGTCTGGACGTTTAACAAATCAAGCAATCAATCAATTGAATACGGCTCTCCAGTGCTTAAGCATAGGAGATCTTGTATTTCCAACAAAAAAAAATTTGCCGTATCTGCACCTTTTCACTTACCTGGAAGATGAGGCAGTCCGCCTCCTTCACATATCTCTCCCTGCAGCTACCAGATTTTGGAGCCCGCTGCGTATTCGAAACGCTTCACTTCATCCTCTTGCTCCTCCCTCTGGAGTAGGAGCTGCTGCTTCAGGCGGTCGGCCTCCTCCAGCAGCGTCGGTTGTACCTGGTCAGCAGCCTCCCCATGGAGGACCAGCTCCGGCTTCACTTTGTCTCTTCTCACAGCAAACTGTGGTCAATTCTCACTTTTGTGGCTGACTCCTTTTATAATTTGAGAAAGTCCCATAGGGTACCTGTTTTTTATTAAAACCGCAAGTTAAAATCAGTCAATGCTGTACTTGGACCTTCTCCTCACTTACCTGCTGCTGTATGTGGTCTAGACCCTTGATTTAGACAAGTGGTGCTAGCAGGGGCAGCTTTTGCCTACTCCTCCTGCACTTCTTCACGGTGGGCTCGCATTTCATTTTTGATATGCCACTGCTGTTCTATCAATTGTACTTGAATCTCCTGCAGGTGGCCATTACTGTGTATTTGGTGAGCTAAAATAATTTCCCGAAAATTCAGAAATGTGAAATTTGGCTCACGGCCGTATCAGGAAATCGCCTATAACTCAGTTTCTACTGCTCTGATCGAAATTTCGATGACAGCTTCATGACCGCGCAAAAATTCTGGTATAGAAACATTACTTCAAAAGGAATTTTGGAGAAAAAAAATAATTTCCCGATAATTCAGAAATGTGAAATTTGGCTGACGGCCGTATCAGGAAATCGCCTATAACTCAGTTTCTACTGCTCTGATCGAAATTTCGATGACAGCATCATGACCGCGCAAAAATTCTGGTATAGAAACATTACTTCAAAAGGAATTTTGGAGAAAAAAAAAAAATTCCCGAAAATTCAGAAATGTGAAATTTGGCTCACGCCCGTATCAGGAAATCGCCTATAACTCAGTTTCTACTGCTCTGATCGAAATTTCGATGACAGCATCATGACCGCGCAAAAATTCTGGTATAGAAACATTACTTCAAAAGGAATTTTGGAGAAAAAAATAATTTCCCGAAAATTCAGAAATGTGAAATTTGGCTCACGGCCGTATCAGGAAATCGCCTATAACTCAGTTTCTACTGCTCTGATCGAAATTTCGATGACAGCATCATGACCGCGCAAAAATTCTGGTACAGAAACGTTACTCCAAAAGGAATTTTGGAGACAAAAATAATTTCCCGAAAATTCAGAAATGTGAAATTTCGTTCACGGCAAAAAAATTCTGCTTTAGAAAAATTACTTCAAAAGGAAAAAAATAATTTCCCCGAAATGTGAAATTTCGCTCACGGGTATAGAGTAGGGCCTATTCCATTCTCCGTCTATCCCGTTCTCCCTTTATCCAATTCTCCCTTCATTCTGTTCTCCGCTCATCCCGTATGCCGTTTATCCCGTTCTCCCTTTATCCCATTCTCCCTTTATCCCGTTCTCCCTTTATCCCGTTGATCCTGTTTGTCCCCCTCTGGATATCCCATTTTCCGTTTATCCCGTCCTCCGTCTATCCCGTTCTCCTTTTATCCTATTCTCCCTTCATTCTGTTCTCCGCTCATCCCGTTCTCCGTTCATCCCCTTCTCCCTTTATCCCCTTCTCCCTTTATCCCCTTCTCCCTTCATCCTGTTCTCCCTTTATCCGTTTGCCGTTTATTCCGTTCACCGTTTATCCTGTTCTCTGTTTATCCCGTCTCCCTTTGTCCCGTTCTCCCTTTATCCCGTTCTCCCCTTTATCCCATTCTTCCTTTATCCTGTTCTCCTTTTATCCCGTTCTCCTTTTATCCCGTTCTCCCTTTATCTCGTTCCCCCTTTATCCCGTTCTCCACTCATCCGCTTCTTATCCCGTTCACCGTTTATCCCGTTCACCGTTTATCCCGTTCACCGTTTATCCCGTTCACCCTTTATCCCCTTTGAACGTTTATCCTGTTCTCCCTTCATCCAGTTCTCCAATCATCCCCTTCTCCATTCATTCCCTTCTCCTTTCATCCAGTTCTCCGTTTATTCCGTTCTCCATCTATCCTGTGTATCCCGTTCTGCGTTTATCCCGTTCTGCATTTATCCCGTTTATGCATTTATCCCGTTCTCTGTTTATCCATTTCTCCGTTCATCCCGTTATATCTTTATCTCATTCTCTGTTTATCCCAGTTCTCCATTTATCCCAATCTTCCTTTATCCTGTTCATCAGTTCTCCCTTTATCCCGTTTGTCCCCTTCTGTTTATCCCATTTTCCGTTTATCCCGCCCTCCGTCTATCCTCTTCTCAGTCTTTCCCGTTCTCCCTTCATCCTTTTCTCCCTTCATTCTGTTCTCCGCTCATCCCCTTCTCCGTTTATCCCGTTCTCCCTTTATCCTCGTTCTCCCTTTATCACGTTCTCCTTTCATCCCGTTCTCCCTTTATCCCGTTCTCCCTTTATCCCGTTCTCCCTTTATCCCGTTCTCCCTTAATCTTGTTCTCCCTTTATCCCGTTCTCCCTTTATCCTGTTTATCCCATTCTCCCTTTATCCCGTTCTCCTTTTATCCCGTTCTCTGTCTATCCCATTCTCCCTCCATCTCGTTTTCCCTTTATCCCGTTTTCTGCTTCTCCGTTCATCCCCGTTTCCATTCATCCTGTTCACCGTTTATCCTATTCGCCGTTTATCCCGTTTGGACGTTTATCCCGTTCTCCCTTTATCCCATTCTCCCTTTATCCCCTTTATCCCGTTCTCTGTTTATCCCAGGTGTCCCTTTATCCCCTTCTCCCTTTATCCCCTTCTTCCTTTATCCTGTTCATCCCGTTTATCCCCTTCTCCGTTAAACCTATCGGCTACTGGACATTGTTACCCCTCACTTAATAATAAAGACAATACGCAACTAAAATAACATGAACAATATAATACCATTAATCATAAAGCATTCTGTCTTTGTGCGAAGACTTTATTTCCATGACGTCCTCGGCAATTACCTAACCACTTCATCAATTTTTATCTGAAAAAAAGAATAAAATATAAAAGAAAAAAATGAATAAAATATAAAAGAAAAAAATGAATCATGACTGTCGACCATAGCTCCCCTGTGTTTCCCAACTCAGATCTATGTCTCATCGTCCCTTTTTCCTTTGAAAATCTCTACGTCCTTGTACTTTTAAGATAGTCTAAGATTATAAATCGAAAAGAGCTAAGACAAGTAAGATCATCTTAATAGTCTTATTAAGTTGACGCTCTAAACGTTTGTCCTCTCACCTGGGAGTGCTATCCTGTACGTGCCATACAGGGAGCCAAAAATGATTAACTTGATTAGGCTATTATAGCCTCGGTTTGCACTTAGCTTCGAGGTCCAATCTGTTTTTGCACTGCGCTGCTGCCTCATACCAGTGGGCCTATGTCTCCTGGAATTTTGCTTTGAGGTCATCCCCCACTTACCTGGGCCGCTGCCTTCCAGCAGCACATTGGCCTTCCTTCTCCTCTGGCCCTGCCGCTTTTCTCAGCCTCTAGCTGACAAAAGCAATCCTCTATCATTGCTGTTTTTTCAGAAATGTTTTTTCAGAAATGTTAAAAAATAGCTCTTGCGATCTCATGAACCCAACCCAGAGTTAGGCAGGAAGAAATGACCCTTCATAGCTTTTGTCAAAAACTTTAAAAACCAAGTTACTTGGTAGGACTCTAGATGCATTTGGAGTCATGTAAGGGACAAGAAGAAGTGGCAATATGGAGAAGTAGGTTATTGATAATGTAGAATTTTGAACTTGTGCCATGAAGGCTTTTTTGGTATCAGGCATGGGATTCTTCCGGATTTCCGGATTTTTGAAGGCCAAAAGAGTCATCCCTGTGATTGGTGCAAATCCAATGAAAAAATATTTTAACATTAATAAGGGGGGGGGGGTCTTAGTCTCTAGAGGGTTCCATGCCATGCAAATTATACAAAATGCCCCCCCCAGATAAGGTCTTTTGACTGCTTTTTGGATTTTTCTTAAAAACCCAATCCCATGCCTGTGGTATGTAAGAAGCATGTTGCTATTTCTTTTCAGCAACATTAATGCATCTTAAATGTGTCATGATCTTCCTCCAAGTCTCCAGCCAGCATCCTATTATTGTCATCCCTTGAAGAGGCTTGTAGATTGGGCCAGAAAAATATAGGTACTTTCTTATACCTGAAAGTATCATAGCCTTATGTTTCTTAGCCTCTGCCTCCTGCAACTTTGCCTCTTACTCCTGACGCTCATCTTTGAGGAGCTGCTCTACTCTCTTTAGCAGTACAACAGCCTCCTCTCCCTGGGTGGCTGCTTCCTGGCACTTCATGGCACCGGTTTCAAAGACAACCATCATCTCCTGGCGCCCGGCCTCTGCCTTTGCCCACTGTGCTTTGTTAGCCCTCTCCCTTCTTAAGCTCCACCGCCGCTTCTTGGCGATGGGCCTCTACCTCCTGACATTTGTCTTGGAGGAGGCTCTCATGTCTCTTAAGCTCCACCGCCGCTTCTTGGCGATGGGCCTCTACCTCCTGACACTTCTTATGGAGGAGGCTCTCTGAATTCTTGAGCTCCACAGCTTCCTGGCGCTGGGCCTCTACCTCCTGACATTTGTTTTGGAGGAGGCTCTCGAGTCGCTTAAGCTCCACCGCTGCTCCTTGGCGATGGGCCTCTACCTCCTGACATTTGTTTTGGAGGAGGCTCTCTGAATTCTTGAGCTCCACCGCCGCTTCCTGGCAATGGGCCTCTACCTCCTTAGACTTGTCTTGGAGGAGGCTCTCGAGTCTCTTAAGCTCCATCGCCGCTTCCTGGCGCTGGGCCTCTAACTCCTTACACTCGTTATGGAGGAGGCGATACGCCCTCCGTAGCTCCATGGCTGTCTGCTTACGGTGCAGCTCTGCCGCCTGGCGCTCAGCCTTTAGGAGGCCCTCTACTCGGCTGAGTTCCATCTCTGCCTCCCGTTTCCCAGTCTTGGCCTTCTGGCATTCTGCTGCTGCCTCCTGGCGCTCGGCCTGCAGCAGCACATTGCCTTTATTCACTTTTCCCAAGAGGACACATTCTCCTCTGGCCCTGCCGCTTTTCTCAGCCTCTAGCTGACAAATGATGTCCTCTATGATGGCTGTATTTTCGGAAGTAAGTGGGATAGAAATGTTAAGAAAAATAGCTCTTTGTTATGTGATGAACCCAACCCAGAGTTAGGCAGGAAGACATCACCCTTTATAGACTATGTCAAAAACTTTAAAAACCAAGTAACTTGGTAGGACTCCAGATGGATTTGGATTCATGTAAGGGACAAGAAGAAGTGGCAATATGTAGACGTAGGTTATTGATAATGTAGAATTTTGAATTTGTGCCATGAAGGCAAGACTGTATGTATAGGCCGTCCCTTAAGGGGAGACTCTTTAGAAAATGAAGATCCCGTTTTTTGGTATGTAAGAAGCATGTTGCTATTTCTTTTCAGCAACATTAATGCCTTTTATAATGTGTCTCATCATCTTCCTCTAAGCCTCCAGCATCCTATTATTGTCATCCCTTGAAGAGGCTTGTAGATTGGGCCAGAAAAATATAGCTACCTTTGAGTTACCTTTCTTATACCTGAAAGTTTTTCTTTAAAAAATACCTGGTTCAGGATAAAACCCCTGTTTTAGCATCTTCTTTTTTTTAAAGTGGTCTTCCACTGCTAGAAGTAGACTCATAAAAAAAAGTGCATGGCCACACTTACTCTTTTTGGCAGATTTCGGCATGCGGCCAATGCTCCATGGCATGTGGTTTTTAGCAGGTCTTGCAATGTTTTAATCTCAATGACTACCTTTTTACACAGCTGCCTCCTTTCCCTGGGCGGCTGCCTCCCGGCACTGGTTTAAAAGTCATCCTTCACTTTCTGTAGCTGGATAGCTGCCTCTTAGCACCCGGCCTCTGCCTTCTGCCACTTGCCTTCTTGCTGGTGGTCTGGCATTGAATCCCTCCTTAGTGAACTACATCTGAGATATGAAAGGCCATAGTTTGTCTGGCCCTGCCCACTATGGAACTAGCCCAGCTATTTAGCACGAGGCAAATAAAAGAACACTTGCTATACTTCAAAAAAAGTAGCGGACGTATCCCGGTAGCGGTTTTCTCCCTAACCTCATAGATGCGGTGATTCCTTTCATAGATTCAATCATTATCACAATCTAGCCAAGAAGCCACTTTTGTGGCATCTTGGCTACATTGAGAGAGTCCCTTGTTATTTTATGTGCGCTGAGACTCAATCAATGTTGTAGGAGTTGAATCTCATGGCCTAGCACCTCAATCTCCTAAACGCTATAATACCTTATAAAGATTCACAGATATTATCAGCACAGATATTATCAGCACAGATATCGTAATCTGTGGGACATCAGGGCTCGACAAATCCCTGTGCCCGGTGACACAAAAAAGGCACAGGGCACAACATTTTTTTGAAGTTTCAAAGCTGGGCACAACCTAATCTTGATTCTGTGCCCGTGGGCACACATGCTCAAATATGATTTGTCTACCCCTGGACATGAGGGGAAGACACAGTCTATGCAAAAAAAATGCAGCATATGTGCATTGTTTGCCTATAATGCTACAGGTCCAGCGGATTCAAAAGGCGGGAAATCAATCAATCAATGAATCACTCCCTGAATAAATTGTCTCTTTACTTGCACCTGGAAACTATAGTTTAAGTCTAACCTGGGACTAGAACCACCACACATGCCTCCAGCTTGGCTTCCTGCCTTGGGAGCTCCTCTTTACGTCCTGATACATTTTTGCTATTCTTAGATACCTAGACCTCTTTTCTGCCGCCCCTGGATGTCGGCAAGATGCTGCTTTTGGCTATTTCCTTTTGATTGCAGGTGAATTATCAGCATAAGGTAGCGTTTGTACCCCAGTACGCCATCTTACATACGAATTATCACCTCTTGCTCTGAAAAGAGTGAAATATAGGGTTTTAATATAAAATTTTAGAATTCAAATTTTTAAAACAGGGGGTCATCAAAAAAAAGACATGGATAAATTTTTGGTTCCTTTTTATATGGATTGTTGTTTTTTAATCAAGCAAGACTTACGGTATTCGACGGGATAAGCGCCCTGGGCGCTTATAAAATCATTTGTATGGCATTTTAAGTACTTAAGAGTTTAATTGTCTCCAAAATCGGGAAATTTAAGCCTTTGTTCTAGTCTAAAGATTCCCCCAAAAAAGGGGGGGGGCGCTTATTACGTCGAATACGGTATTTCTTAAAATTGACAAATGACATTGGCATTTCTTAGAATTAAAAAGTGACATAGAAACCCCTGTCTGGGGCCCTACTTACCCTTGCTTGTAGTATCTGACCCGTTGGTGAGTGTATTCCAGGGGAAAAAATCAGATGAAAAAGTGAGACTTCTTTTTGTGTAACTTAAGGTCCATAATACCAATGGGCATACCGGATTCTTAAAGGCGACAAAACCTCAGGGTATCTAGTAGTTTAAGGTACGCCATGTATGTCAGCATGTCAAGAAATCAATCAATGAATCACATGTGTCTGAAATAACTTTGGCGCTGGTTTCTAATGTAAATCCCAAATACAATCTTTCTACCTGCTGTTTCTTGTCCAAAAAAGGCTTCCTCAGGATATAATTGCCTTCCTTCTCATCCTCTGACAAATGAAAAATATTCTACACAGCCCAGAGCTAACTAGTCCATTTTAGTAGATATATATATTAGTTATGACTAAAATTACAGCAATTAGTAAAAGCATCCAATCTGTGGTCTCCCCTCACCCTTCTCAGTTACAACTTACCATGAGCGGTCCAGTACCAGCTTCAATCCTGCACTAGCTCCCGGTTGGCCGTCTCCATCAGGCACATCCTTCTTTTCCATCAGTGGGATCTTTCCCGTTTTATATGGATTTTCTCTTTTTCACTCTTTCTTCAGCTTCGGCTCCTTACCTTCTACTTACAAGTGCAAATCAGGTGGGATTTTTTTTCGGTGTTTTGGGGAAGAGGCTCATGCTCCTTATCTTGTTAACCATTAAATAGGTTCTGCAAGTGGCGAATCATAGCCATGAAGTGAATGAATTTGATGGAAAATGCCAAAGCGTTTTTTGATTGCTGAGCTGTGGGATGGCACATTAAAAATGTGCTTCGCCAACAGGTTGGTGAAGACACCAATAAACCTATTCAGGTCCTCTTTGATCGTACCATATCTTTTTATTCCGTGGGACATAGAGTACTCTTAGTTGCCCCCGGGGATTCTGCATGGGAGTTCCCACAGTTCAAGCAGGGTTCTACAAATATCGTTTGACACTGCTATGTATATGTATATATATATATATATATATATATATATATATATATA